>JASXTE010000013.1:8525000-9725000 GCA_030280995.1 Hemileia vastatrix
GATTCTGTATTTCAAATCAAATGTTTTTACACTAAAATGTGATGGACTAAAGGGTTCATAGTTTTATTTCAAATAAAATAAATACTTTTATTTACGCACTATTTAGACTTACTCTTATTATTTCACATACTCTCTTTATTTAAGTTTTTCCTCTCATACTCTTGTACTAGGGGGTGGTAATTCCATGTTTTACTTTCTCACATTTTGCCTATAAAAGGCCTTTCCTTTTTTTCTTTTTGATTTATTCCTTACTTACTTTACAATTTTTTACAAACATTAGTTGAAACAAATTTATTACTATATTTTATAACTATTAGTATTTACATCATCGTAATTCTAAGAAATATAACTTATAATAATATTATAAATTTACCTCTTCTTAATTTGAGTAAAATAATCAATTAGATTAAGAAAATACGTACCTTGCCTTTGAAAGACCAGTAACCACTTAGAATCCTTGTATAAACCTCGAATAAATCTTCTAGACCAAAAGGACCCCTTGACAAAAACATTCATGTTTTAAAATTATTTTTTACACATACTTTTCTTACACTGGTTTTTTTATCACATTTATTTTTCTCTTCCTTAATTTTCTGACCTTTTTTCTGCCTTTGTGTCCCTCCCTAGAATATCTCTAAGAAAAGCATGAATATCTCCATCAGGGATATCTTGACTGGTGTGTAGTGTTATTGAGTGGAAGATAAGGTTGCCAAATTTTAAAGCAAGGGACATAGTTTTAGCAGTTTGGGTTTGACTTAAGATCTTTTTATATTGAAACAAAAAACAAATATATACCCAACCCAACCAAGAATATACTTATTAGGGGGTATCAATGTTCAGGGATCTGCAATTAGGGATCAGGAATTTTTTTTCCCGGGATCAGACATTATTAATTGCGGAAGATTCTTATCCACTAGCCCCAGGGCTAGTGGATAAGAAATCCACGATAATGCATTATCCTGCCTCTTATACCCCAATTTCCATTCCTAATTCCTGATCCCAAACTCATCTCATCCATGATGGATTTATAAGAAAGTCACATGACTTATAATTGCTGATGCCATCCTTAAGTATTTCCTCACTCTATGCTACTTAATTTTGGTGGCGAACACTTAAGTTTTTTTTCTATCTACACACCCCAACTGCACATTTGGCGGTGAATTCCCACTTCCCTCATCACATAACCCTTCCACCGGCAACAATGAAACACCTCTCTACTAGGAAGCTACTTCACTCAACAATGAATGCTATTACTTTTCTTTTAGTTCTTTACTATAAATCTGACTCTGATTTGGAAGATGCTTTAGCTTATATGTGTTTTCTTTCCAAAAAGCGTTACATCATCACCAGGGGGCCAAATCTTTATCATGATCCCCGATATGATCTGGCCTCCATCCTCAACATTCCTCATTTAAACTTCACACAACTTTTTAGAACTTCTCCCGATTCTTTCTTCAAACTTTATCAACTCATCTCCGATCATCCTATCTTCCATAACAATTCTCATAACAAACAGCGTAATCCTGCCATCCAACTTGCTGTTGCTCTATGTCACTTTGGCTCAAATGGAAATGGTGCTGCCGTAAGACGTTTGGATAATCTCTTTAACATAGGATATGGTACCGTGATATTATACACCAAGCACTGTATGATTGCTATCCTTTCCCTCAAGTCTCAAACTCTTGCTTGGCCAACTCCAGAACAGCGACTTGAATCCTCTCAAGTAATGCAAGCTGAAGGTTTCCCTGGCTGTGTAGGTTTTGTTGATGGCACAACCATCCCTTTGAGTCAAAAGCCTGCAATTACTCTCCAACATTTCTCTTCACCCTTTTAATTTTTAATTTTTATGTTTTCATACTTTCCAAATGTCCTCTTTGTGTACTTTAATCACTTGGTTTTGTATTTTGGTTTGTTGCATATTCATTTTTTTTTTTTGAATTTACGGTGAATATCTTTTTTTTGGATGGCTCATTGGTTTTCTTTCACCAGCTCAACATGAAATTGCATATTTTCTGAAATTGCATATTTTGTCAGTGATTTTTTTTTCATTCATCCCTCATATCCTTTTCCTATTCTCCTCCAACATCCCTCAAACAATTTGGTTTCATTCATTTTGTCATCTCATCTCTCCAGGTAAGTCATTTTATTCTTTTTTTTTGATTTTTTGATTACTAATTATAATTTTTTTTGTTTTTTTCTGTTTATTTTATTTTTTTTATCTAAATTTTTTTTGTAAGTGGTTATTTTGGATTTCAATGGTATAATTAATCTTTTTTTTCTCTCCCTCTTTACTTTATTTTTTAGCTCCATCACCCTACCCTTCATCCCTCCTTGGCATTGTCATTATCCCCCCTTTCCCTTATTTCACTTTTTTTTGGCTCCATTTCATTGAAACACATACATTGCACATTCTTTATGCATTTCACTTACTCCATATTCAATTTCCCCACAATTCCAACATCAATCTTTCTCACTCTACTTTTCCTACTTTTCAATCAAGGAAAGTTTCATCTCCTTTTTTTCATGCCTATATGATATCTCATTCCTTTTATGAAAACTTCATACTTAAATATATGTATGACTCTTATCTGGATAACAGTGAACTTATAAAACTCCTTTTGATCTCATCTTCATTACCACTTTTCAAGTTTTTGTAAAATTTTGAAAATCAGACTCGGAATTAGGGTTAGGTTTTTTCAAATCTAATGTTCTTTTTACTGAAGATTCTCCTGAAGGCTACCTTTCATTTCCTGCAAACAGATTTGAATTTGATTCAGTGGTTGCTGAGATATTGACCGTTAAAGTTGAGCCTTTTTTTTCCCAATTTAAATTTTTATTTCATTTTTTTATGTAACAAATTAGGGTTAGGTTTATTTAAATCACATGTCCTTTAACTGAAGATTCTACTAAAGCATATCTTTCATTTTCCACAAACAGGTTTGAATTAGGTTCAGTGGTTGCTGAGATTTTGACCTTTGAAGTTGAGCCTTTTTTCGAAATTTCATTTGTCTTATTTCACATTTTTATATTGCATATTTAGAGGATAAGGATTCTGAAACTCTTATATGATTATTATCTAGGCATTTCAATTATATAGGCATATATTCGTTGGTCAAGAATATCACTAAAGCTCAAAAAGATGAAGATTTTTGCTTATGTGACACTCTACCTTCCTTTGACTCTTTTCTTGCTTTTCAACTCAACAAGCTCTGTAATAAAGCATTTGAAAAAAATCATGAACTTGCAACCAAAGTTGGAATACCGAATTGGTGTGACTCCGAATTGGAAGATATCAGCCACAAATATCTTTTATTTTCTAATGTTATTATCACTCATTCTGGATTCCACAATAGGATTCATATCGATAGGAATGATGCCAATATTCTTACTTTTGGAATATTCTCATATATCAATCTGATAACTGGCCACCCAATACCATCTCCAGCTAAAATCAAATGACATGGTTTATATTTTCCAGACCACCGGTGCATCATTGATTTTGGTTTGGGAAATGGTATCATCGAAACTATTTGGAATTCTTCTAAGGATAATCATCAAACAACCAAAGCTCCTCCTGGTTTGAAATCCTGTCAAGATTTCACTCATTTCGGTTGCTCATTTCAAATCAGTAATAAGTTGATACAAAGAATCAATAAGGTAAAGAAAGAAGGTAAAGTTATTCGATTTAAAAAAACTTTATCTAGATCCAAAAAGTATGGGGATTAGAGTTGTCATCAAAAATTTTATATTTTTTCATAAATTTTTAATAAATATTTTTTATATATCAATTTTCTCAAATAATGTGATGAGCCATCGACCTTGTGTTGTATAACAGGTAATCATGATAACATTTATTTGTTTCATGGGGTTCCTCTTTCCTATACCTGTAGAAAGTCCCAAACTTATGTTTCTCGACTTGGTCTGCATTTTGGCTTGAGGGATTGTCATTACTTTAAACTAGGGAAATTGATATATATTAGATATTTATTTAATAATTTATGTAATTATATTAAATTTAGATGACTTCCACCCCTTACTTCAATAAAATGCAGGGGGGGGTATTGCCAAATTTTCAAATCTGACATGTGAAATTGATGACTTAGAAAAATTTTGGTGATACCCACCCCTTGCTTCAATAAAATGCAGGGGAGAGTATTGCCAATTTTTTTAAACAGATATAGAATTTTTTTGACTTGTAAATATTTTTGTGATACCCATCCCTTACTTCAATAAAATCCATGGGGGGTTGTGCCAAAATTTTTTATAAGACTTGTGAAATTCTTGACATGTAAGAATTTTTAGGATACCGGTAAAATGCAGGGGGTAGTAAAGCCAAATTTTCATATAAAACTTTCAAGATTCATGACATGAAAGAATTTTTGTGATACCCACCCCTTACTTCAAAAAAATCCAGGGGTGGGGGATTGTCAAATTTTCAAAGGAGACTTGAAAATTTTATTTAAAAAAAGAATATTTAACATTAAAATACGATATTTCAAGAAATACAGAAAATAATTGTAAAATTTATGTACAAATAAATATGAACACATGAAGTGTGAAAGAAATAAAAGAAACTAGTCAACAAAAAATTTCATTAAACGTTCTATTTCTTCAACAGATTTGTTTGCTTTAATGCATTCGATCAAGAAATCTTTCTTTTTAGAACTTTCTTGGAGATCATGCTTATACTTCATCTGTTCCATTAAGTTTTGATGCTCGAGTGTTTTTTCCTTATTTTTGGATTTTTCAATACTAAGAGTTAACTCAAACTTCTTCTCCTCCAAATCTTGGGCCCTACCATCCTTCTGTAAAGAGAGCTCAAACTTCTTCTCCTCCAAATCTTGGATCCGATCATCCTTCCGTAAGGAGAGCTCATACTTCCTCTCTTCCAAATCTTGTACTCTGTCATCCCTCCTTAAAGAGAGCTCGTATTTCTTCTTTTCAAAGCTCAGTGTCTCTTTAGCAATTTCCACTTGTTCTAGAGTGAGAATAAAAATTGACATAAAGTAGAAGAAAAGCAGAGTAAAGTAATAAGAGGTATGATATCACTTACCAGCATCACGTTTCTCTAAAAACTGTTCCATCGAAGAAAAAGGTGTTTGTGTGAAGTATCACTTTTTCGTCTTCTTTGGGAGAGGGAATTTAGACTAGTTGAAGCCCTTCTCTTTTTGTTCAACGTAGCATTTTCCTCCTCATCATTGTCACTAGCTTCAGACTCAGTTGATTGAGGATCCTGGGTTTATTCATCAGCCTTTTAAGAAATAAGAAAAAGATAAGTAAATAAAAAAATAGAATTGATAAGATAAAAGAAACAGACCTGAGTTAGATTGGGTTGGGTTAAATCGCCAATAGGATCAATAGCAAAGCTATCTAGATTCGTAGAATTTAGAAGAGGGGAGGCTTGAGTGGAGGAAGAGGATGGGAAAAGATTTGCTTCGACATCATGTTCGGAGATAGGATCTTCTCCATCCAACATGTTTACAGGATTAACATCGGCTCGCTCTCCAAAAATTGCATCCATCTCTTTAAAGTAAGGACATAAAGAATCAAGTTTATTGTCTATGGATTTTATACCCTTAGTTATATCAATGTCAGTAACCCCAAAACCAGTGGAAGATGAAAGAGCCTTTGCCTTCTTGTATTTTGCTCGATAATGCTTGAAGCGTTCAGACATCTGTTTAGGCAAAAGATCAATCCTTCCCTTGGTCTTATTGCATAATTCATTTGCCATTAGAAGATAGCCATTAACTTTTGATGTGGGGGGCCGTCCTACTTTAGTGGCATACTCAGTACCAAAACAAGAATCATAGTTAGATTTGGTTTTCAGCCAGTTGATAAGAATGAGATGTTCATCTTTTTTTAATTGAACAGTCTTTGATTTCTTGGCTGAGCGGGGGAAAGAGGAAGTAGTGGGAATTGAAGAACAACTGGGTGATGGCTGCCTTTGAGAAGATCTAGGATGACGAGGCATGTTATTATAAATGAAGATGAAAAGGAGCAGAAACAAGCAGATGAGATAGCGAGATGAAAAGGAGAATAATCAAATAGATGAAATGGGGAGAAATTCTGAGCGGATAGAATGAACAGGATGGGATGAGAATGGAAGTGCGCAGCAAGGTAGAAGGCTGGGATATCCAGAAAGTTGTCCAAGATGTGGTTATCAAATATTGAGGATAAAAATGTCAGATAAGAGGTGAACATTGACACATAAAGTGTCTAATAACCCAATTATTAGCAAAAATAATTGCGGAAGATAATTGGGGTATGCAGATTATTTTCCGCAATTAATTTAATTGCGGATCGGTCAACATTGATACCCCCTATTGGGTATATTTCACTTTGGGTGTAGTGAGTGGAGGGCAGCCACAAACAAAAGATATTGCATATCCGATGATCCGATGTACTGTGTCAGGTGACCAGGATCTCACTTTTTTGGGGGGAGGAATGCCTGGTTACTGTGAGAAAAAATTAGCCGACATAGCGGGTCAGCTTTTTAAATACCTTTCCGCTACGTTGCACTGACGTAGCGGTGGATACGTCGGCTGTCTGCACGTGGTGCAAGTGCTGGTTTCAACCAAAATCATCCATCACTTACCAAGCTCTAGTTTATGAAATAAATAGTGTATTTTAAAGATAAATGAAACAATTTTTTTTATGAAGAAGTGGTAGTTTGAATAAAAACATCATACCATTTCAACTTTGAAATACACCAGTGTTGGCGCCATTGTGGTTTACAAATAGAAAGTTAATTAATTGCTTATTTCTAAGTGCTAATTTGCTAACTTTCACACCCCCTAATGTACAGAAATTAAACATGTGATTGATTTATGGAGGAGAATACTTGGAATGTTAACAACTTACAGCTAATTGGGAAAACCTTGCTCTTTTTTTGCCCCTCATCCCCTGCCAAAAGCGGTTTAAACTCATGTTTTTGGCGGGAAGTGGAAGGCAAAAACATAGCATGCTTTTCCCAAATAGCTGTACATGAAGATTAAGGCGAAATTGGAGGATGATGACGGAGATACTACATCCTAGTATAGCACAATTTTTGCGAGTGTTGGACGAGATGCCGAGTTATAAAATATAGGTTCATTCCAGTGAAGTTTGAGCCGCGATTGGGTCTGGTCTAGGTGGTACGAATAGTTTGAGGAAAGAAAGACTACGCCACTAGGCAGGATCGTGAACATTACTTGTTTTATCATAATGCAGACTAATCATCACGCTTTTTAAACTAAGTGCTATAATTTTATCTGTCATTAACAGCTTATATCCCCCGTCTAACGCATCTTTCAATAATAAATTTCTCCAATCCAACTTTAAGATAGGGTACAAAGTGGAAGCCACGGGTATCTGTTCAATTTTATCTTTATTTTTTTGAATTGAGAAGATCAGTCCATGTTTATCTTAAAAATCCTTTATTTACTTTCGCAACCATTACAAGCATCTTCAGGTTTTTATAAGCCCTTTCCGGGAAAAGATATAATTCTTGATCATACCCCATGTCAACAGCCTTGGTCTTCCTTTCCCGAAAGAGATAGTTTCACATCTACATCGAATAGTATTCAGCAGCTCAACAGAATAGGTTCAATGAATCCTCAAGATGATCATTGGTATTTTAGTTCAGGACCACTATTTGCCTTTCCAAACAAGGTATTCAAAAGCAATTCAGTATGTCTCCTAGAAAACTCTGCAGAATTTTTTTTTTTTTTCAATGACGGCTTGTTATATAATATTTATCTTCTCCAGAAAGATTATAGCTTGTATTTGGATGAAATAAACGACAGACAAACAGGATTATTATATTCTACGCTCTCTAATGGCAGACACCCTGCACCAACTTCGCAGTCAGATTACACGAAACAGAAAAGTACACTAGTATATCCTCTAAAGGTTTTTAACTTCATCCTTTGATAGCAATAAGTAGGACGCAACTAAAAGAGAGACTTCACAGGATGAATTGAAGCAACGGGCGCAACAAAATCTGGATAGTCAGACTCACCTCTCAACAGAATTGAAGGAATTCGTTGACCACCAAGACAATAATCACGATTTTCAAAATCCCAAACTTAACAGTTTGAACCCATTATCTACGATGAAACATACTAGTTATAATTATATCGATCCAAACGAGGATATGTATCAGCATCCATATGACAATCAGTTCGAAATTACGCCAAATCATGTCTTTCAGGATGAACGCAGTCGTTTAGACAATGAAAATGACCACAATAAGTATGGCAGTCAAAATGAGTATAGACCTAATTCCCAGGCACTTGCCGACTCATTTCTTGCAGAAAAAGACACCGTTGAAGATGCAAGAGCAGAAAATGCTGATCACGTGAATCGCACCTGGCAAATATCACAAAGGATGCGGCCATATTTGGGTTTTGCAAGGGTGACCAAAACAAAGGAGATACGTGAAATCTTATCAAACCCATTGCCAGAGTGGAAAGACACCATAAAGGAATCTTCAGACAATCCCTTCGTCAAAAAACTACAGGACACTGTGAAGGTGCTTTATTTTCTATCCGAGTACACATTTTCGGCACAATCAACTACAACTCGAAAACCTCGACCCAGAGCACCTATTGAAATTTATGCTGTTTATTTTGAAGGACTAGAAGAGTATTTCTTATCTCACTCTTTTCCAAAAAACAAGGATGTTTTGGATCATTTCACTATTGCACAAAC
This sequence comes from Hemileia vastatrix, assembly GCA_030280995.1. NCBI lineage: Eukaryota > Fungi > Basidiomycota > Pucciniomycetes > Pucciniales > Zaghouaniaceae > Hemileia > Hemileia vastatrix. The sequence goes on from JASXTE010000013.1 coordinate 8,533,692, forward strand.
GTTACTTTTTCATAATCTTCAGTTAACTACTTTTTCGTTGGGCGCTTTTAAATCTTCTAGCTCGTCCCAAGAGGCGGATAGAATTTTTTACCTAAGATTGCATAAAGAAGGATTGGAATTAATAGAACAAGGCTTACATGTGACAGTCGCCTTCCGGTGCCTTTACTATGGTCAAGAATTCTTGAGATATCTGGGCCCAATCGTTGCTGACCCGCAGAAAAAAAGAGATGTGTATGAGGAACTCACTATCATTATACGTGAATGGCTCAAAAATACTAAAGAGCGAGAAATTATTCAAATAAATTCTTCAAAACATCAAATCATAGTGGCCAAGAATGGAAGCCCACACTTTGGTCCAAGTGGTCCAGATAGACATAGAATAATATTCCTATACCATATTTCTAGTAAGCTGGGAATCAAAAAGAGAGGAAATAAATTTATGAGGAAAGAGATGATTAAAATGTATAAGAACGTCATTAAAGTCAAATTGGAGAAGCAACAAAAAAAAATTGATTGTACTGACGTGAATCACCTTGATCTCAAATTTGAGAAACTGTTTTCAAGACAGCTTAAAGGATTCTTAAACTCAAAATGGGTATATACAAAAAGAAGTAGAAGAATTTCAGTCAATGAAATAAAACAAGAAACGTTAGATTATGCCCATTTGTTCAAGATTTCTTTTGCTCACCAAGCGTTGGCAAGGGGCTATACAAAAAAAGAAAGACGTAAGATTCCCGCCCTCAATACATTAAAAAGAAAAAATGAAACCAATAAAAAAGCTGGGAAACCGATAGTGAAAAAAAGTAGGACCAACCCCCCTCCCTCCGTACCATGAGTTTACAATATTGGCCAAAATGGTGGCAAATCGAAATCTTAGCTTTATTTTTATCTTTATATTTAATGTAAAATAATGTGGGTTGATTTTGGAAAAAGGGGGAAAATCTTCTCGGGTTGTAAAGCATTCAATTTATGAAATCATGTAGAGGTCAACCCAATTCATCTGTATTTTCCATTTTCCTACCTCTTTAGATTTTGGGAAAGATTGACAAATCCTGACATGAAATTATGTGAAAAGACAACATATGCACTAGTTGTCTTTTAAGTTCAATGACTAATCTTTAATTGATATGTGACTAAAATGAGATGTATTTTAACGAAATAAAATACAATTTAACATTCCCTATCAATTATCACCGGAGAAAAAAGATGTTATTCAGTCAACCACTTCATTTTTTTATATTAGGGGTTTCAAAGCACTTCAATCTGCCATTGGGAGGTATGAAAGTACTCGCTTCCGCCATTAGGGATTCGCACTTTTTTCGCTCGGATCCGACATTATTATTGGCGTAAGAATCTTATCCACTTGCTCCCGGGCTAGTGGATAAAAAAATCACAATAACCCATTTATCTGGTTCTAATACCCGAATTTTCAGTGCTAATGGCGGATCCCACACAAAAAATAGATGTCCGATTAAACTCAAACTTTGATACGTCCCTCACCAAATAACCCATTTATTTTCAAACCTTTCTCACCTCATCCCTGTTACATGTCACACACAGATCACCCTCTTTACCCAAATATCTTTGGCACACACCCCTCACTGAGATTTGCACCCTTTATTGTCACATTTTTAATTTTTTTTGAATTTTTCTTAGTCAAACTTTCTGAATCAAATTTTTTCCTCTCATCAAAGTAAGCTCATATTTTTCATTTCTTGATTCATCACCTCTTTCCAGCTGAAATTTCCATCATTCCCTGCATCTTGTGGTTGCTGACACTATGCAGAAAAGTTGTCAGCCAGGCTGCTAGACTCACCCAGTAAAATAATTAATTATTTACTGGGATGAAGCCACGCCATTTTTATTTTCTTATTTTCTTATTAATTATATTATATTTACTTTAAAATTACTTGTAATTTTTTAACTAATTACAATAAGTAAATTTAGTAAATATTTAAATTAGTATTAATGTCCCTTACATTTTTTATTCCCTAACAATGTGCTCAATGGCAGGTTAAAGAGATAAAAATATACTAATATTAAAAATGAAAATTCAAATTAGTTTATTTAAAATACTCAAATTATATTAAATTCTAAAAATTGAAAATTCAAATTATTTTGTACTAAGTGTGACATTTAAAAGTGAACTTTAAAATATATCAAATAAATTGATATATATTAAAACATATTTTATTGGTGCATCTTTTTAGTACTCTCAGTTATTTTTAATTTCTTATTTTGGAAGTATCTTTTCTCTCACACCTTAGGATGTAGGATTCTTAACTCCATGTGCTCTCTATCCTTTTTTGCCTATAAAAGGCCTTCCATTTTGTGCTGTTTTTCTTCATTCCATACAACTTAAAATTTTATTATATACAAACCTAAAACCATTTTGTTAATACTGCTCATGTTTTAGTACTTACATTTGCGTAAAATCTAAACCTTACAATTAATAATAATCTTATCCCTATACCTCTTGTTTGAGTAATTAAACATAAAATATAAAATCTATGTAGCTGCTTTGAAATACTTGAGTTCTCCACCTTACCTGCCATTTTGACTTCCATAAAATCTTCTAGACCAAAAGGAGCCCTTGAAAAAAGTGGTGTCCCAGATTGTGCTGCAACAACCAATTGAAAGCCATAAACTGACCTTGAAAATTACAAAGCAAAGATCACAATGTGCTGCTACAGCTACCTGAGTCCTACAACAATGCTAAGTGTCACTGCACATCCCTTTCACTTTTTGCTGCTCATTTTACAAACAAAAACTCTAATTTTTTGTAAGTGACTGCTCATTTACTCAACATGCTGCATTTCTATAATCTGAGTGGAATGCAATATCATATATCAAAAACATCCTTATAATCCCCCATCTCATCATGACACTTTCTCATGTTGTGGCAATCTAAAGTTTAGTACAGCACTAAATAGATGCTTATAATTATTTTTGGGTTGCTTCTTATTCAGTATTAAAAGGCTAATTTAATTTAATATAATTTTATTATAAAGGAAATGGTTGGTTTTATGGCTAAAATTGGTCTAATAAATGCAATTTGATTAAAAGTCATGAAATGCTAATATAGGTTTAAAAATGTATGGAAATTCAAGTCAGGAATCTCAAGAACCATTAAATCTTTTGGAAACTTTTAATATTTTTCTTATATTTTTAATTATTCTATTAATTATTTTTGATTATTTTTAATTTTGGTTAATTAACTTAACTTTGATGATTTTCAAATCAATGAATAGGGTTTTGAAAGCTACCTTATTCAGATGAAATGTTCTCCAGATATAACCCTATCATCTGAAATTTTTATAGATTTCTTTATAAGGTTTTAAGGCTCTAATTAAATCTGGAAGTGGGTACAAGCTCTAGGAATGTCTGGATGGACCCCAGAAGGGAAAAAGGAGGCATGTGACTTGAATATGCATGAAAAGGCTGTGGACTAAAAATGATAAAAGGAATCTAAAAATCTATTACCACTAATCATAAAACATTATAAAGCATAAAAACTATCTTTTGAAATGATAATTTACAATTGTAATACCCTATAAATATAACATTTTTATATAACACTTCATAAATATTACACAAAAAAAAATATACACTTATAGGGTATCATAAAAAGGTTTTCAACTCCAGGGACTCAATTATAACAAATTTCCACAAAAATATAAACTTCATAAATACATAATTACTCAATCATTTAAATAAATTTTCTCTGGTACAACTTTTTATTGTATTTCTTTATATTTACCAAAGAACACATATTTGATAATCTTAAATCTGTCAAATAAACTGTTCAAAAAGTCATTTCTTATCAAGTAGAAATTTGAGCTTAGTTTATTGTGAACTCTTTAATTTACTAAAGGGAGAGGGTTTGCTTAGGTTTATTCAACTCCCTTGGATTCTACTGACGGAAATGTGAGTTTAAGAGTCTTTCTACAACGTCATAGAAAATCCCATATTACCAGCTATAGGCCTTGACAAAGGGAGTTGGAGAAAAACCAAAGAGGAAATCCCCTGTCCCTTTAGAAAGAAAAAAGTGAGATCTACCTCCTAAATTAAATTGAATCTAATTTTCTAAAACCCCTTTTCAACACACTTTACTGCTTGATCAGCCAAGAAAGTAGTAAACAGACAGACTAACAGACCAAATAACTGAAATTTTGACCAATTTTGACACTAGAGAAAGCAATGATACTTGATGTAGGTTGAAAAGCAACACCAGAGACAGCAATAATACATGATATAGCTCACAAGACTATACCAGAGAAAAAAGTGACAAGAGTTGAGGTCAAGTAAGAGCTAAAATTTTCACAACCCAGACAAAAGATGCCAAAAACACACAAAAGAGTGAAGCACAGTGATTCCAGGTATATCATATGGTTGACGGTCCTTAACCTTGCTTAACTTTCTCACACACAGACCACCCTGGCTTTTTCCCAGCCAAATCAAACTCTCTCACCTCTCTACATGCATAAAAATGCCTCTAGAGGCTTCCACATGGGCATGCAGGCAGGCTGCCCAATGTAGGGACAGCCTCTTAGGTGGGAGGCCCCTTTTAGGCCTTTAAACACCCAAAAAACCCTCTTAACAGCAAAAACAACAGTAACTACATGTAGAAACAAGCTACTCACACATAACACATACCGAAATGATGAGAAAAGAAAGGACATTAAGCTTAGACATAATAAGTGACGCTAGCTTAAGCCTACAAGAACACAAATAAACAGCCAAAAAGTAACAAAAGGCCAATAAGCAACACCATAACCCCAACTATACCCTACTTACCAAATAACGCCAAATATGCACTCCAAAGGCCTAGCCAGCTTTGGAACACCACATCCTCCCTCCTATCAAGAATTTCCACATTTTTAATCCACTAAAAACCATGTTAAAATGCCTCCACAGACTTGTCTCTGACCTGGGCCCTTTCCTGTACTGCATTGAAAACAACCTCATCTGTGCAATTACTGGACCCCTTCAGATCTACAGGAATTCTTGTGATGCCTTCCACTCCAGAAAGAAACTATGCCACAGACCTGGCCCATTATCCTCCCCTTCAGCTTCTTCCTACACTCAGCCTGGCCCATCCTCTTCCACCAGAAGATACAGACCCTCCATCATCATTCCAAGAATAATCAACAAACTTCATTCATCAAGAAGAAAAACTGTAACTTAAACAGCCTCTTCTTCCTCTCATCATCCTGATTCACCAGAAGGTAAGATTCCATCACTCCATACCAAACTAGACTGACCATTTCTTCAGCCTCTCTTCCACCAGTCATTGATGATAATGAAAATGTAGAGACCATTGAAACACCACCCCTGAATCCAATACCAATTGTCATAGAAAAATTCCAAAATCACTTGCAAAAACATAAACAAATTCTCTTTTCTTACTTCCAATCAACTCCTTCAAAGGACCAACAAGAAATTGATAAGAGAAGGAACCTCTTCTAAAAATTCAAAGCCAATTCAGAACATTTTTCCACCTCTCTTGATACCCTTCTGTAAATCTACTAGTGCTTGAGTTTGATTTAGAAAAGAAAATACGACCAAACCCTCTAGAGGATTTAATCACCAAAAAAACCTCAGTTTTAAGTCTTGGGGGACCATCCTCATTTTATAGTCTTGGGGGACTCAAAAAACCACAGTTTATAGTCTTTTGGGACTCAACATAACCTAAATCATAGACCCAGAACCAGGGATCAACTACATTAAGACACAGATAAAAAACTAACATTCTGGGGTAATTTTGAATAGATCTTCCAGCTCATCTATTACCCCCAAGCTTACCTTTGCTAAATTCTGAGGCTCCCTCTGTGGATATACTCTGCCAATCTTTAAAACCAACACAAAAAAAAACACCCATTCTCCAGTTTATAGTCTTGAGAGACTATAGAGCCATATTTTAGTTTAAAGTCTTGATGGACTAATGCATATTTCAGTTTAGAGTCTTGATGAACTAATGCATATTCACCCTTATTTCACTTGCTGAACTTCAAAATCCACTTCATCTTTTACCCATCACTGATAAGAAAAACTTTTCTTCTCTCTTTCTCTTAATCATTTTTATTCCACCACAGATCATGTCAAACCTTAAATCACATGCTCTTGACCTCTCAACCCTTCCTTTCTTCACTTCTCCCAATGACTATGCTTGAAAAAAGTGCATTCACATTTGCAGACCCTACACATTCACTCTTCTAACTCCAGAGGCCAAAATGTACAACAGGGATTGTGACTCTTGCAATTCAAAGAAGAAAAGATGTGATAGAGATCCCAATTATACTCTACCTCAACCTTCACCTTCTCACAAATACATCTCCAAGTCCCCTACCAGAGCTCCAGAGCTAGATCCTTCTTCTTCTTCTTTGTCTTCAGTTCCTTCTAGAAGATCCAGAAGATCTGTCCCTAGAACTCTTTCTAAACGGCCACCTCTATCATCCCAATCATCTGATTTTATCTATTCAAATTCCACTTCAAATACTTAAAATTCAGCTCCTAGGATTCTAGACCCCATCCACGGTGACCACCAGATGTCAGGAGGCCCACCGGCCTTACTGGAAAGCATAAATCAGGCTCAAAACCTTCAAAAACAACCAGAAAACAAACTAGATTCTCCAAAAAACAGCATAATTTCTGAACAAGAACCTCCTGGTGCTCCCAGAGGAATTCAAGTAAAATTTTTAAGCTTCAACAACACCTAAAATTCCCAAACATCAAGAAGACCTTCCAGAGCTCTTCAAGAACAAATCAGAGCTCTCAAAACTGCTCAAAAGCCAAATTCACCTTCTATCCAGGAGAAGAAACTACACCTCCCCTACGCCTTCAAACTACTCCTCTGACAGTTCCTCCAGAAGACATAAGTCAGCCCCCAGATCACCTTCACCTGCCCCATCCTCCAACAACATTGGTTCCCCTGTACCTGAAACCAATCCAACAGAGCAGGATAAACACCACACAATATGGGGGGTGGACTTGTTAGCAAGTCCACAACCTTGAACCCTAATTAATATCTAATTGAGCACTAATTGAGGAAGTTATGAAACAACCAAGAAGAAATAGTGAATTTAATTAGAAAAAACCTTGTAAATAATTTGAACCTTCATTAAACCACAGTTGATTAATAGTTCAAAAAATATTTATACTTGAATTAGAGGACTTGTTAAGGGATAAAAGAATAAATGAGCCCCACTATCAATCTAGCCTTATGGCTTCATAAGATTTTGAAAAAATTGTAAGTTTTTTCATTTTTTGAATCTAATGAAACTCTCAGATACTTTGAATTATTAGAGATTTCACAAAAATTTTATAGGTTATTCACCCTATGAATATATAGATAAAACATCCAATATTCTAAGAAATTATTCATTAAGAAACATTTATTGAATTTCAATATTTCATTGAATTTTTATCAGTAAAAAATTGAGAAATAAATGCCTTTTCTCACTATATCAATCAATATTATTTTTTATTTATCCATTTTCAAAACATTAGTGGAAGTTGAAACACTCTTTAAAATAATTTAAAATTAATTTTAGTCAATAGAACAATTTATAAGATTGATTTACATCCCATATTTATAAAATTTAAAACAGGAAATGGGCCTAATTCTATTAAAAATATAACTTATTATGCTCTTCATTATATCAATAGAATAAAAAATCCAATTTTTATGAGAATAAAATCTATGGTTAATAAATATTGAAAAATATTTTTGAGTTTTTTCTGGGATGTTTCATGCCATTATGATTTCAAAGTCTTAAAATATATTTTATAATTTTTTTACTGACATTGTTTCAAAATGTTCCTTAGAAGTACTTTCCTCCCTTAAAATTCAAATCTCATTCTTCTTCCCTCTAAAATTCTCTCCCTCTTAAATTTTATTTAAGTCTACCAAGAACTGACCCATTCCTAAACCTTATTACCCCTTCTCCACTTCTAATAATTCCATTACACCCCTCCTTACTTATTTTTCTCCCCTTAACACCCTATCTATTCCCCTCTTGACCACTTTCCACCCCAAATTTCTTGATATTACTCATTTTTCTCCCTTTCCGACCCCTTTTACTCTATACGTGTCAGCTTGGATATCCCCAGGAAAGAGTAAAAGTTACTTATAAGTTATTTTAAGCACATGGACTATACATGGGAGAATATACATAAGTAAATTTATGATAAAATACAAAAGATGCCATTATAACACCTTATATACATGCATATATCCACCTTTTATAAGTCTAATGTACTTAAAATTAAGTTGAAAAATGTTAGGGTAATCTTAAAAACCTTGAATATAAGGCAAAATAATTTTTAAGTAGACTTAAAGCTGTTTTTTTCATTATTTTATGTTAAAAACAAGAAATGCGCTTCAAATCACTTAAAAGTTTACTATATGCGCTATAAACTTAATAATATTCAAAATGAGCTTTGAAAGTTTCAGCCAGGCTTCTAGACTTAACCAGTAAAAAATTAATTACTTCCTGGGATGAAGCCATACCTTTTTATTTCTTGTATATTATTATTAATTTTATTATATTTACTTTCAATTTACTTGTAATAAATTAACTAATTACAAAAAAGTGAATTTTGTAACAATTTAGAATTAATATTATTTGTGTCAGCCTTTATATCCTCAGGATTGAGTAAAAAGTACTTAAAAATTATGTTAAACACATTAACTATACATGGGAACAATAAATAAGAGTACACAAACAGTATACATAAGTAAAATTATGATAATAGACAAAAAATGCCATTATAACACCTTATATACACGCATATATCCACCTTTTTTAAGCCTTATGTACTTAATATTAAGTTGGAATATGTTAGGGTAACCTTAAGAATCTTCATTATAAGGCTACATAATTTTTAACTATACTTAAAGCTGTTATTTTCATTGTTTTATGCAAAAAACAAGAAATGCGCTTTATTTCACTTAAATGTTGATTATATGCACTATAAATTTAAGAATATTAAAAATGCGCTTTGACAGTTCAATTTGTCTCATTTAGGACTATAGATTTTGCTACTTAAATGCATAAAAATATCAATTTTTAAATTTGGTGTTTTTTATGCCAGAAATGGCTTCTGTGTATTGGCTACATACTGCCTGCATTTTTCCCGTGTCTTCATTTTTAGCAAAGTTAGCTTTTTGACACTATAATTACACCACATTCTACGCCCACTGTGGGGAAAAACACTAAAATAGGCAACAGGCGCTTATTTAGTGTCCTAGCTTAATTAATAATGCATTGACCCTCTTTATATGCACTAATTTCATTAATAACCTCACTCTTGGCGCCATATTTCACTACCACACTTAAATTTGCCTAAAATTAGTCAAGTATTTACCTGTTCAAGCGCCTTCCAAGGACTGCATGTAGTTACCCCACATCTCACACCCTTTTTTGGGTTTCTAGGTGGTTTCTGTCAGGCTAAGGTCAAGTACAAGGACGTGAACTAGCTTGAATAGTCAGTTGTCTAGAAGATTTTAATGGTCCTATATGAATACTGTAGTTCTAATCCACTAAGTTGTAAAATATAATCAAATATAAAGGTCTCAGTAATATAATTCTCACTATTCTTATATATGGCTTACAATCTTTATAGTTGGTAGAAAAATAGATTATATAAATTCAGATACTATTCAAAAGTCTTATAAAAGTACTAATTGATATGTATTATAATTGATTTGGTTATATTGGTTAAATTGTAATGATAAAGAATGCAGAAATACAACCCAAAAACCTCCTCCTTTTATACACACTGAGTTCCCCAATGATTCCCTTGATGTACCACCCAATACACAGTTAATCACGCCTCTAAACAACTAATAGACATTCCCATCAACATTCCCAGTGACCCATGACATAATTAGAAGAGTAATAACCTCCAAAATCCTGAAATAATAAGGGAAATCCATCAAAATTAAAGAAAAAGACAAAAAGAGAGTATATGCGTAGAAAACAATAATATTAAGGACTAAAGGAGACTTTTTAAGGTTAATAATAGCTTAATAATAAGGGGGATTGACTGTAGAAATAATGGGGCTAATCCTGACATTATACTATGTGAAATTCCCATTCAAAAATAACCAAAATTGACTGAGAAACCACCCAAAAACTTAAAAAAGAGCGTGAGATGTGGGGTAACTACATGCAGTTCTTGGCAGGCTCTTGCACGGGTAAATCCTTGACTAAAATTAGGCGAATTTAAGCGTGGTGATGAAATAAAGTGCCAAGAGTGAGGTTATTAATGAAATTAGTGCATATAAACAGGGTCAATGCATTATTAATTAAGCTAGGACACTAAATAAGCGCCTGTTGCCTATTTTAGTGTGTTTCCCCACAGTGGGCGTAGAATGTGGGGTAATTATAGTGTGAAAAAGCTAACTTTGCTAAAAATGAAGCTATTCACACGGGAAAAAAGCAGGCAGTATGTGGCCAGTACACAGAAGCCATTTCTGGCATAAAAAACACCAAATTTGAAAAGTGTTATTTTTATGCATTTAAATAGCCAAATCAATAGTTCTAAATGAGCCCAATTGATCTGTCAAAGCGCAATTTTGATATTCTCAATTTTATAGCGCATATAGTCAACTTTTAAGTGAAATAAAGCGCATTTCTTGTTTTTTGCATAAAACAATGAATATAACAGCTTTAAGTGTACTTAAAAATTATGTAGCCTTATACTTAAGGTTCTTAAGATTACCCTAACATACTCCAACTTAATATTAAGTACATAAGACCTATAAAAGGTGGATATATGCGTGTATATAAGGTGTTATAATGGCATTTTTTGTGTATTATCATAATTTTACTTATGTATACTATTTGTGTACTCTCATTTATTATTCCCATGTATAGTTCATGTGTTTAACATAACTTATAGTTACTTTTTACTCAGTCCTGGAGATATACAGGCTGAAACTCGCCCACCCAAAAAAAACAATAAAAAAAATGATAAGTTATACATTTTATTTTATTTAATTTGTAATTTTCAGGTATTCAGAATAAATCTGTAGCATTAAAGATTCAACTTTAAAGAAATAAAACATAATAAAATATTATGAGTACTGGTTTTTTAACCCCTCAGCTGGTTTAACAGAAATTTATTTCTGTTTAAATTTTTAAGAAGGGTGGATAAATTAGAAATTTCTTTTTCAGGTATCCATTTATCAAATTCATTTGATTTCCCTTTAAATCTTAGTAAATACTCAGTTCCTTTTTCTTTAGTAAGGATTCTTTTCTTGAGTATTTTTTCAATCTCTTCTTTTTCCACCATTTCTTCAGGTTGCTTTTTAGGCCTTCCCCTTCTTTTTGGAAAAAGTCAGGATCATTTGCATGGTAAGGTTTCAATAATGAGATAGGGAAAACTGGATGTTTCCTATCATATGGAGCATATAATATGACTTCCACTGCATTATTCCCAACCATTTTATTTACTACAAAAGGTCCTACAAAGGGATCCTTTAATTTAACATTACCTTGTAAGTTAAAATGTAGTGTTGATATGAGGACTTCATCTCCCTTTTTAAATTCAAATTCTTTATGAGATTTGTCCCACCTTTTCTTTTCATATTCAAATGCTTTTTGGATGCATTCTTCTGCATGCTTTCTACACATTTGTTGCATATGAATAAAGGATTTAGTGCCAGGGTGTATATCCAACCTTGGTAGTTTATTTAAAAGATTTACTGGGGTATTTGGTACATATCCCAGCCAGAGTTCAAATGGTTTCTTCTCTGTTACAGAATGAGTTGTGCTGTTATAAGCAAATTCAAGGCCAGGAATTAATGTTACCCAGTAATGTGTGAATTTCTCATTGTCTTTGTATTCTAATCCAAAGGCTCAATATCTTCTGATCATGTCTTCTAGAGTTTGTATCATCCTCTCAGCCAGCCCATCAGTTTGTGGATGGTGTGCTGTAGACAATTTTAATTGACAACCTGATACTTCCATCAAAGATGTCCAGAACTCTGAAGTAAATTTAGGATCTATGTCAGAGATTATGGCTTTGGGGAACCCAGCAGTATTCATCATTTGAGTCCACCATAGTAACACCAAGTCTTTAGCAGATACCTCTTTATGGGTAGGGATAAACTTACACATTTTTGTTAATCTATCCAATATTACCCAGCAAGAATTGAAACTTTCTTTTCCTGCTAATGGCAAGCCAGTTACAAAATCGATGTTTATAATTTCCCATGGAGCTTTTGGCTGCTCTATTTGTTGTAACAACCCAGCTCTCTTCCCAGTTAATCTTTTAGATTTCTGACAAGAGTCACATGTTTCAATGTATTTTTGTACATCCTCTTTCATGTTTATCCACCAGGCTGTGGTTTTAACTCTGGTTAATGTTTTGTTAAAGTCAAAATGACCAGCTAAGATGTCATCATGACAAGTACTCAACATTAACTCTTTCATAGAAGGTGGTATTACTATTACATTGCTTAACTTTTTCCTGTAATATATATATCCATCTTCAATTGATAGTTTACCTTTTTCCAACGCATTTTTATACTTTGGAGGCAAGGTTTTAATTAATGCACTCATGGAGGCATTTGTTGGATCATTAAGAATGGTAGATAGTTTAGACAAATCTTTATCAGATGAATAATTTTCCAATATAGTTTGCATAAACTCTTCTTCTAAATCCACTATATAAATCCCAAATATATGTATAACCTCATTTTCAGGTACAAAAGCTGGGTTGTCAGCATCATTTGGCAAAGGACTTCTGGATAATAAATCCACATTTGAATGCAATGTTCCTGCTCTGTGAGTGATTGTCATTCTTCCTCTGTACTCTTGTACAGCTAGTTGCCATCTAAACATGTGCCTATTAGGTGTTTTCATGTTTAGTAATGATTTTACTGCACTGCAATCTGTTATAAGTTCAAACTTCTGGTCTTCCAGATAGTAATGAAGTTTCTCCAAAGCCCACACCACGGCTAAACATTCTAGCTGTGTGGCACCATACCTTAATTCTGTTTTTCTTAAGGTTCTGGATATATAACAGATAACTACTTCAGATAATTTTCCATTTATTATCTGTTTCTGCTGTAAAGCAGCACCCAAACCTATGAAACTTGCATCAGTGTACAAGATAAAAGGTAGGGTGAAATCTGGCAGTCCTAATATTGGAGCTGACATTAAACATTCTATTAATTTATTAAAGGCGTGTTGTCTTTCATTATTCCAAATGAAAGCTTCATTCTTCCTGATTAATGTTGTTAAAGGGGCTGCAATGGATTGGTAATTTTTAATATATTGTCTATAATATCCACACATACCCAAAAAACTTTGAACCTCTTTTACATTTTTAGGTATCCCAATGTTTTTAATTGCTGCCACTTTATTCTGGTCAACACAAATTTGTAATCCAGATACAACATGTCCAAGTACTTTCAAGGATTGAAATCCAAACTTACATTTCTTTAATGCAATAGTCATATTAATTTCATCCATTTTTTGAAAGACTCTTTTCAGGTAATTTAAATGTTCATCATATGTCTTTGAAAACACTATGATGTCATCAATATAGACCAACAACCATCCTTCAACCATTTCCTGATGAAAAACACTATCCATCAATTTTTGGAAGACTGAAGGGGCATTCTTTGGGCCAAATGGCATTCTCACATACTTATATATACCCATATGTGTGGTTATTAATAAGTAATTTTGAGAATTTCTTTCCACAGGAATCTGGTGGTAACCCTTGTTCCCATCCAGACAGGAAATATATTTTGCTCCTTGTAAGGTAGCATGGATAGAAGCTATCCTTGGTAGAGGGTAAATATCATCTACTGTATATGTATTTAGAGCTCTATAATCACCGCATAATCTTGCCTTATCTTTTTCATAAGAGATTAATACTGGTGAAATGACACAATACTTAGGTGTTGTGTCCACTTTTTCAACAATACCCATTTCCAACAACAATTTTATATTGTCTTCAATATCTTTCCTTTTTGCAGGAGATGCTGGGTAAGGTTTCTTTTTTAAACTTCCAGGAATATTATCCAGATCACAGCTTAAAGAGATTTTCATCTCATGGTCTTTGACCAATCCTAGTTCATTTGAGCCATGAGCAAATGCCATAGGATATGATTTAATCAATCTCAAAATATCTTCTTGTTCAATTTTTGAGAGTTGAGGACTGAAAGAGGCCTTTTGGATTTCATTTTCCAATTCACCCACTTCATTGGTGGTTCTTCCACCTTGCAGTTGTTCTTCTCTAGGAGAAATGGTATATACTGAATTTTCAGAACATATTTTGAATTTTCTTTTACCATTCACCCCTATGGTGAAACAACTGTTCGCAGGATCTAGTTTAATGCCAAATTTTGTCAATAAATCATTGCCAATAATAAACCAATCACTACAATTATTATTATCCATTACTACAAATTCACAAACTGCTCTAACATATCCATTATTATATTTAAAGAATACAGCAGTTTTGTATTTGCCAATTGGATTTAATACTGAACCAAAACCCCTCCAGTTCTTTGTCTGAACAGGTTCTAGTTTTTCCTGGTACTTACTATCAAGTTTCATTAATGCATTAAGTGAAACTACACTACCTGCAGCCCCAGTGTCAAGAATGGCATTCATTTCTTTTCCACATATGATAATAGGTGCTCTGATAGGTGTTATTCTGTAAGTATCATGAGATACATCTTTAATTATTTCAGCTTCCTCTATAGAAGTTAAAGATGTGTCTGTATGAGGTATAGCATCATTCAGGAACATTATATCCTGTTCTAATACAAATATCTCATTTTCATCATCACTGTAAGATATGTTACTCTTGCAATCCTCACTGGATTCCACATTCTCATCTTCATGATTACTAGGTTCAGAATTCTCTGAGGTTTCAATAACATTTATTCTTTTCTTACACGTGTGACCTTTAACCCAAGGTTCATTACATTTGTAACAAGTGTTATTTTCTTGTCTCTTAGGGACAAGGGGAGCTGAAGGTTTTTTCATTTCCACTGGTAACTTACTTGTAGTAGGTTTTACCACGTCAACACTTTGTCTGTAATTACTATACTTGGTTTCATATTTGTGGTTTAATAATATCTCATTGCATATATTAATGAATCCAGAGGTGTCTCTGACAGTTTCAGTTCTAGCAACAATAATGTCTCTAACTGATATAGGCAATTTGTATATTATTTTTTCTTTCCACTCTTCATAATCCATTTTTGGATCCATAGCTTTCATGATTTTTATTAAATTCATTAAGAAGACCATGAGTTTATCTCCAGCATTTGGATTATATCTGGCCCTTTCATACAGTCTTTGTTGAGTGATTCTAAATTTTGGGCCACCAAATTGCCTTTCAATTAGTGCCTTCCATTCATTCCAGGAGTAATTAATTCCCTCACTCAATACAGATTCAAACCATAATAAGGCCACATCTGTAAATAAAGATATTAACTTTGAAGTAATTTCTTCATCAGGTAATTTATATGAAAATTTTAAGTTATCAATTCTTTGTATGAATTGTTGCCAATCAGATTTTGAAGCCCCGTCAAAAGAAGGGTACTGATCTAACTTAGGCCAGTTCTTTTGGCTAGTTTTTGCTTCCCTAACCTGAGGAATATTGAGTAATTCACTTACTTTAGAAAGATGATCATTTATTTCATCTTTTACTGATTTTATATTCTCAGAGCCCATAACACTATGTTCATGTTCAATCATTGGTTTATCATCAGAGTGTTTCATAAAAACTGGTACTCTTTCTACATAAGAGGTATTATCTTTTATTGTTTCAGTATTTTTCAAAATGTTAGCTACTTCAATTTCTACTCTTTGTAACCTATCTTTTATCACAGGTACATGATTTAAGGTATCATTTACATTTGAAAAAGACAATTTTACACGTCCCTCTATGGTAGCCATAATATTCTGAGAGTGTTCTAATTTACTTTCTAAATTTCTAATCTCAGATTTTAATCTTTTATTCTCATTGATTAATTCATTATTTGAATTTTCAATAATTTTTAATTTATTGCCTGTGGTACTCAATGATTGTGTTAGTTGTAATAATACACTTTCTGTATTAATGTTTGACTCTTTTGAGAACTCTTCCAATTTTTCAATTCTCAATAATAATTTACTTATTATTTTTGATTCCATTGGATTCTCTTTTAAAAAATATTCTATTTTTTCCGTGTCCAATTCAGAAGACTCATTATAAGGGTCAAGATTTAATTCATTTGATTCCATTTTTATATTAATAGTATTTTCCTGGTGATCAATAAAACTATTTACATTGTCCTCATGTAAAGACAAGTTTAACATATTCTGTTCAAATGAATAATCCTTTAAATCCTTATCAATAATATCCAATATTTCCTTATCAATCTCATTACCTATAAGTAATTTATTTTCAGGTTGATATAATTGATCATAAGAAGTTGGATGACTTACCAAGGTCTTATCCCACTTCCCCTGCCTCTCCTTGCCTTTCCCCTGTAAGGGTGACTGCTGGAGCCCTGCTGTTGAGGATTGTTGTAGTTTTGGGCGTACCAATCCCATTTCCATTTGCTTACAGTAATTTTTTGGTCCTCCTCTTGGGCTGGAGGTGTTGCTATGGAATTGTTGGGTGCCACTGTTGGTGGTTGAGTCTTTATGTCCACTAGAGCTTGGTTGACCTCTATGAGACCTTGAGCTGCTCTCTTTTCCAGATTGTTGATCTGGTCCACTATATTGTTGACTCTTATTGTCAAGGTGTTCAGTAGGGTGGATAGGGAGTGAACTTGTTCTTGTAAAGTATTTTTTGTTTTCTTTATTGAAACCTGCTTTAAAAGCTTTTCCCTTTCCTCCAGAGACATTGACGGAGTGTTGTTGATTATGGGAGAGTCCTGGCCCTCCATTTGAATGTCCTGTAACAGGTCTTTCAGCTCTAGGTCTTAAGTTATAAGGTTTTACCTTATTACTTACAATGTCATTGTTGTCACACATTTTTACGTGGAATTTAAAGAATTGAAAGTTTAGATATGAAAACTTCAAAAAGGAGTTTTATCAGTATTTATAAATACCACTGAAGACAATTTTATTGCTTACTTATTGGTATGAAGTGAATCTTTAAGTGCCAAAAGTCAAATATGCTTTTATGTGGTCACTTGATTTAACTGGTCTACAATATGTAGCCGTGTTTTTATATTCAAAAGAAAACAACTTTCAGTATGATTCTTTCTCAATATTTAATGAATTTTACAAACCAATAAAAGAAAAGATTAAGAGTCCTGTTAAAAGAAAACAATTAATCAGTTTAATTGGTTTATTATCTGCAAAGATCACAAATTTAATTGGTCTATTGACAGACTCCCACTAAGAACAATTATATGTTAAATTAGTGGTAAAAATTTTATCTGCAAAGATCTCAAATTTAATTGGTCTATTGACAGACCCACTAATAACAATTATAAGTTAAATTAGTGGTAAAATTGTTGATTCAATATCACAATTTTATAATATAACAGGGCTTCTTTTTCTGAAATCACTATATAAGTGACCCCAACCTGTTGTAATTATCCAAATATTTCTATAGGGATATTATTTACGTGCACCTTCTTTTGAAAATTTCACTTACAGGATTATAACAGAATTCTTGAGGAAAGGCCCCCAATTGTCAGGCTAAGGTCAAGTACAAGGACGTGAACTAGCTTGAATAGTCAGTTGTCTAGAAGATTTTAATGGTCCTATATGAATACTGTAGTTCTAATCCACTAAGTTGTAAAATATAATCAAATATAAAGGTCTCAGTAATATAATTCTCACTATTCTTATATATGGCTTACAATCTTTATAGTTGGTAGAAAAATAGATTATATAAATTCAGATACTATTCAAAAGTCTTATAAAAGTACTAATTGATATGTATTATAATTGATTTGGTTATATTGGTTAAATTGTAATGATAAAGAATGCAGAAATACAACCCAAAAACCTCCTCCTTTTATACACACTGAGTTCCCCAATGATTCCCTTGATGTACCACCCAATACACAGTTAATCACGCCTCTAAACAACTAATAGACATTCCCATCAACATTCCCAGTGACCCATGACATAATTAGAAGAGTAATAACCGCCAAAATCCTGAAATAATAAGGGAAATCCATCAAAATTAAAGAAAAAGACAAAAAGAGAGTATATGCGTAGAAAACAATAATATTAAGGACTAAAGGAGACTTTTTAAGGTTAATAATAGCTTAATAATAAGGGGGATTGACTGTAGAAATAATGGGGCTAATCCTGACATTATACTATGTGAAATTCCCATTCAAAAATAACCAAAATTGACTGAGAAACCACCCAAAAACTTAAAAAAGAGCGTGAGATGTGGGGTAACTACATGCAGTTCTTGGCAGGCTCTTGCACGGGTAAATCCTTGACTAAAATTAGGCGAATTTAAGCGTGGTGATGAAATAAAGTGCCAAGAGTGAGGTTATTAATGAAATTAGTGCATATAAACAGGGTCAATGCATTATTAATTAAGCTAGGACACTAAATAAGCGCCTGTCGCCTATTTTAGTGTGTTTCCCCACAGTGGGCGTAGAATGTGGGGTAATTATAGTGTGAAAAAGCTAACTTTGCTAAAAATGAAGCTATTCACACGGGAAAAAAGCAGGCAGTATGTGGCCAGTACACAGAAGCCATTTCTGGCATAAAAAACACCAAATTTGAAAAGTGTTATTTTTATGCATTTAAATAGCCAAATCAATAGTTCTAAATGAGCCCAATTGATCTGTCAAAGCGCAATTTTGATATTCTCAATTTTATAGCGCATATAGTCAACTTTTAAGTGAAATAAAGTGCATTTCTTGTTTTTTGCATAAAACAATGAATATAACAGCTTTAAGTGTACTTAAAAATTATGTAGCCTTATACTTAAGGTTCTTAAGATTACCCTAACATACTCCAACTTAATATTAAGTACATAAGACCTATAAAAGGTGGATATATGCGTGTATATAAGGTGTTATAATGGCATTTTTTGTGTATTATCATAATTTTACTTATGTATACTATTTGTGTACTCTCATTTATTATTTCCATGTATAGTTCATGTGTTTAACATAACTTATAGTTACTTTTTACTCAGTCCTGGAGATATACAGGCTGACAGTTTCTCAGTCAATTTTGGTCATTTTTGAATGGGAATTTCACGTAGTATAATGTCAAGATTAGCCCCATAATTTCTACAGTGAATCCCCCTTTATATTAAGCTCTTATTGACCTTAATTGTACCTCTTTATTCTTTTATATTGATTTATAATACGCATATACTCTCTTTTTTACTTATTCTTTAATTTTGATGGATTTTCCCTATTATTCCAAGATTTTGGCGGTAGTTACTCTTATAATTATGTTATGGGTCACTTGGGATGTTGATGGACAAGTCTATTAGTTAGATGGAGGCGTAATTAACTGTGTATTGGACTGATAAATTAAGTGATTCATTGGGGAACTCAGTGTGTATTAAAGGAGGAGGTTTTGGGGCTTGTTTTCTACTGTCAGCCAGGCTATTCCAGGAGTCCAGTAAATGATATATAACTTATAAAACCTGAAAGAGTGGGTAAGAATTGTATTTAATGAATATAACTTAATATTTTATTGCATAATGAAATTATATAAGTATTTTATTATATACAAGTGTTACATTAAATTTATTGGTTATATAAATTTTTATATACAGTTAAATTGAACATAATATAATATATTCTACAAATAATGGCGCATTTTTATGTATTTAATAATTATAAATTTATATTTAATTAATTGAAAAACATATATTATAATTATAAGTGTAAAATTGACTTATAATATATTTAAATTAATTACTTAAATTTATATATTAAATAATACCTCTCATATAATACTAAACAATAATTAATGACGCTTCTTTTGACCCTTAAATTGTGTTAGAAAAAACAAATAAATTAATTTATACTAAATTGAGATTAATTACATGTTTTGTTGCGTCAAAGTATTTTTTGTTTCACTTAAAATATCCTTTAATCAGACTGTACCATCTGTTTGGAATTATTTTTCTCATAGTTCCTATGTTCCAATCTTGTTTAGTTATTCACTATTTTCACTTACTGATTTGGGAATTAATGGCGGGAAAATTGGAATCTTAATTGGGGTTTTAATTAATTGTTTCATGTTTTTCTCTATATTGTTATGTTTCATTTACTCTTTGATATATTTGTTTTATTCCATTCTAATCATTGTATTTACAAATATAGTAGCGCTTCAGAGGACCCATTGCCTATAAAAGGGCCTTGGATAATCCCCTGTAGCCTCATCACTTATTATACACTCAACAAATTAAATACTATTTTACTATGTTTATATTTTTTATTAGTAATACAATTCTAATTAAAAGTCTATATAACAAATTAAAGGTTGCTTTAAGTCTGATAGTAATTAAAAGTGTTTGCCGCACAGAATCCTTACATTGAATAATATTATTATTAATAAATTCTAAGTTTTTGTCATCTCTCAAAGTTGCTCACCGTTGTTTCCCTCTCAAATAAATTAAATATATATTATTGTGATTTATTTCTTTATTTTCCCTTGTCCTCCTCCTTCTCTCCTCCTTTTCTCCTATTTTCCTTACCTTCTT
This sequence comes from Hemileia vastatrix, assembly GCA_030280995.1. Lineage (NCBI taxonomy): Eukaryota > Fungi > Basidiomycota > Pucciniomycetes > Pucciniales > Zaghouaniaceae > Hemileia > Hemileia vastatrix. Next base: position 8,554,365 of record JASXTE010000013.1, read on the forward strand.
CTAGACAACTGACCGACAACTGGGGACCTTTCCAAACGACGACGATGATCGAGCCTGGCAACGAACGACAAAACGCACGGACCACCTAGCAAAAACAAAAACTTTTGCCGCGACTATGTTTTGAACTTGGGTTCGATATCTTAGGTTTATATTATATTAATTTTTATATTATTTTGAAGTGATTTTTTGATCACTATAGTAAGTTCACCTTTGCACCTCTCACTCACATTACTATATTTTTACTGCAATAACAGTGATTGTGGCTTAATTGCTGATTCACTGAGTGTAAGTGTTCAATTGTTAAATTTTTTTTTTCCTAGTTGACCATTATAGAGTGTCAAATCCTCTTAGTCCTAGAAGAATTGACATTTTTATTAATACAAATTGAATTATTAATTTAATTTTTTTTTATTATTAATTATTGTTAATTTTGGTTGACTTAAAAGTACTTTGTGCTTAGTCCCAAATATATTGCCATATTTAATATTGGTAATTAATTGGTTGAATTAACTTGATTGTTATTCCCAATTTAACCTTGCAATCCATTGTTTTTTTTTAAAAAAAATTAATTTTTTATAATAATTACTTTATATTGAAAATTTTTTTCTATAATTTAATTAATAAAATTTTTTTTTATTTGGAGCAATTATTGACTAACCTTTATTATTTTTTTTAATAAATAATAAGTAAATTAAAATCTTCCCACTAGTATGTCCAACAATTTGGCAGAAAAAATGGATAACGTGCAAGTGGATGAAATAGAAATTGACTATGATGCTGACACTGTAAGTTCTTCTAAAGTTGGTCATAAAAAATCTTATACTAACACAAAGAATTCACATACTGCAGGATGTGGAAATGACAGGAAATGCAAACAAACCAAACCCCCTTCCCCCAGTACCACAAAAGGAAGTAAAGCCTCTAGTGCCTCAAGAAGGTCTTCCAAAAGGCTTCAAAATAAAAAAGCTTCCTCTGCCACAACAAATCAGCAACCTATCCAGTCATATAAAAGAGTTGAAGACAGAAAATATGACGTACAAAGCAAAGGTAGACACATTGTGGGATCAGGTCCAAGAACTCAGGAACCAGATTCAGGCCCAGGCCCCTCCTCAGTTGCCTCCCAATCAGCCTCAGTTTCAGGCTCAACCTTCACAGCCACCCAGCTCAACCATCCAAAATCCAAATACTATGGAAGTAGAGCAATGGAAATGGGATTATCTAATGAGTAACTACCAACAGAATGTGCAACACCCTCCTCATCATCAGCCTGGCCCATCCAGAACACCCAATTTCCATCCACCTCCTCATCCCTACCAACAAGGCAGGAGAAAGAAGGCCCAAGCACAATCCCAAACCCAGTCCCAGGGGAAGTTTCCTCCTCTGCCATGGTAAGTAATTTGGTTGATAGTCACTTGGGTATGTTTTCTAATAAATCTTCTTCTGCAGGTAATATTATTGAACATGGTGAAAGAACAGTTAAACCTGTTAAAATACAGCTTCCTGTAACTAGTAGCCCTATTGATGTAATTAGCAAATTTTCATTTGATGAACCTTTACATTTAAATTCTACATCTTTAATTAATACCTCTCTTGCAATTAAAAATGATTCTGTTCCCCCTGAAATCTATACCTTAATTGAAAAAACTTCTGAGGAAATATTGAAAGATACCCTTGATTTTAATATTGTGAAAGACAAACATGTGAGAGATGTGTTAATCCATGAAAATGATAGATTAAATAATTTACACTTGCAATGTAAAGTGAGTTCTTCTGTACAAGATACAGCTTATTTAAAAATCAAAGAAACCTTAAATATTGTTCTTAGTCAACAAAAACAAATAAGAAGTGACCATAGAGCTATCTCAGATAGAAATATCAGTCTACATAAGACCTTGAGTGAATTGAAACCCCTTATTGAGGAAAATTATTCATTCAAGAATGAAATAAAATCTCTGAAAAATGAGTTTAAGAAGCTAAAAAATGATTTCCATGCACTAAGTACCAAACACTCAGTTTCTGAGGACAGAAATGTTCTATCTCTTGCAAAAGTAAATGACCAGATGTCTGAAATTCCAAGAATAAGAAACTATGTGTCTGACCTACAGGAAAAGTTCTCAACCTTAACCATCAATAATGAATTAAATGAGATTTCTGTGAATAAGCTGCATAAAAATAAAGGGAAAAAACCTGAGCATGGTTCATCCTTTCTTCCTCATATTTCATCCATTAAACAAACTGAAAATGAGTCTGTAAAATCTTTTGCTACTAGCAAAAAATCTTGTGATGGTCATGCACCAGCTGTTTCTGTAAATAATGAAATTTCTGAACACCTGGCTAAACTTCAGGAATTGTTAATAATGAATAATTCAAACAAAAAATTGGACCATCCCAGTAGTCAGAAAAATTGGCCTAAGTTAGACCAATATCCTACCTTTGATGGTGATTCTTCCTCTGATTGGCAACACTTTATCCAAAGAATTGATAATTTAAAGAGATCTTATAAACTACCTGATGAGGAAATTGCTTCTAAGCTAATTTCTTTATTTTCCAATGTAGCCTTGATGTGGTATGAATCTGTCCTCTTAGATAACAATCATTATACATGGAATGATTGGAAATCCTTGATTGAGAATCAGTTTGGTGGTTCAAAATTCAGGTCAGCTCAGCAGAGACTGTATGAGAATACTAGATATGTATCCTCCTCTGTTGAAAAGCCCATTGTTTTTCTGATGAAAATAACTAAAATCCTTAGAGCAATAGATCCAAAATTGTATTATGATATTTGGAGAGATAAAATCTTCTATAAATTACCAAATTCTCTTAGGGATTTGATTGTTGCTAGAACTGAGCATGTAAGAGAAAATTCTTCTTTCATTAATATCTGTAATGAAGTACTACTCAACCATAGATATGAACCAAAGAATTACCTTAGTAAATCTTATAATGATCAGAATAAACCTTCTATAAAGCTCCCAGAAAAATCTGGTAAACCCTCTGCCCCAGTTGCACCTAAAAAATATGCAACAAATACTTGTTATAAATGTAACAAACCGTGGCAGAAGGGTCATGTTTGTGACAAGAAAATTCATCTTGTTGAACAAAATGAAGACACTGATGAAGTTGAACTTGATGTCAGTAATTCTTCCAGTGACTGTGAAAGTAATATCTCCTATGACAATGAATCTATTAAAGATGTTTTAATGTTGGAACATGATGTCCATTATTTAAATAATATATCTGAAGATTGTGTATTGAATTTATCTTCAGTAGAAAATGCTGAGATAATTAAAGATATTACTAACAATTCTATTCATATATCCACTTTAAAGGCACCTGTTATCATTAATGGTAAAAATGTTGATGTAGTTTTTGATTCTGGTGCTGGAGGAAGTGTAGTATCTGAAAAAGCTTTGGCTTCAGTGGATAAGGAATATTTGAGTAAATTATTACCTATAACTTCTGAAAAATGGAGAGGGTATGGTTCTACCTTATTTCCTATTGGCAAATACAAATCCTCTGTATTCTTCAAATATAATGGTGGTTTTGTCAGAGCTATTTGTGAGTTTGTTGTCATGAAAAATGATAATTTGAGCAATTTTTTTATTATGGGAAATGATATTTTAACCATGTTTGGTGTGAAACTGGACCCAGCAAATAATTGCTTTACCTTAGGAATGAATGGGAAAAGGAAATTCAAAATTTGCTCTCCTAGAACTTCTGGGAATTTGTTGAAATCTTGTAACTCACTGATCCAGTGTAAAGGTTGAACAACAACTGAATTGGATGATTTATTACATGAAATAAATACTGCTGTGGTAGCCTAAAGTTTAGTACGGCACCTAAATATGTAAATGGAGTTATTACGGCGGGCAATATTGGCGTTATTATTTTTTTATAAAAGGGTTTTATTTAATTTATTGGAGTTTAAAATATGAAGAAATTGGTCACGAGCGAATGCCTACACAAATACAATTTATTTTACGGAGAAAACTTATTTTTACGGTCTGAAAATTTATAAGTATCAAGTCGAGTCACTCAAGAACCTTGGGAAATTTTCCCAGAATTTTTACTATTTTTCTTATATTTTTAAATGAATTTTAAAGTTTTATAGAAATATTTACGTTTTCAAAAATTACTTAACTTTGATAAATTTTCACGGGGTAATTAGAGCTGCGCAGACTACGAAAATTATTAATTCCCTCACTCAATACAGATTCAAACCATAATAAGGCCACATCTGTAAATAAAGATATTAACTTTGAAGTAATTTCTTCATCAGGTAATTTATATGAAAATTTTAAGTTATCAATTCTTTGTATGAATTGTTGCCAATCAGATTTTGAAGCCCCGTCAAAAGAAGGGTACTGATCTAACTTAGGCCAGTTCTTTTGGCTAGTTTTTGCTTCCCTAACCTGAGGAATATTGAGTAATTCACTTACTTTAGAAAGATGATCATTTATTTCATCTTTTACTGATTTTATATTCTCAGAGCCCATAACACTATGTTCATGTTCAATCATTGGTTTATCATCAGAGTGTTTCATAAAAACTGGTACTCTTTCTACATAAGAGGTATTATCTTTTATTGTTTCAGTATTTTTCAAAATGTTAGCTACTTCAATTTCTACTCTTTGTAACCTATCTTTTATCACAGGTACATGATTTAAGGTATCATTTACATTTGAAAAAGACAATTTTACACGTCCCTCTATGGTAGCCATAATATTCTGAGAGTGTTCTAATTTACTTTCTAAATTTCTAATCTCAGATTTTAATCTTTTATTCTCATTGATTAATTCATTATTTGAATTTTCAATAATTTTTAATTTATTGCCTGTGGTACTCAATGATTGTGTTAGTTGTAATAATACACTTTCTGTATTAATGTTTGACTCTTTTGAGAACTCTTCCAATTTTTCAATTCTCAATAATAATTTACTTATTATTTTTGATTCCATTGGATTCTCTTTTAAAAAATATTCTATTTTTTCCGTGTCCAATTCAGAAGACTCATTATAAGGGTCAAGATTTAATTCATTTGATTCCATTTTTATATTAATAGTATTTTCCTGGTGATCAATAAAACTATTTACATTGTCCTCATGTAAAGACAAGTTTAACATATTCTGTTCAAATGAATAATCCTTTAAATCCTTATCAATAATATCCAATATTTCCTTATCAATCTCATTACCTATAAGTAATTTATTTTCAGGTTGATATAATTGATCATAAGAAGTTGGATGACTTACCAAGGTCTTATCCCACTTCCCCTGCCTCTCCTTGCCTTTCCCCTGTAAGGGTGACTGCTGGAGCCCTGCTGTTGAGGATTGTTGTAGTTTTGGGCGTACCAATCCCATTTCCATTTGCTTACAGTAATTTTTTGGTCCTCCTCTTGGGCTGGAGGTGTTGCTATGGAATTGTTGGGTGCCACTGTTGGTGGTTGAGTCTTTATGTCCACTAGAGCTTGGTTGACCTCTATGAGACCTTGAGCTGCTCTCTTTTCCAGATTGTTGATCTGGTCCACTATATTGTTGACTCTTATTGTCAAGGTGTTCAGTAGGGTGGATAGGGAGTGAACTTGTTCTTGTAAAGTATTTTTTGTTTTCTTTATTGAAACCTGCTTTAAAAGCTTTTCCCTTTCCTCCAGAGACATTGACGGAGTGTTGTTGATTATGGGAGAGTCCTGGCCCTCCATTTGAATGTCCTGTAACAGGTCTTTCAGCTCTAGGTCTTAAGTTATAAGGTTTTACCTTATTACTTACAATGTCATTGTTGTCACACATTTTTACGTGGAATTTAAAGAATTGAAAGTTTAGATATGAAAACTTCAAAAAGGAGTTTTATCAGTATTTATCAATACCACTGAAGACAATTTTATTGCTTACTTATTGGTATGAAGTGAATCTTTAAGTGCCAAAAGTCAAATATGCTTTTATGTGGTCACTTGATTTAACTGGTCTACAATATGTAGCCGTGTTTTTATATTCAAAAGAAAACAACTTTCAGTATGATTCTTTCTCAATATTTAATGAATTTTACAAACCAATAAAAGAAAAGATTAAGAGTCCTGTTAAAAGAAAACAATTAATCAGTTTAATTGGTTTATTATCTGCAAAGATCACAAATTTAATTGGTCTATTGACAGACTCCCACTAAGAACAATTATATGTTAAATTAGTGGTAAAAATTTTATCTGCAAAGATCTCAAATTTAATTGGTCTATTGACAGACCCACTAATAACAATTATAAGTTAAATTAGTGGTAAAATTGTTGATTCAATATCACAATTTTATAATATAACAGGGCTTCTTTTTCTGAAATCACTATATAAGTGACCCCAACCTGTTGTAATTATCCAAATATTTCTATAGGGATATTATTTACGTGCACCTTCTTTTGAAAATTTCACTTACAGGATTATAACAGAATTCTTGAGGAAAGGCCCCCAATTGTCAGGCTAAGGTCAAGTACAAGGACGTGAACTAGCTTGAATAGTCAGTTGTCTAGAAGATTTTAATGGTCCTATATGAATACTGTAGTTCTAATCCACTAAGTTGTAAAATATAATCAAATATAAAGGTCTCAGTAATATAATTCTCACTATTCTTATATATGGCTTACAATCTTTATAGTTGGTAGAAAAATAGATTATATAAATTCAGATACTATTCAAAAGTCTTATAAAAGTACTAATTGATATGTATTATAATTGATTTGGTTATATTGGTTAAATTGTAATGATAAAGAATGCAGAAATACAACCCAAAAACCTCCTCCTTTTATACACACTGAGTTCCCCAATGATTCCCTTGATGTACCACCCAATACACAGTTAATCACGCCTCTAAACAACTAATAGACATTCCCATCAACATTCCCAGTGACCCATGACATAATTAGAAGAGTAATAACCGCCAAAATCCTGAAATAATAAGGGAAATCCATCAAAATTAAAGAAAAAGACAAAAAGAGAGTATATGCGTAGAAAACAATAATATTAAGGACTAAAGGAGACTTTTTAAGGTTAATAATAGCTTAATAATAAGGGGGATTGACTGTAGAAATAATGGGGCTAATCCTGACATTATACTATGTGAAATTCCCATTCAAAAATAACCAAAATTGACTGAGAAACCACCCAAAAACTTAAAAAAGAGCGTGAGATGTGGGGTAACTACATGCAGTTCTTGGCAGGCTCTTGCACGGGTAAATCCTTGACTAAAATTAGGCGAATTTAAGCGTGGTGATGAAATAAAGTGCCAAGAGTGAGGTTATTAATGAAATTAGTGCATATAAACAGGGTCAATGCATTATTAATTAAGCTAGGACACTAAATAAGCGCCTGTCGCCTATTTTAGTGTGTTTCCCCACAGTGGGCGTAGAATGTGGGGTAATTATAGTGTGAAAAAGCTAACTTTGCTAAAAATGAAGCTATTCACACGGGAAAAAAGCAGGCAGTATGTGGCCAGTACACAGAAGCCATTTCTGGCATAAAAAACACCAAATTTGAAAAGTGTTATTTTTATGCATTTAAATAGCCAAATCAATAGTTCTAAATGAGCCCAATTGATCTGTCAAAGCGCAATTTTGATATTCTCAATTTTATAGCGCATATAGTCAACTTTTAAGTGAAATAAAGTGCATTTCTTGTTTTTTGCATAAAACAATGAATATAACAGCTTTAAGTGTACTTAAAAATTATGTAGCCTTATACTTAAGGTTCTTAAGATTACCCTAACATACTCCAACTTAATATTAAGTACATAAGACCTATAAAAGGTGGATATATGCGTGTATATAAGGTGTTATAATGGCATTTTTTGTGTATTATCATAATTTTACTTATGTATACTATTTGTGTACTCTCATTTATTATTTCCATGTATAGTTCATGTGTTTAACATAACTTATAGTTACTTTTTACTCAGTCCTGGAGATATACAGGCTGACAGTTTCTCAGTCAATTTTGGTCATTTTTGAATGGGAATTTCACGTAGTATAATGTCAAGATTAGCCCCATAATTTCTACAGTGAATCCCCCTTTATATTAAGCTCTTATTGACCTTAATTGTACCTCTTTATTCTTTTATATTGATTTATAATACGCATATACTCTCTTTTTTACTTATTCTTTAATTTTGATGGATTTTCCCTATTATTCCAAGATTTTGGCGGTAGTTACTCTTATAATTATGTTATGGGTCACTTGGGATGTTGATGGACAAGTCTATTAGTTAGATGGAGGCGTAATTAACTGTGTATTGGACTGATAAATTAAGTGATTCATTGGGGAACTCAGTGTGTATTAAAGGAGGAGGTTTTGGGGCTTGTTTTCTACTGTCAGCCAGGCTATTCCAGGAGTCCAGTAAATGATATATAACTTATAAAACCTGAAAGAGTGGGTAAGAATTGTATTTAATGAATATAACTTAATATTTTATTGCATAATGAAATTATATAAGTATTTTATTATATACAAGTGTTACATTAAATTTATTGGTTATATAAATTTTTATATACAGTTAAATTGAACATAATATAATATATTCTACAAATAATGGCGCATTTTTATGTATTTAATAATTATAAATTTATATTTAATTAATTGAAAAACATATATTATAATTATAAGTGTAAAATTGACTTATAATATATTTAAATTAATTACTTAAATTTATATATTAAATAATACCTCTCATATAATACTAAACAATAATTAATGACGCTTCTTTTGACCCTTAAATTGTGTTAGAAAAAACAAATAAATTAATTTATACTAAATTGAGATTAATTACATGTTTTGTTGCGTCAAAGTATTTTTTGTTTCACTTAAAATATCCTTTAATCAGACTGTACCATCTGTTTGGAATTATTTTTCTCATAGTTCCTATGTTCCAATCTTGTTTAGTTATTCACTATTTTCACTTACTGATTTGGGAATTAATGGCGGGAAAATTGGAATCTTAATTGGGGTTTTAATTAATTGTTTCATGTTTTTCTCTATATTGTTATGTTTAATTTACTCTTTGATATATTTGTTTTATTCCATTCTAATCATTGTATTTACAAATATAGTAGCGCTTCAGAGGACCCATTGCCTATAAAAGGGCCTTGGATAATCCCCTGTAGCCTCATCACTTATTATACACTCAACAAATTAAATACTATTTTACTATGTTTATATTTTTTATTAGTAATACAATTCTAATTAAAAGTCTATATAACAAATTAAAGGTTGCTTTAAGTCTGATAGTAATTAAAAGTGTTTGCCGCACAGAATCCTTACATTGAATAATATTATTATTAATAAATTCTAAGTTTTTGTCATCTCTCAAAGTTGCTCACCGTTGTTTCCCTCTCAAATAAATTAAATATATATTATTGTGATTTATTTCTTTATTTTCCCTTGTCCTCCTCCTTCTCTCCTCCTTTTCTCCTATTTTCCTTACCTTCTTCTAGACAACTGACCGACAACTGGGGACCTTTCCAAACGACGACGATGATCGAGCCTGGCAACGAACGACAAAACGCACGGACCACCTAGCAAAAACAAAAACTTTTGCCGCGACTATGTTTTGAACTTGGGTTCGATATCTTAGGTTTATATTATATTAATTTTTATATTATTTTGAAGTGATTTTTTGATCACTATAGTAAGTTCACCTTTGCACCTCTCACTCACATTACTATATTTTTACTGCAATAACAGTGATTGTGGCTTAATTGCTGATTCACTGAGTGTAAGTGTTCAATTGTTAAATTTTTTTTTTCCTAGTTGACCATTATAGAGTGTCAAATCCTCTTAGTCCTAGAAGAATTGACATTTTTATTAATACAAATTGAATTATTAATTTAATTTTTTTTTATTATTAATTATTGTTAATTTTGGTTGACTTAAAAGTACTTTGTGCTTAGTCCCAAATATATTGCCATATTTAATATTGGTAATTAATTGGTTGAATTAACTTGATTGTTATTCCCAATTTAACCTTGCAATCCATTGTTTTTTTTTAAAAAAAATTAATTTTTTATAATAATTACTTTATATTGAAAATTTTTTTCTATAATTTAATTAATAAAATTTTTTTTTATTTGGAGCAATTATTGACTAACCTTTATTATTTTTTTTAATAAATAATAAGTAAATTAAAATCTTCCCACTAGTATGTCCAACAATTTGGCAGAAAAAATGGATAACGTGCAAGTGGATGAAATAGAAATTGACTATGATGCTGACACTGTAAGTTCTTCTAAAGTTGGTCATAAAAAATCTTATACTAACACAAAGAATTCACATACTGCAGGATGTGGAAATGACAGGAAATGCAAACAAACCAAACCCCCTTCCCCCAGTACCACAAAAGGAAGTAAAGCCTCTAGTGCCTCAAGAAGGTCTTCCAAAAGGCTTCAAAATAAAAAAGCTTCCTCTGCCACAACAAATCAGCAACCTATCCAGTCATATAAAAGAGTTGAAGACAGAAAATATGACGTACAAAGCAAAGGTAGACACATTGTGGGATCAGGTCCAAGAACTCAGGAACCAGATTCAGGCCCAGGCCCCTCCTCAGTTGCCTCCCAATCAGCCTCAGTTTCAGGCTCAACCTTCACAGCCACCCAGCTCAACCATCCAAAATCCAAATACTATGGAAGTAGAGCAATGGAAATGGGATTATCTAATGAGTAACTACCAACAGAATGTGCAACACCCTCCTCATCATCAGCCTGGCCCATCCAGAACACCCAATTTCCATCCACCTCCTCATCCCTACCAACAAGGCAGGAGAAAGAAGGCCCAAGCACAATCCCAAACCCAGTCCCAGGGGAAGTTTCCTCCTCTGCCATGGTAAGTAATTTGGTTGATAGTCACTTGGGTATGTTTTCTAATAAATCTTCTTCTGCAGGTAATATTATTGAACATGGTGAAAGAACAGTTAAACCTGTTAAAATACAGCTTCCTGTAACTAGTAGCCCTATTGATGTAATTAGCAAATTTTCATTTGATGAACCTTTACATTTAAATTCTACATCTTTAATTAATACCTCTCTTGCAATTAAAAATGATTCTGTTCCCCCTGAAATCTATACCTTAATTGAAAAAACTTCTGAGGAAATATTGAAAGATACCCTTGATTTTAATATTGTGAAAGACAAACATGTGAGAGATGTGTTAATCCATGAAAATGATAGATTAAATAATTTACACTTGCAATGTAAAGTGAGTTCTTCTGTACAAGATACAGCTTATTTAAAAATCAAAGAAACCTTAAATATTGTTCTTAGTCAACAAAAACAAATAAGAAGTGACCATAGAGCTATCTCAGATAGAAATATCAGTCTACATAAGACCTTGAGTGAATTGAAACCCCTTATTGAGGAAAATTATTCATTCAAGAATGAAATAAAATCTCTGCAAAATGAGTTTAAGAAGCTAAAAAATGATTTCCATGCACTAAGTACCAAACACTCAGTTTCTGAGGACAGAAATGTTCTATCTCTTGCAAAAGTAAATGACCAGATGTCTGAAATTCCAAGAATAAGAAACTATGTGTCTGACCTACAGGAAAAGTTCTCAACCTTAACCATCAATAATGAATTAAATGAGATTTCTGTGAATAAGCTGCATAAAAATAAAGGGAAAAAACCTGAGCATGGTTCATCCTTTCTTCCTCATATTTCATCCATTAAACAAACTGAAAATGAGTCTGTAAAATCTTTTGCTACTAGAAAAAAATCTTGTGATGGTCATGCACCAGCTGTTTCTGTAAATAATGAAATTTCTGAACACCTGGCTAAACTTCAGGAATTGTTAATAATGAATAATTCAAACAAAAAATTGGACCATCCCAGTAGTCAGAAAAATTGGCCTAAGTTAGACCAATATCCTACCTTTGATGGTGATTCTTCCTCTGATTGGCAACACTTTATCCAAAGAATTGATAATTTAAAGAGATCTTATAAACTACCTAATGAGGAAATTGCTTCTAAGCTAATTTCTTTATTTTCCAATGTAGCCTTGATGTGGTATGAATCTGTCCTCTTAGATAACAATCATTATACATGGAATGATTGGAAATCCTTGATTGAGAATCAGTTTGGTGGTTCAAAATTCAGGTCAGCTCAGCAGAGACTGTATGAGAATACTAGATATGTATCCTCCTCTGTTGAAAAGCCCATTGTTTTTCTGATGAAAATAACTAAAATCCTTAGAGCAATAGATCCAAAATTGTATTATGATATTTGGAGAGATAAAATCTTCTATAAATTACCAAATTCTCTTAGGGATTTGATTGTTGCTAGAACTGAGCATGTAAGAGAAAATTCTTCTTTCATTAATATCTGTAATGAAGTACTACTCAACCATAGATATGAACCAAAGAATTACCTTAGTAAATCTTATAATGATCAGAATAAACCTTCTATAAAGCTCCCAGAAAAATCTGGTAAACCCTCTGCCCCAGTTGCACCTAAAAAATATGCAACAAATACTTGTTATAAATGTAACAAACCGTGGCAGAAGGGTCATGTTTGTGACAAGAAAATTCATCTTGTTGAACAAAATGAAGACACTGATGAAGTTGAACTTGATGTCAGTAATTCTTCCAGTGACTGTGAAAGTAATATCTCCTATGACAATGAATCTATTAAAGATGTTTTAATGTTGGAACATGATGTCCATTATTTAAATAATATATCTGAAGATTGTGTATTGAATTTATCTTCAGTAGAAAATGCTGAGATAATTAAAGATATTACTAACAATTCTATTCATATATCCACTTTAAAGGCACCTGTTATCATTAATGGTAAAAATGTTGATGTAGTTTTTGATTCTGGTGCTGGAGGAAGTGTAGTATCTGAAAAAGCTTTGGCTTCAGTGGATAAGGAATATTTGAGTAAATTATTACCTATAACTTCTGAAAAATGGAGAGGGTATGGTTCTACCTTATTTCCTATTGGCAAATACAAATCCTCTGTATTCTTCAAATATAATGGTGGTTTTGTCAGAGCTATTTGTGAGTTTGTTGTCATGAAAAATGATAATTTGAGCAATTTTTTTATTATGGGAAATGATATTTTAACCATGTTTGGTGTGAAACTGGACCCAGCAAATAATTGCTTTACCTTAGGAATGAATGGGAAAAGGAAATTCAAAATTTGCTCTCCTAGAACTTCTGGGAATTTGTTGAAATCTTGTAACTCACTGATCCAGTGTAAAGGTTGAACAACAACTGAATTGGATGATTTATTACATGAAATAAATACTGCTGTGGTAGCCTAAAGTTTAGTACGGCACCTAAATATGTAAATGGAGTTATTACGGCGGGCAATATTGGCGTTATTATTTTTTTATAAAAGGGTTTTATTTAATTTATTGGAGTTTAAAATATGAAGAAATTGGTCACGAGCGAATGCCTACACAAATACAATTTATTTTACGGAGAAAACTTATTTTTACGGTCTGAAAATTTATAAGTATCAAGTCGAGTCACTCAAGAACCTTGGGAAATTTTCCCAGAATTTTTACTATTTTTCTTATATTTTTAAATGAATTTTAAAGTTTTATAGAAATATTTACGTTTTCAAAAATTACTTAACTTTGATAAATTTTCACGGGGTAATTAGAGCTGCGCAGACTACGAAAATTAGTTTGGTATGTAAAGGGGAAGTAGCTCTATTATGTGTAATTTTTCTAGATTTTTTATTATAGTTTTAAGGTTCTAATTGAGTCCGGAAGTCCGGACGGACTCCGTACGGGCTCCGGATTGACTCTGGAAGAGCTCTGGAGGGGAAAACTTAGGCACGTGACTAGGAATACTTAAGCGCTTCTCAAACTCGAAATTGAGGGGGGGGACACATCATACAGCTTAATCATTAACCACCACGGTCTCATTTTTTATTACTCAACAAATTAAATAAGTTATAATACCCTTATAACATTTATTATTTATACATAACATTTTAGAAATACAATTCAACAATTTAAATCACACTTCATATAGGGTATCTTTAGAAAGGTCTTCGTCGCTGGGACTTGATTATTGCTGTCTCATAAAAATTCAAATTATTATAAAAACATAAAAGTCAACCTTTACAGATCTTTCACTGGTACACCTTAATTGTTGTTATCAGTATTTCTTTCTCAACAGCCACTTTCTTTTAATCTCAATAAGCGTTAAATATTTTAGAGTTTCATTATTTTCATCAATCAGATCCAAGTAGATTAGTTAGCTTAGTGATTTAGAATTCCCATTTTGTTATTTTATTGGAAGGACGGGGTTTTCAGCTGAATCCACATATCTCCTCCGGATTCTGCTTACAGCAAGGCGACTGTAAGAGTTTACCTTACCATACCGCTTCTTTTGGTGATCAGTTGACTAGTGAACAAAAGGATTCTATTGTTGCCTCTATTACCTCTTTCCCTATGGCTTTTGCTCATGGTTCTCATGTCTTGGGAATTGTTCAGGAAGAGATGAAAATTACCTTATCCTGTAATTTGAGTGATATTCCTCCTTCCCTTAAGAAAAAACCATATCCTGCTTCTCCATCATAGAGAAAAGATATTGAAGATAATATTGAAACATTATTGAAAATGAATATCATTGAGAAAGTGGATGTCACCCCCAAATATTGTGTCATCTCCCCAGTCTTGATTTCTTATGAAAAAGATAAAGCTAGATTATGTGGAGATTACAGAGCTTTAAATACTTATACGGTTGATGATATTTATCCTTTACCCAGAATTAATTCAATACATGCTACCTTGCAAGGTGCAAAATTTATTAGTTGTCTGGATGGTAATAAAGGTTATCATCAAGTTCCAGTTTAGAAAAATTCTCAAAATTTTTTGCCCATTGCTACTCATATGGGAATATATAAGTATGTTAGGATGCCATTTGGCCCTAAAAATGCTCCTTCAGTTTTCCAGAAAGTCATGGATAACACTTTCCATCAAGAAATTATTGAAGGTTGGCTCATGGGTTATATTGATGATATTATTGTTTTTTCTAAAACTTTTGATGAACATATGATTCACTTGAATAGAGTTTTCCAAAAAATGGATGAAATCAATATGACCTTATCTTTAAAAAAGTGTAAATTTGGCTTTCAATCTTTGAAAGTCCTTGGCCATGTTGTGTCAGGCTTACAAATTTGTGTAGACCATAATAAAGTTGCTGCCATTCAAAATGTGAAAGCACCAACTTCTGTAAGAGAAATACAAAGTTTTTTGGGTATGTGTGGCTATTATAGACAATATATTAAAAAATATAAGGTCATAGCCTTGCCTCTTACAAAACTGACCAGAAAAGATGTTGCTTTTCTCTGGAATAATGACTGTCAGAAAGCTTTTGATACATTAAAAAGTTGCTTAATGACAGCCCCTATATTGGCTCTTCCAGATTTTAACAAGCCATTTGTCCTTTATACAGATGCTAGCTTTATTGGTCTGGGTGCTGCCCTTCACCAAAAGCAAATTATTAATGATAAATCCTCAGAGGTTGTAATTTGTTATATTTCAAGAACCTTAAGAATAGTGAATTGAAATATGGTGCCACTCAATTGGAGTGCTTAGCAGTTGTTTGGGCTCTTGAGAAACTTCATTACTACTTGGATGACCAAAAATTTGAGTTGGTAACTGACTGTAGTGCTGTGAAATCTCTCTTAAACCTCAAGACACCTAACAGACATATGTTCAGGTGGCAACTTGCTGTTCAAGAATACAGAGGAAGGATGACTATTATCCATAGAGCTGGAAATGTTCACTCTAATGTTGATATGCTCTTCAGATTGCCTCTGCCAAATAATGACTCCAATCCTGCTAATGTACCTGAAGATGATACTGTTCATATACATGGTATATTTATAGTTGATATGGAAGAAGAGTTATTACAGTTAATACTGGATTCATATGATAAAGATTCTGATTTAAATAAATTAGTTACTATTTTGAATGATCCTAAGAGTGCTTCAATTCAAGCATTAATAAAAACTCTTCCTGCAAAGTACCAAAATGCTTTAAATAAAGGAAAGTTTTCTATTAAAGATGGTTATATATATTATAGAAGAAAGCTTACTAATGTAATTGTAATTCCTCCTTCTATGAAATAAACTATCCTCAAACTTTGTCATGATGACATATTAGCTGGTCATTTTGATCTTGAAAAAACATTGATTAGAATCAAAAACACTGCATGGTGGGCTAATATGTCTGAAGACACAAAATTATATGTTGAATCTTGTGATTCCTGCCAAAAATCTAAAAGGTTAAAAGGTAAGAGAGTAGGGTTATTACAACATATTGAGGCACCTAGTGCTCCCTGGCAAATCATTAATATGGATTTTGTCACTGGTCTTCCTGTTGCAGGTAAAGACAGCTTTAACTCTTGTTGGGTAATAGTTGATAGATTCACAAAAATGTGCAAATTTATTCCAACCCACAAAGATGTATCCACCAAAGAATTAGCTTTCTTATGGTGGTCTTACATGTTTAATATTATTGGTTTTACAAAAGACATTATCTCTGATAGGGATCCAAAATTCACTTCTGAGTTTTGGACCTCTTTGATGGATATTTGTGGCTGTTAGTTAAAATTGTCTACAGCTCACCATCCTCAGACTGATGGTCTAGCTGAGAGAATGATTCAAACTCTGGAAGATATGATTAGAAGGTATTGTGCCTTTGGTTTAGAATATAAAGACATTGACAGATTTACTCATGATTGGGTCACTCTTTTGCCTGGTCTTGAATTTGCATATAATAGCACTGTTCATTCTGTCACTGAGAAAAAGCCTTTTGAGCTTTGGTTAGGTTATGTCCCAAACACTCCTGCTCAGATTCTCAAAAATAAATTACCTAAGTTGGAACTACACCCTGGTGTAAAATCTTTTATGCAAATGCAACAGCTATGTAGAAAACATGCTCAGAGTTGTATTGATAAAGCATTTGAATATGAAAAGAAAAGATGGGATAAATCCCATAAAGAATACACATTTAACAAGGGTGATGAAGTGTTGATCTCTACTGTCCATTTCAATTTACAAGGTAACCACAAATTAAAAGATCCTTTTGTAGGACCATTTGTTGTTAAAAGAATTGTTGGTGATAATGCAGTAGAAGTTGTATTGTATTCTCCATATGATAGGAAACATCCTGTCTTTCCCATTTCTTTGCTTAAACCTTATACTTCCAACAGTGACTTATTTCCAAAAACAAGAGGAAGACCTAAGAATAACCCTCAGGAAGTCACAGAAACAGCGGAAATTGATAAAATTCTCAATGATAGAATTATCACTTCTGAGAGAGGTACTGAAAATTTATTGAAATATAAGAAAAAATCATCTGAACATGATGCATGGATACCTGGAAAGGAAATTTCAAATCTGCCTGCTCTGTTGAAAAAATACAAAAAGAAAAAATCTTAGCATTTTTTTTTATTGTTTTTTTTAGAGTGAGGGAGTGTCAGCCAGGCTATTCCAGGAGTCCAGTAAATGATATATAACTTATAAAACCTGAAAGAGTGGGTAAGAATTGTATTTAATGAATATAAGTTAATATTTCATTGCATAATAAAATTATATAAGTATTTTATTATATACAAGTGTTACATTAAATTTATTGGTTATATAAATTTTTATATACAGTTAAATTGAACATAATATAATATATTCTACAAATAATGGCGCATTTTTATGTATTTAATAATTATAAATTTATATTTAATTAATTGAAAAACATATATTATAATTATAAGTGTAAAATTGACTTATAATATATTTAAATTAATTACTTAAATTTATATATTAAATAATACCTCTCATATAATACTAAACAATAATTAATGACGCTTCTTTTGACCCTTAAATTGTGTTAGAAAAAACAAATAAATTAATTTATACTAAATTGAGATTAATTACATGTTTTGTTGCGTCAAAGTATTTTTTGTTTCACTTAAAATATCCTTTAATCAGACTGTACCATCTGTTTGGAATTATTTTTCTCATAGTTCCTATGTTCCAATCTTGTTTAGTTATTCACTATTTTCACTTACTGATTTGGGAATTAATGGCGGGAAAATTGGATTCTTAATTGGGGTTTTAATTAATTGTTTCATGTTTTTCTCTATATTGTTATGTTTCATTTACTCTTTGATATATTTGTTTTATTCTATTCTAATCATTGTATTTACAAATATAGTAGCGCTTCAGAGGACCCATTGCCTATAAAAGGGCCTTGGATAATCCCCTGTAGCCTCATCACTTATTATACACTCAACAAATTAAATACTATTTTACTATGTTTATATTTTTTTATTAGTAATACAATTCTAATTAAAAGTCTATATAACAAATTAAAGGTTGCTTTAAGTCTGATAGTAATTAAAAGTGTTTGCTGCGCAGAACCCTTACATTGAATAATATTATTATTAATAAATTCTAAGTTTTTGTCATCTCTCAAAGTTGCTCACCGTTGTTTCCCTCTCAAATAAATTAAATATATATTATTGTGATTTATTTCTTTATTTTCCCTTGTCCTCCTCCTTCTCTCCTCCTTTTCTCCTATTTTCCTTACCTTCTTCTAGACAACTGACCGACATCTATATTCTTTATCATTACAATTTAAACCATATAACCAAATCAATTACAATACATATCAATTAGCACTTATAGAGTCTTTTGAATAGTATTTGAATAATTAAAATCTATTTTTCTACCAACTAAGAAGATTGTAAGCCATATATAAAATTAGTGAGAATTATATTACTGAGACCTTTATTTTTGATTATATTTTAATACTTATTGGATTTTTACTACAGTATTCATATAGGACCATATAATACTTCTAGAAAACTGACCATTCAAACTAGTTCATGTCTCTGTACTTAACCTCAGCCTGACAATTGGGGGATTTTCCTCAAGAATTCTGTTGGTTATCTTCCAGTAAGTAAAATATTCAAAAAAGAGGCTACAAGTAAATAAAATCCCTATAGAAATATTTTGATGATTACAACGGGTTGGGGTCACTTATATAGTGATTTCATAAAAATAAGCCCTGTTATATAATAAAATTGAGATATTTAATCAATAATTTTTACCAATAATTTAACATATAATTGTTATTAGTGGGTGTGTCAATAGAACAATTAAATTTATGATATTTGCAGATAAAATATTTTACCACTAATTTAACATGAAATTTTTTTTAGTGGGAGTCTGTCAATAGACCAATTAAATTTGTGATCTTTGCAGATGATAACCAATTAAACTGATTAATTGTTTTCTTTTAACAGGACTCTTAATCCCTTTTTATTGGTTTGTAAAATTCATTTAATATTTAGAAAGAATCTTACTAACAAATTTTCTTTTATAAATATAAAAACACGGCTACATATTGTAGACCAGTTAAATCAAGTCACCACATAAAAGCATATTTGACTTTTGGCACTTAGAAATTCACTTCATACCTATAAGTAAGCAATATAATTGTCTTCAGGTACTAATAAATACTGATTAAGCTCCTTAATTGAAGTTTCATATCAAAATTTCAATTTTTTAAAATAAATTACGTGTACAATATATGTGACAACAATGAAATTGTAAGTAATAAGGCAAAACCTTATAACTTAAGACCTAGAGCTGAAAGACCTGTTTCAGGACATTCAAATGGAGGGACTGGAATCACCCATCATAAAAAGCACCCCAACAATGTCCTTGGAGGAAAGGGAAAGACTCTTAAAACAAGTATCAATAAAGAAAACTAAAAACACATTACAAGAGAAAGTTCACTCCCTCTCCACCCTACTGAATACCCTCACCATAAGAGTCAACAACATTGTAGACCAGATAAACAATCTGTATAAAAGGGCAGCACAGGGTTTTGTAGAAGTCAACCAGTATCTAGTGGATATAAAGGCTCAACCACAAACAGTGGCACCAAACAATTCCATAGCAACACCTCCAGTCCAAGAGGAAGACCAAAAAATTACAGTCAGAAAATGGAAGTGGGATTGGTACGCCCAAAATTTCAACAACCCTCCTCAAAAGCAGGGCTCCAGCAGTCACCCTTACAGGGGGAAGGCAAGGAGAGGCAGGGGAAGTGGGATACGACCTTGGATAAGTCATCCATATTCTCATGATCAATTGTATCATCCTAACAATGAATTACTTATAGGTAATAATATTGATAAGGAATTGTTAGATATAATTGATGAGGATCTAAAGAATTATTCATTTGATAATGATATGTGAAACTTTTTTTTAAATGAGGACAATGTAAATAGTTTTATTGATCACCAGGATAATGCTATTAATATAAAATTGGAACCAAACGAATTAAATTTTGAACCTGATGATGAGTCTTCTTAGTTAGACACAGAAAAATTGAATATTTTTTAAAGAAAATCCAATGGAATCAAAGATAATAAGTAAATTATTATTAAGAATTAAAAAATTGGAAGAGTTCTCTAAAGAGTCAAACAATAATACAGAAAGTGTATTATTAACACTCACACAATCATTAAGTACAACAGCCAATAGGTTGAAAATTATTGAGAATTCAAATAATGAATTAACCAATGAAAATAAAAGATTGAACTCTGAGATTATAAATTTAGAAGGTTAATTAGAACACTCTCAGATTATTATGGCTGCCATAGAGGGACGTGTAAAATTGTCTTTTTCATATGTAAAAAAAACCTTGACTCATGTACCTGTAAAAAAATATAGGTTACAAAGAGTAGAAATTTAAGTAGAAATTTTTTTAAAAAATACTGAGAAAGTAAAAGATAATACCTTTTATGTGGAATGAGTACCAGTTTTCATGAAACACTCAGATGATAAACAAATGATTGAACATGAACATAGTGTCATGGGCTCTGAGAACTTAAAATCAGTAAAAAATGAAATTAATGATCATCTTTCTAAAGTAAGTGAATTACTTAATATTCCTCAGGTTAGGGAAGCAAAAACTAGCCAAAAGAACTGGCCTAAGTTAGATCAGTACCCTAATTTTGACATGGATTCAAAATCTGATTGGCAACAATTCATTTAAAGAATTAATAACTTTAAGTTTTCATACAAATTACCTGATGAAGAAATTACATCAAAATTAATATCTTTATTTACAGATGTGGCCTTATTATGGTTTGAATCTGTATTGAGTGAGGGAATTAACTACTCCTGGACTGAATGGGAGGCACTAATTGAAAGGCAATTTAGTGAACCAAAATTTAGAATCACTCAACAAAGATTGTATGAAAGAGCCAGATATAATACAAATGCTGGAGATAAACCCATGGTCTTTTTAATGAATTTAATAAAAATCATGAAGGCTATGGATCCAAAAATGGATTATGATGAGTGGAAAGAAAAAATAATATATAAATTGCCTATATCAGTTAGAGACATTATTAAAGCTAGAACTGAAACCATCAAAGATACTTCTGGGTTTATTAATATATGCAATGAAATATTATTGAACCACAAATATGAAACCAGGTATAATAATTACAAGCAAAGTGTTGAGAT
Source organism: Hemileia vastatrix (assembly GCA_030280995.1). NCBI lineage: Eukaryota > Fungi > Basidiomycota > Pucciniomycetes > Pucciniales > Zaghouaniaceae > Hemileia > Hemileia vastatrix. Next base: position 8,575,891 of record JASXTE010000013.1, read on the forward strand.
AGTAAAACCTACTAAAAATAAGTTACCAGTGGAGAAGAAAATCCCATCAGCTCCCCTTGTCCCTAAAAGACAAGAAAATGACTCTTGCTACAAATGTAATGAACCTTGGGCTAAAGGTCATACTTGTAAGAAAAGAATAAATGTTATTGAAAACTCACAAGATTCTGAACAAAGTAATAATGAAGATGAAAAGGAGGAATCTAGTGAGGACTGTAAAAGTAATATTTCTTAGAGTGATGATGAAAATGAGATATATGTATTAGAACAGGATATTATGTTCCTGAATTATGCAATAACTCATACAGATACATCTTTAACTTCCATTGAAGAAGCTGAAATAATCAAAGATGTATCTCATGATACTTACAAAATCACACCTATTAGAGCGCCTGTTATTATATGCGGAAAAGAAATGAATTCCATTCTTTAAACTGATGCTGCAGGTAGTGTAGTTTCTATTAATACTTTGATGAAACTAGATAGTAAGTATATGAAAAAACTAGAACCTGTACAGACAATTAAATGTAGGGGTTTTGGTTCAGTATTAAAGCCAATTGGCAAATACAAAACTTCTGTATTCTTTAAATATCATAATGGATATGTAAAATCAGTGTGTGAATCTGTGGTAATGGATAATAAAAATTGTAGTGAATGGTTTATTATTGGCAATGACTTATTGACCAAATTTGGCATCAAACTAGATCCTGCAAATAGTTGCTTCACTTTAGGCATAAATGGGAAAGAAAATTCAAGATTTGCTCTGAAAAATCAGTTTATTGAATTTCTCCTAAAGAAAAACAACTGCAAGTTGGAAGAACCAACTATGAAGTGGTAGAATTCGAAAATGAAATCCAAAAAGCCTCTTTAAGTACTTAACTCTCAAAAATTGAAGAAAACAATATTTCTAGATTGATAAAATCTTATCCTATGGCATTTGCTCATGGTTCAAATTAACTAGGATTGGTCAAAAACCATGAGATGAATATCTCATCAAGTTGTGATCTTGATAATATTCCTGGCAGCTTGAAAAAAAAACTTACTCAGCTTCTCCTGCAAAAAGGAAAGATATTGAAGACAAAATTAAAATTTTGTTTGAAATAGGTATTGTTTAAAAATTGGACACAAAACCTAAGTATTGTATTATTTCACCAGTTTTAAACTCTTATGAAAAAGATAAAGCATGATTATGTGGTGATTACAGAGCTCTGAATACATTCACTGTGGATGATATTTACCCTCTACCAAGGATAGCTTTTATATATGCTACCTTACAAGGAGCAAAGTATATTTCCTGTCTGGATGGAAACAAAGTTTACCACCAAATTCCTGTGGAAAAGAATTCTCAGAATTTCTTACTCATAACCACACACATGAGGATATATAAATTTGTGAGAGTGCCTTTTGGCTTAAAACAAGCGCCTTCAGTCTTCCAAAAATTGATGAATAGTATTTTTCATCAGAAAATGATTGAAACATGGCCTATATTTTAGATTGATGAGATTATAGTGTTCTCAAAAACATATGATAAAAATTTAAATCACCTGAAAAGAGTATTTCAAACTATGGATGAAATTAATATGACAATTGCATTAAAGAAATATAAGTTTGGGTTTCAATCCTTGAAAGTACTTGTAAATTTTGTATCTGGATTAGAAATTTGTGTTGACCAGAACAAAGTGGCAGCAAAAAAATATTAGTATACCTAATTATGTGAAAGATGTTTATATTTTTTTAGGTATGTGTTGATATTATAGGCAGTATATAAATAACTACTAATCCATTGCAGCCACTTTAACAACATTAATCAGGAAAAAAGAAGCTTTCATTTGGAATAATGAAAGACAACATGCCTTAGATAAATTGAAGGAGTGTTTAATTTCAGCTCCAATATTGGGACTGCCAGATTTTAACCTACCTTTTATCTTGTACACTGATGCAAGCTTCACAGGCTTAGGTGCTGCCTTACAGCAAAAACAGATAATAGGTGGAAAATTATCTGAAGTAGTTATCTTTATATATACAGAGCCTTAAGTAAGACAGAATTAAGGTATGGTGCCACAAAACTGGAATGTTCAGCCGTTGTGTGGGCCTTTGAGAAACTTCATTACTATCTGGAAGACCAGAAGTTTGAATTAATAACAGATTGCAGTGCAGTAAAATCATTACTAAACATGATGACCCCTAATAGGCGCATGTTTAGATGGCAAATAGCTGTACAAGAGTACATAGAAAGAATGAAAATCACATATAGAGCAGGAACTTTTTATTCTAATGTGGATTTATTATCCAGGAGCCCTTTGCCAAATGATTCTGACAACCCAGCTTATGTACCTGAAAAAGTGGTTATACATGTATTTGGGATTTACATAGTTGATTTAGAGGAAGAGTTTATGCAAACTATATTAGTTAATTATTCATCTGATAAAGATTTGTCTAAATCATCTACCATTTTAAATGATCCAACAAATGCCTCTATTAGTGCATTTATTAAAACCTTGCCTCCACAGTATAAAAATGCATTGGAAAAAGGTAAACTGTCAATTGAAGATGAATATATATATTACAGAAAAAAGCTAAGTAATGTAATAGTTATACCACCTTCTATGAAAGAGTTAATGTTGAGTACTTGTCTTGATGACATTTTATCTGGTCATATTAATTTTAACAAAACATTAACGGTTTATTATTGGCAATGATTTATTGACAAAATTTGGAATTAAACTAGATCCTGCAAACAGTTGTTTCACCATAGGCGTGAATGGTAAGAGAAGATTCAAGATATGTTCTGAAAATTCAGTGTATTCCATTTCTCCTAGAGAGGAACAACTGCAAGGTGGAAGAACCACCACTGAAGTGGTAGAATTGGACAATGAAATCCAAAAGGCCTCTTTCAGTTCTCAACTCTCAAAACTTGAAGAAGAAAATATTTTGAGATTGATCAAAACTTATCATATGGCATTTCCTCATGGTTCAAATGAACTAGGATTGGTCAAGGACCATGAGATGAATATCTCTTCAAGTTGTGACTTGGATAATATTCCTGGCAGCTTGAAAAAGAAGCCTTAACCAGCGTCTCCTGAAAAAAGGAAAGATATTGAGGACAATATAAAAATGTTGTTGGAAATGGGTATTGTTGAAAACGTAGACACAAAACCTAAGTATTGTGTTATTTAACTAGTATTAATCTCTTATGATAAAGTTAAGGTAAGATTATGCAGTGATTATAGAGCTCTGAATACATACACTGTAGATGATATTTACCCTCTACCAAAGATAGCTTCTATCCATGCTACCTTACAAGGTGCAAAATTTATTTCCTGTATGGATGGAAACAAAGGTTACCACCAGATTCCTGTGGAAAATAATTCTCAAAATTACTTATTAATAACCACACATATGGGAATATATAAGTATGTGAGAATGCCATTTGGCCCAAAATGCGCCTTCAGTCTTCCAAAAATTGATGGATGGTGTCTTTCATAAAGAAATGGTTGAAGGATGGCTTTTTGTTTATATTGATGATATCATAGTGTTTTCAAAAACATATGATGAACATTTAAATCACCTGAAGAGAATCTTTCAAAAGATGGATGAAATTAATATGAAAATTACATTAAAGAAATGTAAGTTTGGATTTAAATCCTTGAAAGTACTTGGACATGTTGTATCTGGATTACAAATTTGTGTTGACCAGAATAAGGTGGCAGCAATTAAAAACATTGGTATACCTAAGAATGTAAAAGATGTTCAAAGTTTTTTGGGTATGTGTGGATATTATAGACAGTATATTAAAATCTACCAATCAATTGCAGCTCCTTTAACAGCCTTAATTAGGAAAAATAAGGCTTTCATTTGGAATAATGAAAGACAAAATGCCTTTAATAAATTAAAGGAATGTTTAATGTCAGCTCCAATATTGGGACTGCCAGATTTCACCCTACCTTTTATTTTTTACACTGATGCAAGCTTCACAGGGTTGGGTGCTGCTTTACTGCAAAAACAGGTAATAAATGAAAAATTATCTGAAGTAGTTATCTTTTATATATCCAGAACCTTAAGAAAGACAGAATTAAGGTATGGTGCCACACAACTGGAATGTTTAGCAATGGTGTGGGCCTTGGAGAAACTGAATCACTATCTGGAAGACCAGAGGTTTGAACTAATAACAGATTGCAGTGCAGTAAAATCATTGCTAAACATGAAAACACCTAATAGGAACATGTTTAGATGGCAAATAGCTGTCCAAGAGTACAGAGGAAGAATGAAAATCACTCATAGAGCAGGAAAAGTTCATTATAATGTGGATTTATTATCCAGTTGTCCTTTTCCAAATGATACTGACAACCCAGGTCATGTACCTGAAAATGAGGTTATACATATATTTGGGATTTATATAGTGGATTTAAAGGAGGATTTTATGCAAAATATATTGGAAAATTACTCATCTGATAAAGATTTAACTAAACTATGTACCATTCTAAATGATCCAACTATTCCTCCATGAGTGCATTAATTAAAACCTTTCCTCCAAAGTATAGAAATGCGTTGAAAAAAGGTAAACTGTCAATTGAAGATGGATATATATATTACAGGAACAAGCAAAGTAATGTAATAGTAATACCATCTTCAATGAAGGAGTTAATGTTGAGTACTTGTCATGATGACATCTTAGCTGGTCATTTTGATTTTAAAAAAACATTAACCAGAGTTAAAAATACATCCTGGTGGATAAATATGAAGGAAGATGTACAAAAATACATTAAAACATGTGACTCTTGTCAGAAATCTAAAAGATCAACTGGAGAGAGAGCTGGGTTGTTACAAAAAATAGTGCAGCCAAAAGCTCCATGGGAAATTATAAACATGGATTACATTGTAGACAATCCTATAGTACTAGCTATAGGCTTTGACCAAGGGAGTTGGAGAAAAACTAGAGAGAAAATCCCCTGTCCCTTTAGAAAAATAGAGTGAGATATACTTGCTATAGTAAGTTGGTTCCTGTTTTCTAAAGCCCCTTTTTCAACACACTTGACTGCTTGATGAGCCAAGAAAGTAGTCCCGAGACAGACTACCAGACCAAAGAACTGAAATGTAGACCAATTTCCACACCAGTAAAAGCAAAGATACTTGATGTAGGCTGAAAATCCACACCAGAGACAGCAATAGTACTTGATATAGCTTTCAATACTATGCCAGAGAACCTGTTGCCAAAGTTGAGTTAAATGAAGAACTAAACTTGCAACAAACACAGCCAATTATGGCAAAAAACAGTGAAAACTGAGTGAGGAACAAGGATATCACCTCCGGATGGTTGTATGATAACTAAAGCTGCCCTAAACTATCTTATTCAGTATGTACACACAGACCACCATCTAAGAGCCCATGCACACCAACAAATTTGGAACCTGTACCAGCCAAATTGAATAAAAAGTCTCCAGAAGCACTCCCCAACCTTCTAAAACAGAGGCAGGGGGGCCGCCCGACGTCTGAGGTGCCGCCTGAAGCAGCCCGGCCTCCCTGAAGCCAGAAAACCAATAAAAACATCTTATCTACTTAGAAAAACTCACTACAACTACTAAACCCTTAAAACACAAAATTATGCTATAAAAACATTGAGACATGAAATATAGAGCTAAATTAGCCCTATCTAATTGTACTAAGCACCTAACCCTAAGACTTAAGGTTAGCTCGTAAAACACGAAAAACAAAATTAAACAGCTATCTTTTGTAGCTGAAAAATGAGGAAATGACCCCTTAAAACTTAGAATATGAAAAATATTTACAAGACATGAAATATAGAGAAATACCGGGGCTATCCAATGATAGTACTCACATACCCGCAGTCCCAATATTCACGGAATAAAACTAGAAAAACACCCAATTCTTCAACAGATGCCAATTAAGACATGCACAAGCAGCGCCAAACAACACAATAAAGGCCCCTGCCAATGTTGGAAGACCACATCCTCCCTCCAATTCAGAATTTCCACATTCTTTCTTAATCAAACCACCATGTTCAACCTTCTTCCCAAATCTGCCTCTGAAATGGGTCGTTTCCAATACTTCATTGACAATAATCTAATCTGCACCATCACACCTCCTGTCCTTCCATACAGAATGTCCTGCAATGTCTGCAAATCCAGAAAGAAGACCTGCTACAGACCTGGTACATTATCTTCTGCAACAGGTTCACCTCCACCTCAACCTGGTCCATCTTCTACAAGCACCAAAAGATCTGGGCCATCCATCTTGATTCCCAGATTAATCAAAAAGCTACACCCTTCCCAGAAGTGTGCCAAAACCACTAAAACCACAAGTTCCACCATCCCTGGTCCATCTGATGGTAAAAACTTCCATTTCTTCTTTCCACTTTATAAAGCTGATGACTTCTCAGTTCATTCATCTTCTGACAGTGATGATAACAATGTAGGATACATTGAACAACAACATCAAAACAATTAAGGCCAAGTTCAAACAACACACATCTCAACAGAAAAACCTTCTGCTAAACTACTTCCAATCCACTCCTGCTAGAGATCCACAGGACATTAAGAAAAGAAGACACCTCTTCCACCAGTTCAAGGCTAATTCTGAACAATTCATTTCATCTCTTTATTCCCTCTGTAATTCCACTAGTTCTTGAGCTTGATTCAGAAAAGAAAAATTGACCACACCCTCTATAGGATGTAACCACAAACAACCCTCAGTTTTAAGTCTTGGGGGACCATCCTCATTTTATAGTCTTGGGGGACTTAAAAACCCTCAGTTTAAAGTCTTGGGGGACTCAAAAACCTAAATCATAAACCCAGAACCAGAGATCAACCACATTAAGACACAGAGAAAAAACTAAAATTCTGGGGTAATTGTGAATACAGAAGCCAGCCCATCAATTACCCCCAAACTTGCCTTTGCCAAATTCAGAGGCTCCCCCTGTGGATACCCTCTGCCAATCTTTCAAACACATTCCTCAGTTTATAGTCTTGGGGGACTACACCATCAAAAAATCCTCAGTTTAAAGTCTTGGGGGACTAACACAGTGTTCAGTTTAAAGTCTTGATGGACTACTCTTGAAACAATAGATTTTTCAGTTTAGAGTCTTGGAGGACTGCCAGAGTTTTGCATAAAATAAACGCAGCCAATTTTTTACAGAACACACCTACAGCCAAACTGCTGAACTTCCACCTTCACTTCATCATCTACCCATCACTGACAGAAATCTCCTTCTTATCTCTTTCCATCATCTTTTATCACCATAGATCATGGCTGGATCCCCTAATGTTGACCCCTCTACTCTTCCTTTCTTCACTGCTCCCAAGGACTATGCCTGAAAACAGTGCATCCACATGTGCAGACCTTGCACATTCACTCTTCCAACTCTTGAAGCCAAATTCTACAACAGGGCTTGTGATTCATGCTACTCCAAAAAGAAGAAATGCAACAGAGTTGCCAACTACCCTATTCCTCCTCATTCACCTTCTCATAAATACCTCTTCAGATCCCCTACCAGATCCCCAGAGCTTGATCCATCCTCTTCATCTTTATCTTCAGCACCAGCCAGAAGATCCCGGAACTCAGTTTCCAGAACTCTCCCAAAAAGGCCTGCTTTAACTTCCCAAGAAACAGCTTTTATCTCTGCTAAATTAGCTCCAAAGTCTTCAAAATCAGCTCCTAGGCTGCTAGACCGCATCCAGGCGGCCCGCCCACCTCACTAGACAGTTAAAATCAGGCTCAAAACTTCCAAAAATAACCAGAAAACAGCAAAATTCCTCCAATCAACAAAAACAACTCCACACAGCCACCTCCCACTGCTCCCAGAGCAATGCAGCCAACCTTTATAAGGTCCAAAAACTCCAAAATTTCCGAAACTTCTAGGAGACCTTCCAGAGGACCCCAGGAAGACACCAGAGCACCTAAAACTGCACCAAAACAACAACTTTGACCCAGTTAAGGCAACAAAACTACACCTCTCCCCTTCAAGCCAACTATTCTTCTGACAGTTCCATTCCTTCAAGAGTTCCATCCAGAAGAGATAAATCCTCTTCCAGATCACCCTCTACTGCCCCATATTATAAAAACCCTGGTACTCCATCACCAGCACCTCATGCAACTAAATCAAGAAGAAATATTAACAACAGCAGCAACAGGCCTGCTGCTCCAACTAAGCCCCAGGAACATCAGCCTCCTATTTCACCTTCTCAAAACCTTTCAGAGGAAGACCAAGAGAATCCATATCTTTCCCTGATTGATCCACCTACTATCACCATTCCAAAATCTGCAGAAGTACAAATGCCAGCCGCTTACAAATTTGATGAGCTTCCAATCTGTAAGTACCACATTAATTCATCCAATTTCTTCAACAAAAATAATTACTTATCCAATTCTTCTTTTCTAGTTGGCACCCCTCCTCCTGAATCTACTATTGGAGTTGGCCAACCTCTAGAAACCTCTTTGACCCTGGATTATGGAGACATGAAACAACACCTCAGCACCATGTGTTCAAACATGCTGAAAACCTTTGACCTCCATGGACCTTTAAATGACTTTGAGAAAACCTTGAGGAAACAACTATTGGACCACCACTCAAAGATGTCTAGGATCATCAAGCACACCTTCCAACAATCTATTCATGCTTCTTCTTCTTCCTCTTCTGAACTTCCATCCAAACCCATTCCTTCCTATTATAATCCATATAATCTCTCCAGCAGGATGCACTTCAAAGAACACAGTGCTTCCCACAACCCCAACAAAAAACAAAAATGACATCATAATCTGGACCAGCCTCCAGAAACTTCATCATCAAGACATTGAGCTCCTGTAAAAAAGATTAAAAAAACATAACAATAAATAAGTAAAAAAGATTAATAACTATAAATTCTAATTTTTTTTAAACAGCCTACTAACATACTAAAATTAAAAATTGATAAATAAAATAAAAATAAATGAAATAAAATAAAAGATAAAAAAATAATACAAATGGTATCCCCCAGCCAATTGATGAGCTGATCCCCTGATACCTTGCCCACATCCAAGTGCACCTTTATGTGGATACACCTTAAATAATTCAAATGATTTGAAATAAGAAACATAAATTAAGAGTAATAATGAGAATAAAAAAATAAAAAATAAAAAATGATATTAATGAAAATAAAAAAAATATGATAAAATAGCATTTCCCCGCCAATTGATGAGCCTTTCCCCACCAATGCTTGCCCACATCCAGGTGACCCTGATGTGGTAACACCCTATATTTTTTATTTTATAATTTTAACAACCTCCATAAAAAATTAAAAGAGAAAAAGAGAAAAAGAAAATAATCTGAAACTACTATCTAGCAAAATCATAACTAAAAAATAAAAGAAAGTCCAGCTCCATGGATGGTCCAGATTAAGAGAAGGTCCAGTAAGAGGAAGTCCAGTCCATAGAAATGATCACTGGGTGGGCTCTCTCCAATATGTACAAATGATGGGAGACTACCAGTGATCCACCATCAACCCAAAAAAAACCAAAGATAAAGAAGCCAGTCCCAAACCAGTTTAAAGTAATTGTGGACTTGAAACCTGAATAATAAACAACAGAACCAGAATTAAACTAGGAAAAACAAAAGACTTGAGACAGAAATTCTGGGGCAACTGTTCTCCAGAGCAGCCAGCTCATCAGTTACCCCCACACTTTCCAAAATAAAATCTAGAAGCCCCCCTGGGTACCTTCTAACAAAAACAAAACATCCAACACAATAAACCAAAACCAATAAAAGTGAAGAGTCCAGCACTTGATAACCAAAGGAAATTCCAGTTTAAAGTCATAGAGGACTAAAACCTGTGAAAAGAAACCAATACTTGGGTTCAACCAAGTTAAGAGAAAGAGTTGGAAACAGACAATCTGGGGTAACTGTTCTACAGAGCAGCCAGCCCATCAGTTACCCCTACACTTGCCAAGATCAAATCTAGAAGCCGAAACCATGGGTACCTTCTAACAAAAAGTTTCCAACACAAAAGTTGCTCTGCAACACCAAAAATTCCAAAACAAAAAAGAACGTTCCATAGTTTATCTTCATTGCGGAGTCAATTTTCTTCATGCCTAGTGCCTCTGGGATATAACCTCTTCACCTGATCCGCAGCCACTCTCTTCTTTAAGACTGCACCATCCAACTCTTCCAAAACATAAGAACCTCCAGACACCTGATATCTTACTCTGTAAGGTCCATTCCATCTGTCAGCAAAAATCTTTCCCCACTGACTCTCCAAACTTCTATTATAAACCAAAACCAAACAACCAGGTTTCAAGGGATTCCTTAGTCTATGAGCCAAATTCTTGTCCCAGTATCTGACTGATTGATTCCTAATATTAATCATTCTAGAGTTTTCCTTCTCTTGAAATTCCTCTCTACATTCCAACTGCTGCATCCTGGCACAGAGCAATTCTTCTGTTGAGTGCACATCATCCCAATCAATTCCAAGATAAGAGACAGCTTCCAAGTCCACTGGTAGCACAGCTTTCTCACAAAACATTAACTCATAAGGAGAATAGCCGGTTGTCCTCTTCACAGTGACCCTATCAGCAAATAATACCAAGGGTGAATAATGCCTCCTTTTTTCAGCACTATCCCCACACATCTTTACCAAAGCATTCTTGATAACTTGATGGCCTCTTTCAACCATTCCTTCAGCTTCAGGATAATAAGGTGTAGCCACTCTAACTTTAGAACCAACACTAGCCACAGCTTCTTTAAATTTGGCACCAAACTCTGGCCCGCCATCAACAGTAACCAACTTCATCAACCCATACCTATAAATCCACTCCTTCAAAAACTCTGCCACATTCTTGGCAGTCAAATTAACCAGAGGCACTGCCTCAACCCAACCAGACTAATCATCCCTGGCAACAATTAAGTATTTATACCTGCCCTCTTTAATATGTACAGCATCCAGACTGACTCTTCCAGAAACAGTTGATTCACCAGTAGTATGGCCGACCTCTTTAGGTTCCAAGTGACTTCTTCTTTGACATTCTTCACAATATTGAACACAACCCTGCACAGCCAACTTCATACCTGGCCACCAAAATCTGTCAGCTACTCTTCTATAAGTCTCCCCAAAGCCTCTATGACCAAGGACTTCATGCAAAGACTTCAACACAACTTCTTGACCCTTCTTCTGAGTCATCACAACTTGAGGATTAGGATGTCTCCTCCTCATCAACCTTCTTCCTAAAGCATAAAATCCAGGACTCTTCTTCTTGATTTCCACCCAAGTATCATCATCACAACTATCTGGCCTCTCCAAGGTCAACAGATATTCCACCAAAATAAAATAAAACCCAGACTGACCCCAGGTCTCATCTTCAAAATCCAAAAAAACAACATCCAAGGGTACAACTCTGTCATCAAAATCACCAATGTGAACATGAGCCAATTGACCAGCCCAACCAGGATACCAATCCTTAAATTTTGGCACATCCTTCTCTTTCAACTAAATCTTGTGAGAATAATGTTCACTAATAAAAATACCATTTTCCAAATTTGAGCTGTCCCAAACAACAACTCCATTTTCATCAACAAAAACATCCTGATCACCAGAATCAAGATCAGTTCCAGCCAGTTTAGCCTCTTGGGGGAGGTCAAAAAAATCTTCAGCACCCTTTGTGCTGGCCCTAACCACTTGAACATCTTCATTAAACTCTTCAGCCTCAGAATCTTCATCTGTAGGTGGCCTCCTTGATAATCCATCAGGCATTGTAAAAGTTTTTCCTGGTTTGTGTACCAGGTCAAAAGAAAAATGTTGAATAAATGCCACCCACCTAGTCATTGGAGCATTTGGAAGACTAGGTGTATTGATCATCTGAAACAAAGATTTTGCATCAACCTGAAGCTCAAAATGCTGCCCCCACAAAACAGTCTGTAGCTTCTTTAAAATTTTTGCTACACTGCACAATTCCAACTTAGGTTGAGAAAACTTAGATTCCACCTCCTCAAACACCACAGACTCATATCTTACTGGCCTGACCCTTCCAGTTTTATCTTTGTGAGACAAAACAGCACCAGCAGCAATATAGCTTGAGTCCACTTCCAGATAAATTTTTCCAGAACCAACACCATAATCCAACTTGTGAAGAACAATATCTTCCCCAACAACCTTTTTCAACTTCTGAAAAGCCTCTTCACACTCTTCAGTCCATTCACAATCTGCATCTTTCCTGGTCAACCTCCTTAAAGGTGAAGCCAAAAAAGAATAATCCTTAATAAAAATCCTGACATATACACACACACCCAAAAATCCCCTGACTTCAGTAGTATTTTTAGGCCTTGGCCATGACTGAATTTTATTAATTATTTTCTTTGCCATAATCCTTCCCTCTTTACATACCACATGACCCAGAATTTCCAAAGCAGGAACACAACAACAGAATTTTGACCCTGAAATGGTTAAACCAGCCTCTTCAATCCAAAAAAACACTCTCTCTAGAGTTATTTCATATTCCCAAACAAACCTCCTTATGCCAGGGTTCTCCATTAACACCTCATTACCATAATCAGTGGATGGTCCTTTAATTCCACCATCATCAATAAAAATACCAGCATGAGTAGGAACCTCATCCTGAAAAATCCAAGCCATCTGTGATTGATATACTGCCACTGAATTAGTTGCTCCTTGAGGCAATCTAGTGAGCTGAAATCTTCCCAAAGGAGTCTCAAAAGTTGTGAGAGGCCTTGAATCCGTATGAAGTTCCCTCTCTTCATAACCACCCATAATATCACCCAAACCATAACACACCCTTCCAGAAAAAGCTTCAACAAAATCCTCTTCACTTGGTGGCATACCAGCATCCTTGATAGTGACTCTATTCAAGGCTCTAAGATCATGAACCACCCTCAACTTTCCATTCTGCTTCTTTACAAAGAAAACCAGACTTGACTAACTGGATGTCAATTGTTTGTATAACCCAGTCCTGAATCTTTCCCTAAAAATCTCCACAAAATCCTCTCTGATAGCAGCTGGAATCGGAATAGGTTTGACTTGCCAAGGTTCATGAAAAACCACAGGAATCAAGTAAGGTTCCCCATAAGAGTGCTTCAACACACCCCTTTTCTCCTCAACAAAAGCCACAGCTTTTTCCCTTAGCACAATAACATGGAACAAAAACTTATTTTCTTCTTCAGAAAACCACCCATCAGGACCAAAATTAACAACTTTCAACCTTTCCACAGTCACCCTAGCCATCTCTACAAATTCTGGAGGATTCTTCACCAAAGGAGTACAGTACAGATCTCTTGATAAAGGAGGTCTTTTCAGTGGCAGATTAAAACCCACAGGCATAGGCATAGTGACAGGCCTAATATTCTGTGCTACCTTCTTATACTTTGCCACTCCACATTCAACTTGAGGGATATTCACGAAATCTTCACCACCAGACCTGGAGCAAAAACCAAAGGTTTCCCCATTGCTCACATGTGTGGCCAAGGTAATGTTTTTGAAAGGTGTAGAAGAAACCCTAGCGGTGCACAATTGGGAGTACTTACTTTTAGACCCCAATCTTACCACTCCAAATCTTTTCCGCAATACCAAATCTTCATCTTCACTTCTGTTGTCCAAATCTTCAAATCTTTATTCATCTTCAGAATCAGCTCTTTTAAAATTGTGCAGTTTATCCTCATGCTGGAGGCCCAAAAATTGATCTTGATGATCTTCTTTCTTCATAATTTTCTGCAGTTTAACTTCATGCTGGAGGCCCAAAAATTGATCTTGACAATCTTCACAAAAATATTTTGAATCTTCTTTCTTCATTATCTTCAGATTTTTTTTTTTGATTTTCTTGAATTATCTTGAAATTTTTATCTTCTTTTCTTGAGTTTTCTTCTGACCTACAAAAACAACCAGGGGTTTCCCCAATTCTCACAAGTGTGGCCCAGGTAATGCTTTTAAAAGGTGTAGAAGAAACCCTAGCGGTGCACAATTGGGAGGACTTACTTTTAGACCCCAATCTCACCACCCCAAAACTTTTTTGCATATCTTTCAATAAAGATAAATAACTAATCTTCTTCCTTGAGCTTGAATTAAAAATAATTGAGAATCTTGAGAGAGAACAGAGACTTGATAAAAAACTTGATGAATACTTGCAGAGAAGAGAAAAATTAAAGAGAGAAAGTTAAAAATCCACTTGGTATATCTCCAAGGGAGCTGACCTACAACAACCTGGGATTTCCTCATCTTGGGGAGAGGTTGTAGCACTAGGGTGATCAGCCCTCATTACTCTAAAAAAACAGACTCTTATTAGAGCCTGAGCCACACTCCAAAAAACCAGAGGCGGCACCTACTTCTTTTCTTCTCCTGCAACAATCCATGCACTGGCACATTGAAGATAAACCAGGCCTGGTCTCCCAACCATCCTCTCCAGGGGATGATAACCTCATGTGAAGTATCCTTTCATCTTCACCAGTAAACTCCAAACTGATTCCCAAAACAAATTGATAAACAATTCTTGCATGAAAATCCATCAAGAATGGCCAACCCAAAACAGCTTTAACTGTTCCCTTAGCAATATAAAAATGAACCTTCCCTGAGGCTCCACCAACATCTAACTTCACAAACTCAGAAGTTCCAACCAATTCAGTGATATGGCCACCAATCCCTCTCAAATTACCGCCAATACCAGTTTTGATGGGGAGGCCCAAATGAGTAGCCTCAAACAAAGAAATCAGGTTTATCTGAGAACCTGAAACCACCAATGCCTTGCCTCCATGCAATTCAGAGTGACATTGACATAACCCAGAGGAGCAGAAAAATGAGTTTCCAACCCCTTGCCAAACTTTTCAGCAGAATCACAAATGTATTCCACCTCCCCAGAAGAACCTCTTCTCCTTGTCAAAAACTTTTTCTGTCTATCAGCCAACCCTGGACTGATAGCATACAATTCCCCATATGTAAGGGAAACCTGACACTGATTCATCCTTTCCAGGACAGAGTCCATATCATTAAATTGAAAAGAAACTACTGGCCTCTCAAGGTGAGCTCTTTGCTTCACTACCTTGGTCCTAGAAGCTTCTTGAGGACCAGCACCACCAACAGATTTACCATTAACAGGAACCAAACCAGATCCCTCACCAGAACCTCTAACTCCAGCAGACTTTGGCAATGAAGCCAAAGGGACATCCTCCTGAGAGTCAGAATCAACCTCCATTGGCATTGGCTCACCATTCATGTTCAATGCACCAAAACTAGGGGGGCCCATGTCAGCCATACCCTTCTGAATCTTTTACAGCTCCTCTTTGCTGTACCTCTTCCTAGCTGCACTCAGCTTAGGATCCACCTTTGAAGCATTTGGCTTTGGTTGGGCCTGAGAACTGCTTTTAGGCCTTCCCACCTTCCCTGCTTCCACATCATAAACACCAGCCAAGAATTCTCCACTTGACTGTCCACCACAGGAATACAACTCCAAACCACCAAAGGAAGTAGAAAAAGAGACCTTATTGACCTCCTTCCCCTTTCCCTTGACATCATCATCCTCATTACCTGAAGACTTCCCCTGATCAGGAATCTCCTCAAACCATGTCCTCCTTTGATTGAGACCACCCCTTCTACTGACCAAATCTTCAGGAGCCTGCCCCTCACTGGGCTTCAAAAATGAACTATCAGCAAACTTGTAAACCCTGCCATCAAATTCCACCTTTCCTTCAGACACATCCTGTTCAATGCCCAAAAATCATTGGACCTGTGCCCCCTCCTACTGCAATCAGAGCAGACCCAAGGATCACCCCTACCAGCCCTCCTATCAAAATCTCTAGGCTGAGAAGGTGCCTTATTGACCTTCTTAGCCTCCTGAACAAAAATATGCAGCTGCTTTGTGAGATCAGCCAACTGCTCCACCACAGGGTCCCTCTCCAGTTTGGGAACCTGCACCATATTCTTCTCCTCCTTCTTCACCCTAACTTCCTCTTCAGCCAAAGCCTCACTGACTTTGCTGACATATTTGGCACACCCCTCCTGATAAGTTTCCACAGCCAATAACTTCAAATGGGCCTCAACAGCCTCCTTCACCTTATCCAAGGCAGGCAACTTCCGGTCCCCATTAGAAAGAGTCTTCATCAAGTCCTTCCTTGACAGCTCCTTCAACACATCCATCTTGACATCTCTAGTCAGGGCAGACCAAAAAACATCCTTGGAAGCATTTTCTTCTGCCAGCTCCTCCACTTCCACCAAGTATTCCACCACAGGATCAAACTGTAGCAGAAACTTTCTGTAACTATGAAAGTTACTTACACTACCATAAGATTTCCATTCACTGACAGCCTTGTTCAGATCCACCATAGTGAACCTGACACCCCATCTATCTACCGTCTCCCTACACAAAAACTTCCAATCCCTCTTCTTGTAGCCAGAAATGGCCACAATCTCCTTCTCCACTGCCCTTTCACCAATGAAGAAGATAATCTGCTTCACCATGTCCAGGTAAGAAGAGCCATCCACTCCAGCAGCAGTTTCATACTTCTCCAGAAACCACTTGACATCCTCCCCATTAAACTTGGTACCATCCCAAGTTTTAATCCTAACACACTCCTTGACCATCACAGCAGGAGGACCATCTCCCCCATTGACAGTCACCACAGGAATGGAGGAACCAGAAGCCATTCCTCCAGACCAAAACACCAAAAAGAGCCAACCAAAGAAAAAAGAGATTCCAAAGAACTAGCAAGTTCTACCCCATGTTTGGCTCCAGAAATGTAGACAATCCTATAGTACTAGCTATAGGCCTTGGCCAAGGGAGTTGGAGAAAAACCAGAGAGAAAATCCCCTGTCCCTTTAGAAAAATAGAGTGAGATTTACTTGCTAAAGTAAGTTGGTTCCTGTTTGCTAAAGCCCCTTTTTCAACACACTTGACTGCTTGATGAGCCAAGAAAGTAGTCCCGAGACAGACTACCAGACCAAAGAACTGAAATTTAGACCAATTTCCACACCAGAGACAGCAAATATACTTGATGTAGGCTGCAAATACACACCAGAGACAGCAATAATACTTGCTATAGCTTGCAAGACTATAACAGAGAAAACAGTTGCCAAAGTTAAGTTAAATGAAAAACTCACTTGCAACAAAAACAGCCAAATTGTGGCCAGAAAACAGTGAAAACTGAGTGAGGAACAAGGATATCACCTCCGGATGGTTTTATGATAATTAAAGTTGCCCCAAACTTACTTATTAAGTATGTACACACAGACCACTATCTAAGAGCCCATGCACACCAACAAATTTGGCGCCTGTACCAGCCAAATTGAATAAAAAACCCTCCAGAAGCACTCCCCAACCTTCTAAAACAGAGGCAGGCGGGCTGCCCAATGTCGGAGGTGCCTCCTGAAATGGCCTGGCCTCCCTGAAGCCAGAAAACCAATAAATACACCTAATCTACTTATAAAAATTCACTACAACTACTAAAACCCTTAAAACACAAAATTACGCTATAACAACATTGAGACATGAAATATAGAGCAAAATTAGCCCTATCTAATGGTACTAAGCACTTAACCCTAAGACTTAAGGTTATCCCGTGAAACACAAAAAACAAAATTAAACAGCTATCTTTTGTAACTGAAAAATGAGGAAATGACCCCCTAAAACTTAGAATATGAAAAATATTATCAGGACATGAAATATAGAGAAAAACCGGTGCTATCCAATGATAGTACCCACATACCCGCAGCTTCAATATTCACGGAATAAAACCTAAAAAACACCCAATTCTTCAACAGATGCCAATTAAGACATGCACAAGCAGCACCAAACAACACAACAAAGGCCCCTGCCAATGTTGGAAGACCACACCGTAAGTGTTGATAATCACTGTTTCAGGAACATAAGCAGGATTATCATCATTGTTAGGTAGAGGTACTCTAGATAACAGATCCAAATTAAAGTGTAAAGTTCCTTCTCTATGTGTAATATTCATCGTTCCTCAGTATTCTTGTACAACCGATTTCCATCTAAAAATATGCCTATTAGGAGTTTTTATGTTTAGGAGTGACTTAACTGAACTTAAGTCAGTTATTAACCTAAAGTTTTTGTCTTCAAGTTAATAATGTAGCTTCTCAAGAGCCCATACTTCTTCCAAGAATTCAAGTTGAGTAGCACCATGTTTCAATTCACTACTTCTTAGATTACTTGAAATATAGAAAATTACTACTTCTGATATGTTTCCATCAATAAGTTGTTTTTGATGCAAAGCAGCACCCAAACCAATAAAACTTACATCAGTATACAAGAAAAAAGGTAATCGGAAATCTGGTAATCACAAGATGGGGGCTGTCATTAAAAATTCTTTCATTTTTTCAAAAGCTTGTTTTCTTTCATTCTTCCCAATGAAAGCTTCTGATTTCTTTATCAGTGTGGTCAATGGTTCAGCAACTAATTGGTAGTTCTTTATATATTTTCTATAATAACCACACATTCCATGAAAATATTTTACATCCTTTCTATCTTGAGGAATTTCAATAATAATGATTGAAGCCACCTTATTTTGGTCTACACATATTTGTAAGCCAGATAAAATATAACCAAGAACTTTTAAAGACTCAAACCCAAATTTAAATTTTTTCAACGCAAGGGTCATTTTTATTTCATCCATCTTCTGAAATACTTTTTTTAAATGGATTAAGTGTTCATCATATGTCTTACAGAACAGTATAATGTAAACAAAGTATACCATTAAACATCCTTCAATCATTTCATTATGGAAAGTTATATCCATTAACCTCTGACATACTGAAGGAGCATTTTTTAGTTCAAATGGCATCCTGAAATAATGGTAAATTCCCATATGTGTTGTTATCAACAAAAAGTTCTGTGAGTTCTTTTCAACAGGAATTGGATAGTACCCTTCATTTCCATCTAGGAAACCTATATACTTATCACCTTTACGGGTAGAATTTATAGAGGCAATCCTTGTCAAGTGGTAAATATCTTCTACTGTAAATTCCAGTTAGGCTGTCTCAGGATCCCAATAAAATGTATAATACTTTATTAAAGGAATTAAAGTGTTGTATCTTATGTAGTTAAAATAATATTTTATTACATGATAAAATTATATAAACATTTTATTAAAAATAAGTAAAATGAACATTGTATTAATTTTATTATTAAATAAATTATTTATATACTTAAATCAAACATAATATATATTATATACTATAAATCCTGGCACATTTTTATGTATTTAATATTAATAAATTAATGATTAATTAAATACAAACATATATTATGATTACAATTGTAAAATTGAATTATAATGCAATTAAAATTTAATTAATTAAATCTATATATATTAAATAAACTTTCTCATATGTTATAATACATAAATATTTGGCTCTTTTTTGACCCTTAATTGCGTCAGAAAATGTATTGAATAAGTTAAAACACTTACTTAATAAAATAAATTAAAATACTTATTTTGAATCAGTAATTCATTAAATTAATTACTTGTTCTCACTTAATTAAATTATTAATTAAATGGAATAGTTTAAAAAATTTATTAATTTCTGTTTTGGATTGAATTGATTACATAAATGTTGCATCAAAATTCCATTATTGTATTGGTTCAATTAAAACCATTTTAATACTCATTGTAATGACTATTTTGGATAAATTACTCACAGCTTCCATTATTACAAATTAATGTAGTTACTCACTATTTTAATTAACTGGGATTGAAAATTTATTATGGGAATATTATTTCTTATTTTATGACTTAATTATTTGTCTCATATTTTTCTCTTAATATCCAGGTTTCATTATTATTCTTTTATATTCTTGTTTAATTTTATTATCATTTTGTACTTACAAATTTTTGGCACTTCAGAGGACCCCTTGCCTATAAAAGGGCCTTGGGTAATCCCCTTCAGCTCTAGCACTTACTTTACTCTAGCATATTTTAAATATTATTAATTATTTTACTTTTTAAACACGTCTGTTACCTTAAACGTTAAATAAATATCTAAATGTTGCATTTAGAGTCTTTTAATTATTTGTAATTGATATTTATGAAGAGA
Organism: Hemileia vastatrix; assembly: GCA_030280995.1. Lineage (NCBI taxonomy): Eukaryota > Fungi > Basidiomycota > Pucciniomycetes > Pucciniales > Zaghouaniaceae > Hemileia > Hemileia vastatrix. The sequence goes on from JASXTE010000013.1 coordinate 8,595,918, forward strand.
GAGATAAAAGTACTTACTATTTTAATACCTTTAAACAATTGTAAAAAGTCCTAAAAATTCTTCTATATCATTTTCATTTAACCTTTAATTCCTGGTGACTTTCTCCTATTTTTTATCTACAATTCACTATCTTCTCTTTCCTATTCCTTTTCTCCTCTTTATTATCTTCTTCTAGACAAACCGGCCAATAATTTCAGGCCCTTTCAAATAACAAAAATGACTATTTTGGACAGATGACTTGATGCATGGACCACCTCATGCAACTTAGCAAATTTTTGCCGCAACCATCTTTCAAACTTGGGTTCTGTGTATTAGGTTTATATATTATTAAATAAGTATATATTTTAAAGTGATTTTTTGATAACTATATTAAGTCAACCTTTGCACCTATGAACTATATAATTAAATTTATATTGCAATAACAGTGCCTTAGCTTTTTGCTGAGCCACTGAGTGTAAGTGATCAATTTTTCAAGAATTTTTTTTCCTAGTTGACAATAATAGAGCAACCCTCTTAGTCCCAGATTATCATTAATTTTTCATTAAATTATTAAATTAATTTTTTAATTAGTTTTTTGATATTATTGGTTGACAATAATAGTACTCTGTGCTTAATCCCAACATTGCCATTTAATTTTTAAATTTTTAATATTGGTTGACAATAATAGTACTCTGTACTTAGTCCCAATTATCATCATTTTATTTGGTATTATTATTTTTTGGTTGACATTTATACTCTGGTATTTGTCCCATTTTAATAATTTGTGGTTATTATTTTATATTATAAATAAGATCACATTAACTTAAAAAAAAAAATATATTTTTTTGAGTATTATTTTTTTTAAATAATAATCTTAATAAAATTTTTATTTTTAATTTAATTTTAACTCAACTAATATTGTGATATTTATATTGTTTTAAAATATTGAAACTACCTTTTGAAAATTCAACTCACTCTTGTTGAAATTTTGTTTATTTTTTAGTTATCATGTCAAATAATTTAACTGAGAGCAAGGTCAACTTGAATGTGGATGAAATTGAAGTAGAATGTGAGGTTGACTCTGTAGGTTCCTCTAAATTGACTTATAAAAATTCTTTTACTGACAAATATAAATCAAATTCTTCAGGATGTGAAAATTTCAGGAGTGTTAAAAACTCCCTTCCCTAACAACTCTGAGGGAAGCCAAACTTCTAATAAATCTGAAGATACTTTAAAGGGAGTAAAGATAAAAAAGATTCCACTGTCACAGCAGGTAAAAAACTTTTCCAATCACATAAAGGAACTAAAAACAGACAATATGACCTACAAGGGAAAGGTGGACACCCTCTGGGGGAAAACACAGGAGCTCATGGATCAAAAAAGGCACATCCTCCTCCCTCATAGACCAACCAGACTCATCAGTCCCATTAAACCTCAGCTATTCCCAGAAAAATCAAAAAACACAGGAAATGGAGTAGTGGAAATGGGACTATCTCATGAACCACTACCAGCAGAATTTGGAGCATCAACCAGCTCATCAACCTGGCCCATCCACAACACAAACTTACCATAAACAACCCCATCCTTATCAGGGAGGCAGAAAAAAGAAAGCACAGGGGAAGTTTCCTTCCTTGCCATGGTGAGTGATTTGTTTGATAAATATGTTGGTATTTATAATAATAAACTTTCCTCTACAGGTAATATTGTTGATCATGGTAAAAGAACTGTTAAGCCTATTAAGAGACAACTTCCTGTTTTAAGTAGCCCAAATGATGTAATTAGTAAATTTTCATTTGATGAACCTTTAAATTTAACTTCAACTTCTTTAATTAATCCTTCTCTTGCAATTAAAAATGATTTTGTTGCCCCTGAGGTATATGTCTTGCTTTAGAAAACTTCTGAGGAAATATTAAAAGATTCTTATGATTTTGGTGTTATCAAAGATAGACTACTGAGAGATTTGTTGAAACATGAAAATGACTGATTGAATAATATGCACTTACATTGTAAAGTGAGTTCTTCTGCTCAAGATACTGCTTATTTTAAATTAAAAAACACCTTGAATACTTTTATTGCTCATCAAAAGAAATTAAATAGTGTTTACAAGTCTCTTGAAGATAAGGTTTATAATTTGCACAAAAATATTCATGATTTAAACCCCCTTGTAGATGAAAATGCTTCATTAATAAATGAAAATTCATTGCTACATAAGGAATTAAAAACATTGAAAAATGATTTTCAAACTTTGTATAATAAATTCTCAGTATATAAAGACGGAAATTTTTTATCTCTTACAAAAATTAATGATCAACTATCTGAAATTTCTAGGTTGAGAGATTCTATGTCTGATCTTGAGGGGAAATTCTCTATCCTACCTTATATCCCTGATAATCTTGTTTTACAAATTGAAAATACTACTCAGGGTAAACAACCAGTAAAAAGTATTTTTACCCCCCTTTACATGTGTCAAATAAACAGCCTGACAATGTATCTATTACTTCTTTTGTGGACCACAAAAAGCTTTTCAATAATCATTATGCACCAGCTGTTTCTGTCAATAATGAAATTTCTGAACACCTATCTAGGCTTCATGAATTAGTTACCATGAATAATTATAAAGTTGAACAGCCAATTAGCCATAATAATTGGCCTAAACTTGATCAATATCCCACCTTTAATGATGATTCTTCATCTGACTGGCAGCATTTTATTCAAAGAATTGAAAATTTGAAAAATTATCATAAAGTTCCTGATGAAGAGATATTCTCTATGCTGATTTATTTATTCTCAAATGTTTCCCTGATGTGGTATGAGTCTAACTTACTGGAAAATCATCACTATACTTGGTCTGAATGGAAAACATTAATTGAGAATCAATTTGGTGGTTCAAAGTTCAGATTGGCAAAACAAAGATTATATTAGAATGCTAAATATACATCCTCTCCTACTGAGAGACCTATTATTTTCCTTATGAAAATAACAAAAACTCTTAGAGCTATGAATCCAAAAATGGATTATGATATTTGGAGAGACAAAATTCTCTATATATTGCCAAACTCACTGTGGGACTTAATTGTAGCCAGGACTGAGCATGTGAGGAAAATTCTTCATTTTTTAATATCTGTAATGCGGTATTAATCAACCACAGATATGTACCAGAGAATGATCCTTCAAGGCCTTCCAATTACCAAATCAAACCTTCTTCAAAACTTCCAGAAAAAACTGGTAAACCCTCTGCTCCAGTTGCTCCAAAAAATATGCAACTAATACTTAATATAAATGTAATAAATCATGGAAAAAAGGACATTTTTGTGAAAATAAAATTCATCTTTTTGAAGAAACTGAAGATCCTGAAGATTCTACAGTTGAACTTGATGAGTCTTCAAGTGACTGTGATAGTAATATCTCTTATGAGGATGATGCCCTCAGTGATGATTTAATGTTAGAACATGATGTAAAATATTTGGATAATTTATCTGAAACTTGTAAATTGGATTTATCTTCAGTAGAAAATCCTGAAATTATTAAAAATATTACTGACAGTTCCATATAAATCTCCCCTTTGAGAGCACCAGTTATTATTGATGGTAAAAATGTTGAGATTGTTCTTGACTTTGGTGCTGGTGGTAGTGTGGTGTCTGAAAATTCACTTGCTTCAGTAGATAATAATTAACATAGTAAATTTTTACCTATAAAATCTGAGAAATGGAGAGGTTATGGCTCTGTCTTATTTCCCGTTGGAATGTAAAAAAATACTGTATTCTTTAAATATAATGGTGGCTTTGTCAGAGCTGTGTGTGAATTTTTTGTGATGAAAAATGATAGCTTAAGCAATTGTTTTATTATGTGTAATGAAACTTAACTATTTTTGGTATCAAGTTGGATCCAGAAAACAATTTTTTTATATTGGGGTTGAATGGAAAAAGATAATTTAAAATTTCTCCTCCTAAAAATATTCTGCACACTTGTTAAAGTCTTGTAATTCATTCATTAAATGTAAAGGAAGGCCAACAGAGGAAATGGAAGATTTATTTTCTGAAATAAATATTGCTTCATTTGGTTATCATTTAACTGGTGACCAGAAAGATCCTATAATTTATTTAGTTACTTCTTTTCCTATGGCTTTTGCTCATGGATCCCATGAATTGGGAGTTGTCAAGGAAGAAATGAAAATTTCTTTATCATGTAACTTGAGTGAAATTCCTTCTAGTCTGAAGAAAACACCTTATCCTGCTTCCCCCACTAAAAGGAAAGGCATAAAAGATAATATTTCTACCATATTCAAAATGAATATTATTAAAAAATTAGATGTTACCCCAAAATATTGTGCCATCTCTCCAGTCTTGATCTCTTATGAGAAAGATAAGGCTAGATTTTGTGGAGATTATAGAGCCTTAAATACTTAAACAGTAGATGATATTTACCCTTTACCAAAAATTAAATGCATACATGAAACCTTACAGGATGAAAAAATTATTAGTTGCCTAGATGGTAATAAGGGTTATTATCAAATACCTGTTGATAAATCTTCCCAGAATTTTTTTCTAATTGCAACTCATATAGGAATTTATATATATGTTAGAATGCCTTTTGGACCCAAGAATGCCCCTATAGTTTTCCAGAAAGTAATGGATAATACATTTTATCACGAGATAATTAAAGGATGGCTAATGGTTTATATTGATGATATCATAGTTTTTTTTTTAAAATGTTTGATAAAAATATACGACACTTAGGAAAAGTCTTCCTAAAAATAGATGGCATTAACATGACTCTATCCTTAAAAAGTGTAAATTTGGCTTTCAATCCCTGGAAGTCCTGGGTCATGTTGTTTCTGGCTTTTAAATATGTGTAGACCAGGGTAAAGTTGCTGCCATCCAAAATGTGAAAGCACCAAATTCTGTATGGGAAATTCAAAATTTTTTGGGAATGTGTGGGTACTATAGACAATACATTAAAAATTATCAAGTCATAGCCCTATTCTAACCAAATTGACCAGAAAAGGTGTAGCTTATATATGGAATGAGTATACTAAAAAAGCTTTTGACACATTTAAAAAATGTTTAATGACTGACCCAATCCTTGCCCTCCTAGATTTCAATAAACATTTTGTCCTCTACACAGAAGAAAGTTTTTTTGAACTAGGAGCTTCCCTCCACCAGAAAAAAATTATAAATGATAAATATTCAGGAGTAGTAATGTGTTATATTTCAAGAACCATGAGAAATAGTACATTGAAATATGGGAGTGCTTATCAGTTTTATGGGCTTAAGAAAAGCTTCATTTTTACCTGGATGACCAAAAATTTGAATTAGTTACTAATTGCAGTACTGTTAAATCCCTCTTTAACTTGAAAACACCAAATAGGCATATGTTTAGGTGGAAACTTGCTGTTCAATAATACAGAGGTAGAATCACTATTATTCCCAGATCTGGTAATGTTCATTCCAATGTAGATATGTTTTCTAGATTAACTCTTCCAATTGATGTCTCCAATCTAGCTTATGTACCTGAAGATGATATTGTTCATATACATGGTATATATATTTTTAATTTGGAAGAGGAACTATTACAATTAATTCAGAATTCATTTGAAAAATATTCTGATTTAAATAAATTAGTTAAAATATTGAATGATCCAAAGAATGCTTCTATTCAAGAATTAATAAAAACTCCTCCTAAAAAATACAAAAACCTTAGAATAATGGATAGTTTTCCATTTAAGATGGTTATATTTACTACAGGAGAGAACTTACTAATGTCATTTTTATTCCTCCTTCCATGAAAGAAACCATCTTGAAGCTTTGTAATGATGACATATTGGAAGGTCATTTTGATCTTTAGAAGACAATAATCAGAAGTAAATTACTGCTTGGTGGGCTAATATGTCTTAGGACACATAATTATATGTTGAATCCTGTGATTCTTTCCAGAAATCAAAGAGATTAACTGGGAAAAGAGCTGGATTAATGCATCATATATAAGCTCCTGATGCACCAAGGAAAGTAATTAACATGAATTTTGTAACAGAATTACCCATTTCTGTGAAAGACAGCTATAACTCTTGCTGGGTTATTGTGGATAGCTTTACAAAAATGTGTAAATTCATTCTAACTCACAAAGATGTTTCAACTAAGGAGTTAGCTTTTTTGTGGTGGTCTCATATGTTTAATATTTTTAGATTTCCCAAAGAAATTATCTTTTATAGAGACCCTATATTCACCTCTGAATTTTGGATGTCATTGATGGATATATGTGGCTGTGAGTTGAAATTATCTACTTCTCACTATCCCCAAACTGATGATTTAGCTGAGAGAATAATTCAAAAACTAGAGGATATGATTAGAAGGTATTTTGCCTTTGTTTTAGAATATAAAGATAATGATAGGTTTATTCATGACTGAATTACTCTATTTCTAGGACATGAAATTTCTTATAATAGCACTGTTCACTCTGTCACTGAGAAAAACCTTTTGAGGTATGACTAGGCTATGTCCCAAATACTCCTGCAAACATTTTCAATAATAAATTACCAAACTTTGAATTACACCCTGGTGTATAATCTTTTGTGCAAATGCAACAGCTATGAAGAAAACATTCTCAAAGCTGTATTGATAAGGCATTTGAATATGAGAAGAAAAGATAGGATAAATTCCATAAAAAATACACATTCAAAAAGGGTGATGAATTGTTGATATCTACTGTCCATTTCAATTTTCAGGGCAAAAACAATTAAAATATCAATTTTTAGGTCCATTTGTTGTTAAAATAATGGTTGGTTATGTCACCGGATGACCTACGCACAAGGTTGAGGGTGTTCCTGGAAGTGAGATGAGGAGAGTAGTTTAGAAACTCCTTCGAAGCACAGAGGAAATGTTTGAGGAAGTGATTTGAAGATGACTTGAAGGAAGAGCTACTGCTTCGAGATACTTTCAATAAGAATTCTAATATAATTTAAAGGTAATATTAATATTCTTAAGATCTCACAAAGGGTTGGAAACTCAATAATCAAAGATTTTAGGATTTAGAAATGATTACTGAGCAGATAAGGAAAGATACAATAATAATGATTTAACCTGAAGCTTTACCACTATTAACTATATATACTTTTTATAATTTAATTCTAAAGAATGTCAAACCAAAATCTAACCCCTTTTATATCTTTACTCCTCCTCGCATTGACCTCATACCCATCCATCATTCAGCACACCACAGACCACCTAAATTACACCCTTTACACCTGGGCCTCCTCACTAGCATCCATTAACCCTTTAAGCCTCCACTAACCATCCCATCCATGCTCAATACCCCTTTTAATAACCCACATATACTTAATAAACCTTTTAGCTGACTATTACATTGACTTTTGCACTGTGTGTCGCTTATTGAAGAAAAGACTAAAACACACTATTGAGAGATTGACTTATTTAGATTTAAAGTTTAGACTAGCGCGGTTGAATAGTGAGTACACAAAGGAAAGTTGCAGTTGCTATGTAGAATTGCTTTCTGAGCTTCGAGTATGGATTTAGACCTCTGTATTATTGATTTAATGAGCTGCTTTTGCCTTGAGTGTCATGTGGCATGTGACAGATGCCTGGGTATAAAAAAGAGAGCTCCGTTGAGCGTGAGACATACGTTTTCACACTTCTTTCTCTATATTTTTACTTTAATTATTTTATATTTTGTTATGTTGACTTCTCCTACCCCAACCTCCACGCCTCCCCACCTTAAAGCGGATGGTGGAATCATTACCCGGAAATTTTCGCAAGCCTGTACAGCCTGAAAATAGATGGAGTATTTCTGCATTGAAAGCACGGCAACAAAAGGTCCTCTCCAGAAATGCGAGTTTTGCTGCTGGAGACAGGTGGTGTGTGATGCCTTATCAAAAAAGGCAGACATCGAACAAGGTTTTACAAAAACCAAATATTGGGTAATACCGAAGACCAAAGAGGTGGTTTAAGATATTTGGGGCCTTTTGATCAGGGACGATAAGTCGGTGGGAGAGATTGAGGAGGAGGTTGAAGATACCGTGGCAACCTGGGTAGCCCAGGCCACAAGCAAAAAACGAGGGGTGGAAGAAGAGGTGGATAAGGTAGTTGAAGAGGATGAGGATGAAGTCCCCATCTTGAGATGGACGCCGAAGAAGCGGCTGATTGTCATCAAAGATGATGAAGAGGAGAAGGAAGTGACGGTGGAAGTCACCCCAAAATTATTTTTAGAAGCTGACCCATTGTTCGAAGTAAGTCTGTTCTTCATTTATTTTAAAGAATTTTGTTACTGATGACTGTATGTTTTAGGATTCAGATGTCATCGCGGAAGTTCCAATTGTGGAAGCTGTTCCATTACTGCCAGTTGAGGCAAATCAACCAATGATTGATTTGAGGGAGGACAATGAAGAGACTCTTGAACAGGTATGGTTGAAAAAACCTTGGCAGGGTCGATGAACTCAATTCATTGAAGATTTAAGGGGCGAGGTGGACAAAATTGTTGATGCTGCCTCCTTTGACGTGGCTGAAGAATTACTAGAAATTGGGGAAGTGGTACTGGTAGGAGAGGAGGACGTATTTGAGAAATGCAGGAAGGAAATAAGAATGGTTTTGGAAAAAATCAAGAAGTTGGTTTGGGAGAAAATACAGGAGAAAATTCGAAATGGAAGGAAAAAAGTCGAAAGCAATTTGTGTATTGATTTATTTATTTTTTTTATTTTGTTGTTTTAATTGAAAATGTTGATATATATTTTATAAGATTTTGAGAAAAGAAAAAGAAAAAATGAAGAAAGGAAAGATTTGAATAAAATTTTTGTTTTAAATTTTGAAAGAAGAAAAGAAAGAATGTTTAACTGAGGAATTTTTAGTTTAAGTTTTGAAAAGAAAAAAATTTAAGTAAGAAAAAAGAAATATTTGATTTAAACAATTTTGTTTGAAATGAAAATTTAATGAGAGAAAAAATTTGTCATTTGTGAAATTTTATTTATTGAAGTTTTGGAATTTTAGTTATTTGAAAATAAAGAAGAAAAAATAGTTTTGAAAAAATTTGAAACAAAAAAGTAATTTGTTCGAAGAATTTTAAAAGAGAGATTTCAAGGTTGAAGTGATGTTTGAGAAAGATTGTTGCATTGAGTTCGTGAAAAATTTTGATAGTTCAAAGAAAAAGAAATAAGGGAAAAGAAGAAAAGTTTGAAAGGAGAAAAAGAAAATTTAAAGGAATTTATTGATTTTTAAGATTTTATTTTAATGAATTTTAAGACTTTGTTTTTATTATTTTATTTTTTAATTTTAACTTTTATTTTAATTTAATTTGTTTTTAGTTTAGTTTAGTTTATTTTATTTTATTTTATTTATTTAATTTATTTATTTATTTTTAAAGAATGTTGAAAAAAAAGTATTTGTGAAGAAGAAAGAAGAAAAAAAGAAAATAGAGTAAGGATTTTTATAAGAGAAGAATTTTGAGGATTTTTAAGAAAAGAAAAGAGAAGAGAAGAGAAAAAAAAGAGAGTTCTAAGGTTTTGGTTTTAAAGGATATTTAAGATGAAAATATTTTAGAAGTTCAGGGGCGTTAGAAACATTGTTGGCTGGTTCCCAGGATGTTTGTCTAAGTCATTGAGGAAGCATTCCCATTCCACGAGGTATTGAAGTTTCCCCTTGCGCATTCTTGAATCAAAGATACGGCTTACTTCCCACTCTAGATGGTCTTCTACTTTGACTAGTTCCTGCCCGGGTATGTTTCTCAAGCCAGTTTCAGAAGAGATACGTGGAAAACAGGGTGAATAGCCTGCCATTTAGAAGGTAGCTTGAGTCGAAATGTAGTTTTAGAGATTTCGGAGTCGATTTCAAATGGTCCCAAGCGTCTTTTGGCCAGTTTCTTTGATGGTCAAGTTGTTTGAATGTTTTGTGCGTCAAGACATACTTTGTCGCCTGGTTTAAAGGAAGGAGCAGATTTTTGATGTTTGTTGGCCTGTTCCTTGTACCTTCGAATTGCTAATTCCAAGTTTTATTTAAGTTCTTCTTGGAGTTGTAATATGGTTTGAAGATAATGTTCCGCAGAATGACAAGTTCCTAAATTGATTGAGTTGAATCGAGGAGGTCTTCCATAAACAGTTTTGAAAGGAGATTGTCATGTCGAAGAATGAGTCAAGTTATTATAAGCAAATTTGGCCAATGGTAAACATGTGGTCCAATCGTCTTGTTGGTAACTGACAAAAATTCGAAGGTATTTTTCGAGGATTTGGTTGACCTTTTCCGTTTGCCCATTGGTTTCAGGATGATAGGCTGTGGAGAGATTCCTTGTGATATTGAGTTGTCGACACAATTGAGTCCAGAATGTGGATACAAACAACTGTAGATAATATCTATCCTTTACTGAGAATTAGCTCTATACATGCTACCTTACAAGGTGCTAAATATATCAGCTGTTTGGATGGTAATCAAGGATATCACCAGGTACCTTTTGAGAAGAATTACCAGAACTTTCTTATGATTGCTACTCATATGGGTATTTATAAGTATGTTAATATACCATTTGTCCCCAAAAATTCTCCTTCAGTTTCTCAAATGTTTATGGATAACACATTCCATCAAGAAATAATTGAAGGATGGCTGATGGTTTACATTGATGATATCACCATATTCCCTAAAATATTTGAGGATCATCTTAACCATCTGTGTAAATTTTCCATAAGATGGATGAGATAAATATGACACTTGCCTTGAAAAAATGCAAATTTTGTTTTCATTCTTTGAAAGTGCTTGGTCATGTTGTCTCAGGTTTACAGATATTTCTTGACCAAAACAAAGTGGAAGCCATACAACAGGTGAAGGCTCCTATTACAATTAGATAGCACCAGAGTTTTTTGGGAATGTGTTGATACTATAGACAGTATATTAAAAATTACCAAGTCATAGCATTACCCCTTACCCAACTGACTAGGAAATATGTTGCTTTTTTCTGAAATAGTGAAAGACAAAGAGCTTTTGACACTATGAAACAATGTTTGATGTCAGCACCAATTCTTGCTTTTCATGACTTTAATCAACCATTTGTTTTATACACTGATGTCAGTTTTATTGGTCTTGGTTCTTCTCTCCATCAAAATTAAGATATGAATGATAAAGTATCAGAACTAGTAATTTGTTATATTTCAAGAATCTTGAGAAATAGTGAATTGAAATATGGTGCCACTCAACTGGAGTGTTTAGCAGTAGTATGGGCTCTAGAGAAGCTACATTATTACCTGGATGACCAGAAATTTGAACTTGTCACTGACTGCAGTGCAGTCACTCTCTCTTAAACTTGAAAAAACCTAACAGAAATATGTTCAGATGGCAGCTAGATGTTCAAGAACCCAGAGGGAGGATGAAAATAATTTATAGGGCTGGTATTGTTCACTCAAATGTGGATGTGTTATCAAGGTTACCTTTGCCAAATGATGACTCAAATCCTGCATATGTTCCTGAAGATGAGATAGTTCACTTTCATGAGATATATATGGTTGATATAAAGGAAGAGCTATTACAGCTTATTCTTTATTCATATGATAAGGACACTTACTTAAAAAAGTTATGTACTATATTAAATTATTCAAAGAATGCTTCAATACAAGCATTAATTAAAACACTCCCACAAAAGTACCAGAAGGCTTTGGAAGAAGGTTAATTTATAATTGCTGAAGGCTACCTATATTATAGAAGAAAGTTGTGTAATGTTATTTTTATTCCTCCTTCTATGAAAGAGATAATCTTGAAAATTTGTCATGATGACAAATTGGCTGGACATTTTGATCTTGAGAAAACAATGATCAGTATTAAGAACACTGCTTGGTGAGTTAATATGTCTAAAGACAACAAAATATATGTTGAATCCTGTGATTCTTGCCAAAAATCAAAAAGATTAACTGGCAAAAGTGCTGGATTAATGCAACATATTGAACCTCCTGATTCACCATGGCAGATAATAAACATGGACTTTGTAACAGGATTACCCATTTCAGGGAAAGACAGTTATAACTCTTGCTGGGTTATTGTGGACAGATTCACAAAAATGTGTAAATTTATCCCTACTCACAAGGACGATTCCACTAAAGAATAAGCCTTCTTGTGATGGTCTCATATGTTTAATACTGCTGATTTTTCTAAAGCCATAATATCTGATAGAGATCCTAAATTTACATCTGAATTTTGGATGTCTCTGATGGATATTTGTGGCTGTGATCTAAAACTTTCTACTACCCATCACCCCCAAACTGATGGATAAGCTAAAGGAATGATTCAGACTTTAGAGGATAAGATAAGAAGGTATTGTGCCTTTGGCCTTGATTAAAAAGACAATGACAGATTCACTCATGATTGGGTTACCTTACCTCCTGGTTTGGAATTTGCCTATAATAGCACTGTTCATTCTGTTAATCAGAAAAAGCCTTTTGAGCTCTGGCTTGGATATGCTCCAATAACTACTGTCCAAATTCTCAATAAAAAAATACCTAAATTGGATTTAAATCCTGGTGTTAAATCTTTTCTTTGAATGCAACAACTTGGCAGAATTCATGCTCAAAAATGTTTTGAAAAATCTTTTGAATATGAGAAAAAGATATGGGACAAATCCCATAAAGAATACACTTTTAAAATTGGTGATGAAGTACTGATTTCTACAGTTAACTTCAATTTACAAGGCAATAACAAACTGAAAGACCCATTTGTAGGTCCATTTGTTTTCAGAAGAATGTGCAGTTGAAGTTATCCTGTATTCTCCATATGACAGAAAACATCCTGTTTTTCCAATACTCTTTTAAAACTTTACACATCCAATAGTGATTTATTTCCCAAAAGGAGGGGAAGACCAAAGAGGACCCCTAATGAAATCACTGAGACATCAAAAATTAGTAACATTCTAAATGACAGAATAGTTACTGCTGAAAAAGGTACTGAATACTTATTGAGATTCACAAATAAATTTTCTGAAAATGATTCTTGGATACTTGGGAAAGAGATATTTAATCTTTTTACTCTGCTAAAGAAATATAAATAGAAAAAATCATAGAGTTTTTTTTATTGTTTTTTTTTAGAGTGAGGGAGTGTCAGCCAGGCTGCTAGACTTACCCAGTAAAATAATTAATTATTTACTGGATGAAGTCACACCTTATTATTTTAAATTTATTAATTATAATTTAGTTACATTAAATTTACAAATAACCAATTTATCTAATTACAAAATGGTAAAGTTAGTGAATAATTAATATTAATATTAAAATGTCCCTTATATTTCTATTTTTTAACACCGTGCTCAATGACAGGTTAAAAGAAATAGAAATTAATATTAAAAGAAATTACTATAATAATTTAAATAAAATTATATATCTACAAAAAATTAAAATTAATTATTTAAAATTAACATTTACAGTAAATTTTAAATACATTAATTTATTTCTGTCATATACAGTGAATACACTTTTCTGACACCTTCTTTTTGGAACAACCTTATTAATTGGAAATTTTTTTCTGGAATATTCTTTTATTCTCTCATACTACTGTATTTAGGGTTTTTTAACACCATGATTTTTCTCTCCTCTGCCTATATTAGGCCTCTCTTTCTGGTTGTTTTTGATTCATTCCATTAATTATTTATATTACCAAATATTGACTATACTTAAATATTTATTACTATTTATTATTTTTTTAGTATTTACATTCACGTACTTCTAAATCATTAATTATAATAATAATTTTATATTCTCACCTCTTTAATTTGAGTAAATAATCAAAAGGATAAGAGAAATATGTACACTACCTTTGATAGTCCAATATTCCACTTAAAATCCCTGTAGAATCTCAAGATAAATCTTCTAGACTAAGATACCCATCGACAGTTGGAACCCTTTCCAAATTGTTGATGGCCCATTGATATCTTGAGGCGGGAGACCATGGGACCATCTCCATTGAGGTACCTATAAGGACAAAGTGGACAAAGAAAAGCATGAAAGTCATCAGTCATGTTACTTATTTTTTGCTGCGAACAGGAATTGAACCGCAGTCCAAAACTTAAGTTTATATATTGACTATAGTCATATATATTTGTGGTAATTATATTGATTACTATTCGTGGGTCACTTTGCACTCTTCATACTCTACGTATTTCCTTTAACTCAGCACTCTGTAAGTGGCATTAATTTGCTCATTTTACAGGGGGAGGTGTCTGGTAATTTGGAATTTTTATTTCCTAGTTGACAAAGATAGAACTATAGTGTTCTTAGTCCTAGAAGTAATATAAAATATTTTATTATTATTATATTATATTATTTTTTTTCAGTTGACTTTTTCCTGATAAATTAAAATAATATTATTGTTCCAGTTGACAAATTGTCCTTACAATAAAATATTAAAAATTAATAAAAATAAATTATATTAAAATTATTTCAGTTGACATCAAGTCCTGGTAATTAAATATCCTTTAGTTGATTTTAATCCTGATAATTATCAAAATTTAATTTGTTGATTAAAAAAATTAATTTTGTTTCTTCAGTTGATTTCTTTTAATCCTGGTTATAAAATAATTTTGAGTTAAAAAAAATTGTGATTATTATTTCAGTTTATTTTTGTCCTGAATATATATAAGTTCCTTTTATTTTACCTTTGATTAAATCAAAAATAAAACTAATACATCTTAATATTTCCTTCCCTCAGTTCAGGTTAAATTTAAAAAATGACTGGTCTTGGTGTTTCTGCTACACGTGTGGAGGAATTGGATCTGATTGATTATGATGAAGCTACTTCTGTAAGTTCTCCCTTTACTACAAAATTGGCTCAAATTAATCATTCATTGAACCAATCAGGATGTGGAAATGGAGGAAGTGGAAATACTAGTGGAGACAAATGCTAAGGAACAAAAGACTTCAATCAACCCCCTAGAAGGACTTCCCAAAGGCTTCAAAACAAAAAAAATGCTTTACCTCAGCAAGTAAAGAATCTCTCCACTGACATAAAGGAAGTGAGGACAGAGAACTTAAGACAGAGAGCAAGAACAGACTCACTAGAAGAAAAGGTAAGAAAAATAGATGCATTTCTTCAAGAGAAGAGGAGACCTCCTCCCACCAGGGATCTTCTCCCCAGCAACCAGAAAAGGTGGAAGTATCAAAGTGGCAGTGGGATTATCTGTCCCAACATCAAAAGCCTCAAATGCCTCAGGCAGGTCCAACAAGACCCAGTCAGTTCAACCCCATACATCCTCACCCTTATCAAGGATGCAGAAAAAGAAAAAACAATATTCAGATCTTTCTCATTCCTTGGTTAGCCCCTCTATTAAATCTCAAGTACCATTTCTTGTTACTAATTCAGTTCCTTCAGGTAATTCTGGAAGAGGAAATGAAACTGTAAGATCAGTAGAGGCTGATAAGAGTAGACAAATCACTCAATATTCTAATGTAGATCAGTAGAGGCTGATAAGAGTAGACAAATCACTCAATATTCTTACCATTTCTTGTAACAAATTCAGTTCCTTCAGGTGATTGTGGAAGAGGAGATGAGACTGTGAGACCTGTAGAGGCTAAGAACAGTAGACAAATTGCTCAAATTTCAAATGTATCTAATCTTTTAGTTCTAATTGCTACTTCAATGATAAATCCTGATATGGCTATTATTGATGAAACACTTTATCCTGAGTTTGATAAGAATCTGGAAAGTTACTCTGTTTCTTTATTGAGAAACTGTCAGCCAGGCTACTAGACTTACCCAGTGAAATAATTAATTATTTACTGGATGAAGCCGCACCTTATCATTTTAATTATTTAATTATAAATTAGTTACATTAAAATTACTTATAATAAATTAACTAATTACAGAATTATAAAATTAAATGAATAATTAAAATTAAATATAAAATTGTCCCTTATATTTTTTCTCTAACACCGTGCTCATTTGACAGGTTGGAAGAAATAAAGATTTATATTAAAAAATAGATTTTAAATTAAAATAATATTTTAATATTCAAATAATATTAAATATATTCAAAAACTCAAATTTCTTATTTAGAATTGACTTCTACAGTAAATATTAAATAAATTGATGTATTTCTGACATACTCTGTAAATACATCTTTTTGATGCCTTCTTTTTAGAACAACTTTAATATTTGAAAATACTCCTTCTGGAATATTCTTTTTCTCTCTCTCTCATACTACTGTTTTCAGAATTTGATTTCCGTGCTTTGTCCCTCCTTTGCCTATATAAGGCCTCTCTTTTGGTTGTTTTTTTATTCATTCCTTTACCAACTTACTTTATTATTACTATTTACAACACAATACTTGTTTTTATATCTTATCTCATTAGTAGTTACAAGAGCATAATTCTAATCAATAACTTATAACAATATTTAAAACCCTACCTCTTATATTTGAGTAACAAATCACTTAGATTAAGAAATATGTACCAAATGTTTGAGAGTTTATTTAAAATCCTTAAAATCCTCATAGAAACTTCATACAAAACTTCTAGACCAAAAGCGTACCTTGAAAATTGAGGGCTTTCCGAATTATCAACGGCGCAACGATATTTGAGGCGTAATCGAGGGGACCATTGGTGTGCAAAGTACCTGTAAAGGACGAGAAAGCAAGAAAACGACGAACGTCATATGTCACGTGACAAAATTTTTTGCTGCGAACGGGAATTGAACCGCTCTCCAAAAATTAAGTTCATATACTGACTAAACGTTGTATATATTGTGGTAATTATTGTTATTACTATTTGTGGGTTACTCTTCACTCTTCATTTGCTACGTATTTCCTTTACTCAGAAATCTGTAAGTGGCATTAATTTGCTCATTTTTCAGGGGAGGTGTCTGGTAATTGGACTTTATTTTTATTATTATATTTTTTTTATTTTTCCTGGTAGACCATAATAGAGCAATAAGTGTTCTTAGTCCCAGAGGTAATAAATTAATTATATTTTAATATTATTTATTATAATTTTTCAGTTGACATTTGTCCTGATTAATTTGATTGTTCCAGTTGACAAATTGTCCTGACAATAATATTTTTAATTAATATATAATTAATATTTAATTACTTCAGTTGACTTTGAGTCTCGGTAATTCAATAAATATTTTAATTAATAAAAATCACATTTAATTATTTCAGTTGACATTAAGTCCTGGTAATTAAGTGATCAAGCTTAATAAAATTTTAAAATAAAAATTTATATTTAATTACTTCAGTTGACATTAAGTCCTGGTAGTTAAGTTATCAGTTTAATAAAATTTTGTTAAATTAATAAAGTTTCATATTTAATTACTTCAGTTGACAATAAGTCCTGGTAATAAATTAGTTGATTTAAATCCTGAAAATAAATAATTAAAAATTATTAATAAAAATTCTAATTTATTTCTACAGTTGATTATATTATAATCCTTGTTTAAATTTTTTTTCTATTAATAAATTAATTTTATTTAAGTTGATTTTTATCATGAAAAAGAATTTATTTATTTATTTTATTTTATTTTTTAAAAATCAAAAATAAAGACTATTTAATCTTATTGTCTCTTTTCTTCATTTCAGTAGAATCTTAAAATGACTGACCAAAGTGGTTCTGCTGCACGTGAAGAAGAACTAGACTTAATTGATTATGATGAGCCTACTTCTGTAAGCTCTCCTTTAACAAGAAGAATTTCTCAAACTAATAAATCCTTGCCCCAAACAGAATGTAGAGATGGAAGAAGTAGAAATCCTAGTGGACACAACTCAGGATCAGAAGCCTATGATAAACCTACCAGAAGAGCTTCCAAAAGGCTTCAGGATAAAAAAGATGCCATTGTCTCAGAAGGTAAAGAATCTGTCTACTCACATAAAGGAGTTAAGGACAGAAAGCTTGAGACTAAAGGTAAGGGTAGATGCTTTGGAAGAAAAGGTGAGAAGAACAGATACTTTTCTCCAAGAGAAGAAGAAATCTCTTCCTCCCAGGAATCAACAAAAATTGGCTCCCTAGTCCCAAGAGAAGGTGGAAGTGTCCAAGTGGCAGTGGGACTGGCTAAACACTCAGTGGGACTACCTGGCTCAAAACCAGCATCAGTTACCTCAGGAAGGTCCATCAAGGCCCAACCAGGTCAACCCCACTCCTCCCCACCCTTATCAAGGAGGCAAAAGAAGAAGAAAGCCCAATATGGTGATACCCAGCAAACCCTGGTACGTCCCTCTATTGATTCTTAAGTGCCTTTTCTTGTGGCTGACTCTGTTCCTTCAGGTAAATCAGGAAGGGAGGATGAAACTTGGAGACCTATAGAGGCTGGGAGTAGTAGAAAAATCACTCATGTATCAAATCCTTTACTTTTAATTGCTACCTCAATGATTAATCCTGATATGGCTGTGATTGATGAAACTCTTCACCCTGAGTTCTATGAGAGTCTGGAAAGTTACTCAGTTTCCTTATTGAAAAACACTCCAGATGTAGCAAGAATTAATGATGAGCACTTGAGAGATATTATTGCCAAGCAAAATCATATAATGAACAATATGCAATTGACTCAGAGATATAATAGTTTGTTAACTGATCAGGGTTATCAAGCATTTAGAAGTGAATCACAGAGAGTCTCTGATGAATTGTCTCATTACAAAGCAACCCATGAAAAGAAAGTTGCTTTATGGCAAAATATAAAAAATGATTTGTCTAAACTAAAAGATACTGTATCTGCCTGTTTCCAGGAGGTAGAGATAGATAAGATGAATCTGAAAAGATTGAATGACCATTTTTCATCTTTTCAAAATAAAAATCAATTATCTTTTGCAACTATCAATGAGAGTTTATCTAGTCTTCCAAGAATGAAAACAAGACTAACAACCATTGAAGAAAAATTGAACTCATTGTTAAATGACCAAAAATATTCTGACATTTCTGTGAAGGAACATATAGTGCAGGATGCTCAAATAGTACCTGTGGCTAGTTCATCTAAAGTAAAAATAGCTCCAAAAATACCTGTTGATAACACTGAGTTTCCATCAAAAACTGATGATGCACCAGGATCTTAAACAGAAGGATTAAACAATAAGATTTCAGTACAATTAGAGAAATTACAGCTTCTTCTTACTCAGAAACAAGCTAGAGCTAAGGAGACTCCTTCAAATCAAAAGAATTGGCCAAAACTTGACCAGTACCCAACATTTGATGGTGATTCTTCCTCTTATTGGCAACAATTTATTTTCAGAATTGATAACTTAAAAAATTCTTACAAACTCCCAGATGAGGAAATTGTGTCCAAGTTAATTTCTTTGTTCACTAATGTTGCCCTGGTGTGGTATGAATCTGTTCTCCTGGATGGGAATGACTACTCATGGGAGGATTGGAAGAAATTAATTAAAGCACAATTTGGTGGCTCCAAGATCAGAATGGATCAACAAAGGCAGTATGAGGAAACTAGATATAGCTGTTCTACTGATAAACCTATTGAGTTTTTAATGAAACTTGTAAAAATCTTAAGGGCAATGGACCCAAATATGGAGGTTAATTTATAGAAGGACAGGATCCTCTATAAATTACCAATGTCTCTGAGAGACTTGATAGTGGCTAGGACTGAGTTCTCCAAAAAACCCTCTTCTTTCATTAATACTTGCAATGAGAAACTTCTAAACAATAAGTATGATGCCAGAAGATTCATTCCTAGAACCCCTTTGGAGAAACCCTCCACTTACCAACAGAAACCTCTGGAAAAGGTTGGTAAACCTTCTGCCCCTGTAGCACCAAAGAAGTATGCAACAAACACTTGCTTCAAGTGCAACAAGCCTTGGCACAAAGGCCATGTTTGTGACAAGAAGATAAATCTAGTAGAACAAATAGAGGAACATGCTGATGACACAGTGGTACTGGATGATACATCAAGTGATTGTTCCAGAAATATTTCATATGAATCTCAACAAGAAATCTTTATGCTGGAAGAGGATATCAATTATTTAAATACTATTGACATTGATAATAATGATTTATCTACAGTTGAAGATGCTGAGATCATAAAGAACATTGAGGATAGCTCGATTATTATTGCCCCTCTTAAGGCACCAGTCTTGATCAATGGAACGATCATTGAAGTTGTTCTGGATTCTGGAGCTGGAGGAAGTGTAGTATCTGAAAGAGCACTTGCTTCAGTAGATCAAGACTATAAATCTAAACAGATGCCTATCATTTCTGAAAATTGGAGAGGTTATGGCTCTGTTTTGTCCCCCATTGGGAAATACAAAGCCACAGTGTTTTTTAAATATAACCATGGTTTTGTAAGAGCTTTTTGTGATTTTGTTGTCATGATAAATGATAACTTGAGCAATTGGTTTATTGTAGGGAATGATATTTTAACCAAGTATGGCATAAAATTAGATCCTTCAAATCAATGTTTCACAATGGGGATGAATGGGAAGATAAAATTTAAGATTTCCTCCCCTAAAAAATTAGTAAAACCAGAATTGAACACATGTAATTCTGTGGTTCAATATAAAGGAAGATCTACAAAGGAAATGCATGCCCTTATGTCTGAAATTGACAATGCTTCTTTTGGAGAACAACTTTCTGGTGAGGATAAAGATTCCATCATTAAATTGATAAAATCTTTTCCTATGGCCTTTGCTCATGGGTCACATGAACTGGGATTAGTTAAAGAGGAAATGAAACTTTCATTGTCTTTCCCATTAACTGATATACCACCTAGTTTAAAGAAGAAGCCTTATCCTGCTTCTCCCACAAAGAGAAAATATATTGAAGACAATATCTCTACCCTTTTAAAAATGAATATTATTGAAAAGGTAGTTGAAACACCTAAATATTGTGTTATACCACCTGTCCTAATTTCTTATGAGAAAGATAAAGCCAGGTTATGTGGTGATTATAGAGCACTAAACACTTATACTGTTGATGATATCTACCCTTTACCTAGAAACAGCTCTATACATGCTACTTTACAGGGTGCTAAATATATCAGCTGTTTGGATGGTAATAAAGGATATCACCAGGTACCTGTTGAGAAAAATTCTCAGATCTTTCTGATGATTGCCACTCATATGGGTATTTATAAGTATATTAGGATGCCATTTGGCCCTAAAAATGCCCCTTCAGTTTTCCAAAAAGTAATAGATAACACATTCCATCAAGAGATAATTGAAGGATGGCTGATGGTTTTTATTGATGATATAATTATATTCTCAAAAACATTTGAGGACCATCTTAAACACCTGTGTAAAGTATTCCAGTAAATGGATGAAATAAATATGACACTTGCTTTGAAGAAATGTAAATTTGGTTTCCATTCTCTAAAAGTTCTTGGTCATGTTGTTTCAGGCTTACAGATATGCGTTGACCAGAACAAAGTGGCAGCCTTACAACATGTGAAGGCTCCTACAACAGTGAGAGAGCTCCAAAGTTTTTTGGGAATGTGTGGAAACTATAGACAGTATATTAAAAATTACCAAGTCATAGCTTTACCCCTTACCCAATTAACTAGAAAGGATGTTGCTTTTGTCTGGAATAGTGAAAGACAAAGAGCCTTTGACACTATGAAACACTGTTTGATGTCAGCACCAATTCTTGCTTTACCTAACTTTAATCAACCATTTGATTTGTACACTGATGACAGTTTCATTGGTCTTGGTGCTGCCCTCCATCAAAAACAAGTGATAAATGATAAATTTTCAGAAGTATTAATTTTTTATATTTCAAGAACCTTGAGAAATAGTGAATTGAAATATGGTGCTACTCAATTAGAGTGTTTAGCTGTAGTATGGGCTCTAAAAAAGCTTCATTATTACCTAGATGACCAGAAATTTGAACTTGTCACTGACTGCAGTGCAGTTAGATCCCTTTTAAACTTGAAAACACCTAACAGACATATGTTCAGATGGAAGCTGGCTGTTCAAGAGTACAGAGGGAGAATGACAATTATTCATAGGGCTGGTATTGTTCACTCAAATGTGGATATGTTATCTAGGTTACCTTTGCCAAATAATGACTCTAATCCTGCGTATGATCCTGAGGACAAAATTATTCATATACATGGGATATATGTGGTTGATATGGAGGAAGAGCTATTACAGCTTATTCTGGAATCATATGATAAGGACACTGACTTGAAAAAGTTATGTACCATATTAAATGATCCAAAGAATGCTTCAATACAAGCATTAATCAAAACCCTTCCACCAAAGTACCAAAAAGCTTTGGAAAAAGGTAAATTTTCAATTGATGAAGGATATCTATATTATGGAAGAAATTTGAGTAATGTTATTGTTATTCCACCTTCTATGAAAGAAATCATCTTGAAAATTTGTCATGATGACATATTAGCTGGACTTTTGATCTTGACAAAACAATGATCAGAATTAAGAACACTGCTTGGTGGGCTAATATGTCTGAAGACACAAAATTATATGTTAAATCTTGTGATTCTTAACAAAAATCAAAAAGATTAACTGGTAAAAGAGCAGGATTAATGCAACATATTGAACCTCCTGATGCTCCATGGCAAATAAAAAACATGGATTTTGTAACAGGATTACCTATTGCTGGTAAAGACAGTTATAACTCTTGTTGGGTTATTGTGGACAGATTCACAAAAATGTGTAAATTTATCCCTACCCACAAGGATGTTTCCACTAAAGAATTAGCTTTCTTATGGTGGTCTCATATGTTTAATACTGCTGGTTTTCCTAAATCCATAATCTCTGACAGACACCCTAAATTTACTTCTGAATTTTGGATGTCTCTGATGGATGTTTGTGGTTGTGATCTGAAACTTTCTACTGCCCATCACCCTCAGACTGATGGTTTAGCTGAAAGAATGATTCAGACTTTAGAGGACATGATAAGAAGATATTGTGCCTTTGGCCTTGAGTATAAAGAAAATGACAGATTCACTCATGATTGGGTTACCTTACTTCATGGGTTAGAATTTGCTTATGATAGCACTGTTCATTCTGTTACTCAAAGAAAGCCTTTTGAGCTCTGGCTTGGATATGTTCCCAATACTCCTGCGCAAATTCTCAATAACAAAATACCTAAATTGGATATACATCCTGGTGTAAAATCATTTCTTCAAATGCAACAACTATGTAGAAATCATGCTCAAAAATGTATTGAAAAATAATTTGAATATGAGAAGAAAAGATGGGACAAATCCCATAAAAAATACACTTTTAAAAAGGGTGATGAAGTGTTGATTTCTACACTCCACTTCAGCTTACAAGGTAATAAAAAATTTAAAGATCCATTTGTTGGTCCATTTTTTGTCAGAAGAATGATTGGAGATAATGCAGTCCAAGTTATTCTGTATTCTCCATATGACAGAAAACATCCTTTTTTTTAACAATATCTCTTTTGAAACCTTACACATCCAATAGTGATTTATTTCCAAAAAGGAGGGTTAGACCAAAGAAAACCCCAAATGAAATCACTGAAACAGCAGAAATTGAAAAAATTCTAAATGACAGAATATTCACTGCTGAAAAAGGTAAAGAATACTTATTGAAATTCAAGAATAAATCATCTGAATATGATTCTTGGATACCTGGGAAGGAGATATCTAATCTTCCTACTCTACTAAAAAAGTATAAAAAGAAAAAATCTTAGCATTTTTTTTATTGTTTTTTTAGAGTGAGGGAGTGTCAGCCAGGCTACTAGACTTACCCAGTAAAATAATTAATTATTTACTGGATGAAGCCGCACCTTATCATTTTAATTATTTAATTATAAATTAGTTACATTAAAATTACTTATAATAAATTAACTAATTACAGAATGATAAAATTAAATGAATAATTAAAATTAAATATAAAATTGTCCCTTATATTTTTTCTCTAACACTGTGCTCATTTGACAGGTTGGAAGAAATAAAGATTTATATTAAAAATAGATTTTAAATTAAAATAAGATTTTAATATTTAACTAATATTAAATATATACAAAAACTCAAATTTCTTATTTAGAATTGACTTCTACAGTAAATATTAAATAAATTGATAAAGTTCTGACATACTCTGTAAATACATCTTTTTGATGCCTTCTTTTTAGAACAACTTTAATATTTGAAAATACTCCTTCTGGAATATTCTTTTTCTCTCTCTATAATACTACTGTTTTCAGAATTTGATTGCCGTGCCTTGTCCCTCCTTTGCCTATATAAGGCCTCTCTTTTGGTTGTTTTTTATTCATTCCTTTACCAACTTACTTTATTATTACTATTTACAACACAATACTTATTTTTATATCTTATCTCATTAGTAGTTACAAGAGCGTAATTCTAATCAATAACTTATAACAATAGTTAAAACCCTACCTCTTATATTTGAGTAACAAATCACTTAGATTAAGAAATACGTACCAAATATTTGAGAGTTTATTTAAAATCCTTAAAATCCTCATAGAAACTTCATACCAAATCTTCTAGACCAAAAGCATACCTTGACAGAAACACTCCAGATTTAGCAAAAATTAATGATGAATATTTGAGGGATATTATTGCTAAAAAAAATCATATAATAAACAACATGAAATTTACTCAGAAACATAATAGTTTGTTAACTGAACAGGGTTATCAAGCATTGAGGAGTGAGTTACAGAGAGTTTCTGATGATTTGTTTCATTACAAAGTAACTCATGAAAAGAAAGTTGCTTTATGGAAAAATATAAAAAACAATTTGTCTAAACTACAAGATACTGTGTCTATCTGTTGCCAGAAGCTAGAGGTAGATAAGATGAACCTAAAAATATTGAGTGATCATTATTCATCTTTTCAAAATAAAACCCAGTTATCTTTTGCAACAATCAATGAGATTTTATCTAGTTTTCCAAGAGTGAAAACAAGACTAACAACCATTGAAGAGAAATTGAATTCATTTTTTAAAGATCAAAAATATTCTGAAATTTCTTTGAAGGAACATATAGTACAGGATGCTCTAAATTTACCAGTTGCTAGTTCATCTAAGGTAAAATTAGATTCAGAAATGCTTGTTGATAACACTGAGTCTCCATAAAAAACTGATGATGCACCAGGATCTGAAACAGAAGGATTAAACAATATGATTTCAGTACAATTAGAGAAATTACAGCTTCTTCTTACTCAGAAACAAGCTAGAGCTAAGGAGACTCCTTCAAATCAAAAGAATTGGCCAAAACTTGACCAGTACCCAACATTTGATGGTGATTCTTCTTCTGATTGGCAGCAATTCATTTGCAGAATTAATAACTTGAAAAATTCTTACAAACTTGCAGATGAGGAAATTGTGTCTAAGTTAATTTCTTTGTTTACCAATTTAGCCCCAATGTGGTATGAATCTGTTCTCTAGGATAAGAATGACTACACATGGGAAGATTGGAAGAAATTGATTAAAGCACAATTTAGTGGCTCCAAGTTTAGGATGTCTCAACAAATGCAGTATGAGGAAACTAGATATAGCTCTTCTACTGATAAAACTATTGAGTTCTTAATGAAACTTGTAAAAATCTTGAGAGCAATGGACCCAAATATGGAGTTTGAGTTATGGAAGGACAGGATCATTTATAAATTACCAATGCCTTTGAAAGACTTGATAGTGGCTAGTACTGAGTTCTCCAGAGAACGCTCTTCTTTCATTAATACTTGTGATGAGATCCTTTGTAACAACAAGTATTATGCCAGAAGATTCATTCCTAGAACCCCTTTGGAGAAACCCTCCACTTATCAACAGAAACCTCTGGAAAAGGTTTATGAACCTTCTTCCCCTGTCGCACCTAAAAAGTATGCAACAAACACTTGCTTCAAGTGCAACAATCCTTAACAGAAAGGCCATGTTTGCGACAAGAAGATAAATCTTGTTGAAAAAACTGAGGAGCATGCTGATGACACAATAACACTTGATGATACATCAAGTGATTGTTCCAGAAATATTTCATATGTATCTCAACAAAAAATCTTGATTCTGGAAGAAGATATTCATTATTTAAATACCATTGATATTGCTGATAATGATTAATCAACAGTTGAGGATTTTGAGATCATAAGGAACATTGAGGATAGCTCAATTGTTATTGCCACTCTCAAAGCACCAGTCTTGATCAATGGAACCAGCATTGAAGTTGTTCTGGATTTTGGAGCTGGAGAAAGTGTAGTATCTGAAAAAGCACTTGCTTCAGTGGATCATGACTATAAATCAAAACTGATGCCTATCATTTCTGAAAATTGGAGAGGTTATGGCTCTGTTTTGTCACCCATTGGTAAATACAAATCCACAGTGTTTTTTAATATAACCATGGTTTTGTAAGAGCTATTTGTGATTTTGTTGTCATGAAGAATGTTAACTTAAGCAGTTGTTTTATTATAGAAAATGAAATTTTATCCAAGTATGGCATAAAATTGGATCCTTCAAACAAATGTTTCACAATGGGGATGAATTGGAGGAGAAAATTTAAGATTCCTCCCCCCAGAAAATTATTAAAACCAGAATTGAGCACATGTAATTCTGTGGTTCAATATAAAGGAAGATATACAAAAGAAATGCATGCCCTTATGTCTGAAATTGACAATGCTTCTTTTGGAGAACAACTTTCTGGTGAGGATAAAGATTCCATCATTAAATTGATAAAATCTTTTCCTATGGCATTTGCTCATGGGTCACATGAGCTAGGATTGGTTAAAGAAGAAATGAAACTCTCATTATCTTGTCCATTAACTGATATACCACCTAGTTTAAAGAAGAAGCATCATCCTGCTTCTCCCACAAAGAGAAAAGATATTGAAGACAATATCTCTACCCTTTTAAAAATGAATATTATTGAAAAGGTAGTTGAAACACATAAATATTGTGTTATCTCACCTGTACTAATTTCTTATAAGAAAGATAAAGCCAGGTTATGTGGTGATTATAGAGCATGAAATACTTATACTTTTGATGATATCTATCTTTACCTAGAATTAGCTCTATACATGCTACCTTACAAGGTTCTAAATATATCAGCTGTCTGGATGATAACAAAGGATATCACCAGGTACCTGTTGAGAAGAATTCCGAAAATTTTCTGCTTATTGCTACTCATATGGGTATTTTTAAGTATGTTAGGATGCCATTTGGCTTTAAAAATGCTCCTTCAGTTTTTCAAAAAGTTATGGATAACGCATTCCATCAGGAGATGATTGAAGGTTGGCTGATGGTTTATATTGATGATATCATTATATTCTCAAAAACATTTGAGGACCATCTTAACCACCTGGGTAAAATGTTCCAAAAAATGGATGAGGAAAATATGACACTTTCTTTAAAGAAATGTAATATTAGTTTTCATTCTTTAAAAGTACTTGGTCATGTTGTTTCAGGGTTACAGATATGTGTTGACAAAAACAAAGTGGCAGCCATACAACAGGTGAAGGCTCCTACCACAGTTAGAGAGATCTTGAGTTTTTTGGGAACGTGTGGATACTATAGACAGTATATTAGAAACAAACAAGTTTTAGCTTTAAACCTTACCTAATTGACTAGAAAGTATGTTGCTTTTGTCTGGAATAGTGAAAGACAGAGAGCTTTTGACACTATGAAACACTTTTTGAAGTCAGCACCAATTCTTGCTTTACATGACTTTAATCAAACATTTGTTTTGTACACTGATGACAGTTTTATTGGTCTTGGTTCTTCCATCCATCAAAAACAAGTGATGAATGATAAATTATCAGAAGTAGTACTTTGTTATATATCAAGAAACTTGAGAAATAGTGAATTGAACTATGGTTCCACTCAACTTGAATGTTTAGCCGTAGTGTGGGCTCTAGAAAAGCTACATTATTACCTGGATGACCAGAAATTTGAACTTGTCACTGACTGCAGTGCAGTTAAATCCCTTTTAAACTTGAAAACACCTTACAGAAATATGTTCAGATGGCGGTTAGCTGTACAGGAATACAGAGGGTGAATGACAATTATTTATAGGGCTGGTATTGTTCACTCAAATGTGGATATGTTACAAAGTTTACCTTTTCCAAATAATGACTCTAATACTGCTTATGATCCTGAGGATGATATTATTCATATTCATGGGATATATGTGGTTGATATGGAGGAAGAGCTATTAAAGCTTATTCTGGATTCATATGATAAGGACACTGACTTAAAAAAGTTATGCACCACATTAAATGATCCAAAGAATTCTTCAATACATGAATTAATTAAAACCCTTTCTAAGAAGTACCAGAAGACTTTAGGGAAAGGTAAATTTTCAATATATGAAGGATATCTATATTATAGAAGAAAGTTGAGTAATGTCATTGTTATTCCTCCTTCAATGAAAGAAATCATCTTGAAAATTTGTCATAATGACATATTAGCTGGACATTTTGATCTTGAAAAAACAATGATCAGAATTAAAAACACTGCTTGGTGGGTTAATATGTCTGAAGACACCAAATTATATGTCGAATCTTGTGATTCTTTCCAAAAATCAAAAAGATTGACTGGTAAGAGAGATGGATTAATGCAACATATTGAACCTCGTGATGCACCATGGAAGAAAAATTAAACATGGATTTTGTAACAGGATTACCCATTGCTGGAAAAGACAGTTATAAATCTTGTTGGGTTATTGTTGTCAGATTCACAAAAATGTGTAAATTCAACCCTACCCACTAGGATGTTTCCACTAAAGAATTAGCTTTCTTATGTTGATCTCATATGTTAAATACTGCTGGTTTTTCTAAAGCCATAATCTCTGAAAGAGACCATGAATTTACTTCTGAATTTTTTATGTCTCTGATGGATGTTTGTGGTTGTGATCTGAAACTTTCTAATGCCCATCACCCTCAGACTGATGGATTAGCTAAAAGAATGATTCAGAGTTTAGA
This sequence comes from Hemileia vastatrix, assembly GCA_030280995.1. NCBI lineage: Eukaryota > Fungi > Basidiomycota > Pucciniomycetes > Pucciniales > Zaghouaniaceae > Hemileia > Hemileia vastatrix. The sequence goes on from JASXTE010000013.1 coordinate 8,624,702, forward strand.
GGACATGATAAGAAGGTATTGTGCCTTTGTTCTTGAGTATAAAGACAATGACAGATTCACTCATGATTGGGTTACCTTACTTCCTGGGCTGGAATTTTCTTATAATATAATTGTTCATTCTGTTGCTCAAAGAAAGCCTTTTGAGCTCTGGCTTGGATATGTTCCAAATACTCTTGCCCAAATTCTCAATAATAATTATATGCATTAATTTTATTAATAACCTCAATAATGGAGCTTTAATTCGCTACCACACTTAAATTTGCCTAAATTAGTAAAGTATTTACCCGTGCAAGCACCTGCCAAGGACTGCATGTAGTTACCCCACATCTCACACCCTTTTTTGGGTTTAGAAGTGGTTTCTCAGTCAATTTTGGTTATTTTTGAATGTGAATTTCACATAGTATAATTTCATGATTAGCCCCAAAATTTCTTTTGTTAATCCCCCTTATTATTAAGTAATAATTAGTCTTACTTCTCCCTTTTTAGTCTTTTATTTTAATGTATAATACGCATATACTCTCTTTTTTCCTTATTCTTTATTTTTGATGGATTATCCCTATTAATACAGGATTTTCGTGGGTGATATCATTCTAATTATGTTATTTGTCACTCTTTGTGTTTCTGGACATGTCTATTAGCTGTAATGAGGCCTCATTAACTGTGTTTAGAGCTGTAAAATCAAGGGGATCATTGGGGAAATAATTGTGTATAAAAGGAGGGGGTTTTTTGGTCTTGTTTTTAACATTCTTTATCATTACAATTAAACATATAACCGATAAAATTACAATATATATCAATAGTACTTATAAAGTCTTTAAATAGTATCTGATTATATTAAATCTAATCTTCTACCAACTAGAAGATTGTAAACCATATATAATTAGTGAGATTAAAATTACTGAGACCCATATATTGAGTTATATTTTAATACTTATTGGATTTGTGCTACAGTATTCATATAGCACCATTAAAATATTCTATAAAACAGACCATTAAAGCTATTTCAGGTCTCTGTTCTTGACCTCAGCCTGAAAATTTGGAACCTTTCCTCAAGAATTCTGTTGGTTATCTTCCAGTAAGTAAAAATTCAAAAAAGAGGCTATAAGCAAATTAAATACCTATAGAAATATTTGGATAATTAAAACAGGTTTGGGTCACTTATATAGTGATTTCAGAAAAATAAGCTCAGTTATATAATAAAATTGTGATATTTAATCAACAATTTTACCACTAATTTAACATATAATTGTTATTAGTCGGAGTCTGTCAATAGACCAATTAATTTTGTGATCTCTGCAGATAAAAATTTTACCACTAATTTAACATAAAATTCTTATTGATGGTAGTTTTTCAATAGACCAATTTATTTTGTGATCTTTTCAGATAAAATGTTTTCCACTAATTTTACATAAAATTGTTATTAGTGGGAGTCTGTCAATAGACCAATTAATTTTGTGATCATTGCAGATATTAAACCAGTTAAACTGATTAATTGTTTTCTTTTAACAGGACTCTTAATCCTTTTTTATTGGTTTTCAAAATTCATTTAATATTTAGAAAGAATCTTACTAAAAAAATTTCTTTTTCAAATATAAAAACATGGCCACATATTGTAGACCAGTAAAATTAAGTGACCCCATAAAATCATATTTGACTTTTGGCACTTATAAATTCACTTCATACCTACAAGTAGGCAAAGAAATTGTCATCAGTGGTATTGATGAATACTGATAAAACTCCATTTGTAGTTTTAAGATCTCAAATTTCAAATCTTTTAATAAATTCCACGTAATAATGTGTGAAAATAATGATATTGTAAGTAATAAAGCAAAACCTTATAGCTTATGACCTAGAGCTGAAAGACTTGTTACAGGAAACTCAAATGGAGGGCCAGGATTCCCCCACAAACAGAAAAACTCCACAAATGTCTCTGGAGGAAAGGGAAAAACTTTTAAAACAGGTATCAATAAAGAAAACAAGAAATACCTTACAAGAACAAATTCACTCCCTATCCACTCTACTGAACACCTTAACAATAAGAGTCAACAACATAGTAGAAAAGATAAAAAATCTTGAGAAAAGAGCAGCTTAGGGTTTCATAGAAGTCAATCAAGATCTGGTGGAAATAAAGGCTCAACCAACAACAGTTGCACTCAAAAATTCCATAGCCATACCTCCAGCCCAAGAGGAGGACCAAAAGATTACTGTAATCAAATGGAAGTGGGACTGGTATTCCCAAAACTACAAAATCCCTCAACAGCAGGGCTCCAGAAGTCACCCTTACAGGGGAAAGCTAAGGAGATGCATGGGAAATGGAAAAAGACCTTGGTAAGTCATCCATCTTCTCAGGATCAATTATATAATCCTAAAAATGAATCTCTTATAGGTAATGAGATTGATAGAGAGTTACTGGATATAATTGATAAGGATTTAAAAAATTATTCTTTTGAAAATTAAATGTTAAACCTGTCTTTAAATGATGAGAATGTACATAGATTTATTGACCACCAGGATAATGCTATTAATATAAAAATGGAACCAAATGAATTTAATCTTGAAACTGATGATGAGTCTTCTGAATTGGACACAGAAAAAATTGAATATTTTCTAAAAGAAAATACAATGGGATCAAAAATAATTAGTAAATTATTATTAAGAATTGAAAAATTGGAAGAATTCTCTAGAGAGTCAAACAATAATACAGAAAGTGTATTATTAAACCTCACACAATCATTAAGTACAAAAGCCAATAGGTTAAAAATGATTGAGAATTCAAATAATTAATTAAACAATGAAAATAAAAGATTAAACTCTGAGATTAAGAATTTAGAAAATAAATTGGAACCTTTTCAGAATATTATGGCTACCATAGAGGGGCATGTAAAATTGTCTTTTTCAAATGTGAATGATACATTAACACATGTGCCTGTAATAAAAGATAGTTTACAAAGAGTAGAAATTGTAATGGCTAACATTTTGAAAAATAATGATAAAGTAAATGATAATACCTCTTATGTGGAAAGAGTACCAGTTTTTAATAAACACTCAGATGATAAACCAATGATTGAAAATGAACATAGTGTCATGGGCTCTGAGAATATAAAATCAGTAAAGGATAAAATAAATGTTCATCTTTCTAAAGTAAGTGAATTACTTAATATTCCTCAGGTTAGGGAAGCAAAAACTAACCAAAAGAACTGGGCTAAGTTAGATCAGTACCCTAATTTTGAAATGCACTCAAAATCTTTTTTGAAACAATTCATTCAAAGAATTGATAACTTAAAGTTTTCATACAAATTACCTGATGAAGAAATTACATCGAATTTGATATCTTTATTTACAGATGTGGCCTTATTATGGTTTAAATCTGTATTGAGTAAGGGAATTAACTACTCCTGGAATGAATGGAAGGCACTAATTGAAAGGCAATTTGGTGGCCCAAAATTAAGAATCACTCAACAAAGATTGTATGAAAGAGCCAGATATAATACAAATGTTGGAGATAAACCCATGGTCTTTTTAATGAATTTAATAAAAATCATGAAGGCTATGGATCCAAAAATGGATTATGATGAGTGGAAAGAAAAAATAATATATAAATTGCCTATATCAGTTAGAGAAATTATTAAAGCTAGAACTGAAACCATCAAAGATACTTCTGGGTTTATTAATATATGCAATGAAATATTATTGAACCACAAATATGAAACCAGGTATAATAATTACAAGCAAAGTGTTGAGATAGTAAAACCTACCAAAAATAATTTACCAGTGGAGAAGAAAATCCCATCAGCTCCCCTTGTCCCTAAAAGACAAGAAAATGACTCTTGCTACAAATGTAATGAACCTTGGGCTAAAGGTCATACTTGTGAGAAAAGAATAAATGTTATTGAAAACTCACAAGATTCTGAACAAAGTAATAATGAAGATGAAAAGGAGGAATCTAGTGAGGACTGTAAAAGTAATATTTCTTAGAGTGATGATGAAAATGAGATATATGTATTAGAACAGGATATTATGTTTCTGAATTATGCAATAACTCATACAGATACATCTTTAACTTCCATTGAAGAAGCTGAAATTATCAAAGATGTATCTCATGATACTTACAAAATCACACCTATTAGAGTGCCTGTTATTATATGGGGAAAATAAATGAATTCCATTCTTTAAACTGATGCTGCAGGTAGTGTAGTTTCTATTAATACTTTGATGAAACTAGATAGTAAGTATAAGGAAAAACTAGAACCTGTACAGACAAATAAATGGAGGGGTTTTGGTTCAGTATTAAATCCAATTGGCAAATACAAAACGTCTGTATTCTTTAAATATCATAATGGATATGTAAAATCAGTGTGTGAATCTGTGGTAATGGATAATAAAAATTGTAGTGATTGGTTTATTATTGGCAATGACTTATTGACCAAATTTGGCATCAAACTAGATCCTGCAAATAGTTGCTTCACTTTAGGCATAAATGGGAAAGAAAATTCAAGATTTGCTCTGAAAAATCAGTTTATTGAATTTCTCCTAAAGAAAAACAACTGCAAGTTGGAAGAACCAACTCTGAAGTGGTAGAATTGGAAAATGAAATCCAAAAAGCCTCTTTAAGTACTTAACTCTCAAAAATTGAAGAAAACAATATTTCTAGATTGATAAAATCTTATCCTATGGCATTTGCTCATGGTTCAAATGAACTAGTATTGGTCAAAAACCATGAGATGAATATCTCATCAAGTTGTGATCTGGATAATATTCCTGGCAGCTTGAAAAAAAAACTTACTCAGCTTCTCCTGCAAAAAGGAAAGACATTGAAGACAAAATTAAAATTTTGTTTGAAATAGGTATTGTTTAAAAAATGGACACAAAACCTAAGTATTGTATTATTTCACCAGTTTTAAACTCTTATGAAAAAGATAAAGCATGATTATGTGGTGATTACAGTGCTCTGAATACATTCACTGTGGATGATATTTACCCTCTACCAAGGATAGCTTTTATATATGCTACCTTACAAGGAGCAAAGTATATTTCCTGTCTGGATGGAAACAAAGTTTACCACCAAATTCCTGTGGAAAAGAATTCTCAGAATTTCTGACTCATAACCACACACATGGGGATATATAAATTTGTGAGAGTGCCTTTTGGCTTAAAAAAAGCGCCTTCAGTCTTCCAAAAATTGATGAATAGTATTTTTCATCAGAAAATGATTGAAACATGGACTATATTTTAGATTGATGAGATTATAGTGTTCTCAAAAACATATGATAGAAATTTAAATCACCTGAAAAGAGTATTTCAAAATATGGATGAAATTAATATAACAATTGCATTAAAGAAATATAAGTTTGTGTTTCAATCCTTGAAAGTACTTGTAAATTTTGTATCTGGATTAAAAATTTGGGTTGACCAGAACAAAGTGGCAGCAAAAAAATATTAGTATACCTAATTATGTGAAAGATGTTTATATTTTTTTAGGTATGTGTGGATATTATAGGCAGTGTATAAATAACTACTAATCCATTGCAGCCACTTTAACAACATTAATCAGGAAAAAAGAAGCTTTCATTTGGAATAATGAAAGACAACATGCCTTAGATAAATTGAAGGAGTGTTTAATTTCAGCTCCAATATTGGGACTGCCAGATTTTAACCTACCTTCTATCTTGTACACTGATGCAAGCTTCACAGGCTTAGGTGCTGCCTTACAGCGAAAACAGATAATAAGTGGAAAATTATCTGAAGTAGTTATCTGTTATATATACAGAGCCTTAAGTAAGACAGAATTAAGGTATGGTGCCACCAAACTGGAATGTTCAGCCGTTGTGTGGGCCTTGGAGAAACTTCATTACTATCTGGAAGACCAGAAGTTTGAATTAATAACAGATTGCAGTGCAGTAAAATCATTACTAAACATGATGACCCCTAATAGGCGCATGTTTAGATGGCAAATAGCTGTACAAGAGTACATAGAAAGAATGAAAATCACTTATAGAGCAGGAAAATTTTATTCTAATGTGGATTTATTATCCAGGAGCCCTTTGCCAAATGATTCTGACAACCCAGCTTATGTACCTGAAAAAGTGGTTATACATGTATTTGGGATTTACATAGTTGATTTAGAGGAAGAGTTTATGCAAACTATATTAGTTAATTATTCATCTTATAAAGATTTGTCTAAGTCATCTACCATTTTAAATGATCCAACAAATGCCTCTATTAGTGCATTTATTAAAACCTTGCCTCCACAGTATAAAAATGCATTGGAAAAAGGTAAAATGTCAATTGAAGATGGATATATATATTACAGAAAAAAGCTAAGTAATGTAATAGTTATACCACCTTCTATGAAAGAGTTAATGTTGAGTACTTGTCTTGATGACATTTTATCTGGTCATTTTAATTTTAACAAAACATTAAACAGAGTTAAAAATACAGCCTGGTGGATAAACATGAAAGAAGATGTACAAAAATACATTGAAACATGTGACTTTGTCAGAAATCTAAAAGATTGACTGGGAAGAAATCTGGGTTGTTACAAAAAATAGAGTAGCCAAAAGCTCCATGGGAAATTATGAACATGGATTTTGTCACTGGGGTGCCATTATCAGGAAAAAAAAGTTTCAATTCTTTCTGGGTAATTGTTGATAGATTAACCAAAATGTTTAAATTTATCCATACCAATAAAGAGGTATCTTCAAAAGACTTGGCATTACAATGGTGGACTCAAATGATGAATACTTATGGGTTCCCCAAAGCCATAATCACTGACATAGACCCTAAATTTACTTCAGAGTTCTGGAAATATTTGATGGAAGTATCAGGCTGTCAATTGAAGTTGTTGACAGCACACCATCCCCTAACTGATGGGCTGGCTGAGAGAATGATACAGACTCTAGAAGATATGATCAAAAGATATTGTGCCTTTGGATTGGAATACAAATACAATGAGAAATTCACACATAACTGGGAAAGATTAATTCCTGGCCTTGAGTTTGCTTATAGTAGCACAACTCATTCTGTAACAGAGAAAAAACCATTTGAACTCTGGCTGGGATATGAACCAAATACCCCAGTAAATCATTTAAATAAATTACCAAGGTTAGATATACACACTGGTACTAAATCCTTTATTAATATGCAAAAATGTGTAGAAAGCATGCAGAGGAATGCATCCAAAAAGTATTTGAATATTAAAATAAAAGGTGGGATAAATCTCATAAAGAATTTGAATTCAAAAAAGGAGATGAAGTCCTAATTTTGACACTACATTTTAACTTACAAGGTAATTTTAAATTGAAGGATCCCTTTGTAGGACCTTTTTTAGTAAACAAAATGGTTGGTAATCATGCTTTGGAAGTCATATTATATGCCCCATATGATAGGAAACATCCAGTTTTCCCTATCTCATTATTAAAACCTTACCATGAAAATGATCCTGACTAATTTCCAAAAAGAAGAGGAAGGCCTAAAAAGAAACCTGAAGAATTATTGGAAAAGGCAGAGATTAAAAAAATACTCAAGAAAAGAATTCTTACTAAATAGAAAGGAACTGAGTATTTATTAAGATTTAAGGGGAAATAAAATAAATTTGATAAATGGATACCTGTAAAAGAAATTTAAAATCTATCTTCATTTCTTAAAAAATTTAAACAGAAATAAATTTCTGTTCAACCAGCTGAGGGGTTAAAAAACCAGTACTCATAATATTTTATTATGTTTTATTTCTTTAAAGAAATAATCTTTAATTCTACTGAATTTTCTAAATACCTGAAAAATAATATAAAATAAAAAAGGTGTATAACTTATCAATTTTTTGATTGTTTTTTTTGGTTGGGCAAATTTCAGCCTTGGTATCCCCAGGACTGAATAAAAAGTACTTATAAGTTAGGTTAAACACATGGACTATACATGTGAGCATTAAATAGAGTACACAAATAGTGTCAGTCAGGATACTAGACTTACCCAGTAAAATAATTAATTATCTTACTGAGATGAAGCTACACCTTTTAATCCTTATTAATAATTAATTATTTACTAACTACTTATGTATTACTTACAACTAACTAGCTAAGTACAATAAGTAATGTAAATAATTAATAAAAATAAGTAATTGTCAAATACATTTTTACTCCCTAACACCGTGCTCAATAATACAGATGAAAGGGAATAAAAAATAGTATTAAAAAAATATAAAAAATGTAAAAAGAAGAAACTTTTTAAATTCCTTTATTTAGATTTTTTTGAATCTCCATTTTAAATCAAATTATTTTGTACTAAATGTGACGGACCAAGGGATTCTAATTTTTATTTCAAATAAAATGATACTTTTTATTTACGCACTATTTAGTATATCTTTTATTTTTTCACATACACTCTTTTTTTAGTTTCTTTTTTCTCACACCCTTGTATCAGGTGGTGTTAACTCCGTGTCTTTACTTCTCACATCTTTGCCTATAAAAAGGCCGTCTCTTTTTGTACTTTTCATTCATTACTCACTTACTTACTTATATTATTAAAACAATTACTGCATTTAAATATTTATTACTATTAATTATTGTTTTTAGTACTTACAACTACGTAGTTCTAACTTAATAATTATAATAATAATTAAAATTCTACCACTTATTATTGAGTCAATAATCTTAAAGATAGGAAAATATGTACCTGAGTTTGAAACCCTTAAAAATTGTTGTTACCGCCATCGGACTTCCCTATAAAAACTTCTAGACTTGAAAGAGACCCTGACAATTTGAGGCCTTTCCGAATTGTTGATGGCGCATAGATTACTTGAGGTTGGAGAATGTGGGGACCATTGCCATTTGAAGTACCTATAAGGACAAATAAACGACGAAAAAAACGAGCTTCATATATCACGTGACAAAAATGTTTGCTGTGAACGGGAATCGAACCGCTCTCCAAATCTTAGGTTCATATATTGACTAAGCGTGTCAGCCAGGCTATCTCAGGAGTCGAGTAATTTATACAATAAATTACTGTAATCAAATAGAGTAATAACTTTGTGTAATTACAAAAATTTATTTAAATAAAATAATTATTATACATAATTTTATTAGTAAATAAGTTTTATTACATAAAAAAATATTATATTCTATAATATCATGCCGCACTTTGTATGTATAAATAAATTATTTAAAATTTTATTATAAGTGTAAATTTAACTTACACTGTAAATACAATTTCAATAATAACATTTATATAAACTAAATACAACTTATCATATAATAATATACATAAATATTGGGCGCTTCCTTGACCCTTAATTGTGTCACTAAAAATTACTAAATTAATTAAAAAAAATTTATTTAATATGATTAAAATAAATTTCTCATTTTAAATAAGTTACTTTATTAAAATAATTAGTTGTTTCAATTAATTTAATAATTAAATTACTTGAAATAGTTAAAATAATTAAATTACCTTTTCTTATACTGAATTAAGATTTATTAAAAGCGTAAAAATAATTCCTTTTGTTTTAATTCAAACTTTTTAGTTATATGTATTCCTTCTTTAGATCTCTTTCTCACAGCTCTCATTTTTTTCATATTCATGTAGTTAATTGTTATATTAATCCTATTCTTTTTTAGAAAATACAGATGGGAAAAATATTTTTTTATTCACAGATTTATTTTTATGTTTTTAATTAGATTCTCTTAATTAATTGTTTCACATTATTTTACTTTTTTGTAAATACTATTGGAACGCTCCAGAATGCCCTCTTGCCTATAAAAAGTCTTTAGAAGTCTCTCTGGTAGCTCATCACTTACTATACACTCACTTATCATATTTTAAATATATACCTTTTATTTACTATTTTTATTAGTTCATTACATCTAATTTAAATAATATATAAATAATTATAGGTTTCCTTAAGTCTATTATTACTATCATTGACAGCTGCGCATTGAATAATAACTATTAATTATAATATATTGCAATATAAATAAGTCTTTACAGTTTTTGTCAACTCTTCAAAATTCTCTCATTGTACTCTCTTCTCAATTACAAATATTTTATTTTTATTATTCATAATAATACTATATTATAATTTTCCTCCTCTCTAGTCCCTTTTCCTTTTTATTTCCTCCATTCTTCTAGACGTCCGGCTGATAATTGAGGGCCTCTCCGAACGACGACAACAACACCTTGCGATGAACGACAAAGCGCACGGACCACCCAAGCCAAAAAGTAAACTTTTTGCCGCAACCGTGTTTCAAACTTGGGTTCAATAGTTTAGGTTTATATTACATTAAATTATATATAATTCTGAAGTGATTTTACAATCACTATTGTAAGTTCATCTTTGCACCTCTCACTCATAGTACCATATTTTTACAGCAATAACAGTGTTTGTGGCTTAATTGCTGACTCACTGAGTGTAAGTTTTCATTATATTAAATTTTTTTTTCCTAGTTGACTATAATAGAGTAAAACTCTTAGTCCTAGAAGACAATAAATATTTAATAAATTATTAAATTAACTTTATTATTATTTTTTGAATATTGGTTGACCATAATAGTACTCAGTACTTAGTCCCAATTATACCATTGAATTAATTTTGGTATTAATTATTTTGGTTGACTTCTTAAACCTTATTGGTTGGTCCAAATTTAATTGTTATTAATTCTTAATAATTGTAATTTCATTTATTTGTATTACATTTTATTTTACAATTAATGGATTTTAATAAAAAAAATTTTTTAAATCCAATTGATTATTTTTTATTTTAAATTAACAATTTATATCTGAATTAATTTTGATTCTCCTTTTTCACATTCTTAAATTTCCAGTGGTTTGGCTAAAAGCATGGATAACTTACATGTGGATGAGAATGAAGTGGATGTTGACACTGAATCTGTAGGTTCTCCCAAAGTATCTTACAAAAATAATTCAGCTGACAAAAAACCTTCAGGACATAGAAATGTCAGGAGAAGTGACAAACCCCTCTCACCTAACAGCTCTGAAGGAAGTAAAACCTCAGGTACATCAGGAAAATCCACTCAGAGATATAAAAATAAAAAAGATTACTCTAGCACAACATGTAAACAATCTGTCAAGCCATATAAAGGAACTGAGAGCAGAAAGCATGAAGTACAAGGCAAAGGTAGACACACTTTGGCAGCAGATGCTGGAGATTTTAAATCCAAAACAGGGTCAGCCTCCTCATTTCCCAGCTTCACAACCTCAGCCTCAACCTCAGGCCAGTCAGGCATCCAGATCCCTCAACCAAAACCAAGGCATTCTGCAAGTGGAGTAATGGAAATGGGATTACTTAATGACCCACTACCAACAGAATGTACAACAACCAGCTCAACACCCTGGCCCATCCAGGACACCAAACTATAATCCATCTCTTCAGCACCATCCTTATCAGGGGGGTAGAAGAAAGAAGGCACAGGGGAAGTTTCCTCCCTTGCCATGGTAAGTAATGTGTTTGATAAGCATGTTGGTATATATAGTAGTTTGGAAGCTCCCTCAACCAAAACCAAGGCATTCTGCAAGTTGAACAATGGAAATGGGATTACTTAATGACCCACTACCAACAGAATTCCTCTAGCACAACAGGTAAACAATCTGTCAAGCCATATAAAGGAACTGAGAGAAGAAAGCATGAAGTACAAGGCAAAGGTAGACACACTTTGGCAGCAGATGCTGGAGCTTTTAAATTCCAAACAGGGTCAGCCTCCTCATTTCCCAGCTTCCCAAACTCAGCCTCAACCTCAGGCCACTCAGGCATCCAGCTCCCTCAACCAAAATCAAGGCATTCTGCAAGTAGAACAATGGAAATGGGATTACTTAATGACCCACTACCAACAGAATGTACAACAACCAGCTCAACACCCTGGCCAATCCAGGACACCAAACTACAATCCATCTCTTCAGCACCATCCTTATCAGGGGGGAAGAAGAAAGAAGGCACAGGGGAAGTTTCCTCCCTTGCCATAGTAAGTAATTTTTTTGATAAGCATGTTGGTATATATAATAACAAACCTTCTTCAGGTAATAATGTGGACCGTGAAAGAACAGTTAAACCTTTTAAGAGACAACTTCCTTTAATAAGTAGCCCCATTGATGTAATTAGAAAATTATCATTTGATGAACCTTTACATTTGACTTCTACTTCTTTAATTAACCCTTCTCTTTCAATCAAGAATGATTCTGTTTCCCCTGAAGTTTAAACTTTACTTGAGAAAACTTCTGAAGAAATATTGAAAGATACTCTTGATTTTTATGTTGTGAAAGATAAACATTTGAGAGATTTGTTAAAAAATGAGAGTGATAGATTAAATAATTTGCATTTACATTGCAAAGTGAGTTCTTCTGTCCAAGACACTGCTTATTTCAAATTGAAAGACACATTAAATAATGTCCTGGCTCAACAAAAGTCTATTAAAGCTGACCACAAATCACATTCAGATAAATATAGTCACCTACGCAAAACTGTTGATAATCTAAAAGATGAAAATACTACTTTAAAGAATGACAATATGCTTTTGCACAGTGAATTAAGAAAATTGAAAATTGATTCTCAGAATTTGAGTAATAAATGCTCTGTAGATGAGGACAGAAATGTTTTATCTATCTCTAGGATTAATGATCAACTATCTTACATTCCTGATTTGAGAAATAAATTATCTGAACTGGAGAAATAATTTTCTGCACTACAAACTGTCCAGGCTACTCATTATCATGAATTAAAAAATAGTGCTAAAACTGCTTTTGGTCTTAATAAAAAACAGCCTGAACAGAGTAGTTCTTCTCTCCCTTGTAATGTACCAATTTTACCAGCTGATATTCATTCTGAAAAATCTATTGCATCAAACAGAAAGAAATTTAATGCTCACCATGAGCCAGATGCCTCTGTGAATAATGAAATACCTGAACACTTTTCAAGACTTCTAGAACTGATAACCTTGAATAATTCAAACCCTAGGATGGAACATTCCAGTAGCCAGAAAAATTGGCCTAAGTTGGATCAATATCCTACCTTTGATGGTGATTCTTCATCTGATTGGCAACACTATATACAAAGGATTGATAATTTAAAGAGATCTTATAAACTACCTGATGAGGAAATTGTTTCTAAGCTTATTTCTTTATTTTCCAATGTAGCCTTGTTGTGGTATGAATCTGTTCTATTGGATAATAACCATTATACATGGAATGAGTGGAAATCCTTGATTGAGAATCAATTTGGTGGTTCAAAATTTAGGTTGTATCAGCAAAGACTGTATGAGAATACTAGATATATATCCTCCTCTGTTGAAAAACCCATTATTTTTCTGATGAAAGTAACAAAGATCCTGAGAGAAATTGATCCAAAGATGGATTATGATATTTGGAGAGATAAAATTTTGTATAAATTGCCAAATTCTCTTAGAGATTTAATTGTAACTAGAGCTGAGTATTTAAGAGAACATTCTTCTTTCATTAATATTTGTAATGAGGTTCTACTTAACCATAGATATGAACCTAAGAATTACCTTAGTAAACCTTATGATGATCAGAATAAACCCTCTACTAAGCTCCCAGAAAAATCTGGTAGACCCTCTGCACCAGTTGCACCTAAAAAATATGCAACAAATACTTGTTATAAGTGTAACAAACCATGGCAAAAGGGTCATGTTTGTGACAAGAAAATTAATCTTGTTTAACACAATGAGGACACTGATGAGGTTGAAATGAATGTCAATGATTCTTCTAGTGACTGTGAAAGTAATATCTCCTATGACAATGAATCCAGTAAAGATGTTTTCATGTTGGAACTGGATGTCCATTATTTAGATAATATATCGGAAGAATGTTTATTGGATTTATCTTTGGTAGAAAATGCTGAGATAATTAAAGATATTGCTAACAATCACAGGGGGGAAAAAATGAGGACTTGCAATCAAGTCGTTTTTCAGGTCTTCTGGAGTAATCTTTGGAGTAATCTTGTAGGGGTGGGTATGAGTGAAAAAATTTCAAGTAAATATTTTGAAAATTCTTTTCTACTTTCTCCCTCTTTTTGTTCCTTGAAATCATGACCTCAAGAAGGAAGAAAATAAATTAATTCTTTTTTCAATGTTGATGAATCTTGCAGATCTTAAAAGAGACATACTATAGTTATATAAATATCCATATAAAATAATCAAAATATATTCATACTGAACTTATTTCATGGACACACAATAAATATTTAATATAGATGTAAAGGACATATTAAACTTTGATGCACATTTCATTTTCAGTATTTATTGATCATCTTTATTAAAAATGTATTTATGATAAAAATTTATTAAATTTTATATAAAATATTGATTATCTACTTATTTTGCGCATGAGGAGCTGTAAAAGAATATTATAGTTCTGCTCATGAATTTTTAATTTATAAATATATATTTAATTATCTGGTGCAATGATTCAACTGCTATGTCTTCTATTACAGAGGTAGGAAAAAAAAGAAAGATGTTATATCCCCAAAAAATATTTTTTACAAAAAAATAACTACAGCTTTTTATTCATGATTTTATATCTATCATACATCAAATTTTGTAAAAAAAAATATTTGTGACCTGAAATGACATTTTTTTAGAAAAAAAATCATATTAGTTGTTAATTTTTGAAAAATAAGAAAAATAAACATACTTATTCCCTTGATGATTCAGAAAAGTTTTTTTTTTGCAAATTATTCTGAAAAATAAAAGTGGAAAAAACTACAATATCATACCACATTAAATTCTTTAAATTTAATGGAATATTTTGAAAAGATTTTTATAAAGTAACAGACTCATTAGCAATTTTTCACTTTCAATTTTTCTTTGTTTTCTATGAAGTTTGGTTTTTCTGTTTTTCTCATCTTGCATTTTTAATTCTTTAATAAACTTCAGTATGTGACATGCTTTTGATACCAATATCTTGTTTAAAGTTAGTGTAACAAGTGATTTTGAGGATTTAATTGTAAAAAATTGATTTATTTAAATTTTTTTCCCATGGTTTGAAGTGCTAGATATGGTGTTCACTAATTTTTTGCCACATTTATTTTATATCATTTTTTCCTTTTTTCTCCTTTTCAAATTATTTTTACCTAACTCAGAAATTTTTTCTTATCAGAATTCACAATTTCTACTATTACTTCTGCATAAATCATAAATTAAGGCATCTTGATGTAGTTGATGCATCACATTTTGTTTGTTCCAATAAAATATTTACATTAGTTAAGTTTTTTTAACAATTTTGTGGTGATGATTCATCACCTCTATTTATTTATTTTTTTTGTGGATGAAAAAAATGGAATATGAGGCAAAGAAATATATAAGGTGAATTCAAAAATGTTTTTCAAACATTCAGTCAGCTTAGAAAATTTTTTATTAAATGATAGTCTTGCCAAAATACATATACCGGGAAAATACTTTATCTTTAAGGCAAAATATTTTTTTAAAAAAATGAATCATATTATTGGGTAGTCTTAAATTAATTTTTCTATATAGTGTCTTTACTATTTAAATTAAATATGCGGAGGAAGAAATCACTTTTAAAATTCCTGTAACAGCTCCTCTGTATCCTCCTTTTTTCCCTTTTTAATCACCTCTTTTGCCCCTGCTGGCGCTAGAGTTACTCAACGGGGTGTTAAATCTCTTCTACTTACACAAATTTTTTTACCTCTTGAACCCCCTCCTTTTCTATCAATTTTCCTTTTTTTTTCCCTAAAAGCCCTTCTTTTAAATTTATTTATAACAATACTCATTGTCTTTTTCATCGTCTGAAATTACTCATTTTCTATACTAGCCCCTTGCCCCACCCAATATTTTTCCCTTCACTCTACTGTCTTACACAGTCCCTTACATCCCCCCAGTTTCATTAAAAAAAGGTCTTTAGAAACATTAAATTATATGTGATTCAGTTTTCTAATGCACTGAGTTAAAGAGAAGAAAAAAGTGCAATGAAAATACTGAGGTCACGTGCAAGGAAGTGTCGCCGCGACACTTTCCTGCACGTGACTTGTGTTTTCAAGGCCCAGAGTCAATTTTTTGAGTGAAGGGGAGGAAAAAAACTGAGATCACATGCAGCTAAGTGATGCTGCCACACTTTGATGCACATGACTTGAAAATTTAAATGAGTAAGTACAAAATACTTTAGAGGGGTGGTATAAGACATCAGGCCAAATTAAAAAAAGAGTTTCTAAAGAACTTTTACCATAAAATGTGGGGGTGTGAGAGTGTAACTTGGTGACAAGCAGGATTTATGGGGGGCAAGCTGGGAAAGGCCGGTGGAGAAAAACGTAAAATGTAGAGGTGCAATAGGGATCCTGAGGGTGAAAAAAAAGATCTTTTCAGGGGTAAATGAGGGATTGTAAAGAAGTGGGGGGTAATTCAAGCAGAAAAAATAGGATTTGAGGGGTAGAACGGGGAATTCAAGACAGTGAAAAATTGGGGAAGTGTGATCTTTGCAAAAAAAAATGTATGGGATTTATGCAACTGGGAGAGGACACACTGGGGGATGATAGTTAAACATATAGAACGGAGTGTATATAAGAGTAAAAAGTAGGATACAATGAATGCTTTCAAGGTTTTTTTGGCTTTATTATTAGTGGAGCACAAAGAGTGAGTGGAGAAAGATTTTATAACTAAGGAGGGTAGATTTTCTTTGATTAATCTACCTGAGGTCAAAAAATAAAAAATGGCCTCAAAGAATGGGAAAGAAATCATCCACTCTTGTTGAAAATTTATATTAAAAATGACATAAATTAAAAAAAAAAATTTAATATGCCTATTGAATCTGGCCAATATTTTCTTTCATAATTCATGAGTAATGGATATAAAATTTAGATAAAAAATAAATATATTTTTCATTAAATTTGAGCAATAATTTTTACTTTGTACTAATTATTTTTCATTTTCTACATATTTCAATATTTCATTATGTGGAAGTGGATTGAAGTACATATAGTATGGAAATTTGAACCAGATAATATGTGTAAAAAAAAGAGTTGAACAAATATAAATATTTTTTGAAACTTAAGAAGTCTATAATAATCAAAATAAAAATATTTTAAAGTGGCCAAAAATTTGATATAAATTAATAAAAAAAAATTATCAGAACATATATTAAGAAATGAAATTGAAAAAATTAATAATGGTCTAGTTTAAAGAAATGAGATAAACTTCTTTACTTTTATCATGCATCAGACCTGTATATAGCATCAAAAATTTGTAAAAAAGATGAGTTTAAGCCTACCCAGAATTATAACCAGGTTACAACAAGGTTAGTCAAAAATTCAAAAAAACGACTTGCCTACCAGTCCTCCTTTTTTCACCCCTGTGAATCCTATAGCCATATCCCCCTTGAAGGCACCTGTTATCATTAATTGTAAAAATGTTGATGTAGTTCTTGATTCTGGTGCTGGAGGAAGTGTAGTTTCTGAAAAAGCTTTAGCTTCAGTAGACAAGGATTATCTGAATAAATTATTACCTATAACTTCTGAAAAATGGAAAGGGTATGGATCTACCTTAATTCCTATTGGCAAATACAAAACCTCTGTATTCTTCAAATATAATGGTGGTTTTGTCAGAGCTATTTGTGAGTTTGTGGTTATGAAAAATGATAATTTGAGCAATTGGTTTATTATGGGAAATGATATTTTGACCATGTTTGGTGTGAAATTAGACCCAGCAAATAATTGCTTCACCTTGGGATTGAATGGCAAAAGAAAATTCAAAATTTACTCCCCTAGAAAACCTTCTGGGCATCTGTTAAAGTCTTGTAACTCACTAATCCAGTGTAAAAGCAGACCAACAATTGAGATGAATGATTTATTAAATGAAATATATACTGCTTCTTTTGGTGATCATTTAACTAGTGAAGAAAAAGATTCTTTTATTGCCTCAATTACTTCTTTCCCTATGGCTTTTGCTCATGGTTCTCATGTCTTAGGAAGTGTTCAGTCAGAAATAAAAATTACCCTATCCTGTAACTTGAATGATATTCCTCCTACTCTTAGGAAAAAACTATATCCTGCTTCTCCAACAAAAAGAAAGGATATTGAAGATAATATTGCCATATTATTAAAAATGAACATCATTGAAAAAGTGGATGTCACCCCCCAATATTGTGTCATCTCCCCAGTCTTGATTTCTTATGAAAAAGATAAAGCTAGATTATGTGGAGATTACAGGACATTAAACACTTATACTGTTGATGATATTTATCCGTTACCAGAATTACTTCAATTCATGCTACCTTGCAAGGTGCTAAATTTATTAGTTGTCTGGATGGTAACAAAGGGTATCATCAAGTTCCAGTTGAGAAAAATTCTCAGAACTTTTTTCTTATTGCTACTCATATGGGAATATATTAGCATATTAGAATGCCATTTGGCCCCAAAAATGCCCCTTCAGTTTTCCAAAATGTCATGGATAACACTTTCCATCAGGAAATCATTGAAGGATTGCTTATGGTGTATATTGATGATACCATAGTTTTTTCTAAAACATTTGATGAACATATGGTTCACTTGAATAGAGTTTTTCAAAAAATGGATGAAATCAATATGACCTTGTCCTTGAAAAAGTGTAAATTTGGTTTTCAATCTTTGAAAGTCCTTGGCCATGTTGTGTCGGGCCTACAAATTTGTGTAGACCAAAACAAAGTTGCTGCAATTCAAAATGTGAAAGCACCAACTTCTGTAAGAGAAATCCAAAGTTTTTTGGGTATGTGTGGCTATTACAGGAAGTATATTTAAAATTATCAGGTTATAGCCTTACCTCTTACCAAACTCACTAGGAAAGATGTTGCATTCATCTGGAATAGTGACTGTCAAAAAGCTTTTGATACTTTAAAAAGTTGCTTAATGAAAACCCCTATCATAGCTCTTCTAGACTTTAACAAACCATTTGTCCTGTATACAGATTCTAGTTTTGTTGGTCTGGGTGCTGCCTTACACCAGAAACAAATTATTAATGATAAAACCTCAGAAGTTGTAATTTGTTATATTTCAAGAACCTTGAGAAATAGTGAATTGAAATATGGTGCCACATAATTAGAGTGCTTAGAAGTTGATTGGGCTCTTGAGAAACTTCATTACTATCTAGATGACCAAAAGGTTTGAATTGGTAACTGACTGTAGTGCTGTAAAGTCACTCTTAAACCTAAAAACACGTAATAGACATATGCTCAGGTGGCAACTTGCTGTTCAATAGTACAGAGGACGGATGACAATTATCCATAGAGCTAGAAATGTTCACTCCAATGTTGACATGTTGTCCAGACTGCCTCTGCCAAATAATGACTCCAATCCTGCTTATGTGCCTGAAGATGATACTGTTCATATCCATGATATATTTAGAGTTGATATGGAAGAAGAGTTATTACAATTAATACTGGATTCATATGATAAGGATTCAGATTGAAATAAATTAGTTACTATCTTAAATGATCCTAAGAATTCTTCAATTCAAGCATTGATTAAAACTCTTCCTGCAAAATATCAAAGTGCTTTGATGAAAGGAAAGTTTCTATGGAAGATGGTTATATTTTTTATAGAAGAAAACTGACTAATGTAATTGTAATTTCCCCTTCTATGAAAGAAACTATCCTCAAACTGTGTCATGATGACATATTAGCTGGTCATTTTGATCTAGAAAAAACATTGATTAGAATCAAAAACACTGCTTGGTGGGTTAATATGTCTGAAGATACAAAATTATATGTTGAATCTTGTTATTCTTGCCAAAAATCTAAAAGGTTGACAGGTAAGAGAGCAGGTTTACTACAACATATTGAAGCACTTAATGCTCCTTGGCAAAAAATTAACATGGATTTTGTCACTGGCCTTCCTGTAGCAGGTAAAGACAGTTATAACTCTTGTTGGGTGATAGTAGATAGTTCATAAAAATGTGTAAATTTATTCCAACCCATAAAGATGTATCCACAAAAGAATTAGCTTTCTTATGGTGGTCTTCCATGTTTAATATTATTTGATTTCCAAAAGCCAATATCTCTGATAGAGATCCAAAATTTACTTCTGAGTTTTGGACCTCTTTAATGGATATTTGTGGCTGTGAGTTAAAGTTATCTACAGCTCATCATCCTCAGACGGATGGTCTAGCTGAAAGGATGATTCAAACTCTGGAAGATATGATTAGAAGGTATTGTGCCTTTGGTTTAGAATATAAAGACAATGACAGATTTACTCATGACTGGTTCACTCTTTTGCCTGGTCTTGAATTTGCATATAATAGTACTGTTAATTCTGTCACTGAGAAAAAGCCTTTTGAGATTTGGTTAGGTTATTTCCCAAATACTCCTACTAAGATTCTCAATAATAAATTACCTAAGTTGGAACTACATCCTGGTGTAAAATCTTTTATGCAAATGCAACAGCTATGCAGAAAACATTCTCAAAGCTGTATTGATAAATCATTTGAATATGAAAAGAAAAGATGGGATAAATCCCATAAATAATACACATTTAACAAGGGTGATGAAGTGTTTATATCTACTTTCAATTTCAATTTGCAATGTAACCACAAATTAAAAGATCCTTTTGTAGGACCATTTGTTGTTAAAAGAATGGTTGGTGATAATGCAGTGGAAGTTGTATTGTATTCTCCATATGTTATAAAACATCCTTTTTTTTCCCATTTCTTTGCTTAAACCTTATACTTCCATCAGTGACTTATTTCCCAAAAGAAGGGGAAGACCTAAGAAAAACCCTCAGGAAGTCACAGAAACTGCAGAAATTGATAAAATTCTTAATGATAGAATTATCACTTCTTAAAGAGGTATTGAATATTTATTGAGATATAAGAACAAGTCATCTGAACATGATGCATGGATACCTGGAAAGGAAATTTAAAATCTCTCTACTCTGTTAAAAAAGTATAAAAAGAAAAAATCTTAGCATTTTTTTTATTGTTTTTTGTAGAGTGAGGGAGTGTCAGTCAGGCTATCTCAGGAGTCCAGTAATTTATACAATAAATTACTGTAATCATATAGAGGAATAACTTTGTGTAATTACAAAAAATTATTTAAATAAAATAATTATTATACTTAATTTTATTAATGAATAAGTTTTATTACATAAACAAATATTATATTCTATAATATCATGCCGCACTTTGTATGTATAAATAAATTATTTAAAATTTTATTATAAGTGTAAATTTAACTTACACTGTAAATACAATTTCAATAATAACATTTATATAAACTAAATAAAACTTAACATATAATAATATCCATAAATATTGGGCGCTTCCTTGACCCTTAATTGTGTCACTAAAAATTACTAAATTAATTAAAAAAAATTTATTTAATATGATTAAAATTAATTTCTCATTTTAAATAAGTTACTTTATTAAAATAATTAGTTGTTTCAATTAATTTAATAATTAAATTACTTGAAATAGTTAAAATAATTAAATTACCTTTTCTTATACTGAATTAAGATTTATTAAAAGCGTAAAAATAATTCCTTTTGTTTTAATTCAACCTTTTTAGTTATTTGTATTCCTTCTTTAGATCTCTTTCTCACAGTTCTCATTTTTTTCATATTCACGTAGTTAATTGTTATATTAATTCTATTCTTTTTTAGAAATTACTGATGGGAAAAATATTTGTTTATTCACGGATTTATTTTTATGTTTTTAATTAGATTCTTTTAATTAATTGTTTCACATTATTTTACTTTTTTGTACATACTATTGGAACGCTCCAGAATGTCCTCTTGCCTATAAAAAGGCTTTAGAAGTCTCTCTGGTAGCTCATAACTTACTATACACTCACTTATCATTTTTTAAATATATACCTTTTATTTACTATTTTTATTAGCTCATTAAATCTAATTTAAATAATATATAAATAATTATAGGTTGCCTTAAGTCTATTATTACTATCATTGACAGCTGCGCATTGAATAATAACTATTAATTATAATATATTACAATATAAATAAGTCTTTACAGTTTTTGTCAACTCTTCAAAATTCTCTCATCTGACTCTCTTCTCAATTACAAATATTTTATTTTTATTATTCATAATAATACTATATTATAATTTTCCTCCTCTCTAGTCCTTTTTCCTTTCCTTTTCCTCCATTCTTCTAGACGTCCGGCTGATAAAACGTCTTATATTTTGTGGTAATTATTGAAATTACTATTTGTGGGTCACTTGGTACTCTTCACTCTCTACGCATTTTCTTTTTACTCAGCACTCTGTAAGTGGCATTAATTTGCTCATTTAACAGGGGGAGGTGTCTAGTGAATTGGAATTAAATTTTTATTTATTTATTTTATTTTTCCTAGTTGACAAAGATAGAGAAATTGTGTTCTTAGTCCTAGAGGTAATAAATTATATTTTAAAAAATTATTATTCATTATAATTTTCAGTTGACTCTTGTCCTGAAATATTTAAATTTTAATTGTTCCAGTTGACAAATTTTCCTGACAATAACTTTTTTTAAAGATTCATATTCAATATTGCAGTAGACATTAAGTCCTGTTAATTAATAAATTCTCAGTTGATTTAAAATCATGATAATAATTATCATAAAATTGTTAATAAGAAATTTAAATTTAATTCTTCAGTTGATTATTATATCCTGGTTTTAAATTGTTTTGAATTAATAAATTGATGATAATTTAGTTGATTTTATCCTGAAAAATTTTATTTTATTATTTTTCTTTTAAATAAAAGTAAAAATAAAAGCTAATTCATCTTATTATCTGCCTCTCTTATTTCATTAAAATTTAGAAATGACTGATCATGGTGTCTCTGCTGCACGTGAAGAGGAATTGGATTTAATTGATTATGATGAGGCTACTTCTGTGAGTTCTCATTTAACTAGTAAATTATCTCAAATTAATCAATAATTTCCCCAATCAGGATGTAGAAATGGAGGAAGTGGAAATTCTGGTAGAAACAACTCAGGAACAGAAACCTGTAATAAACCCCCCAGAAGAACTTCCAAAAGGCTTCAAAATAAAAAAAGATGACACTAACTCAACAATTAAAAAACCTGTCAACACACATTAAATAATTAAGGACAGAAAACTTGAGATTGAGGTCAAGAGTAGATGCTCTAGAGAAAAAGGTAAGAAAGATAGATGCTTTTCTTCAAGAAAAGAGGAGACCTCCTCCCCCCAGGGATCTTCATCAATTGGCTCCCCAGAATCCAGAGAAAGTAGAAGTATCCAAGTGGAAGTGGGATTGGCTTAACACTCAGTACGATTACCTGTCTCAAAATCAACAGACTCAATTGCCCCAAGCAGGTCCATCAAGACACAGCCAAGTCAACCCCACACCTCCTCACTCCTATCAAGGACCAAGAAGAAGAAAAAACAATATGATCTTGCCCAGAAAACCTTGGTAAGCCCCTCTATTTATTCACAAGTACCATTTCTTGTAACTAATTCAGCTCCCTCAGGTAATTCTGGAAGAGGAGATGAGACTGTGAGACCTGTAGAGGCTGAGAGCAGTAGACAAATTGCCAAATTTCAAATGTATCTAATCCTTTAGTTCTAATTGCTACTTCAATGATAAATCCTGATATGGCTGTTATTGATGAAAAACTTGAACCTGAGTTTTATGAGATGCTGTTAAGTTACTCTGTTTCCTTATTGAAAAACACTCCAGATGTAGCTAGCATTAATGATGAATATTTGAGGGATATTATTGCTAAACAAAATCATACAATGAACAACATGCAACTGACTGAGAAATATAATAGTTTGTTAACTGAACAGGGTTATAAAGCATTAAGGAGTGAATCACAAAGAGTTTCTGATGAATTGTTTCATTACAAGGCAACCCATGAAAAGAAAGTTGCTTTTTGGAAAAATATCAAAAATGTTTTGTCTAAACTAAAAGTGTCAGTGTATTTAGTATTTAAGTATCATATAATAGTATTTATTTATGGTCCTAATACTTATTGATAAATGATTTAGTTATTAAACCTCAGGGGAAGACTAATAAAATAGTTATACTCAAACAAAACTCACAATACTTGGATTTAAATGCGTGCTAGTGGTGAAAAATAGATGAATATAATATAGTTATAGCTTATATAAAGATAATATCAATTTATAATGGCTTTATAATATATTTCTAAATGCTAATAATTGTATTGTAGTGTTTTTTTGAATTGTAGTAAGTTAATGATGACTCATAACCGTCAAAATCCTCCCTGACTTATACCAAAATCCACTGGAGTGCACAGACATTCAATCCAGATGATGTCACTGCTATCCCCGGCAATTACAACACTGTGAGGGCCCATCACCTCCCCATGGCGTCCACTTCAAGCAGATTCAACACCCAAACCTCCAGTAAGGACCCTTTATCACAATTAATGATAACACAGACCCATACCATAAATAGAAAATCTAGATAAAAGCGGATACCATAAAGAAACAGGTAAAATAACTCATCCAAAGATAATATAATGAAACCCAAAGCAAATAAAGAAACAAATGAAATTTAAAAGCCCCCAATAACATCCTAAAGCATCCATATTAACCCATAAATGACCTCCCAACCCATAAATCCGTGAATATCCATCCAAGGAAGCAGATTAAGTTTTCCAGACTGAGTGTATGCGCCTGAAATAGATTTTTATGCTTCTGTAGGCATTGTGAGTCCACTGGATACGTCCATATGACCTAAAATAAGCAGAAAGACAAAGTTTATAGGCTATTAAGGGGCTAAAAACCACTTATATACCTAAATATACATAATATACTGCATATTTCACTGAATATGAGATTTATGTATACATATAAGCTTATGTATGTCAATAATTACTTAGTATCACTTAAGATAAGTATATTATGACTCAATTTACACCTTAATAAGTATTATTAGGCTATGGATAAGCTATTTAAACTGCTATAATTTATATAATAGAGTAATAATTATATATATATGTAATATAATCATATAAATTATTATTTTAACCTTATTTTTAAGGTATATGCTTAATGTACTTAAGGTTATTTTATTTTAAGTATAAAAAATACTAAGTCCTAGAGATATCCAGACTGACAAATAGATACTGTATCTGCCTGTTGCCAGGAGGTGGAGATAGATAAGATGAATCTAAAAAGATTGAATGACCATTTTTCATCTTTTCAAAATAAAAATCAGTTATCTTTTGCAACAATAAATGGGAGTTTATCTAGTCTTCCAAGAGTGAAAAACAGGCTAACAACCATTGAGGAGAAATTGAACTCATTGTTTAATGATCAAAAATATTCTGAGATTTCTTTAAAGGAACATATAGTACAGGATGCTCCAAAGTTATCTGTGGCTACTTCATCTAAAGGAAATTTAGTTCCAGAAATAAATGTTGATACCCCTGAGTTTCCATCAAAAATTGATGATGCACCAGGATCTTCAACAGAGGGATTAAACAATGAGATTACTGCACAACTAGAGAAGTTACATATTCTCCTTACTCAGAAACAAGCTGGTACTAAGGAGACTCCTTCAAATCAAAAGAAGTGGCCAAAACTTGACCAGTACCCAACATTTGATGGTGATTCTTCTTCTGATTGGCAGCAATTTATCTCCAGAATTGATAACTTAAATTTTTTTTTACAAAATCCCAGATTAGGAAATTGTGTCTAAGTTAATTTCTTTGTTTACCAATTTAGCCCTAATGTGGTATGAATCTGTTCTCCTGGACAGAAATGACTACTCATGGGAAGATTGGAAAAAATTGATTAAAGCACAATTTGGTGGCTCCAAGTTCAGAATGGCTCAACAAAGGCAGTATGAGGAAACTAGATATAGCTCTTCCACTAACAAACCTATTGAGTTATTAATGAAACTTGTAAAAATCTTGAGGGCAATGGACCCAAATATGGAGTTTGAGTTATGGAAGGACAGGATCCTTTATAAATTAGGAATGTCTCTGAGAGACTTGATAGTGGCTAGGACTGATTTCTCCAGAGAACCCTCTTCTTTCATTAATACTTGCAAGGTTATCCTTTTAAACAACAAGTATTATGCCAGATGATTCATTCCTAGAACCCCTTTGGAGAAACTCTCCACTTACCAACAGAAACCTCTGGAAAAGTTTGGTAAACCTTCTGCCCCTGTTGCACCAAAAAAGTATGCAAAAAACACTTGCTTCAAGTGCAACAAGCTTTGGAAGAAAGGCCATGTTTGTGACAAGAAGATAAGTCTTGTAGAACAAACAGAGGAGCATGCTGATGACACAGTAGCACTGGATGATATGTCAAGTGATTGTGCCAGCAATATTTCATATGAATCTCAACAAGAAATTATGATGCTGGAAGAGGATATTCATTATTTAAATACTATCGATATTGATAATAATGCTTTATCTACAGTTGAAGATGCTGAGATCATAAAGAACATTGAGGATAAATCAATTGTTATTGCCCCTCTCAAGAAATTAGTCTTGATCAATGGAACCAGCATGGAAGTTGTTCTGGATTCTGGAGCTGGAGGAAGTGTAGTATCTGAAAAAGCACTTGCTTCAGTGGATCAAGACTATAAATCAAAACTGATGCCTATCATTTCTGAAAATTGGAGAGGTTATGGCTCTGTTTTCTCCCTCATTGGTAAATACAAAGCCACAGTATTTTTTAAACATAACTATGGTTTTGTAAGAGCTATTTGTGATTTTGTTGTCATGAAAAATGATAATTTAAGAAGTGGGTTTATCATAGGAAATGACATTTTAACCAAATATGTCATAAAATTAGATCCTTCAAACCAATGCTTCACAATGGGGATAAATGGGAAGAGAAAATTTAAGTTTTTCCCCCCCAAAAAAATTATTAAAACCAGAATTGAACACATGTGATTCTGTAGTTCAATATAAAGGAAGGTCTACAAAATAAATGCATTCCCTTATTTCTGAAATTGACAATGCTTCTTTTGGAGAACAACTTTCTGGTGAGGATAAAGATTCCATCATTAACTTAATAAAGTCTTTTCATATGGCCTTTGCTCATGGGTCACATGAACTGTAATTAGTTAAAGAAGAAATGAAACTCTCATTGTCTTTCCCATTAACAGATATACCACCTAGTTTAAAGAAGAAGCCTTATCCTGCTTCTTCCACAAAGAGAAAAGATATTGAAGACAATATCTCTACCCTTTTAAAAATGAATATTATTGAAAAGGTAGTTGAAACACCTAAATATTGTGTTATCTTACCTGTACTGATTTCTTATGAGAAAGATAAAGCCAGGTTATGTGGTGATTTTGAGCACTAAATACTTATACTGTTGATGATATCTATCCTTTTCCTAGAATTAGCTCTATACATGCTACCTTAAAGGGTGCTAAATATATCAGCTGTTGGGATGGTAATTAAGGATATCACCAGGTACCTGTTGAGAAAAATTCTCAGAATTTTCTGATGATTGCTACTCATATGGGTATTTATAAGTATATTAGGATGCCATTTGTTCCTAAAAATGCCCCTTCAGTTTTACAAAAAGCCATGGATAACACATTCCACCAGGAGATAATTGAAGGATGGCTGATGGTTTATATTGATGATATCATTATATTCTCAAAAACATTTGAGGACCATCTCAACCACCTGTCTAAAGTGATACAAAAAATGGATGAGATAAATTTGACACTTGCTTTGAAGAAATGTAAAATTGGTTTCCATTCTTTAAAAGTTCTTGGTCATGTTGTTTCAGGCTTACAGAGATGTGTTGACTAAAAAAAAGTGGAAGCCATACAACAGGTGAAGGCTCCAAATACCGTTAGAGAGCTACAGAGTTTTTTGGGAATGTGTGGATACTATAGACAGTATATTAAAAATTACCAAGTCATAGCTTTACCCCTTACCCAATTAACTAGAAAGGATGTTTCTTTTTTCAGGAATAGTGAAAGACAAAGGGCCTTTGACACTATGAAACACTGCTTGATGTCAGCACCTATTCTTGCTTTACCAGACTTTAATCAGCCATTTGTTTTATATACTGATGCCAGTTTTATTGGTCTGGGTGCTGCCCTTCATCAAAAAAAAGTGATGAATGATAGAGTATCCAAAGTAGTAATTTGTTATAATTCAAGAACATTGAGAAATAGTGAATTGAAATATGGTGCTACTCAATTGGAATGTTTAGCTGTAGTGTGGGCTCTAGAAAAGCTACATTATCACCTAGATGACCAGAAATTTGAACTTGTCACTGACTGCAGTGCAGTTAAATCACTTTTAAAACTTGAAAACACCTAACAGACATATGTTCAGATGGCAGTTAGCTGTTCAAGAATACAGAGGGAGAATGACAATTATTAATAGGGCTGGTATTGTTCACTCAAATGTGGATATGTTATCAAGGTTACCTTTACCAAATAATGACTCTAATTCTGCTTATGATCCTGAGGATGATATTATTCACTACGCAATATAGGGGGTGGACTTGCTAGCAAGTCCTCAACCTGAACTCAGATGGAACTCAGATGGAACTCAGACTGAACTCATACTGAACCCATACTGAACTCTACTTGAACACCCACCTAAAACTGTTCTTCTGAGTGGTGTTCATTCCTGATTGTATGGCTCCTTTATCAATAGCTCAATGTGTGTTCAATCTATGGTGAGTTTGGGTCCAAGGTTGCGGACTTGCTAGCAAGTCCGCCCCCCATATTGTGTGGTGATTCATATTAATGGGATATATGTTGTTGATATGGAGGAAGAGCTATTAAAGCTTATTCTGGATTCATATGATAAGGACACTGACTTAAAAAAGTTATGCACCATATTAAATGATCCAAAGAATGGTTCAATACAAGCATTAATTAAAACCCTTTGACCAAAGTACCAAAAAGCTTTGGAAAAAGGTAAATTTTCAATTGATGAAGGATATTTATATTATAGAAGAAAGTTGAGTAATGTTAATGTTATTCCTCCTTCTATGAAAGAAATCATATTGAAAATTTGTCATGATGACATATTAGCTGGACATTTTGATCTTGAAAAAACAATGATCAGAATTAAAAACACTTCTTGGTGGGTTAATATGTCTGAAGACACCAAATTATATGTTGAATTTTGTGATTCTTGCCAAAATCAAAAAATTGACTGGTAAGAGAGCTGGATTAATGCAAAATATTGAACCTGCTGATGCTCCATGGCAGATAATAAAGTGGATTTTGTAACAGGATTACCTATTGCTGGTAAAGACAGTTATAACTCTTGTTGGGTTATTGTGGACAGATTCACAAAAATGTGTAAATTTATCCCTACTCACAAGGATGTTTCTACTAAGGAATTAGCTTTCTTATGGTGGTCTCATATGTTCAATACTGCTGGTTTTCCTAAAGCCATAATCTCTGAAATAGACCATGAATTTACTTCTGAATTTTTTATGTCTCTGATGGATGTTTGTGGTTGTGATCTGAAACTTTCTACTGCCCATCACCCTCAGACTGATGGATTAGTTGAAAGAATGATTCAGACTCTAGAGGACATGATAAGAAGGTACTGTGCTTTTGGCCTTGAGTATAAAGACAATGACAGATTCACTCATGATTGGTTAACCTTACTATGTGGTCTGGAGTTTGCTTATAATAACTCAAAAATGTATTGAAAAATCATTTGAATATGAGAAGAAGAGATGGGACAAATCCCATAAAGAATTCACTTTTAAAAAGGGTGATGAGGTGTTGATTTCTACAGTCCACTTCAACTTACAAGGTAATAACAAATTGAAAGACCCATTTGTTGGTCCATTTGTTTTAAGATGAATGGTTGGTGATAATGCAGTTGAAGTTATTTTGTATTCTCCATATGACAGAAAACATCCTGTTTTTCCAATATCTCTTTGAAAACCTTATACATCTAATAGTGATTTGTTTCCCAAAGGAGGGGAAGACCAAAAAAGACCCTAGTGAAATCACTGAGACAGCAGAAATTTATAAAATTCTAAATGACAGAATAGTTACTGCTGATAAAGGTACAGAATACTTATTGAGATTCAAGAATAAATCTTCTGAATATGATTCTTGGATACCTGGGAAGGAAAAATCTAATCTTTCTACTCTGCTAAAGAAATATAAAAAGAAAAATCATAGCATTTTTTTATTGTTTTTTTAGAGTGAGGGAGTGTCAGCCAGGATACTAGACTTACCCAGTAAAATATTTAATTATCTTACTGAGATGAAGCCATTCCCTTTAATCCTTATTAATAATTAATTATTTACTAACTACTTATGTATTACTTACAACTAACTAGCTAAGTACAATAAGTAATGTAAATAATTAATAAAAATAAGTAATTTTCACATACATTTTTACTCCCTAACACCGTGCTCAATAATATAGATGAGAGGGAATAAAAAATAGTATTAAAAAAATATAAAAAATATAAAAAGAAGAAACTTTTCAAATTCCTTTATTTAGATTTTGTTGAATCTCCATTTTAAATTAAATGTTTTTGTACTAAATGTGACAGACCAAGGGATTCTAATTTTTATTTCAAATAAAATGATACCTTTTATTTACGCACAATTTAGTAGATCTTTTATTATTTCACATACACTCTTTATTTAGTTTCTTTTTTCTCACACCCTTGTATTAGGTGGTTTTAACTCCATGTCTTTATTTCTCACATCTTTGCCTATAAAAAGGCTGTCTCTTTTTGTACTTTTCATTCATTACTCACTTACTTACTTATATTATTAAAACAATTACTGCATTTAAATATTTATTACTATTAATTATTGTTTTTAGTACTCACAACTACGTAGTTCTAACTCATTAATTATAATAATAATTAAAATTCTACCTCTTATTATTGAGTAAATAATCTTAAAGATAGGAAAATACCTACCTGTGTTTGAAACACTTAAAAATTGTTGTTACCGCCATTGGACTTCCCTATAAAATCTTCTAGATTTGAAAGAGACCCTGACAAATATTATACATAAGTAAATTTTTAATAATATACAAAATATGCCATTATAACACCTTATATACATGCATATATCCACTTTTTATAAGTCTTATGTACTTAATATTAAGTTTTAATATGTTAGTGTAATCTTAAGATACTTAAATATAAGACTAAATAATCTTTAAGTAGACTTAAAGCTGTTTTTTCATGGTTTTATATGAAAAACAAGAAATGCGCTATAAATCACTTAAAAGTTGATTATATGGGTTATAAATTTATTAATATTAAAAATTGTCTTTCACAGATCAATTTGTCTTAGTTAGGACTATTGATTTTTCTACTCAAATGCATAAAAATAACACTTTTCTTATTAGGTGTTTTTTATGCCAGAAATGGCTTCTGTGTACTGGCCACATACTGACTGAATTTTTCTTATGTGAATAGATTCATTTTTATAAAAGTTAGCTTTTCAAACTATAATTACCCCACATTCTACACCCACTGTGGGGAAACACACTAAAATAGGAAACAGGCGCTATGGTAAGGTAAACTCTTACAGTCGCCTTGCTGTAAGCAGAATCCGGAGGAGATATGTGGATTTAGCTGAAAACCCCGTCCTTCCAATAAAAATAACAAAATGGGAATTCTAAATCACTAAGCTAACCAATCTACTTGGATCTGATTGATAAAAATAATGAAACTCTAAAATAATTAACGCTTATTGAGATTTAAAGAAAGTGGCTGTTGATAAAGAAATACTGATAACAACAATTAAGGTGTACCAGTGAAAGATCTGTAAAGATTGACTTTTATGTTTTTATAATAATTTGAATTTTTATGAGACAGCAATAATCAAGTCCCAGCGACGAAGACCTTTCTAAAGATACCCTGTATGAAGTGTGATTTAAATTGTTGAATAGTATTTCTAAAATGTTAAATATAAAAATATAAAGTTATAAGGGTATCACAAATTTATTTAATTTGTTGAGTAATAAAAAATGAGACCGTGGTGGTCAATGATTAAGCTGTATGATGTGTCCCCCTCCCAATTTCGAGTTTGAGAAGCGCTTAAGTATTCCTAGTCACGTGCCTAAGTTTTCCCCTCCAGAGCTCTTCCAGAGTCAATCCGGAGTCCGTACGGAGTCCGTACGGAGTCGAAACGGAGTCCGTCCGGACTTCCGGACTCAATTTAGAACCTTAAAACTATAATAAAAAATCTAGAAAAATTACACATAATAGAGCTACTTCCCCTTTACATACCAAACTAATTTTCGTAGTCTGCGCAGCTCTAATTACCCCGTGAAAATTCATCAAAGTTAAGTAATTTTTGAAAATGTAAATATTTCTATAAAACTTAAAATTCATTTAAAAATATAAGAAAAATAGTAAAAATTCTGGGAAAATTTCCCAAGGTTCTTGAGTGACTCGACTTAATACTTATAAATTTTTCAGACCATAAAAATAAGTTTTCTCCGTAAAATAAATTGTTTTCGTGTAGGCATTCGCTCGTGACCAATTTCTTCATATTTAAAACTCAAATAAATTAAATAAAACCCCTTTTATATAAAAAAAATAATAACGCCAATCTTGCACGCCGTAATAACTCCATTTACATATTTAGGTGCCGTACTAAACTTTAGGCTACCACATCCTCCCTCCAATCGAGAATGTCCCCATTCTTAAAACTTTGCATAAGTGGTTGAGCACAATATTCATCTTTAACCTTCAACCACCATCTTCTTTAATCAACTAAAAAAAATTCATCTTCATCAATATGTCTTCCAAAGAACTTGTTGCTCCATGTGAACTCTGCGCTCGATACCAGGTACCTTGTTTAATGTCCAACCCTAATCTTCCTGGCAGAACAGCTTGCGACTTATGCCATGTAAAAAAAGTCAAATGCAACCGGCCAATAGTTCCTTCTAAAACAAACGTATATTTAGGACCAGCAGCTCTCCCTGATCCCTCAACTTCTAAAAAGCGATCCAAAATTCCTGTCTTCTTAAAACGAATAAGATCAAAAACAGCTTCAAAAGTTCAATCTTCATCAGCGGATCCCGGCCTAATTTTGCCTTCACAAGATCCTAATCCTATAACGCCAGTACCCCCAACTAACTTTGCTGAGACTATGTTTCCTGGCTCTAAATGTAAGACCCTATTTATCTTACTAAAAAAAACTTTTAATCAAAATTGACTAAACCTATGACTTAATAACATATTTGAACTTCTAGCTGTCGAAATAACCAACACTGATGATGTTGGTAGAGTGAAGACGGACTATATCAATCATTACCCAAATTTTCATCGCTATCTTTTTCTTGACTTTACTAATGAGTTGAAACGAAAAATGCTGGCCTATTTTCAAGAAACTCCAGCTAATAACCATGAAGACCTCATGAAAAGAAGGATTTTAATGCAAAGCTTTGATAATGATGTTGAACAATTTCAAAGAAATTATCTTTTCTAACAGTATAACTTGATAAAATTTTGTTTTTGCTTGGTCTTCTTAAACTTTCAACTTAAATGATGTTTTCTTTCTTCTCTGGCTTGATATAACATAAAATAAAATAATATAAATCTTGTGATGATTCCACTACTGAGAGCAAGGTTTGAATCCCTTCAGACTCCCATATACCAGTCTTCCTTCTTGTCACAGCATTGAGAGAGTGGATCTTCCTATGAGCCGAATACTCCTGATTCCAACCTCATAGGGCCCCCCACTGAGCCGAATTCTATGATTCCAATCTCGCCATAAGGTCCTCCAAGCTTCACACCAAAAAAAAAATGGCCTAACTATGAGGCACTAAAAAAAATCATTCCCTAAAATCCAACTACCATCCTAACTTCTGATTCCTTCATCACAATTTTCAAACTTTGCTATACAGCAAACCCATAAAATACTTTTGCCAGGCTTCCAATAATAATTTTAACTTTAGACCATGTTAAAGCGCCACAAATTTCACCTAATTAACCATTATGCTTTCTTTAGCATCATCACCACCTAAAATTTTAACCTCCTAAAGCTACCAGCACCCAATTCCAGAAATAATTGAATAACCAGTTTAGAGTCTTAGTGGACAGTGATAAATTAAAAGATTGAATTGAGTTATCCAAACAAGATTGACTTTCCAGTTTAAAGTCTTGGTGGACCAAACATGTAATCGATTGCCAGTTTATGGTCTTGGTGGACCAAAGATCGTTTAAGTGCATAAATGTCTTGATATATTCCTAAGTAAGGCCTAGGCTTGACCAAAGATTGAATAAAATTGATAACCCAGTTTAATGTCATAGTGGACCAAACATTTGATCGACAGGTAATCCAGTATAAGACCATAGTGGTCCAATGAATGTTGAATTATCCTGCAGATATTAATTTTCTAGTTTAAAGTCATAGTGGACTAAACAATGAATGAACTACCAGTTTAAAGTCATGGCGGACCAAACATTTAATCGATAAGAAATCCAGTTTAAGGTCATGGTGGACCCAACACTTGATAATAGTCCAGTTTAAGGTCTTGGTGGACCTAACAAATCCAATAAAAAATTTTAACGATAGTCTTGAAAATTAGCCAGTTTAAAGTCTTGGAGGACTAACAGCTCCAAAATTCATATAAAACCTTAAGGAAAGTCTTGAACAGTAGCCAGTTTAAAGTCTTGGAGGACTAACAGATCCAAAATACGTATAAAATAAACCTTAAAGAACGTCTTGAACAGTAGCCAGTTTAAAGTCTTGGAGGACTAACAGATCCAAAATACGTAAAAAAAAAAACCTTAAAGAACGTCTTGAAAAGTAGCCAGTTTAAGTCTTGGAGGACTAACAGATCCAAAATACGTAAAAAAAACCTTAAAGAACGTCTTGAAAAGTAGCCAGTTTAAAGTCTTGGAGGACTAACAGCTCCAATATAAAATTTGTATAAAACCTTAAGGAAAGTCTTGAACAGAAGCCAGTTTAAAGTCTTGGAGGACTAACAGCTGTCTTGAAGTAAAATCCCATAGGTATTGAGCTCCCCTAGACCCTGTTTCCTGTCTAAACTAAATGAATAAAACTAAAAAGAATGAAAACTAAAAAAATAAAACTGAGAAATATAATAATAATTTTGATTTAATTAATTAATTTTTTTTTTTTTTTTTTTATTTTTATTTTTTTTATTTATTATTTTATTTTTATTTATTTATTTTTATTTTATTTTTATTTTATTTTTTATTTATTTATTTTTAATTTTATTTATTTTTTTATTTTTATTTTTATTTTTTATTTTTATTTTATTCTATTTATTTTTTTTTAAAAATTTAAAATAAAAGATTTTAGAAAAGATAGTTTTAGAAATAAAATTTAAAATTTAATTTTTAAAGAAAGATAAATGAATGTGAAAAGAAGTAATAAAAAAGAATTATCAAAATTAAAATTTTAAAAGATGCCCCCCGGCCATTTGATGAGCCGTACCCTCGACATCATACCCACATCCAAGTGCAACTTGATGTGGTTACACAATTTTGAGAAATTGAAAAGAAAAGAAAATAAATGAAAGTTTTTAGAAGATAATTTTTATAATGATGATCACTGGGTGGGCTCCCTCCAATTTATAAAAATGATTAGAGACCACCAGTGAGCATCACCTTTACAATAATTCATAATATATATTAAAGAAAAGAAATCACAATCTAACATAAAAAATCAAAAACAAAATAAAATAAAAAGAATCTTGAATCCGGCGTTGAGAGCGGTGTCTCTTGATTCGTTCCAGTTTATAGTCTTAGTGGACTTCCTAAAATTAAAAGACAAAGCCAGGATTCAACTAGAAACAGGGAAAATTTTGGAAACGAACATTATGGGGTAATTGTGTATAGAGCAGCCAGCCCATCAATTACCCCCACACTTGCCAATATTTAATTAAGAAGGTTCCCCTGTGAACACTTCTTCCAATAAATTTTTAAAATTTTTCCAACACTATCTTCACCCATATTTTAAGAATTTTAAGTTTTCGAAAATTTTAAAGAAGGTCTTCTTGCATTTTGTTAAGTTTCATCACAGTTTCGTTCTCCATATACAGTGTAACGATAGTAAAGTATTTTGATAAAAAAAGAAGATAGTTTATCCTCGTTGCGGAGGTATAAATTTAATAAAAGTCATTAAAATTGTAGTTTATCCTCATTTCGGAGTTCGTCCATATAATTTCATAAATGTCATAGTTTATCCTCATTGCGGAGGAATCCGTAAAATTTCATCAATATCATAGTTTATCCTCATTGCGGAGGAATCCATAAAATTTGATAAATGTCATAGTTTATCCTCATTGCGGAGGAAGACTTCGGCACTCCTGGTGCCTCTAGGATAGAACCGTTTCACTTGATCGGCCGCTACCCTCTTCTTCAATACTACTCCATCCAACTCTTCTAGCACATATGAACCGCCGGAAACTTGCTCCTTGATTTTATACGGTCCATTCCACCTATCTGCAAACATTTTTCCCCACTGACTTTCCAAACTCCTATTATACACCAAGACCATATCACCTGGGTTCAAAGGTTTCCTTAATCGATGTGCCAACCGCTCATCCCAATATCTAACTGATTGATTTCGGATCTTCATCATCCGCGAATATGCCTTTTCTAAATATTCTTCTTTCTTTTCTAGCTTCATCATTCTTGCACACAATAATTCATCAGTAGTTTTGACCGTATCCCAGTCAACTCCAAGATATGATTCAGCTTCTAAATCAACCGGTAAAACTGCTTTCTGTCCAAAAACAAGTTCATAAGGTGAAAATCCGGTTGTCCTTTTGGCAGTGATTCGATCAGCAAATAAAACTAAAGGTAAATAGTGCCTCCACTTTTCGGCACTTGTCCCACACATTTTAACTAAAGCATCCTTAATAACTTGATGCCCTCTTTCAACCATGCCTTCAGCTTCAGGATAATATGGGGTTGCTACCCTAACCTTTGATCTAACTTTCAATACGGCCTCTTTAAACTCTGTCCCAAATTCAGAACCTCCATCTACTGTTACCAACTTCATCACCCCATACCTATATACCCAATTATTCAAAAAAAATTCTGCCACATTTTTGGCAGTTAAATTAATAAGAGGCGCTGCCTCTACCCAACCAGATAAATCATCTCTGGCCACAATTAAATATTTATACTGTCCCTCTTTTATATGAACGGCATCTAAACTAACTCTTCCAAAGAGCGTATATTCACCGGTCGCGCGTCCAGGTTCTTTTGGCCTTAAATAACTTCGTCTTTGACATTCTTCGCATGACTGAACCCACTGTTTAACAGCCATCTTCATGCCAGGCCACCAAAATCGATCAGAAATTCTTCTAAACGTTTCTCCAACGCCTCTATGCCCGAGATCTTCATGCAGTGATTTCAAAACTAATTCTTGCCCCTTCTGTTGAGTTATAACTACTTGAGGATTTGGATACCTCCTCCTCATTAAACGTCGACCAGATAGGTAAAACGTAGATGACTTCCTCTTGATAGCCACCCATTCA
Organism: Hemileia vastatrix; assembly: GCA_030280995.1. Taxonomy (NCBI): domain Eukaryota; kingdom Fungi; phylum Basidiomycota; class Pucciniomycetes; order Pucciniales; family Zaghouaniaceae; genus Hemileia; species Hemileia vastatrix. The sequence goes on from JASXTE010000013.1 coordinate 8,662,089, forward strand.
TCGTCTTCACAATCTTCTGGCCTCTCTAAAGTCAACAAATATTTGACTAACAAAAAATAAAAACCAGTCTGACCCCAGACTTCATCTTGAAAATCGATTAATATAACATCAATAGGGACTTCTCTATCACCAATATCACCTGCACATGAATGAGCCAATAATCGTTGACCCCTAAATAAATTTTTAATCGAGCTATGTCGACGTTTTTCTTCTGAACCTTTGGATCCTTCGAAAACCGTATTCAAAAATACCTCTTTCTCTTTATCCACCTTTTTATTTAAATTCTCTAATTCTCCAACATATACACCATTCCTTAATTTACTACTATCCCACACTACCAATCCATTTTCCTCTACATACACCACATCTTCTTCTACCTCCTCTCTGCCGAATTTATCTACACCTTTTCCAACACCTTTATTAACATAAAAACTATTTTCCAGTTTATCCTCTTGGTGGAGGTCATCATCATCATAATCTAAACACAATAGTCCTTCCAGTTTAACCTCATGGGGGAGGTATGGAAAGTCTTCAGCTCCTTTAGTGCTGGCTTTGATAATAGGTATATCTTCATCGAACTCTTCTGAGTCTGAATCTTCTTCAGTGGGTGGTCTCCTTGATAAACCATCTGGCATAGTAAAAGTTTTTCCAGGCTTATGAACTAAATCAAACGAAAAATGTTGAATAAAAGCTACCCATCTCGTCATGGGTGCGTTTGGTAAACTTGGGGAATTAATCATCTGGATTAACGATTTCGCATCCACTTGCAACTCAAAATGTTGCCCCCACAAAATATGCTGAAGTTTCTTCAGTATTTTCGCCACACCACATAATTCCAATTTTGGTTGAGAATATCTTGATTCGACCTCAGTAAATACTACAGATTCATACCTAACTGGCCTGATGTAACCAGCTTTATCCATCTGAGACAAAACCGCCCCAGCTGCAACCTGACTTGAATCAACTGCTAAATAAATTCTACCAGCATCTTTTCCATAATCCAACTTGTGCAGGACTAAATCCTTCCCCACAACCTCCTTCAACTTCTCAAACGCCTTCTCACACTCTTCATCCCACTCCCAGTCTGCATCCTTTCTTGTTAACCGTCTCAATGGAGCTGCCAATGAAGAAAAGTCCTTGATAAACATTCTAACATATACAAAAACGCCTAAAAACCCTCTAACTTCGGTCATATTCTTGGGTCTTGGCCAGGACTGAATTTTGTTAACTTTCTTCTTGGACATAATCCTACCCTCTCTACATACCACGTGGCCTAATATTTCTAAGGCTGGCACACAACAGGAAAATTTTGAACCTGAAATAGTTAAACCAGCCTCTTCAATTCGAAACAAGATTCTTTCTAAAGTAATTGCAAACTCCCAAATGAATTTGCGTATCCCGGGATTCTCTTCCAAAACCTGGTTATCATAGTCGGTTGTTGGTCCCTTAATTCCTCCATCATCTATAAAGATTCCAGCATATTGTGGAATTTCATCTTGAAGGATCCAAGCCATCTGAGCTTGATAAACTGCAACCGAATTTGTTGCTCCTTGAGGTAATCTTGTTAACTGTAAGCGTCCAAGTGGCGTATCAAATGTAGTGAGAGGCCTTGAGTCCGGATGTAACTCTCTCTCATCATATCCACCCATAATATCTCCCAATCCATAACACACTCTCCCTGCAAATGCTTCAACAAACTCCTCAGCACTAGGTGGTATCCCAGCATCCTTTATTGTAACCCTATTTAATTCCCTAAGATCATGAACAACTCTAAGCTTGCCATTTGGTTTCTTGATACAAAATACCGGACTAGAATAACTTGACGTTGATTGCTCATACAGTCCAGTGCGTATCCGTTCTCTGACAACTTCGATATAAGCTTCTTTCAATGCAGCCAGAATAGGAATCGGTTTCTGCTGCCACGGTTCATGACATACCACAGGAATCTTGTAAGGCTCCCCATAGGAATGCTTCAACACACCCCTCTCCTCTTCTATAAAAGCAATGGCCTTCTCTCGCTTGACCATCACATCCAACAACAACTTCTTCTCTTCTCCAGACAACCAACCATCAGGTCCAAAATTAACAACACCCAGTCTCTCAAAAGTGATTCTTGACGTCTCAGAAAATTCAGGCGGATTCTTTACCAAGGGACTTTAATAAGGATCTCTTGATAACCTTGGTCTTCTCAAAGGTGGATTTAATTCAGCAGGTAGCGGTTCATTAATAGGTCGAACTTTATTTGCTACTTTCTTATATTTGGCTGCGTCCACATCTAAATTAACTTGAGGTAAAACATTTCCTTTTGTATCACCATTAAAACTTTCATCAAATGAATCTTCTTCATCGCCAGAATCAGAATAAGAAAAATTAGAAAAATATTTTATTTCATTTTTAAATTTTACCCTTTTCTCCTTTCCCTCTTCTAATTTATAAACAGATTTTCCAACACCTTTGCTTCCCTTATCCAACAGTAAATCACCCGTAAAGAAAGTTGGCAGTTTAACCTCTTGCTGGAGGACCGGAATTGAATTTTCACAAAAATTATTTTGTTGTGTTTTAATTATACTGAGATTTTTTATCGTATTTTGATGTGATATTTGCAATTTACCCTCTTGCTGGAGGTCCAAAATAGAAGGAGATAATTGCAGTTTAACCTCTTGCTGGAGGCCTGGAATAACCTTTTCACATAAATTATTTTTTTGTGTTTTAATTATACTGAGATTTTTAATCGAGTTTTGATGTAATTTTTGCAGTTTACCCTCTTGCTGGAGGTCCAAAATAGAAGGAGATAATTGCAGTTTAACCTCTTGCTGGAGGCCCGATATAACATTTTCACATAAATTATTTTTTTGTGTTTTACTTATACTGAGATTTTTAATCGAGTTTTGATGTAATTTTTGCAGTTTACCCTCTTGCTAGAGGTCCATATACATACCCTTCCAATTTTTATCCAACCTAATTTGGCCCATTTTGCCTTTTTCACCGTTTTTAAATTTAATAGAAAAACCGGGTAAATCCAATAAACATATAGAAAAGTCCAAAACGTATTTGCACTCCAAAGTAATATTAACAGAAAATAATTGAGAATCCACTTGAATTATCTCCAAGTGAGCTGACCTATTGCAATCCGGGATCTCATCCTGAGGAGAGATTACAACATTAGAGCGATCAGCCCCTGCTACCCCAAAAAATGTGGGCTTCCATCCCTTTCCAACAAACATAATTCACCAGAAGCCGTCCGTTTTATATGCCGCTTCTTGGTGCAAACACAACACTGGCACAGAGTAGTAATCCCTGGCCGTGTTTCCCAACCTTCATCTCCAGGAGGTGCTAACCGCATATGTAACCTCCGCATATCTTCACCAGTGATCTCCAAACTAATCCCCATGCCAGCTTGATACCCTATCCTGGCCTCAAAATCCATCAAAAAAGGACCACCAAGAACAGTTTTGACTGCTCCTCTGGCCACATAAAAGTGAACCTTACCAACAGATCCACCAATGCCTAACCTGACATGCTCAGCTGTACCCATCAGCTCTGTTGCAGGCCCTCCAATACCTCTGAGGTTTCCCCCAGTCCCACTTTTAATTGGCAAGCCTATACTCGTTGCTTGCTCCAATGAAATTAAATTAATTTGAGACCCTGAATCGACCAAGGCCTTTACTTCTTTACCATTAAGAGTTACCACCAGGTAACCCAGGGGAGCGGAAAAATGTGTATCTACATCTTCCCCAAACTTTTCAGCATTTTCACAAATATATTCCACCTCTCCAGTGGAAACCCGACGCCTCGTCAAATGCTTCTTTTGCTTTTCAGCAAGCGCCGGACTAATCGTAAATAACTCCCCCAAAGATAAGGGAATCTGAAGTTGATTCACCCTATTCAAAACTGCGTCCATCGCATTAGCTTGACCGGAAACTACTGGCCGCTCATACTGGACCTTTGATTTAACAACCTTGGCCCTGGGTACCTCTTGAGGTCCAACCGAGCCATCTTCACCCCCCATTATAACATCTTCACTTTCTATAACCCTAACTCCGTCACCAGCTTCTTGCACTAATCCTGATCCATTGCTAGTCCTTCTTACTCCCTCCATTGGGATGGGACCGCTAAAACTTGGTCTGGGTAGAGACGCCAACGGTACGTCCTCCTCAGAATCCGAATCATCCTCTGGCATAGGCTCACCATTTAAATCAAACTTGCCATAACTAGGGGGACCCATATCAGCAATCCCCTTCTGCATTTTATATAATTCATCCTTAGAGTAAGGGTTCAATTTGTTGGCGGCAGTTTGAGCACTAGAAATCTTGTCCTTAGAGTAAGGGTTCACTTTGTTATTGGCCTTGCCAGGATTAGCCCTCAATTGGCTCTGAATGCTACTTTTCACCTTAGTAGCGGCTGCTCTTCTAGCAGCATTAACATCGTATTCGCCAGCCATACAGCTACCCTCCACCTGGGCAACTGTCGCCAGCTCTAAACCACCAAAAGAAGTAGAAAATGTGGCTTTACTGACCTCTTTCTCCTTGCCCTTGTCAGCTTTACCACCATTACCGTTACCATTTTTGCCACTCTTGGCATTAACATCTTCATCCGTCACCTCTTCAAATCTGGCTCTCCTTTCAGCCGTTAAACTTCTTCTGACCAAATCAGAAGGAGACTGTCCATCACTGGGCTTGATGAACGAACCATCGGGAAATTTATAAACTTTACCATCAAATAAAACTCGCCCAGCATCCATATCCTTATCAAGAGCAAAACAAACTGTTGCTCTGTGCCCTCTCCTATTACAATAGGAGCACACCTTTGGCTCATCATAGCCACCTCTATATCCATTACCACCATTCCCACCATTTCTCCCATTGCCTGGGAAGCGGTTACCGTTGTTATTGCCATTATAATTTCGACGTTCATAACCTCTAGACTGATAAGAAGTCGACGTCGACGAAGAAGAAATTGGGGCCTTGTTGGCCTTCTGGGTTTCTTGAACAAATATTTTTAATTGTTTAGTTAAATCGGCCAGGTGATCGACCATCTTATTATCTACATTACCCTCAACTTTAGCAGCAGGTAATCCCATTTGAGCCTTCTTGGCCTCCTGGGCTTTGACCATAATATCATTGTTTTCGGCCAAAACTTCGCTAACCTTGCTAACATATTGAGTGCATGACTCTTGATATTTGTCCAACGCCAATAACTTTAGATGGGCTTGAATGTTGTCCTTGATAACCTCCAGAGCCAGCAGTTTCTGCTCACCATTAGGCAGTTCCTTCATCAAATCTTTTCTTGAAAGATCCTTCAAGACATCCATACGAATATCCCTGCTGCATGCTGACCAAAACAAATCTTTTGCTTGGTTCTCATGCACTAACTCGTCCACCAGTATGAGATATTCCACCACTTCATCAAACTGAACACAGAGCTTTTTGAAGTCAGCCATAGAAGAAACACCACCTTTTGCTTGCCAGTCTCCAACAATTTTATTGAGGTCCATCATAGTAAACCTAACACCCCATCTATCAATCATAGCTTTAGAAAGCTTAACCCAATCCTTGTCCTTGAATGCCTGCATAGCAATAACCTCTTTTTCCACCTCCCTATCGGCAATAAAAAATCTAACTTGCTTCACCATATCCACATGGGAAGCACCATCAACAGCAGCAGCAGCTTCATACCTGCTAATGAACCATTTAACCTCCTCCCCATCAAACTTTGGGCCATCCCAAGAAACAATTCTAACTGAGGGAGTAAGAGGGTTAGAAGATCCAGAAGCAACAGCAGAAGAAGACATCCCAATAAGTAATGAAAAGCGTTAACAATCAATAAAATAACAAGCCTCTTGCAGGCCAATAACAAAAATCCAATTAGAGTTCCAGAAAATAAGCCTCTTGCAGGCTAATAACGTTCTTGATCCAAGTAAGTCTTTTAAAGAAAGCTAGAGAAATCGAACCCCATGTTGGGCGCCAACTATGGTAAGGTAAACTCTTACAGTCGCCTTGCTGTAAGCAGAATCCGGAGGAGATATGTGGATTTAGCTGAAAACCCCGTCCTTCCAATAAAAATAACAAAATGGGAATTCTAAATCACTAAGCTAACCAATCTACTTGGATCTGATTGATAAAAATAATGAAACTCTAAAATAATTAATGCTTATTGAGATTTAAAGAAAGTGGCTGTTGATAAAGAAATACTGATAACAACAATTAAGGTGTACCAGTGAAAGATCTGTAAAGATTGACTTTTATGTTTTTATAATAATTTGAATTTTTATGAGACAGCAATAATCAAGTCCCAGCGACGAAGACCTTTCTAAAGATACCCTGTATGAAGTGTGATTTAAATTGTTGAATAGTATTTCTAAAATGTTAAATATAAAAATATAAAGTTATAAGGGTATTACAAATTTATTTAATTTGTTGAGTAATAAAAAATGAGACCGTGGTGGTCAATGATTAAGCTGTATGATGTGTCCCCCTCCCAATTTCGAGTTTGAGAAGCGCTTAAGTATTCCTAGTCACGTGCCTAAGTTTTCCCCTCCAGAGCTCTTCCAGAGTCAATCCGGAGTCCGTACGGAGTCAAAGCGGAGTCCGTACGGAGTCCGTCCGGACTTCCGGACTCAATTTAGAACCTTAAAACTATAATAAAAAATCTAGAAAAATTACACATAATAGAGCTACTTCCCCTTTACATACCAAACTAATTTTCGTAGTCTGCGCAGCTCTAATTACCCCGTGAAAATTCATCAAAGTTAAGTAATTTTTGAAAATGTAAATATTTCTATAAAACTTAAAATTCATTTAAAAATATAAGAAAAATAGTAAAAATTCTGGGAAAATTTCCCAAGGTTCTTGAGTGACTAGACTTAATACTTATAAATTTTTCAGACCGTAAAAATAAGTTTTCTCCGTAAAATAAATTGTTTTCGTGTAGGCATTCGCTCGTGACCAATTTCTTCATATTTAAAACTCAAATAAATTAAATAAAACCCCTTTTATATAAAAAAAATAATAACTCCAATCTTGCACGCCGTAATAACTCCATTTACATATTTAGGTGCCGTACTAAACTTTAGGCTACCACAGCGCTTATTTAGTGTCTTAGCTTAATTATAAATGCATTGACCCTCTTTATATGCACTAATTACATAAATAACATCAATCTTGGCGCTTTAATTCACTACCACACTTATATTCACCTAAATTAGTCAAGGATTTACCCATGTAAGCTCCTGCCAAGGACTTCATGTAGTTTCCCCACATCTCACACCCTTTTTTGGGGTTTTAAGTGGTTTCTCAGTCAGTTTTGGTTATTTTTGAATGGGAATTTCATGTAGTATAATTTCATGATTATCCCCAACATTTCTATTGTTAATCCCCCTTATTATTAAGTAATAATTAGACTTAATTTTTCCTTTTTAGTCTTTTATTATAATGTATAATACACATATACTCTCTTTTTTGCTTATTCTTTATTTTTGTTGGATTATCCCTATTATTACAGGATTTTGGTGGGTGATATCATTCTAATTATGTTACTGGTCACTCTTTTTGCTTTTGGAAATTTCTATAAGCTGGAATGAGGCTTCATTAACTTTGTATAGAGCTGTTTAATCAAGGAGTTCATTGGGAAAATAATTGTGTATAAAAGGAGGGGGTTTTTTGGTCTTGTTTTCAACATTCTTGATCATTACAATTAAACATATAACCAATAAAATTACAATATATATCAATATCACTTATAAAGTCTTTAAATAGTATCTGAATTTATTAAATCTTTTTTTCTACCAACTATAAGATTGTAAGCCATATATAACTAGTGAGATTAAAATTACTGAGACCCTTATATTGAGTTATATTTTAATACTTATTGGATTTGTACTACAGTATTCATTTAGGACCATTAAAATCTTCTAGAAAACTGACCATTCAAGCTAGTTAAAGTCTCTGTAGTTGACCTCAGCCTGAAAATAATATTATATGATAAGTTGTATTTAGTTTATATAAATTTTATTATTTAAATTGTAATTCCGTTGTAAGTTAAATTTATTATTACACTTATAATATAATTTTAAATAATTAATTTATTAATTTAGAAATATTAAATACATAAATAATGTTCCAGTATGTTATAGAATATAATTATTATTTTACTTATAAAATATTTATATATATTTATTCAATAAGATATTTTATTGTAACTACATAAAATGTATAGCATTATTCCCTTAAATGATTCCAGTAACTTATTATATAGCTTACTGGGCTCCTGAGATAGCCTGGCTGAAACTCCCTCACTCTAAAAAAAACAATAAAAAAATGCTAAGATTTTTTCTTTTTATACTTTTTTAACAGAGTAGGGATGATTTGAAATTTCTTTTCCAGGTATCCTTGCATCATTTTCAGATGATTTGTTCTTATATCTCAATAAATATTCAATACCTCTTTAAGAAGTGATAATTCTATCATTGAGAATTTTATCAATTTCTGAAGTTTCTATGACTTCCTGAGGATTTTTCTTAGCTCTTCCCCTTCTCTTGGGAGATAAGTCACTGATTGAAGTATAATATTTAAGCAAAGAAATGGGAAAACAGGATGTTTCCTAACATAAGGAGAATACAATACAAATTCTACTGCATTATATCCAACCATTCTTTTAACCACCAATGGTTTCACAAAAGGATCTTTTAATTTGCTATTGCCTTGTAAATTTAAATGGACAGTAGATATCAACACTTCATCCCCCTTTTCAAATGTGCATTCTTTATGGGATTTATCCCATCTTTTCTTTTCATACTCAAATGCCTTATCAATACAGCTTTGAGCATGTTTCTGCATAGCTGTTGCATTTGCATAAAAGATTTTACACCAGGGTGTAGCTCCAACTTAGGTAATTAATTATTGAGAATTTGAGCAGGAGTATTTGGGAAATATCCTAACCAAAGCTCAAAAGGCTTTTTCTCTGTGACAGAATGAACACTGCTATAATAAGCAAATTTATAACCTGGTAATAGTGTAACCCAGTCATTAGTAAATCTGTCATTGTCTCTATACTCTAATCCAAAGTCAAAATACCTTCTAATCATATCTTTCAGAGTTTGAATCATTTTTTCATCTAGACCATCAGTCTGAGGATGGTGAGCTGTAGACAATTTTAACTCACAGCCACAAACATCCATTAAAGATGTCTAAAATTCAGATCTAAATTTTGGCGCTCTATCAGAGATTATGGCTTTTAGAAATTCAATAATATTAAACATGTAAGACCACCATAAGAAAGCTAATTCTTTTGTGGATAAATCTTTGTTGGTGGGAATAAATTTGCACATTTTTGTGAATCTAATCACTATTACCCAACAAGAGTTGTAACTGTCTTTACCTGCTACAGTAAGACCAGTGACAAATTCTTTGTTAATTATTTTCCAAGGAGCATCAGGTGATTTAATATGTTTTAACAATCCTGCTCTTTTACCTGTCAGTTTTTTAGATTTTTGACAAGAATCACAAGATTCAACATATAATTTAGTGTCTTCAGACATATTATCCCACCAAGTTGTGTTTTTAATTCTGATTAAGGTTTTCTCATGGCTAAAATGTCCTGCTAATATGTCATCATGACAAATTTTCAAGATGATTTCTGTCAAGGTACACTTTTGGTCTAGAAGATTTGGTATGAAGTTTTACGAGGATTTTAAGGTTTAAAATGGTTTCTCAACAATTTGGTACGTATTTTCTCAATCAAAGATGATTTTTACTAAATGATAAGAGGTAAATTTAAAATATCAATATAAGCTATAGAATAGAATTACATCCTTGTAAATACTAAAGATATAAAATATACAAGATAAGTGTTATATTGTAGTTGTGATAATAAAGTAAGTTGGTAAAAAGGAATGAATAAAAAACAACCAAAAGAGAGGCCTTATATAGGCAAAGGAGGGACAAAGCACGGCAATCAAATTCTGAAAACAGTAGTATGAGAGAGAGAGAAAAAGAATATTCCAGAAGGAGTATTTTCAAATAATAAAGTTGTTTTAAAAAGAAGGCGTCAAAAAAGATGTATTTACAGAGTATGTCAGAAATACATCAGTTTATTTAATATTTACTGTAGAAGTCAATTCTAAATAAAAAATTTGAATTTTTGTATATATTTAATATTATTTGAATATTAAAATCTTATTTTAATTTAAGATCAATTTTTTAATATAAATCTTTATTTCTTCCAACCTGTCAAATGAGCACAGTGTTAGAAAAAAAATATAAGGGACAATTTTATATTTAATTTTAATTATTCATTTAATTTTATCATTCTGTAATTAGTCAATTTATTATAAGTAATTTTAATGTAACTAATTTATAATTAAATAATTAAAATGATAAGGTGCGGCTTCATCCAGTAAATAATTAATTATTTCACTGGGTAAGTCTAGTAGCCTGGCTGACAATTTCATTCATGGAAGGAGGAATAACAATGACATTGGTCAGTTTTCTCCTGTAATAAATATAATCATCTTCAATGGAAAACTTTCCTTTACTCAAAGAATTTTAGAACTTTGGAGGAAGGGTTTTTATCAACGGTTGAGTAGAAGCATTCTTTGGATCATTCAAGATTGTAACTAATTTATTTAAATCAGAATCTTTATCATATGAATCCAGAATTAATTGTAATAGTTTCTCTTCCATATCAACAATGTATATTCCATTTATATGTACTGTATCATATTCAGGTGCATAAGCTGGATTGGGTACATCATTTGGAAGAGGTAATCTATACAAAATATCTATTTTTGAATGACCATTTCCATCCCTGTGAATAATATTCATTCTACCTCTGTATTCTTGAACAGCAAGTTTCCACCTAAACATATGTCTATTTAGTGTTTTAAAGTTCAATGATCTGTAAGCCAGAAACTACATGACCTAGGACTTTCAAGGATTGAAACCCAAATTTACACTTTTTCAAAGATATAGTCTTATTAATTTTATCCATTTTATGGAAGACTCTTCCTAAGTGTTGTATATGTTCATCTAAAGTTTTAGAAAAAACTATGATTTAATCTATATAAACCATTAACCATCCTTCAATTATTTCCTGATGAAATGTGTTATCCATTACTTCATGGAATACTGAAGGGGCATTTTTAGGGCGAAAAGTCAATCTAACATATTTTTAAATTCCCATATGGGTTGCAATTAGCAAAATATTTTGGGAAGATTTTTTAACAGGTATTTGATGATAAATTTTATTACCATCCAGACAACTTATGAATTTTGAGCCTTTAAAGGTAGCATGTATAGAGCTAACTCTAGGTAAAGGGTGAATATCATCCAAAAAATAAGTATTCAAAGCTCTATAATCTCCAAAAAGTCTAGCTTTATCTTTCTCATAGGAGATCAAAACTGGAGAGATGACACAATATTTGGGTGTAACATCTACTTTTTCAATAATAATCATACTTAATAAAGTTGAGATATTATCTTCAATATCTCTTCTCTTTGTGGGAGAAGCAGGATAAAGTTTTTTCTTAAGGATAGGAGGTATTTCATCCAATTTTCAGGATAAAGAAATTTTCATTTCATCTTTAACCAATCCTAACACATGGGAACCATGAGAGAAAGCCAATGGGAAAGATGTAATTAATGCTACTATTGAATTGTTTTGATCATCAGTCAAATGATCACCAAAGGAAGCTGTATCAATTTCAGACAATAAGACATCCATTTCCTCTGTTTTTCTGCCTTTACATTGGATAAAAGAATGACAAGATTTCAATAAGTGTGCGGAATGCTTTTTATAAGAAGAAATTTTAAATTTTCTTTTTCCATTCATGCCCAATGTAAAACAGTTTTTTTCAGGATCCACTTTAATTCCAAACATAGTTGAAATGTCATTTCCCATGATAAACCAATTGCTTAAATTATCATTTTTCATAACAAAAATTTACAAACAGCTCTGACAAAACCATCATTATATTTAAAAAATACTGTGGTCTTGTATTTGCCAATGGGACTTAAAACAGAACCATAACCTTTCCATTTTTCAGATTTTATAGGTAATAATTTTCCTTAATAATACTTACCCACAAAAGCCGGTGCTTTCTCAGACACTACATTTCCTCCAGCACCAGAGTCAAGAATAACTTCAACATTTTTACCATTTATGATAACTGGTGCTCTCAAAGATGATATTAAAATGGAACTGTCAGTAATATCTCTAATATCTTCAGCATTTTCTACAGAAGATAAGTCAATATCACAATTTTCAGACCAATTATCTAAATATTGAATATTCTTTTCTAAAACTAGAACTTCCTGAGAAGAATCATGGTCATAAGAGATATTTCTAGCACAATCACTTTAGGAATCATAAAGATCAACTTGAGTATTTTCAGATTCCTCAGTTTGTTCAACAAGATGAATTTTCTTGTCACAAATATGTCCTTTCTGTTATGGTTTGTTACATTTAAAATTAGTGTTAGTTTCATATTTCTTTGGTGAAACTGGAGCAGAAGGTCTATTAGATTTGTCTGGAAGTTTTGTGAAAGGCTTATGCTGGTCATAATAAGATCTTAAAAGATACTTCCTTGGTTCATATCTAGTATTTAGTAGAACTTCATTACAGATATTAATAAAGGAAGAATTCTTTCTTACATTCTCAGTCCTTGCCACAATAAAATCTATTAGTGAATTTGGTAATTTATAGAGAATTTATTCTCTCCAAATATCATAATCTATTTTAGGATCCATGGCTCTAAAAATTTTTGTAATTTTCATAAGGAAACCCATAGGTTTTTTAGGAGAGGAGGATGCATATCTAGCAGTCTCATATATTCTCTGCTGGGAAAGTCTGAAATTGGAACCACCAAATTGATTTTCAATTAATTTTTTCCACTATTTCAAAGTATAATGTTGATTGTCCAATAAGACAGATTCATGCCATATTAAAGCTAAATTGGAAAATAAAGAAATTAATCTAGAGAAAATTTCTTTATCTGGAAATTTATAAGAGTTTTTCAGATTATAAATTCTCTGAACAAAGTGTTGCCAGTCAGATGAAGAGTCACCATCAAAAGCGGGATACTGATCCATTTTGGGCCATTTTTTCTGGCTACTAGGATGTTCCATATTTTGATTAGAATTATTTAATATCAATAATTCTTGAAGTTTATCCAGGTGTGTAGAAATTTTATTATTTACAGAAACAGCTGGTTCATGACCATTAAAAAATTTTTTGCTTGAAGCAAAAGATTTACAGACTTATTTTCAGTTTGTTTAATGGCTGAAATATGGGGAAGGATAGAGCTGCTTTGTTCAGGCTTCATTCCTTTATTTTTATGCAGCTTATGGGCAGCATTTTCATGTACACAAAAATGATTTACAGGTAAGGCTGAAAATTTTTCCTGTAGGTCAGACAAATAATTTCTTATCTTTGGAATTTCAGACATATTATCAGTGGGTCCTCTATAAGAAGGATAATAAAAGGGAATAATGAAGAGGAAGGACAGGAAAAAATAAAGAAAATGTTTACAAATGTAATAAGAAATAAACAAAATAATGTAGTTATTAAAAAGGAGTACAATGACAATTTCTAAAGAATGTCACAACAGTAGATTTAATTTCTATTTAATATATTTATGTTAATAAGCTATATTAAAATGTGACCCAATCAATTCTTATTATTAATAGACTTACTGCAATCTTATTATTATATAAAATTTAGATTAGAATTGTAGTACTAATAAAAATAATAATAAATGTATTATATATAAAAAATATGATAAAATTTTGAGTGTAATAATAAATAGATAAAAAAGAGGAATTACAAGACACTTTTATAAGCAAGGATACATCCTGAGGCGCTTCGAATGTATATACAAAGATGATAGTATGTGAAAAAAAAGACCAAAAGAACTAAATTAAAACATACATGTTGAGGGAAAAATGAAACAACAAATTAAACCTGTGAAAAAATTAATTACCCTTCCATATTAAAGATCCAAACAATTATTGAATAACTAAATAAGTATGAGGCCATTAGAATTGTGAGAAAAAATATCCTAAACAAGTATTATACTATGATGTAAAGGTTTTAATTTAAAACAACTAGAATTATTTTCATGCAAAAATTTATATAATCAATTTAGTTCAATTGTAAAGAGAAATTAATTATTTGTTTTAAATACTTTCAGTAACTAATTTAATTGAAACAAATCATTAATTTAATTGTAACCTATTAAAGTGAGAATTTATTAGTAATATATTCAATATGTATTTTAAATTATTTACTAATTCTATTGACACAATCAAGGGTCAAAAAAGTGCCCAATATTTATGGATACAATTATATGATGAGTTAAATTTAATATCTAAGTTATATAAAATTAATTTTAATTCCATTATAAGTTAAATATAATTAAGCTTATAATATTATAATTTATTTAAATATTTTTTAGAAATATTAATTACATGGAAGTGTGCCATGTTTTTATAGAATATAATATTAATTTATGTAATAAAACTTATTTAATAATAAAATTATTTATTGTAACTACATAGTGTAATTCCCTTACATGATTTCAGTAATTTATTATATAAATTACTGTGCTCCGGAGATAGACTGGCTGACAGTCCTTCACATTTAAAAAAAAACAATAAAAAAATGCTAAGATTTTTTCCTTCTATACTTTTTTAACAGAGTAGGAAGATTTGAAAATTCTTTTCCAGGTATCCATGCATCATGTTCAGATGAATTTTTTTTATATCTCAATAAATATTCAATACCTCTTTCAGAAGTGATAATACTATCATTAAGAATTTTATCAATTTCTGCAGTTTCTGTGACTTCCTCAGGGTTTTTCTTAGGTTTTCCCCTTCTTTTGGGAAATTAGTCACTGTTGGAAGTATAATGTTTAAGCAAGGAAATGGGGAAAATAGTATGTTTCCTATCATAAGGAGAATACAATACTATTCTACTGCATTATCTCCAACCATTCTTTTAACAACAAATGGTCCTACAAAAGGATCTTTTAATTTGTTATTGCCTTGTAAATTGAAATGGAAAGTAGATATCAAAACTTCATCCCCCTTTTCAAATGTGCAATCTTTATGGGATTTATCACATCTTTTCTTTTCATATTTAAATGCTTTGTCAATACAGTTTTGAGCATGTTTTCTGCATAGCTGTTGCATTTGCATAAAAGATTTTACACCAGGGTGTAGCTCCAACTTAGGTAATTTATTTTTGAGAATTTGAGTGGGAGTATTTAGGACATAACCTAACCAAAGCTCAAAATGCTTTTTCTCAGTGACAGAATTAACAGTACTATTATATGCAAATTCAAGACCAGGCAAAAGAGTGACCCAGTCATGAGTAAATCTGTCATTGTCTTTATATTCTAAACCAAAGGCACAATACCTTCTAATCATATCTTCCAGAGTTTGAATAATTCTTTCAGCTAGACAACCAGTCTGAGGATGGTGAGCTGTAGAAAATTTTAACTCACAGCCACAAATATCCAACAAAGAAGGCCAAAATTCAGATGTAAATTTTGGGTCTCTATCAGAGATAATGGCTTTTTGAAATCCAACAATATTAAACATGTAAGACCACCATAAGAAAGCTAATTCCTTTGTGGATACATCTTTGTGGGTGGGAATAAGCTTGCACATTTTTGTGAATCTTTCCACTATTACTCAACAAGAGTTATAACTGTCTTTACCTGCTGCAGGAAGACCAGTGACAAAATCCATGTTAATTATTTTCCAAGGAGCATCAGGTGCTTCAATATGTTGTAATAACCCTGCTCTTTTAGCTGTAAACCTTTTAGATTTTCGGCAGGAATCACAAGATTCAACATATAATTTTGTATGTTCAGACATATTACCCCACCAAGAAGTGTTTTTGATTCTAATCAATGTTATTTCAAGATCAAAATGACCAGCTAATATTTCATCATGACAAAGTTTTAGGATAGTTTCTTTCATAGAAGGAGGAATTACAATTACATTAGTAAGCTTTCTTTTATAATATATATAGCCATCTTCAATAGAAAACTTTCCCTCAATCAAAGCATTTTGATACTTTTCAGGAAGAGTTTTAATCAATGCTTGAATTGAAGCATTCTTAGGATCATTTAAGATAGTAACTAATTTATTTAAATCAGAATCTTTATCAATGAATCCAGAATTAATTGTAACAACTCTTCTTCCATATCAACTATAAATATACCATGGATATGAACAGTATCATCTTCAGGTACATAAGCAGGATTAGAGTCATTATTTGGCTGAGGCAATCTGGACCGCATATCAACATTGGAATGAACATTTCCAGCCCTATGGATAATTGTCATTCTACCTCTGTAATCTTGAACAGCAAGCTTCCACCTAAACATATGTCTATTTGGTGTTTTTAGGTTTAATAGGGACTTTACAGCACTACAGTCAGTTACCAATTCAAACTTTTGGTCATCCAGGTAGTAATGAAGCTTCATAAGAGCCCAAACAACTGCTAAGCACTCTAATTGAGTGGAACCATATTTCAATTCACTATTTCTCAAGGTTCTTTAAATAGAACAAACTAAAACCTTGAGGATTTATCATTAATGATTTGTTTTTGGTGAAGGGCAGCACCCAGACCAACAAAGCTATCATCTGTATACAGGACAAAAGGTTTGTTGAAATCTGGAAGAGCCAAGATAGGGGCTGTCATTAAACAATATTTTAATGCATCAAAATCCTTTTGAAAGTCATTATTCCAGATAAATGCAACATATTTCCTAGTTAACTTGGTAAGAGACAAGGCTATGACCTGATAATTTTTAATATATTGGCTATAATAGCCACACATACCCAAAAAACTTTGGATTTCTCTTACAAAAGTTGGTGCCTTCACATTTTGAATTGCAGCAACTTTGTTGTGGTCTACACAAATTTGTAGGCCTGAAACAACATGGCCAAGGAGTTTCAAAGATTGAAAGCCAAATTTACATGTTTTCAAGGACAAGGTCATATTTATTTCATCCATTTTTTGAAAAACTCTTTTTATGTGAATCATATGCTCATCAAAAGTTTTAGAAAAAACTATAATATCATCAATATACAGCATGAGCCATCCCTCAATTATTTCCTGATGGAAAGTGTTATCCATGACTTTTTGAAAAACTGAAGGGGCATTTTTAGGGCCAAATGGCATTCTAACATACTTATATATTCCCATATGAGTAGCAATAAGTAAAAAATTCTGAGAATCCTTCTCAACTGGGACTTGATGATACCCTTTATTACCATCCAGACAACTAATAAATTTTGCACCTTGCAAGGTAGTATGTATTGAGTTAATTCTGGGTAAAGGATAAATATCATCAACAGTATAAGTGTTAAATGCCCTGTAATCACCACATAGTCTAGCCTTATTCTTCTCATATGAAATCAAGACTGGGGAGATGACACAATATTTGGGGGTGAAATCCACTTTCTCAATGATATTCATTTTTAATAATGTGGCAATATTATCTTCAATATCCTTTCTTTTTGTTGGAGAAGCAGGATATGGTTTTTTCTTAAGACTAGGAGGAATATCACTCAAGTTACAGGATAAAGTAATTTTCATTTCTTCCTTAACACTTCCTAAGACATGAGAACCATGAGCAACAGCCATTAGGAAAGAGGTAATTGAGGCAATTATAGAATTCTTTTGTTCATTAGTTAACTGATCACCAAAAGAAGCAGTATTTATTTAATTCAATAAAATATCCATTTCCATTGTTGGTCTGCCTTTATACTGAAGCAGTGAGTTACAAGACTTTAACAGATGCGCAGAAGGTTTTCTTGGGGAGGAAATTTTGAATTTTCTTTTTCCATTCAATCCCAAGGTGAAGCAATTATTAGCTGTGTCCAATTTCACACCAAACATGGTTAAAATATCATTACCAATAATAAACCAATTGCTTAAATTATCATTTTTCATGACAACAAATTCACAAATAGCCCTGACAAAACCACCATTATATTTGAAGAAAAGAGAGGTTTTGTATTTGCCCATAGGACACAAGGTAGAAACATACCCTCTCCATTTTTCAGAAGTCATAGGTAACAATTTACTCAAATAATCCTTATCTACTGAAGCTAAGGCTCTTTCAGACACTACACTTCCTCCAGAACCAGAGTCAAGAACTACATCAACATTTTTACCATTAATGATAGCAGGTGCCTTCAAAGTGGATATGGCTATAGAACTGTTAGTAATATCTTTAATTATTTCAGCATCTTCCACTGAAGATAAATCCAATACACATTCTTCAGATATATTATCTAAATAATGGACATCCTGTTCCAAAATTAAAACATCTTTAACAGATTCATTGTCATAGGAGATATTACTTTCACAGTCACTAGAAGAATTATTGATATAAATTTCAGCCTCATCAGTGTCTTCATTTTTTTCAACAAGATAAATTTTTGTGTCAAAAACATGAAACTTTTGCCATGATTTGTTACATTTATAACAAGTATTTGTTGCATAATTTTTAGGTGCAACTGGGGCAGAGGGTAAACCAGGTTTTTCTCGGGGCTTTGTAGAGGGTTTAGTTTGATCATGATAAGATTTTCCAAGGTAATTATTTGGTTCATATCTTTGGTTGAGCAGTACCTAATTACAGATATTAATGAAAGAAGAATGTTTTCTCACATGCTCAGTTCTAGCCACAATTAAATCTCTAAGAGAATTTGGTAATTTATACAAGATTTTATCTCTCCAAATATCATAATCCATCTTTGAATCAATTGCTCTCAGGATCTTTGTAACTTTCATAAGAAAAAAAATGGGTTTTTCAACAGAGGAGGATACATATCTAGTATTATCATACAGTCTTTGCTGAGCCAACCTGAATTTTGAACCACCAAACTGATTCTCAATCAAGGATCTCCAATCATTCTATGTATAATTGCTGTTATCTAATAGACTAGATTCATACCACATCAAAGCTACATTGAAAGATAAGGTAATTATCTTAGAAACAATTTCCTCATCTGGTAGTCTATAAGATCTCTTTAAATTATCAATTCTTTGGATAAAGTGTTGCCAATCAAATGAAGAATCACCATCAAAGGTAGGATATTGGTCCAATTTAGTCCAATTTTTCTGACTACTGGGATGGTCCATCTTTTGGTTTGAATTATTTATCATTTAAAATTCCTGATATCTAGCCAGGTGTTCAGCAATTTCATTATTTATAGAACCAGCTGGTACATGACCATCACAAGATTTTTTACTAGTAGCAAAAGATTTTACAGACTCATTGTCAGTTTGTTTAATGGCTGAAATATGGGGAAGAAAAGAACTGCTTTGGTCAGGCCCTTTTCCTTTATTCTTATTCAATTTATTGGAAACATATTCATGCACACCATAATGATTGGCAGTTAAAGCTGAAAATTTTTCCTGTAGGTCAGACAAAGAATTTATTATCCTTGGAATTTCAGACATCTGGTCATTTATATTTAAAAGGGATATATTATTTCAGTCCTCAAAAACTGTTTATTTGGTACTCAGTTCTTGGAAATTATTTTTCAGATTTTTCAACTCATTGTGTAGAGACTTAATCTCATTTTTCAATGAATAATTCTCTTCAATAAGGGGTTTTAACTCACTCAAAGTTTTATGCAGATGAATATTTTTATCTGAGATAGCTCTATTATCACTTCTTATTTTTTTTTGTTGGCTAAGAATAATATTCAATTTTTCTTTGATTTTAAAATAAGCTGTATCTTGCACAGAAGAGCTCACTTTACAATGTAAGTGCAAATTATTCAATCTATCACTCTCATGTACTAATACATCTCTTATATTTTTGTCTTTTACAACATTGAAATCAAGTTTATCTTTCAATATATCCTCAGAGGGTTTCTCAAGCAAGGTATAAACTTCAGGAGAAACAGAATCATTCTTAATTGCAAGAGAATGATTAATTAAAGAGGTAGAGGTTAAATGTTAAGGTTCATCAAATGATAATTTACTTATTAAATAATTAGGGCTACTTATTAAAGGAAGTTGTCTCTTTAAGGGTTTAACTGTTCTCTCACCATTATCCATAATGTTACCTGTGGGAGAATATTTTTTATTATACATACCAAAATGTTTATCAAACAGATTACTTACCATGGCAAGAGAGGAAATTTCCCCTGTGCCTTCTTTCTTCTGCCTCCCTGATAAGGATGGGCCTGAGGAGGTTGATGGTAGGTTTGTGTCCTGGATGGGCCAGGATGTTGAGCTACTGGATGCTGAAAATTCTGTTGGTAATGGTTTATCAGGTAATCCCATTTCCACATATGGAGTTTGATTTATGGAAGGACAGGATCCTCTATAAATTACCAATGTCTCTGAGAGACTTGATAGTCGCTAGGACTGAGTTCTCCAAAGAACCCTCGTCTTTCATTAATACTTGCAATGAGATACTTCTAAACAATAAGTATGATTCCAGAAGATTCATTCCTAGGATCCCTTTTGAGAAACCCTCCACTTACCAACAGAAACCTCTGGAAAAGGTTGGTAAACCTTCTGCCCCTGTTGCACCAAAGAAGTATGCAACAAACACTTGCTTCAAGTGCAACAAGCCTTGGCAGAAAGGCCATGTTTGTGACAAAAAGATAAATCTTGTAGAACAAACAGAGGAGCATGCTGATGACACAGTGGCACTGGATGATACATCAAGTGATTGTGCCAGCAATATTTCATATGAATCTCAACAAGAAATCTTGATGCTGATAGAGGATATTCATTATTTAAATACTATTGATATTGATAATAATGCTTTGTCTACAGTTGAGGATGCTGAGATCATAAAGAACATTGAGGATAACTCAATTGTTATTGTCCCTCTCAGGGCTCCAGTCTTTATTAATGGAACCAGCATTGAAGTTGTTCTGGATTCTGAAGCTGGATGAAGTGTAGTTTCTGAAAGAGCACTTGCTTCAGTGGATAAAGACTACAAATCAAAAATGATGCCTATCATTTCTGAAAATTGGAGAGGTTATGGCTCTGTTTTGTCCCCCAATTGGTAAATACAAAGCCACAGTGTTTTTTAAATATAACCATGGTTTTGTAAGGGCTATTTGTGATTTTTTTGTCATGAAAAATGATAATTTGAGCAATTGGTTTATTGTAGGGAATGATATTTTAACCAAGTATGGCATAAAATTGGATCCTTCAAACCAATGTTTCACAATAGGGATGAATGGGAAGAGAAAATTTAAGATTTCCTCCCCTAAAAAATTATTAAAACCAGAATTGAACACATGTAATTCTGTGGTTCAATATAAAGAAATATGTACAAAAGAAATGCATGCCCTTATGTCTGAAATTGACAATGCTTCTTTTGGATAACAACTTTTTTGGTTAGGATAAAGATTCCATCATTAACTTGATAAAGTCTTTTCCTATGGCTTTTGCTCATGGATCACATGAAATGGGATTAGTTAAAGAGGAAATGAAACTTTCATTGTCTTTCCCATTAACTGATATACCACCTAGCTTAAAGAAGAAGCCTTATCCTGCTTCTCCCACAAAGAGAAAAGATATTGAAGACAATATCTCTACCCTTTTAAAAATGAATATTATTGAAAAGGTAGTTGAAACACCTAACCATTGTGTTATCTCACCTGTCCTAATTTCTTATGAGAAAGATAAAGCCAGTTTATGTGGTGATTATAGAGCACTAAATACTTATACTGCTGATGATATCTACCCTTTACCTAGAATAAGCTCTATACATGCTACCTTACAGGGTGCTAAATATATCAGCTGTTTGGATGATAACAAGGGATATCACCAGGTACCTGTTGAGAAAAAGTCTCAGAACTTTCTGATGATTGCTACTCATATGGGTATTTATAAGTATATTAGGATGCCATTTGGCCCTAAAAATGCCCCTTCAGTTTTCCAAAACGTCATGGATAACACATTCCATCAAGAGATAATTGAAGGATGGCTGATGGTTTATATTGATGATATCATTATATTCTCAAAACCATTTGAGGACCATCTTAACCACCTGTGTAAAGTATTCCAGAAAATGGATGAAATAAATATGACACTTGCTTTGAAGAAATGTAAATTTGGGTTTCATTCTTTAAAAGTTCTTGGTCATGTTGTTTCAGGCTTACAGATATGTGTTGACCAGAACAAAGTGGCGGCCATACAACAGGTGAAGGCTCCTACTACAGTGAAATAGCTCCAAAGTTTTTTGGGAATGTGTGGATACTATAGACAGTATATTAAAAATTACCAAGTCATAGCTTTACCCCTTACCCAATTAACTAGAAAGAATGTTGCTTTTGTCTGGAGTAGTGAAAGACAAAGAGCCTTTGACACTATGAAACACTGTTTGATGTCAGCACTAATTCTTGCTTTACCTGACTTTCATCAACCATTTGTTTTGTACACTGATGCCCGTTTCATTGGTCTTGGTGCTGTCCTCCATCAAAAACAAGTGATAAATGATAAAGTTTCAGAAGTAGTAATTTGTTATATTTCAAGAACCTTGAGAAATAGTGAATTGAAATATGGTGCTACTCAATTAGAATGTTTAGCTGTAGTGTGGGCTCTAGAAAAGCTTCATTATTACCTAGATGACCAGAAATTTGAACTTGTCACTGACTGAAGTGCAGTTAAATCCCTTTTAAAGTTGAAAACACCCAACAGACATATGTTTAGATGGCAGTTGGCTGTTCAAGAATACAGAGGGAGAATGACAACTATTCATAGGGCTGGTATTGTTCACTCAAATGTGGATATGTTATCTAGGTTACCTTTACCAAATAATGACTCTAATCCTGTGTATGATCCTGAGGATGAAATTATTCATATACATGGGATATATGTGGTTGTTATGGAGGAAGAGCTATTACAGCTTATTTTGGATTCATATGATAAAGACACTGACTTGAAAAAGTTATGCACAATATTAAATGATCCAAAGAATGCTTTAATACAAGCATTAATTAAAACCCTTCCACCAAAGTACCAAAAAGCTTTGGAAAAAGGTAAATTTTCAATTGATGAAGGATATCTATATTATAGAAGAAAGTTAAGTAATGTTATTGTTACTCCTCCTTCTATGAAAGAAATCATCTTGAAAATTTGTCATGATTACATATTAGCTGGACATTTTGATCTTGAAAAAACAATGATATGAATTAAGAACACTGCTTGGTGAGTTAATATGTCTGAAGACACTAAAATTATATGTTGAGTCTTGTGATTCTTGCCAAAAATCAAAAAGATTAACTGGTAAAAAAGCAGGATTAATGAAACATATTGAATCTCCTGATGCACCATGGCAGATAATCAACATGGATTTTGTAACAGGATTACCTATTGCTGGTAAAGACAGTTATAACTCTTGTTGGGTTATTGTGGACAGATTCACAAAAATGTGTAAAGTTATCCCTACCCACAAGGATGTTTCAACTAAAGAATTAGCTTTCTTATGGTGGTCTCATATGTTTAATACTGCTGGTTTTCCTAAAGCCATAATCTCTGACAGAGACCCTAAATTTACTTCTGAATTTTAGATGTCTCTGATGGATGTTTGTGGTTGTGATCTGAAACTTTCTACTGCCCATCACCCTCAGACTGCTGGTTTAGCTGAAAGAATGATTCAGACTTTAGAGGACATGATAAGAAGATATTGTGCCTTTGGCCTTAAGTATAAAGATAATGACAGATTCACTCATGATTGGGTTACCTTACTTCCTGGGTTAGAATTTGCTTATAATAGCACTGTTCATTCTGTTACTCAAAGAAAGCCTTTTGAGCTCTGGCTTGGATATGTTCCAAACACTCCTGCACAAATTCTCAATAACAAAATACTTAAATTGGATATACATCCTGGTGTAAAGTCTTTTCTTCAAATGCAACAACTTTGCAAAAATCATGCTCAACAATGTATTGAAAAATCATTTGAATATGAGAAGAAGAGATGGGACAAATCCCATAAAGAATTCACTTTTAAAAAGGGTGATGAAGTGTTGATTTCTACAGTCCACTTCAACTTACAAGGTGATAACAAATTGAAAGATCCATTTGTTGGTCCATTTGTTGTCAGAAGAATGATTGGAGATAATGCTGTTGAGGTTATTCTGTATTCTCCATATGACAGAAAACATCCTGTTTTTCCAATATCTCTTTTGAAACCTTACACATCCAATAGTGATTTATTTCCAAAAAGGAGGGGAAGACCAAAGAAAACCCCAAATGAAGTCACTGAAACAGCAGAAATTGAAAAAATTCCAAATGACAGAATAGTCACTGCTGAAAAAGGTACAGAATACTTATTGAGATTCAAGAATAAATCATCTGAATATGATTCTTGGATACCTGGGAAGGAGATATCTAATCTTCCTACTCTACTAAAAAAGTATAAAAAGAAAAAATCATAGCATTTTTTTTATTGTTTTTTTTTTTAGAGTGAGGGAGTGTCAGCCAGGCTACTAGACTTACCCGGTAAAATAATTAATTATTTTACTGAGTTGAAGCCACGCCTTTCTTCTTAATAATATTTATTTATCTATTTACTTAAATAGTACTTACAATTAACTAAGTTAAGTACAATAAGTAGTATAAATAAATAATATAAATAAAATGTCTCTTACAATTTTTACTCCCTAACACCGTGCTTAAAAGTATATGTCAAAGGGAATAAAATTAATAATAAATTTATAATATAAAAACTTTAAAACAAGTATATTACCTCATTGAGAGATCTGTAATCCCGTGAAAGTAATATAATTGATTATTTATTGTGTAATAATTGTGACAGTCCAAGGAATTCAAACCTTGTTGCTAATAAATTTCATGCCCTTGTTGACGTACTAATTTATTACTTTCTTATGTCATTTATGTACTGCTTTTTCTTGTCATTCTTTTCTCTCACACTCACAGTAGATGGTGTAAATTTCTTATATTTTATTCTCTCATATTTTGCCTATAAAAGGCCTCTGATTTTGTGCCTTTTAATCCATTCTTTTTATCACTTACTTTTATTAATATGTATTACAACACAAACATATATTTTATACTTTATCACATTAGTTTACAATATCGTAATTCTAATCAGTAGACTATAATAATATTAAAATTCTACCTATTTTATTTGAGTAAAAAATCACTTAGATTAAGAAATATGTACCAGTCTTTGAGAGTCCATTTAAAACCTTTAAAATTCTTGAAAAAACTCCGTACCAAATCTTCTAGACCAAAAGCGTACCTTAACAATATATATATATAATTATTATTCTATTATACAACTTATAGTAGTTTAAATAGCTTATCCATAGCCTAATAATACTTATTAAGGTGTTAATGGAGTCATAATATACTTATCTTAAGTGATATGAAGTAATTATTGACATACATAAGCTTATATGTATACATAAATCTCATATTCAGTGAAATATGCAGTATATTATGTATATTTAGGTATATAAGTGGGTTTTAGCCCCTTAATAGCCTATAACCTTTGTTTTTCTGCTTATTTTAGGTCATATGGACGAAATCAGTGGACTCACAACGCCTACAGAAGCATAGACACCTATATCAGGCGCATACACCCAGTTTGGACAACTTAATTTACTTCCTTGGATGGTTATTCACGGATTTATGGGTTGGAAGGACATTTCTGGGTTAATTTGGATGCTTGGGGATGTTATTGGGGGCTTGAACATTTTATTTGTTTCCTTTATATGCTTTTGGTTTCATTAAATCTCTTTTTGACTGTTTATTTTACCTGTTTCTTTATGGTATCCGCTTTTATCTGGATTTTCTATTTATGGTATAGATCTGTGTTATTATTAATAGTGATGGAGGGTCCTTACTGGAGGTCTGGGAGTTGAAACTGCTTGAAGTGGAAGCCATGGGGAGGTGATGGGCCCTCACAGTGCTGTAATTGCCGGGGATAGCAGTGACATCATCTGGATTGAAGGTCTGTGCACTCCAGTGGATTTGGGTATAAGTAAAGAGGGATTTTGACGTTTATTTATCATCATTCACTTACTACAATTCAAACAGACACTACTATACAATTATTAACATTCAGAAATATATTATAAAGCCATTATAAATTGATATTATCTTTATATAAGCTATAACTATATTTTATACATCTATTTTCCACCACTAGCACGCATTTAAATCCAAGTATTGTGAGTTTTAATTGAGTATAACTATTTTATTAGTCTTCCCCTGAGGTTTAATCACTAAATCATTTATCAATAATTAGTAGGACCATAAATAAACACTATTATATCATACTTATATACTAGACTATACTGAAAATTGGGGGTCTTTCCTTATATTTTACTTATTATTTAGTATAAGCCTTGGGACGTGATTTTTACCTTAGTACAGCTCAAAATAAACAAATATTTGGGTCTGCTGCCTATTAGTGGGTCATCATAACTCAGTGATTGCGGAAAAGAACCCTTAAAATAATTGTACTAATTTTTTATCATAAAAATTAGGTATTTACAGTAGTAACTGTACCTAATATAAACCCAATTTCACTTGGTATTTGGACACCAATATAACACCCAATTAAATTGGTATTTGGTTAAATCTTGGTAAGCTATTTATTCACCCTTATAGAGGTCTAGTTAAACTTTGTATTATATTTTTAACAGATTTTTTCAAATTTTTCTTATAATTTATTTAAATAAATAAAGATATAAATTCAGGGTAAGCTTCATTGCTTTTTATTAGTAATAACATTGCTAATATCTTTTGTCTACTAATTCCATAGAGTTTTTTCCTTTTGTAAACGTAAAATATTGTCATTTTTAACAATATGAGTGCTCCCCAGGACAGTGTAAGTGAAAATCTTGCTTATAACACCAGGTCTAAAGCTAACAAAAACTTTCCAGGACATCACCATGGAGGGTCAACAATTCCCCCAGGCAGAAAGCATGAGTATAGAGGAAACGGATGCCCTCTTAAAAAAGATAACTATAAAAAAGACATCTCCTCCTCTTCAGGATCAACTGTCCCACCTGGCCAAACAGGTTCTGAAGTTGGAAGAATCCAAATCACTCATGTTCAAAGAGGTAGAGCAATTGCAAAACAATTGCAAGGTAGGGTTTCAGCAGATGAATCAGGCATTAGAAGAGTTAAAGGGAGGCCAGTCCATTCAGTCAAATCAGCAACCCCCTGCCCAAGGCGGGTCAACTCACTCCCAGGAGAAAATCCTGGTAGACAAATGGAAATGGGACTGGTTTCATCAACAGTGGACAAGCCACAGTTGCAACAGGGATCCTCCACCTCATCTGACTTCCTCAGCTCACCCTTACAAAGGAAAAAAGCGCCAAAAATCAGGACTTGAAACCATCCCATGGTAAGTAGATTACCCTCTCAGATTGAACATAATACTGATAATTACAATATAGGTAATTCTATTGATGTTAAATCTGTGCAAAAAATAGAGGAGGATTTAAGAAATTTAGGTTTTAGAGTAGATACACCTGACTTGTCTTTTGTCCACAATAACAGTACTATTTATAATGATAATACAGTTAACCCTCAGTTTCAACCACCTACTAGTGAGATGAGAAGTTCACAGGAGAGTGAGAGAATTGAAAAGGAAGACATGGAATATTTTAACAATAATCCAACTGTCCATAGAATTGTTTCAGCATTGTGGAATAGAATGACTGATTGTGAGGAACAGAAAGTTAAGCTCACTAGTGATACAATTTCATCCTTGACATTAATCATTTCTCAATTAGCAACACGTAACAAAGAATTAGAGAAAGAACATTTGACTCTAACTCTTAAATATGATTCATTGAGTAATAAATATAATGACCTTTCAAACAAATTCTGTGAGTTAGAAAAATTATATGAAACACATTTATTGAAAACTGAATCAAGAGCAAAGTTATCTTTTGCCCAGACAAACAAAGTGTCTCTGAGTTGCTAAAAAGATTAACTAAAGTTGAGATTGAAACTGCCAATCTACTAATGAACCAGGATAATCATAAGTATAATCAATATAATAATAATCCTTTCATTGGCAAAAGTGAATCTCATTCCTTCCCTATACCACCACAATTAAAACCATCTGGTGGTAGTGTCAAATCTGAAAATGTAAGTCACAAATCCGTACAGGAGGAAATACAAGACCATTTATCAAGAGTAAATGAGTTATTTAATTTACCTAAGATTAGTGAGATAAAATCCAATCAGAAAAACTGGCCTAAGATATATCAGTACCCAACTTATGATGGGGAAGCCAGCTCTGATCGGCAAAATTTTATTCAAAGAATTGAAAACTTAAAATTCTCATATAAGTTACCAGATGAAGAAATAACATTAAAATTAATTTCTTTATTAAAGGATGTTGCTTTATTATGGTTTGAAGCTGTCTTGAGTGAGGGTAAAGATTACTCTTGGGCTGAATGGAAACAACTTATTGAAAAACAATTTGAAGGTTCTAAATTCAGGCTTACTCAGAAGAGACTTTATGAGAAGACTAGGTATAATCCGTTGAATGGTGACAAAACTATGGTATTTTTAATGAATTTAAATAAAATATTAAAAGCCATTGAGCCTCACATGGATTTTAACTTATGGAAAGATAAGATAATATATAAATTACCTATATCTGTCAGAGATATTGTTGTAGCTAGAACATTAAATGTTACTGAATATTCTGATTTTATTAATATTTGCAATGAAATATTACTAAACCATAAGTATGAATCAAGGTATTCCACTTATAAACAAAATGTTGAACCTGTAAAAATTCAGAATTCAAAAACACTTCAGGAGAAGCAGAAAAAACCTACTACACCTGTAGTACCTAAAAAGTATGAAACAAATACTTGTTATAAGTGTAACAAACCTTGGTTTAAAGGTCACAAATGTGAGGAAAACATAAATATTGTTGAAAATCAACATGAATCTGAAAAAGAAGTAGAAAAGAGTAATGATTCGAGTGATTATGACAGTAATATCTCATATAGTGATGAAAATGAAGTCTGTATGTTGGAAGATGATTTGTCCATCTTTTACAATCCAATATTAAATATAGATTCAAATGAATCTTTAATGAATTTTGAGGATGTTAAAATCATTAAGGATATATAAGAAGATATTGTGCTTTTGGTCTTAATTTTAAAGACAATGACAAATTCACGCATGATTGGGTAACCCTTATCCCAGGTTTAGAATTTGCATACAATAGTACAGTACATTCTGTCACTGGCAAGAAGCCATTTGAGTTATGGTTGGGTTATGTACCTAATACCCCTGCTAAAACTCTTAATAAGTTACATAGATTGGATATCCATCCAGGTACTAAATCGTTTCTTCAGATGCATGAATTATGGATAAAACATGCTCAAGAATGTATAAATAAGGCGTTTGAGTATGAAAAGAAAAGATGGGATAAAGCCCATAAAGAACAAATGTTCAAAGAGGGTGATGAAGTCCTTATTTCAACACTACATTTCAATTTAAATTGTAATGTTAAATTGAAGGATCCATTCATTGGACCATTTGTAGTTAAAAAGATGGTTGGTAATAATGCTGTTGAGATTATTCTATATGCACCATATGATAGAAAACATCCAGTATTTCCTATTTCTCTTATAAAACCATACCATTCTAATGATACTGCTCTATTTCCAAGAAGATCAGGAAGTCATAAACAGCAACCTGAAGAAATAGTTGAAAAGGCAGAAATTGAAAAGATACTTAAAAAGAGACACCTTACTAAAGAAAAGGGAGTTGAGTATCTATTAAGATTTAAAAATAAATCAAGTGAATATGACCAGTGGATTCCAGAAAATGAAATCTCTGATCTTAAAAATCTCTTGAAAAAATTTAAATCTAGATAATACTGTTTATTCAGTATATGTATTATAAAAAATTTTTTTTTATTTTTTATTTTCACTCCTTACTTTTAATTAAAATGTCTTAACATTTTTTTATTGTTTTTTTTGAGGTGAGAGAGTGTCAGCCTAGATATCCCTAGGAATGAGTATTTCTTATGCTTAAAATAAGATAACCTTAACTAGATTAAGCTTATATCTTAAAAATAAGGTTAAAATTATAATATATATTATTTTATTATATATATATATAATTATTATTCTATTATATAATTTATAATAGTTTAATAGCTTATCCATGGCCTAATAATACTTATTAAGGTGTTAATGGAGTCATAATATACTTATCTTAAGTGATATGAAGTAGTTATTGACATACATAAGCTTATATGTATACATAAATCTCATATTCAGTGAAATATGCAGTATATTATGTATATTTAGGTATATAAGTGGGTTTTAGCCCCTTAATAGCCTATAACCTTTGTTTTTCTGCTTATTTTAGGTCATATGGACGAAATCAGTGGACTCACAACGCCTACAGAAGCATAGACACCTATATCAGGCGCATACACCCAGTTTGGACAACTTAATTTACTTCCTTGGATGGTTATTCACGGATTTATGGGTTGGAAGGACATTTCTGGGTTAATTTGGATGCTTGGGGATGTTATTGGGGGCTTAGACATTTTATTTGTTTCCTTTATATGCTTTTGGTTTCATTAAATCTCTTTTTGACTGTTTATTTTACCTGTTTCTTTATGGTATCCGCTTTTATCTGGATTTTCTATTTATGGTATAGATCTGTGTTATTATTAATAGTGATGGAGGGTCCTTACTGGAGGTCTGGGTATTGAAACTGCTTGAAGTGGACGCCATGGGGAGGTGATGGGCCCTCACAGTGCTGTAATTGCCGGGGATAGCAGTGACATCATCTGGATTGAAGGTCTGTGCACTCCAGTGGATTTGGGTATAAGTAAAGAGGGATTTTGATGGTTATTTATCATCATTCACTTACTACAATTCAAAAAAACACTACTATACAATTATTAACATTCAGAAATATATTATAAAGCCATTATAAATTGATATTATCTTTATATAAGCTATAACTATATTTTATACATCTATTTTCCACCACTAGCACGCATTTAAATCCAAGTATTGTGAGTTTTAATTGAGTATAACTATTTTATTAGTCTTCCCCTGAGGTTTAATCACTAAATCATTTATCAATAAGTAGTAGGACCATAAATAAACACTATTATATCATACCTATATACTAGACTATACTGACACTGTCACTCTCATTTACTAATACATCTCTCAAATTTTTGTCCTTAAAAACATTAAAATCAAGTGTATCTTTCAATATATCCTCAGAATTTTTCTCAAGAAAGGTATATACTTCAGGGGAAGCAGAATCATTTTTAATTTCAAGAGAAGAATTAATTAAAGAAGTAGAAGTTATATGTAAAGGTTCATCAAATGATAATTTACTAATTACATCATTAGGGGAACTCATTAAAGGAAGTTGTCTCTCTGTGGGTTTAACAGTTCTTTCACCATTATCCACAAGATTACCTGTGGGGGAAGATTTATTATTATACATACCAACATATTTATCAAACAAATTACTAACCATGGCAAGGGAGGAAATTTTTCCTGTTCCTTCTTTCTTCTGCCTCCCTGGTAAGATTGGGCCTGAGGAGATTGATGGAAGGTTTGTGTCCTGGATGGGCCAGGTTGTTCATCTGCTGGCTGCTAAAAATTTTTTTGTTAATGGCTCATCAGGTAGTTTCATTTCCACTGTTGCACTTGTAGAGTGTTTTAATTTTGAGTGAAAGAGCTGGGTGCCTGATGGAAATGAGGCTGAGGCTGAGGCTGAGAGGTTGGGAAAGGAGGAGGTTGAACCTGCTTGTCATTTAAGAGCTCCTTCATCTGTTTCCAGAGTGTGTCTTATTGTCAGCCAGGCTATTCCAGGAGCCCAATAAATGATATGTTAACTTATAGGACCTGAAAGAGGTTGTAAAAATTGTATTTAATTTATATAAATTAATATTTTATTGCATAATAAAATTATATAAGTATCTTATTACATATAAGTGTTATATTAATTTTATTGTTTATATAAATTTTTATACATTTAAATTAAACATAATATATTTTATATTCTACAAATAATGGTGAATTTTTATTTGTTTAAGAATTATAAATTTATATTTAATTAATTAAAAACATATATTATAATTATAAGTGTAAAATTGACTTATAATATAATTAAATTAATTATTTACATTTATATATTAAATAACATCTTTCATATAGTATTAAACAATTATTAATGGCGCTTCTTTTGACCCTTAATTGTGTCAGGAAAAAAATTAATTAATTTATACTAAATTGAAATTAATTACATATTTTTTTGCGTCAAAATATTTTTTGTTTCACTTAAAAATCCTTAAATCAGACTGTACCATCTGTTTTGAATTATTTTTCTCATAGTTCCTATGTCCCAGGCTTGTTTAGTTATTCACTATTTTTACTTACTTATTTGGCAATTAATTGTGGGAAAATTTGATTCTTAATTGGGGTTTTTAATTATTTGTTTCATATTTTTCTCTACATTGTTATGTTTCACTTATTCTTTTATCTTCTTGTTTTACTTCATTACTCTTTTGTATATAGTCATTTGTAGCACTTCAGAGGACCCATTGCCTATAAAAGGGCCTTGGATAATCCCCTGTAGCCTCATCACTTACTATACACTCCACACTTGAACCTATTTTATTATAACTGGTTTATTATTATTTTTATTAGTATTAAAATTCTAATTTAAATTTTATATAACAAATTAAAGGTTGCATTAGGTCTGATAGTAATTACAGTGCTTGCCGCGCAGAACCCTTACTTGAAATAATATTATTATTAAATAAAACCTCATTTTGTGTCATCTCTCAACTCAATTGTCGTTGCCTCATTTTAAATAAATTATTTCTTTTTTACTTTTATTTTTTACATACCTTTAGTGCCTATTCCACCTTCCTCTTCTTTTCTGTCTCCCTTTTCTTCCCCTCTTCTAGACAACTGAA
Source organism: Hemileia vastatrix (assembly GCA_030280995.1). NCBI lineage: Eukaryota > Fungi > Basidiomycota > Pucciniomycetes > Pucciniales > Zaghouaniaceae > Hemileia > Hemileia vastatrix. The sequence goes on from JASXTE010000013.1 coordinate 8,695,057, forward strand.
CGACACTACTCTTGCCTTGTAATTAATGCTTTCTGCCTTCAGTTCTTTTATATGGCTGGAAAGATTGTTTATTTGTTGCTTCAGGGGGATCTTTTTATTTTTATACCTTTTAGGGAATCTTCCTGATTAATCTGAGTCTTTACTTCTTTCAAAGTAGTTTGGTGAGGGGGGTTTTCTACTTCTCCTGGAATTTCTATCTCCTGAGGAGTATGAAGGTTTTTTGTTAGCTGAAGAATTCTTTTAAGTTAATTTTGATGAACCTACAGATTCATTATCAACATCAACATCAATTTCATCAACATAAAGATTATCCATGCAGTTTGCCAAACTACTGGACATGAAAACTGTAAACAAAAAATAAAAGGATTTAATGTTTTAAGTTAATGTCCTCAAAATAAAAATAATCAAATGATTTAAAAAAAAAAGAAATTTAAATTTTATTCAAAAATAAAGTAATCAATAAAAATGTAATACAAAAAATATGCAATTTCAATTTATTTTATTAAGAAATAAGAATTATTATTATGGGACCAAACAAAAGGTTTAAAAGTCAACCAAAAATAATTAATACTAAAATGTATTGGTAATGTTGGGGCTAAGTACTGAGTACTATTATGGTCAACCAATAAATCAAAAAAAAAATTTAATAAAATTTAATTTAACAATTTATTTTTAAAAAAATATAATTATCTTCTTGGACTAAGAGTATAACTCTATTATGGTCAACTAGGAAAAAAAATTAAAAAAATATGATCACTTACACTCAGTGATTCAGCAATTAAGCCAAAAACACTGTTATTGCAATAAACGTTTTATAATATATTTGAGAGGTGCAAAGTCTTACTTACTATAGTGATTGAGAAATCACTTTAAAATATATTTACTTTAATCTATTGTAAACCAAAAATATTGAACCCAAGTTCAAAACACGGTTGCCGCATAAATTTTCTGTTTTGCACTAGGTGGTCCGTGCGTTATGTCATTTGTCAAAAAGTGTTGTTGCCATTTGGAAAGGCATCCAATTGTCAGCAGGTCATCTAATAGAAGAAGAAAATGAAGAGGAGAAGGAAGAAATAAAGAGAGGATAATAAAAGAAAGAAAGAGATGAAGATAATAGAATTTATAAAAAAAGTAACTCAAATCAAAAGAAATAAAACAACAGTTTATGAAGAATAAGACAAAAGTGAGGTTTAGTTTTATTGATAAAATCTTTAGTAAGAAATGTATTCTCTGTGGGGCAAATAAATTTTATTATTAATAAACTTAAAGCAACCTTAGAGTAATTATTGAGTATTGATATTAAATTGTGTAATTCTAATACAATAAATATAATATATTGTAAGTATGTAAAATGTATATAATGTAAGTGATAATTACCAGAGAGGTTTCCAAAGCCTTTTTATATGCAAGAGGACCATCTGAGGCATTTCAATTTTATCTACAAATAATATATTAATGTGAAAAAAACTAAGTAATTTAATTCAATTGAAAAATATAAAATAAGGAAAATGAAACAGTAAATTAAACCCTTGAATAAGGAACTATTTTCCCACCATAAAATCCCAGAACAAAACAATTAAGAAAATGAATAGCTACCTGAGTGTGTGACATGATAACTGTGAGAAAGAAAATCCAAAAAAGGTAGTACAAATAGATGGAAAGGATTTAATTAAAACAAAAAAGAATTATTTTCACGTCTTAATGTATATAGTAACTTTTAATTCAGTATAAAGAAAGTTAAATTAATTGTCTTAACTATTTAAAGTAATTTAATTATTAATTTAATTGAAAAAATTAATTAATTTAATAAGATAAATTATTTAGAGTGAGAATATAAATTTATTTTATTAAATAAGTATTTTAATTCATTTAGTAATTTTAGTGACACACCAAAGGATCAAGGAAGTGCCCAATATTTATGGAGAATATTATATGATAAGATGTATTTAGTTTATATAAATTTCATTATATAAATTGTAATTACATTATAAGTTAAATTTATTATTACACTTAAAATATAATTTTAAAACTTAATTTATTAATTTGAACATGTTAAATACATAAAAAATGCGCCATGATATTATAGAATATAATAATTATTTTAATTATAGAATATTTATATAATTTTATTCAATAAGATATTTTATTGTAACTACATAAAGTGTATAGCATTATTTTCTTAAATGATTCCAGTAATTTATTATATAGTTTACTGGGCTCCTGAGATAGCCTGGCTGACAGCAGCAAGGTAGAAGGCATATCCAGAGAGTAGTCCAAGATGTGGTTATGGCAGAGAGTTGTGCAGCATGTGGTTATGACAGAAAGTTGTTCAAGATGTGGTTATGAAAAATTAAGTAGAAAAATGTCAGATAAGAGGTAAACATTTACACCTAAAGTGTCTTATAAACCAATTATTAGAAAGAATAATTGCAGAAGATAATTGGGGTAGAAGAATTTTTATCCCCAATTAATTTAATTGCAGATCTCTGAAGATTGATACCCCCTAATGTAATTAAAATTAAGTTAATTAAATTTATATATATTAAATTAACTTTCTCATATGTTATAATCCATAAATATTGGGCTTTTTTTTGACCCTTAATTGTGTCAGAAAATGTATTGAATAAGTTGAAACACTTAATTAATAAAATAAATTAAAACACTTATTTTGAATCAGTAATTCATTAACTTAATTACTTGTTCTCACTTAAATTAGTTATTACTTAAATGGAATAGTTAAAAAAATTTATTAATTTCTGTTTTGGATTGAATTGATTATATAAATTTTGCATCAAAATGACATAATTGTATTGGTTCAATTAAAACCATTTTAAGACTTATTGTAATGAATATTTTGGCTAAATTACTCACAGTTTCCATTATTACAAATTTACATAGTTACTCACTATTTTAATTAACTGGGATTGGAAATTTAGTATGGAAAAAATTATATCTTATTTTAGGATTTAATTTTTTTCTTCATATTTTTCTCTCAATATCCAGGTTTCATTATTATTCTTTTATATTCTTGTTTCATTCTATTATCATTTTTTACTTACAAATTTTTGGCACTTCAGAGCACCCCTTTCCTATAAGAGGGCCTTGGATAATCCCCTTCAGCTCTATCACTTACTTTACTCTAACATATTTTATATATTATTAATTATTTCACTGTTTAAGCACATCTGTCCCCTTAACTGTTAAATAAATATTTAAAGGTTGCATTGAGAGTGTATTAATTATTAGTAATTGATATTTACACAGAGAGAGATAAAAGTACTTACTATTTTAATACCTTTTAACCATTGTTAAAAGTCCTATAAATTCTTCTATATCATCGTCATTTCACCTTTAATTCCTCTTGCCTTTCTCTTATTTTGAATCTATATTTCCCTTTCTTCTCCTTCCCATTGCTTTTATCCTCTTTATTATCTTCTTCTAGACAAACTGGCCAATCCTAAATGTATTTAATGCTCTCTAATCACTTCAAACTCTTGCTTTATCTTGTTCATAAGAAATTAGCACTGGTGATATAACACAATATTTTTTTTGTGGTTTCAATCTTTTCAATAATTTTCATGTTTAACAAATCTTAATATTATCCTCTATGTCTTTTCCTCTTCATTGGTGAAGCAGGTTATGGTTTCTTTTTAAGACTAGCAGGAATACTATCCATTTCACAGGTTAAACTAATTTTCTTCTCATGATCTTTTACAAAGCCAAGTTCATTGGTCCCATGTGCAAAAGCCATTGGAAATGCTTTAATAAAGACCAAAATATTTTTCCTCTCAGTTTTACTTATCTGAGTGCCAAATGATGCTTTTGCAATTTATGTTTCCAGAAGTTCATTTCACTGGATTTTCTTACTTTTCAAGGAATATTTATTACTGACTCAATGTGTAAGACTATGTTAAAAGAATTTATTTTAAATTTTTCTTTTACCATTCATGCCTATTGTAAAATTATTATTAGAAGGGTCTAATTTCACACCAAACCTTGTCAGAATGTCATTACCAATGATAAACTGCTACTAAAATTAGTATTTTCCATTACTACAAAGTCACAAGTTATTCTAACATAACCATGTTGATGTTAAAAGAAAACAGCAGCTCTTTAAATACCAATGGGGTGTAGTAATGATCCAAAACCTCTCCAATTTTTACTTTGAAGGTTTTCAAGCTTTTACTCATAATCACTGTCAATTTTCTGTAATGTATATGCAGAAACAAAATAACCAGCAGCTCATGTATCCAATACTATATTTACAGTTTCTTTAGAAATTATAGCTGGAACCATGATAGGTGTCATTCTTAAGTTTTCAGCTTGTATATCCTTAATGATTTCAGCATCTCCTAAATTCATTAATGATACATTTAAGTCCATATTTAATATTAGATTTTAAAGGATGGACAAATCATCTTCCAACATCCAGACCTCATTTACATCACTATATGAGATATTACTATCATAATCACTTGAATCTTTACTTTTTTCTGCATCATTTTCAGATTCATGCTGATTTTCAACAATTTTTATATTTTTCTCACATTTTTTACCTTTAACCCAATGCTTATTACACTTATAACAAGTATTAGTCTCATAAATTTTAGGTACTACAGGTTCAGTAGGTTTTTTCTACTTTTCCTGCAGTGGTTTTGAATTCTGATTTTTTACAGGTTTATTATTTTGTTTATAAGTGGCGTACCTTGCTTCATACTTATGTTTTAATAATATTTGATTAAAAATATTAATAAATTCATAGTATTCATTAACCAATATTTTTCTAGCTACAACAATGTCTCTGACAGATATAGGTAATTTTTATATTATTTTATCTTTCCATAAGTTAAAATCAATATTTGGCTCAATGGCTTTTAATATTTTATTTATGTTAATTAAAAATACTTTAGGATTTTCACCATTAAATGGATTATACCTTGTTTTCTCATATAAACTTTTCTGAGTTGGTCTGAATTTAGAACTTCCAAATTTTTTTCAATCATGTGTTTCCACTAAGCCCAAGAGTAATCTTTACCCTCACTTAATGCAGCTTCAAACCATAATAAAGAAACATCCTTAAATAATGAAATTAGTTTTGATGTTACTTCTTCATCTGGTAACTTATATAAGAATTGTAAATTTTCAATTCATTGAATAAAATGTTGTCAATCAGAGCTGGCTTCCCTATCATAAGTCGGGTACTGGTCATTTTTTGGCCAATACTTCTGATTGAATTTAATCTTACTAATCCTTGGAAAATATAAAAACTCATTTACTTTAGGTAAATTATCTTGTATTTCCTTTTGTGCTGATTTGTGAGTTACATTTGTTCTTTCAGATTTGACACTTTCACCAGATGTTTTAATTTTTGGTGGCAATGGGAATTATTGAGATTTATTTTTGAAAATAATTGGATTATTATTATACTGTGTACACTTATTATTATCCTGATTCACTAGTAGATTGGAAGTTTCAATATCAATCTTAGTTAATCTTTGTAACAAATAAGAGACACTTTGATTTGTTTGTGAAAAAGATAACTTTGTTATTGATTCATATTTTAATAAATGTGCTTCATACAATTTTTTTAACTCACAGATTTTGTTTGAAAGGCTACTATATTTATTACTTAAGGAATCATATTTATGAGTTAGAGCCAAGTATTCTTTCTCTAATTCTTTATTTCTTGTAGCCAGTTGAGAAATATTCAATGTTAAGGACAAAATTGTGTCACTTGTGAGCTTATTTTCCTGTTCCTCACATTCAGTTATTCTATTCCATAATTCTGAAACAATTCTATGTACAGTTGGATTTTTTTTTAAATACTCAACATCTTCCTTCTCACATTCTTCACTATTTTGTGAAGCTGTCAACTCACTAATAAGTGTTGGAAACTGAGGGTTAACTATATTATTATCATAAATAGTTTTATTGTTATTAACAAAAGATAAATTAGGTTTATCTACATCAAAACCTAATTGTCTTAAGTCCTCCTCAATTCTCTAAACAGATTTGACATCATTTATATTTCCTGAAATGTAATTATCAATATTGTGTGCAATCTGAGAAGGAAATCTACTTACCAACAGATAGGAGCAAGCCCTGATTTTGGAGCTTTTGCTTTGGCTTGTAGAGGTGAGTTGAAGTGGTCTGATGAGGGGGTGGATCCTTTTTGCAGTTGTGACTGGCCCACTGTTGGTGAAACCAATCCCATTTCAAGTTTTATACTAAAATCTTGTCCTGAGACTTACCTGATCCTTCTTGGATAGGGGGTTACTGGTTTATCTGTACTCCCTTCAGCTCTTCCAGAGTTTGGTTTAATTTCTGGAATCCTATCCTGCAGTTGGTTTCCACCTTTATCACTTCCTTTATGATAGAAGATTTTGACTCCTCCAGCTTCAGAACTTGTTTTTCCAAGTGGGAAAGTTGATCCTGAAGAGGAGGTGATGTATTCCTTATAGTTATCTTTTTTAAAAGGGTGTCCTTTTACTCTATGCTCATTTTTTCTGGCTGTGGGTAGGAATGACCTTCCATAGTGATGTCCTGGAGCATTTTTTTTAGCTTTAGACCTGGTATTAAAAGCAGGATTATCAATTACATAGTCCAGTGGAGAACTCATTATGTCTCAAATAACAATTTTTTACACCTACATAAGGAAAAACATTTATGGTAATCAGTAGACAAAAAATATTAGCAATATAAATACTAATAAAAGGGCTGGAGCTTACCCTGAATTTATATTTTTATTTTTTAAAATAAAATAAAATAAAATTCAAAAAAATCTGTTAAAAATTAAATAATAAGTTTAACTAGAACTTAATGAGGGTGGATAATTAGATAACCCTTCTTTAACCAAATACTAATTTAATTGGGTGTTATTTTGATTACCAAATACCAAGTGAAATTGGGTTTATATTGGGTACAGTTACTACTGTAAATACCTAATTTTTTTCTTAAAAAAATCTATACAATTATTATAAAGGTTATTTACCGCAATAATTGAGCTATGATGACCCACTAATGTTCTTTAGAACCAAATATTTGGTTTTTATGAGCTATAATAGAATAAAAATCACACTCTAAGGCTTATACTAAATAATAAGTAATAATTAAGGAAAGATCCCCGATTGTCAGTGTATGCTAGTATCTAAGTATGATTTAATAGTAAATATTATTTTTCCAACTACTTTTTGATAAATTATTTAGTGATTAAACCTCCGGGAAAGACTAATAAAATAGTTATGCTCAGTGTTAACTCATAATATTTGGATTGGTGTGTGGTAGTGGTGGAAAATAGGTTAATAAAATACAGTTATAGCTAATATAAAGATAATATCAATTAATAAACGCTTTAAAATATATTTATATATGATATCAATTGTTTTATAATGTTTATTTTAATTTTAGTATGTAATTTATGTCCAATAACCCATCAAATCCTCCCTTACTTATACCAAAATCCACTGGAGTGCACAGACCTTCAATCCAGATGATGTCACTGCTCTCACCAGTAATTACAGCACTGTGAGGGCCCATCACCTCCCAATTGTGTCCACTTCAAGAATTTTCAACACCTAGACGTCCATTAAGGACCCTCCATCACAATTAATGATATCCTAAACCCATACCATAAATAGAGAGAACAGATAAAAGCGGATACCATAAAGAAACAGGTAAAATAAATCATCCAAAGAGTATATAATGAAACCCAAAGAATATAAAGGAACCAAATAAACTTTCCAAGCCCCCAATAACATCTCCATGAATCCATATTAACCCAGTAATTATATCCCAACCCATTGTCACCGGACGACCTACGCACAAGGTCAAGGGTGTTCCTGGAAGTGAGGTGGAGAAAGGAGTTTAGAAACTTTGGCGAGACACAGAGGAAATGTGCAAGGAAGTGATTCAAAGATGCTTCAAAGGATGAACTACTGCTTCGAGATATGTTCAAGGAGAATTCTAATATAATTTAAAGGTAATATTAAATTCTTAAAATCTCACGAAGAGTTGGAAACTCAATAATCAATGATTTAGGATTTAGAAATGATTACTGAGAAAATAAGTAAAGATACAATAATAATGATTTAAACTAAAGCTTTTACCACTATTAACTATATATATGTTTTATAATTTAATTCTAAAGAATTTCGAACCCAAATCCCAACCCCTTTTATATCCTTTACTCCTCCTTGAATTGACCTCATACCCATCCACTATTCCGCACACCACAGACCATTAAAAAATACATCCATTACACCTGGACTGTCAGCCAGGCTATTCCAGGAGTCCAGTAAATGATATATAAATTATAAAACCTTAAAGAGTGGGTAAGACTTGTATTTAATGAATATAACTTAATATTTTATTGCATAATGAAATTATATAAGAATTTTATTATATACAAGTGTTACATTAAATTTATTGGTTATATATATTTTTATATACAGTTAAATTGAACATAATATAATATATTCTACAAATAATGGCGCATTTTAATGTATTTAATAATTCTAAATTTATATTTAATTAATTGAAAAACATATATTATAATTATAACTGTAAAATTGATTTATAATATATTTAAATTAATTACTTAAATTTATATATTAAATAATACCTCTCATATGATACTAAACAATAATTAATGACGCATCTTTTGACCCTTAATTGTGTTAGAAAAAAACAAATAAATTAATTTATACTAAATTGAGATTAATTACATGTTTTGTTGCGTCAAAGTATTTTTTGTTTCACTTAAAATATCCTTTAATCAGATTGTACCATCTGTTTGGAATTATATTTCTCATAGTTCCTATGTTCCAATCTTGTTTAGTTATTCACTATTTTTCACTTACTGATTTGGGAATTAATGACGGGAAAATTGGATTCTTAATTGGGATTTTAATTAATTGTTTCATGTTTTTCTCTATATTGTTATGTTTCATTTACTCTTTTGATATATTTGTTTTACTTCATTCTAATCATTGTATTTACAAAGATAGTAGCGCTTCAGAGGACCCATTGCCTATAAAAGGGCCTTGGATAATCCCCTGTAGCCTCATCACTTATTAAACACTCAACAAATTAAATAAATATTTTATTACGTTTATATTTTTTTATTAGTAATACAAATCTAATTAAAAGTCTATATAACAAATCAAAGGTTGCTTTAAGTCTTATAGTGATTAAAAGTGTTTGCCGTGCAGAAACCTTACATTAAATAATATTATTATTAATAAATACTAAGCTTTTGTCATCTCTCAAAGTTGCTCGTCGTTGTTTTCCCTCTTAAATAAAATTAAAATATCCTATTACAAATTATTCCTTTTATTTTCCCTTGTCCTCCTTCTTCTCTCCTCCTTTTCCCCTAATTTTCTTACCTTCTTCTAGACAACTGACCGACAACTGGGGGCCTTTCCAAAACAACGACAACGATCAAGCCTGGCGACGAACGACAAAACGCACGGACCACCTAGCAAAAGAAACTTTTGCCGCAACTGTGTTTCGAACTTGGGTTCGACATCTTAAGTTTATATAATATTAATTTTTATATTATTTTGAAGTGATTTTTCGATCACTATAGTAAGTTCACCTTTGCGCCTCTCACTCATATTACTATATTTTTATTGCAATAACAGTGATTGTGGCTTAATTGCTGATTCACTGAGTGTAAGTGTTCAATTTTTAAAAAAAAATTTTTCCTAGTTGACCATTATAGAGTGTTAAATCCTCTTAGTCCTAGAAGAATTGACATTATTATTAATACAAATTGAATTATTAATTTAATTTTTTTTATTATTAATTATTGTTAATTTTGGTTGACTTAAAAGTACATTGTGCTTAGTCCCAAATATATTGCCATATTTAATATTGGTAATTAATTGGTTGAATTAACTTACTTGTTATTCCCAATTTAACCTTGCAATCCATTTTTTTTTAAAAAAATTAATTTTTTAATTATTACTTTATATTGAAAATTATTTTTTCTATAATTTAATTAATTAAATATTTTTTTTTATTATTTGGAGCAATTATTGACTAACTTTTATTATTTTTTTATAAAGTAAAAAGTAAATTATAAATCTTCCCACTAGTATGTCCAACAATTTGGCAGAAAAAATGGATAACATGCAAGTGGATGAGATAGAAATTGACTATGATGCTGACACTGTAAGTTCTTCTAAAGTTGGTCATAAAAAATCTTATGCTAACACAAAGAATTCACATACTGCAGGATGTGGAAATGACAGGAAATGCAAACAAACCAAACCCCCTTCCCCCAGTACCACAGAAGGAAGTAAAGCCTCTAGTGCCTCAAGAAGGTCTTCCAAAAGGCTTCAAAATAAAAAAGCTTCCTCTGCCACAACAAATCAGCAACCTATCCAGTCATATAAAAGAGTTGAAAACAGAAAACATGACGTACAAAGCAAAGGTAGACACATTGTGGGATCAGGTCCAAGAACTCAGGAACCAGATTCAGGCCCAGGCCCCTCCTCAGTTGCCTCCCAATCAGCCTCAGTTTCAGGCTCAACCTTCACAGCCACCCAGCTCAACCATCCAAAATCCAAATACTATGGAAGTAGAGCAATGGAAATGGGATTATCTAATGAGTCACTACCAACAGAATGTGCAACACCCTCCTCATCATCAGCCTGGCCCATCCAGAACACCCAATTTCCATCCACCTCCTCATCCCTACCAACAAGGCAGGAGAAAGAAGGCCCAAGCACAATCCCAAACCCAGTCCCAGGGGAAGTTTCCTCCTCTGCCATGGTAAGTAATTTGGTTGATAGCCACTTGGGTATGTTTTCTAATAAATCTTCTTCTGCAGGTAATATTATTGAACATGGTGAAAGAACAGTTAAACCTGTTAAAAGACAGCTTCCTGTAACTAGTAGCCCTATTGATGTAATTAGCAAATTGTCATTTGATGAACCTTTACATTTAACTTCTACATCTTTAATTAATCCTTCTCTTGCAATTAAAAATGATTCTGTTCCCCCTGAAATCTATACCTTAATTGAAAAAACTTCTGAGGAAATATTGAAAGATACCCTTGATTTTAATATTGTAAAAGACAAACATGTGAGAGATGTGTTAATCCATGAAAATGATAGATTAAATAATTTACACTTGCAATGTAAAGTGAGTTCTTCTGTACAAGATACAGCTTATTTAAAAATCAAAGAAACCTTGAATATTGTTCTTAGTCAACAAAAACAAATAAGAAGTGACCATAGATCTATCTCAGATAGAAATATCAGTCTACATAAGACCTTGAGTGAATTGAAACCCCTTATTGAGGAAAATTATTCATTCAAGAATGAAATAAAATCTCTGCAAAATGAGTTTAAGAAGCTAAAAAATGATTTCCATGCACTAAGTACCAAACACTCAGTTTCTGAGGACAGAAATGTTCTATCTCTTGCAAAAGTAAATGACCAGATGTCTGAAATTCCAAGAATAAGAAACTATGTGTCTGACCTACAGGAAAAGTTCTCAACCTTAACCATCAATAATGAATTAAATGAGATTTCTGCAAATAAGCTGCATAAAAATAAAGAGAAAAAACCTGAACAAAGTTCATCCTTTCTTCCTCATATTTCAACCATTAAACAAACTGACAATGAGTCTGTAGAATCTTTTGCTACTAGCAAAAAATCTTGTGATGGTCATGCACCAGCTGTTTCTGTAAATAATGAAATTTCTGAACACCTGGCTAAACTTCAGGAATTATTACTAATGAATAATTCAAACCAAAAAGTGGACCATCCCAGTAGTCAGAAAAATTGGCCCAAGTTAGACCAATATCCTACCTTTGATGGTGATTCTTCCTCTGATTGGCAACGCTTTATCCAAAGAATTGATAATTTAAAGAGATCTTATAAACTACCTGATGAGGAAATTGTTTCTAAGCTAATTTCTTTATTTTCCAATGTAGCCTTGATGTGGTATGAATCTGTCCTCTTAGATAACAATCATTATACATGGAATGATTGGAAATCCTTGATTGAGAATCAGTTTGGTGGTTCAAAATTCAGGTTAGCTCAGCAGAGACTGTATGAGAATACTAGATATGTATCCTCCTCTGTTGAAAAGCCCATTGTTTTTCTGATGAAAATAACTAAAATCCTTAGAGCAATTGATCCAAAGATGGATTATGATATTTGGAGAGATAAAATCTTGTATAAATTACCAAATTCTCTTAGGGATTTGATTGTTGCTAGAACTGAGCATGTAAGGGAAAATTCTTCTTTCATTAATATCTGTAATGAAGTATTACTCAACCATAGATATGAACCAAAGAATTACCTTAGTAAATCTTATAAGGATCAGAATAAACCTTCTATAAAGCTCCCAGAAAAATCTGGTAGACCCTCTGCCCCAGTTGCACCTAAAAAATATGCAACAAATACTTGTTATAAATGTAACAAACCGTGGCAGAAGGGTCATGTTTGTGACAAGAAAATTCATCTTGTTGAACAAAATGAAGACACTGATGAAGTTGAACTTGATGTCAATAATTCTTCCAGTGACTGTGAAAGTAATATCTCCTATGACAATGAATCTGTTAAAGATGTTTTGATGTTGGAACATGATGTCAATTATTTAAATAATATATCTAAAGATTGTGTATTGAATTTATCTTCAGTAGAAAATGCTGAGATAATTAAAGATATTACTAACAATTCTATTCCTATATCCCCTTTAAAGGCACCTGTTATCATTAATGGTAAAAATGTTGATGTAGTTCTTGATTCTGGTGCTGGAGGAAGTGTAGTATCTGAAAAAGCTTTGGCTTCAGTGGATAAGGAATATTTGAGTAAATTATTTCCTATAACTTCTGAAAAATGGAGAGGGTATGGTTCTACCTTATTTCCTATTGGCAAATACAAAACCTCTGTATTCTTCAAATATAATGGTGGTTTTGTCAGAGCTATTTGTGAGTTTGTTGTCATGAAAAATGATAATTTGAGCAATTGGTTTATTATGGGAAATGATATTTTAACCATTTTTGGTGTGAAACTGGATCCAGCAAATAATTGCTTTACTTTAGGAATGAATGGGAAAAGAAAATTCAAAATTTCTTCTCCTAGACCTTCTGGGCATTTGTTGAAATCTTGTAACTCACTGACCCAATGTAAAGGTAGAACAACAACTGAAATGGATGATTTATTACATGAAATAAATACCGCTTCTTTTGGTGATCAGTTGACTAGTGAACAAAAGGATTCTATTGTTGCCTCTACTACCTCTTTCCCTATGGCTTTTGCTCATGGTTCTCATGTCTTGGGAATTGTTCAGGAAGAGATGAATATTACCTTATCCTGTAATTTGAGTGATATTCCTCCTTCCCTTAAGAAAAAACCATATCCTGCTTCTCCATCAAAAAGAAAAGATATTGAAGATAATATTGAAACATTTTTGAAAATGAATATCATTGAGAAAGTGGATGTCACCCCCAAATATTGTGTCATCTCCCCAGTCTTGATTTCATATGAAAAAGATAAAGCTAGATTATGTGGAGATTACAGAGCTTTAAATACTTATACTGTTGATGATATTTATCCTTTACCCAGAATTAATTTAATACATGCTACCTTGCAAGGTGCAAAATTTATTAGTTGTCTGGATGGTAATAAAGGTTATCATCAAGTTCCAGTTGAGGAAAATTCTCAAAAATTTTTGCTTATTGCTACTCATATGGGAATATATAAGTATGTTAGGATGCCATTTGGCCCTAAAAATGCTCCTTCAGTTTTTCAGAAAGTTATGGATAACACTTTCCATCAAGAAATAATTGAAGATTGGCTCATGGTTTATATTGATGATATTATTGTTTTTTCTAAAACTTTTGATGAACATATGATTCACTTGAATAGAGTTTTCCAAAAAATGGATGAAATCAATATGACCTTATCTTTAAAAAAGTGTAAATTTGGTTTTCAATCTTTGAAAGTCCTTGGCCATGTTGTGTCAGGCTTACAAATTTGTGTAGACCATAATAAAGTCGCTGCCATTCAAAATGTGAAAGCACCAACTTCTGTAAGAGAAATCCAAAGTTTTTTGGGTATGTGTGGCTATTATATACAATATATTAAAAATTATCAGGTCATAGCCTTGCCTCTTACAAAACTAACCAGAAAAGATGTTGCTTTTCTCTGGAATAATGACTGTCAGAAAGCTTTTAATACATTGAAAAGTTGCTTAATGACAGCCCCTATATTGGCTCTTCCAGATTTTAACAAGCCATTTGTACTTTATACAGATGCTAGCTTTATTTGTCTGGGTGCTGCCCTTCACCAAAAGCAAATTATTAATGATAAATCCTCAGAGGTTGTAATTTGTTATATTTCAAGAAACTTAAGAAATAGTGAATTGAAATATGGTGCCACTCAATTGGAGTGCTTAGCCTTTGTTTGGGCTCTTGAGAAACTTCATTACTACTTGGATGACCAAAAATTTGAGTTGGTAACTGACTGTAGTGCTGTGAAATCTCTCTTAAACCTCAAAACACCTAACAGACATATGTTCAGGTGGCAACTTGCTGTTCAGGAATACAGAGGAAGGATGACTATTATCCATAGAGCTGGAAATTTTCACTCTAATGTTGATATGCTCTACAGATTGCCTCTGCCAAATAATGACTCCAATCCTGCTTATGTACCTGAAGATGATACTGTTCATATACATGGTATATTTATAGTTGATATGGAAGAAGAGTTATTACAGTTAATACTGGATTCATATGATAAAGATTCTGATTTAAATAAATTAGTTACTATTTTAAATGATCCTAAGAATGCTTCAATTCAAGCATTAATAAAAACTCTTCCTGCAAAGTACCAAAATGCTTTAAATAAAGGAAAGTTTTCTATTGAAGATGGTTACATATATTATAGAAGAAAGCTTACCAATGTAATTGTTATTCCTCCTTCAATGAAAGAAACTATCCTCAAACTTTGTCATGATGACATATTAGCTGGTCATTTTGATCTTGAAAAAACATTGATTAGAATCAAAAACACTGCATGGTGGGCTAATATGTCTGAAGACACAAAATTATATGTTGAATCTTGTGATTCCTGCCAAAAATCTAAAAGGTTAACAGGTAAGAGAGCAGGGTTACTACAACATATTGAAGCACCTAGTGCTCCCTGGAAAATCATTAATATGGATTTTGTCACTGGTCTTCCTGTTGCAGGTAAAGACAGCTTTAGCTCTTGTTGGGTAATAGTGGATAGATTCACAAAAATGTGCAAATTTATTCCAACCCACAAAGATGTATCCACCAAAGAATTAGCTTTCTTATGGTGGTCTTACATGTTTAATATTATTGGTTTTCCAAAAGCCATTATCTCTGATAGGGATCCAAAATTCACTTCTGAGTTTTGGACCTCTTTGATGGATATTTGTGGCTGTGAGTTAAAATTGTCTACAGCTCACCATCCTCAGACTGATGGTCTAGCTGAAAGAATGATTCAAACTCTGGAAGATATGATTAGAAGGTATTGTGCCTTTGGTTTAGAATATAAAGACAATGACAGATTTACTCATGATTGGGTCACTCTTTTGCCTGGTCTTGAATTTGCATATAATAGCACTGTTCATTCTGTCACTGAGAAAAAGCCTTTTGAGCTTTGGTTAGGTTATGTCCCAAACACTCCTGCTCAGATTCTCAATAATAAATTACCTAAGTTGGAACTACACCCTGGTGTAAAATCTTTTATGCAAATGCAACAGCTATGCAGAAAACATGCTCAGAGTTGTATTGATAAAGCATTTGAATATGAAAAGAAAAGATGGGATAAATCTCATAAAGAATACACATTTAACAAGGATGATGAAGTGTTGATCTCTACTGTCCATTTCAATTTACAAGGTAACCACAAATTAAAAGATCCTTTTGTAGGACCATTTGTTGTTAAAAGAATGGTTGGTAATAATGCAGTAGAAGTTGTATTGTATTCTCCATATGATAGGAAACATCCTGTCTTTCCCATTTCTTTACTTAAACCTTATACTTCCAACAGTGACTTATTTCCAAAAAGAAGAGGAAGACCTAAGAAGAACCCTCAGGAAGTCACAGAAACAGCAGAAATTGATAAAATTCTCAATGAAAGAATTATCACTTCTGAAAGAGGTACTGAATATTTATTGAGATATAAGAACAAATCATCTGAACATGATGCATGGATACCTGGCAAGGAAATTTCAAATCTGACTGCTCTGTTGAAAAAATACAAAATGAAAAAATCTTAGCATTTTTTTTTATTGTTTTTTTAGAGTGAGGGAGTGTCAGCCAGGCTATTCCAGGAGTCCAGTAAATGATATATAAATTATAAAACCTTAAAGAGTGGGTAAGACTTGTATTTAATGAATATAACTTAATATTTTATTGCATAATGAAATTATATAAGAATTTTCTTATATACAAGTGTTACATTAAATTTATTGGTTATATATATTTTTATATACAGTTAAATTGAACATAATATAATATATTCTACAAATAATGGCGCATTTTAATGTATTTAATAATTCTAAATTTATATTTAATTAATTGAAAAACATATATTATAATTATAACTGTAAAATTGATTTATAATATATTTAAATTAATTACTTAAATTTATATATTAAATAATACCTCTCATATGATACTAAACAATAATTAATGACGCATCTTTTGACCCTTAATTGTGTTGGAAAAAAACAAATAAATTAATTTATACTAAATTGAGATTAATTACATGTTTTGTTGCGTCAAAGTATTTTTTGTTTCACTTAAAATATCCTTTAATCAGATTGTACCATCTGTTTGGAATTATATTTCTCATAGTTCCTATGTTCCAATCTTGTTTAGTTATTCACTATTTTTCACTTACTGATTTGGGAATTAATGACGGGAAAATTGGATTCTTAATTGGGATTTTAATTAATTGTTTCATGTTTTTCTCTATATTGTTATGTTTCATTTACTCTTTTGATATATTTGTTTTACTTCATTCTAATCATTGTATTTACAAAGATAGTAGCGCTTCAGAGGACCCATTGCCTATAAAAGGGCCTTGGATAATCCCCTGTAGCCTCATCACTTATTAAACACTCAACAAATTAAATAACTATTTTATTACGTTTATATTTTTTTTATTAGTAATACAAATCTAATTAAATGTCTATATAACAAATCAAAGGTTGCTTTAAGTCTGATAGTGATTAAAAGTGTTTGCCGGGCAGAACCCTTACATTAAATAATATTATTATTAATAAATACTAAGCTTTTGTCATCTCTCAAAGTTGCTCGTCGTTGTTTTCCCTCTTAAATAAAATTAAAATATCCTATTACAAATTATTCCTTTTATTTTCCCTTGTCCTCCTTCTTCTCTCCTCCTTTTCCCCTAATTTTCTTACCTTCTTCTAGACAACTGACCGACATGGACCCTCCTTGCTAACATCCGTTAACCCTTTAATCCTCCACTATCCATTTCGTCAATGCTCACTACCCCTTTTAATAATTCACAGACATTTAATAAACCTTTTAGTGCACCATTACATTGACTATTGCTCTGTGCGTCGCTTATTGAGGAAAAGACTGAGACACACTATTGAGAGATTGACTAATTTAGATTTAGAGTTTAGACTAGTGCGGTTGAATAGCGAGTACACAAAGGAAAGTCACAGTTGCTATGTAGAATTTCTTTCTGCGCTTCGAGTATGGATTTAGACTTCTTTTTATTGATTTAATGAGCTACTTTTGCCTCGAGTGTCACGTGGCGCATGACAGATGCCTGGGTATAAAAATGCGAGCTCCGTTGAGCATGAGACATTTACTTCCCACACTAGTTTCCCTGTATTTAATTTTTGTTTATTCATTTATTATTATTATATCAACTTGTCCTACTCCAGCTCCTACACCTCCTCACCCCAAAGCCAATGGTGGGCTCGTTACTCAACAGTATTCCCAAGCATGTATGGCTTGTGAATCAATGGAATACTTCTGTGTGGAAAGCACAGCTACTTGAGGTCCTCGCCAGAAATGCGAGTTTTGCCGATGGAGATGGGTGGCGTGCGATGTGTTAGCAAAAAATTTGGACATTGAACGAAGGTTTACCAAGACTAAATATTGGGTAATACCGAAGACAAAAGAAGTGGTTGAAGACATATGGGACGTGTCAAGCGGGGATGACAAATTAGAAGCAGCTGAGGAGGAAGTCAAGGAAAATACATTGTCCTGGGTAAACAAAGGGTAGAAGAGGAGGTGGATGAGTTGGTGGATTAAGATGAGGAGGAAGACACCAAAAAAGCAGCAAATGGTCATTGAAGATGACGAGGAAGAAAAGGAAGTGGCAGTGGGAGTCACATTGATTTTATTTCTAGAGGCTGATCCGATGTTCGAAGTAAGTTTGATTTTATTTTATTTTCCAAAGAAAAAATTTTACTGATGACCATATGATTTAGAATTTAGATGTCATGGCGGAAGCCCCTACGGTGGAAGCTTCGAGTGTGGGAGCTCCTATTGTGGAAACCACTGCTGTGGAAGTGGCGCTGTCAATTCCTACCAAAGAACAGTTACCAGTGAATGCCTTGAGGGAGGATAATGAAGAAACTCTTGACCAGGTATGTTCAAAGAAACCTGGCCAGGGTCGACGAGCTAGATTTATCGAAGATTTAAGCGGTGAAGTCGATAAGATTATTGATGCTGCTTCCTTCGAGGTGGCCAAAGAACTACTGGAAATTAGGGAAGTAGTACCGGTAGGAGAGGAGGAGGTTTTTGAAAAATGTAGGAAGGAGATAAGGGTGATTTTGGGGAAGATGAAGGGATTGTTTCAAGAGAAAATAAAGGAGAAAATTTAAAATGGAAGGAGAAAGGAAAAGAAAAGTAGAAACAGTTTGTATTTATTTATTTTATTTTGTTGTTTTAATTTAAAATTTTAATATTTATTTTATAAGATTTTGAGAGAAAAAAGAAAAAAAAGAAAGAAAAAATTTAAATAAAATTTTGTTTTAAATTTTGAAAGCAGAAAAGAAAGAAATTTTAATTGAAAGAGTTTTAGTTTAAATTTTGAAAAAAAAATTTTAAATAGGAAAAAAGAAATAGTTGATTGAAATAATTTTATTGGAAATGAAAATTTAATGAAAGAAAAAATTGTTATTTATGAAAGTTTATTTATTAAAGTTTTGAGGAATTTTAGTTATTTAAAAAGAAAAAATAAAAAGAAGAGAAGAAATAAATTTTTTTTAAAAAAAGAATTTGAAAGAAAGAAGTAATTGTTCGAAGAAATTTTAAAAGAGAGATTTAGAGGTTGAAGTGAAATTCGAGAAGGATTGTTGTGTTGCGTTTGTGAAAAATTTTGATAGTTCGAGGAAAAGAATTTTTTAAGGAAAGAATGTAGGTAGAAAATTTGAAAAGAAAAGAAAAGAAATTTTAGAAGGTTTTATGAATTTTTTATTTATTTTGTTTTAAATTTTATTTTATTTTAATTTTATTTTAATTTAATTTAATTTTATTTATTTTAAAGAAGGTTGAAAAACTTTTGAAAGAAAAAAAAAAAGAAGAAAGAAGAAAAGAAAACAAAAAATATGGAAATTTTAGAGGTAGAGATGTTTTAGATTTTAAAGAGAAGAAGGAAAAAAAGAAAAAAAAAAAGAAAAAAAAGAGAGTTTTAAGGTTTTGGTTTTAAAGGATTTTTAAGATGAAAAGATTTTAGAAGTTCAGGGGTGTTAGAAACATTGATGGCTGCTTCCCAGGATGTTTTGTCTGAATCATCGAGGAAGCCTTCCCATTCCACGAGGTATTGAAGTTTCCCCTTGCGCATTCTTGAATCAAGGATACAGCTTACTTCCCACTCTAGATGGTCTTCTACTTTGACCGGTTCCGGAGGAGGTTGGTTCTTGCCCGGGTATGTTTCTCAAGCCAGTTCCAGGAGAGATACTTGGAAAAAAGGGTGAATAGCCTGCCGTTTAAGAGGTAGCTTGAGTCGAAATGCAGTTTTAGAAACTTCAGAGTCAATTTCGAATGGTCCCAAGCGCTTTTCAGCTAGTTTCTTTGATGGTCGAGTCGTTCGAATGCTTTGTGCATTGAGCCATACTTTGTCGCCTGGTTTAAAAGAAGGAGCAGATTGTCGATGTTTGTTGGCCTGTTCCTTGTACCTTCAAAACGCTAATTCCGAGTTTGATTTAATTTCTTCTTGGAGTCATTATATGTTTCAAAGATAATGTTCCACAGGATGACTAGTTCCTACATGGATTGAGTTGAATCGAGGATGCCTTCCATAAACAGTTTCAAAAAGAGATTTTCGTGTCGAAGAATGAGTTGAGTTATTATAAGCAAATTTGGCCAATGGTAGCCATGTGGTCCAATCGTCTTGTTGGTAACTGACATACACTCGAAGGTATTGTTTGAGGATTTGGTTGACCCTTTCCGTTTGCCCAACTGTTTCAGGATGATAGGCCGTGGAGAGGTTCCTCGTGATATTGAGTTGTTGACACAGTTGAGTCCAGAATGTGGATACAAACAATGAGCCTCTATCTGAAATAATATCATTAGGTAAGCCATGTTTGGAAAATACATGTTCTAGAAACAATTTTGACAAATATTCTGCTGTAGCAGTAGTAGTGGTTTTAATAAAAATAGACATATTTGAAATCTATCTACTATTACTAATATAGCATCAAAATTATTAGAAAGAGGAAGTTGAGAAATGAAATCCATTGATAAAGATTCCCAAGGTTTAGAGGGAATAGGAAGCGGTTGAAGTAACCCATGCTTCCGGTGACGGGGAGCCTTATTCCTATTACATTCATAACAAGCTCTTATATAGGCCTTAATTTCTCTGGTCATTCCTAGCCAGAAGAAATCCCTTGCTATTAACTGGTAGGTTTTATCAACCCCAAAATGACCAGCTAATGGAGAATCATGTCGACTATTGAAAATCCATAATTTTATTACATTGTTGTTGGGTATGACTACTCTACCTTCAAAAACTAATAGACTTGATTCAATACTAAATCTTTTGGCCCCTTGCTTTGAGAGTATTTTCTCTTTTAACCCTAAACAATATTTGTCCTTCAACTGAGCTTCAAGGATGTTGGATAATGGATTTTGAAGCGATTGAATTGTCATCGAATTAAGTTGATGAGTCGTTAACATGTATTTGTTGTAAATTGATTTCACATTTGCTGGGTTCTTGTCAGCAAATGCATCCCCCCACTGTGGGTAAATGTTGTCCTGAAATGACAAGATATCTGGGACAATGCAGTTCTTACCTGGGCGATAGGAAATAGCAAAAGGAAATTCAGACAGAAATTCAGCCCACCTGGCTTGACGCCTGGTTAACACTTTGGAAGACATATAGTATTTCAAAGCATTATGGTCATTTAGAATTTGAAAAAGACTATTTAGGCTGAGAAGAAAAGAGAGCCATTTTTTAAGACAATGAATAATAGCTAAAAGCTCTTTGTCATGAATTTCATAATTTAATTCTGCTGAAATGAGTTTACGTGACTAAAAAGAAACAGGATGAAACAATTTTGTTTCAGGATTTAATTGAGAAATGACCCCTGCAATATCATAATCACTCACATCTGTCTCCACTATTGTTGAAGCAGAAGGATCAAAGTTTCAAAGAATTGGAGCTGTGGTAAATTCAGTCTTCAATGCTTTGAATTCCTTTTGTGCTGTAGAAGTAAAAATAAAAGGAATATCTTTTCTAAGAAGAGAAGTAAGATTGGAAATAGTTTTAAAGTAATCTTTAATAAATCTTCTATAGAAATTTGCAAAACCCAAATATCCTTGGAGGGATTTAACGGTTTTGGCCTCTGGCCATTCCAGGACTTTTTGGACCATTTTGTTGTCCATGACTAAACCATCAGTGGATAACGTAAAACCCGAAAAATCAATTGATTTAAGGTGGACTTTGCATTTATTGTGCTTGGCGTAGAGACTGTGATCTCGAAGTCGATTTAGAACCTGTCGAACATGATGAATATGTTCATCCAGTGTCTTCAATAAAATTAAAATATCATCTAAATAGTTGACAACATCTTGAAAGATGTCATTGACAAAGGTTTGAAAAGTTGATGGTGCGTTACACAATCCAAAAGGCATAACTAAATATTCAAAACTACCAAATCTAGTGCGCATTTCAGTCAGTGGTTTATGACCTTCCCCGATGCAAATAAGATTGTAAGTGCCTCTAAGATCAATTTTAGAAAAGAAATTAGCACCATTGAAAAGGGTAAGAAGCAATGACATAGGAGGAACAGGATATGCATTCTTCTTAGTGGCTGTGTTGAGCTTTCTATAGTCAACACACAACCTAAGACTACCGTCCTTTTTCTTTACAAAAAGAACAGGGGAGCCGGTTGGAGATTTACTGGCTCTGATGAAACCTTTGGCTACATTCTCTGCAATTTATTCTTGAAGAACTTGAGATCCGTCTTTCAACAAAGAATAGACAGGACCTGCCGGAGGTACTGGACCTATTAACTCTATTTGATGGTTGTAGGGTCAATGAGGTGGTAACTTATCGGCATTGCGGATTGAGAAAACATCGAGGAAATCATGATAGATTTCTGGTAGAGTTGATTTAATGGCTTCAACGTTGATTTGGTCGTCCTCATCATCTTCGAGAGATTCTGTTGAGGGAAGACCAGAATTGAGAGAGCATAATTTGATTACTTCGAGTGAAGTCATTGAGCTGGAAGGGTTAGCCAATTGTTCATTTAGAGAAAGATCATATGCTTGCAAGTCATCTGGAAGAGATTTGTCCTCTAGAAAGACGTTGTCATGCGGTTTTTTTAACTCCATATTGACCTGCATTGAAGAATTAGAAATATACTTAGTGCGTGGGGTGATAAATCCCTGTGACCAATCAATTTCAGGATTCCAAAGCGTTAAAAAGTCATGGCCAAGAATGGTATCGTCCATCCTTGAGACGTCCAAGACTGATAATTCCCACTCAAAGGGGGGAAAGTTCGGAAAGTTTAAAACCCATAAAACTTTCTTACTTACCCAATATTTGGGTTCCTCTGATTCAACCAAATAAATTGGAGTTTGATCAATATCTGTAAATGTCAGTTGTAACTTCTCGGAAAAAGATAAACTAACAAAAGATATTGAAGCTCCAGAGTCTATAAGACAACTGAAGGGGGTATCCTCCTAAAAAGAATGAATGTCAAGCGGTTTAAGGCAACTCCAGTCCTTAAGACATGGAGGTTCTGTGCACTGGGCGAGATAAGATAGTTTGCTTTGCACACAAGTAAACTATCTACTAGTTTTTTGACTTCGAACTAGTACCTTCTCTTTCCTTCAACTTTACACAATCTTCCAGCTTGTGCTTACCCCCACAATACATACATAACCCATTATCCACTCTTCTCTTCCTCTCAGCTTCTTTAAGTTCCCCTTTAGGATCCAGTATTTTGCTGATATCTCCTGGGGTTGAGCTTTTAGGTCAAGGTTTGTCCTTTCATTTATTGGGTTTGGATTGAGTTGTCCGTGGGTGTGAAGAAGGCCCCGATTTAAAATTTAGTCCTTGAGATTTGTTGGCGTATCAACAATGTTGAAGTCGTCCCTGGTAAAAGCCGTCGAGTTTGAGGATTCAATCCATTAAATCTGTTAAAGTAGTCATCTTCTGACCGTGAAGATTTAGCTGATCCAGAATCCTCAAAGGAAGTCCTTTTTTGAAATGATACTTGAGGGCAGCATCATTCCAACCTACTCAAATTTGTAGTGCTCTGAAGTTTGAGATATATTCAGAGGCTTTACCATTATCACTCATGCAAAGAAAATTAAGTTCGATTTCTGTGTTGTCAGTTTCGTTAGGGTGACCAAACAGCGTGAAGAGTTGGTCTTTGAACTCTTCCCAGTTATTAATAAGTAAGTGAGTTTTGGTCGAAGAGAGCATGAGAAGATAAGGTTCAAACCATCTTGCTGCTTTTCCGGCTAGGAATGAAGAAGCGTAAACAACCTTTGATCGGTCATTATTGAAGGATAAAGGTTCATTATGGAACAGGAGCTTGCAGGTTTGCAAGAAGGGCCGCAATCTGTCTGGATGTTCTCCATAGAATTTATCAGGAGATTTCATAGAAGGAGTTTTGAATTTAGATCCCTCCGAAGACGTTGAATTTGAAAGGGTCTTCATGAAAAGTCTCATGAAATCTTCCAGAGAATTAGATGGTCCAGGTTCCGAAGGTTGACCAGAAGGGTGAGTAGCAGGGGCGGATGGTGCCTTGTGCATTGTATCCTCTCCTTCTTCATCATCACTAGAGTCATCAAACTCTTGTGGGATGTCCTCTACAGATTGGACTTAATGTTGCCGCTCCATTAGGTCGAGTGGCTCCAAGGAGTGAGTGGGGGAAACAGGCCGTGTGGCTGTTGGCCAGCCTCTGGCGCAAGCTCTAGGAGTAGCGCCTGTAGGAGGAGTGCATTGATCAGGTGCCATTTTAAGAATTTAGAGAAAAACACCTGAAAAGGGACGTAGTAGTGTAAAGAATGAGAACTACAGAGAATTAAAATGTACTGTCACCGGACGACCTACGCACAAGGTTGAGGGTGTTCCTGGAAGTGAGGTGGAGAAAGGAGTTTAGAAACTTTGGCGAGACACAGAGGAAATGTTTGAGGAAGTGATTCAAATATGATTTGAAGGATGAACTACTGCTTCAAGATATGTTCAAGGAGAATTCTAATATAATTTAAAGGTAATATTAAATTCTTAAAATCTCACAAAGGGTTGGAAACTCAATAATCAAGGAATTAGGATTTAAAAATGATTACTGAGAAAATAAGTAAAGATACAATAATAATGATTTAACCTAAAGCTTTCACCACTATTAACTATATATACGTTTTATAATTTAATTCCAAAGAATGTCGAATGAAAATCCCAACCCCTTTTATATCCTTTACTCCTCCTTGCATTGACCTCATACCCATCCACTATTCCGCACACCACAGACCATTAAAAAATACATCCATTACACCTGGACCCTCCTTGCTAACATCCGTTAACCCTTTAATTGTCCACTATCTATTCCGTCCATGCTCACTACCCCTTTTAATAATTCACAGACATTTAATAAACCTTTTAGTGCACCATTACATTGAATATTGCTCTGTGTGTCGCTTATTGAGGAAAAGACTGAGACACACTATTGAGAGATTGACTAATTTAAATTTAGAGTTTAGACTAGCGCAGTTGAATAGCGAGTACACAAAGGAAAGTCACAGTTGCTATGTAGAGTTTCTTTCTGCGCTTCAAATATGGATTTAGACTTCTATTTTATTGATTTAATGAGCTACTTTTTCCTTGAGTGTCACGTGGCGCGTGATACCCATAAATCTGTGAAAATCTATCAAAGGAAGCAGATTAAGTTGTCCAAACTAGATATATATGCCTGAAAAAGGTGTATATGCTTGTGTAGGCATTGTGATTCAATTAAATATGTCCATATGACTTAAAGTAAGATGAAAAATATAGCTTATAGGCTATTTAGAGGTTAAAACCCACTTATAGACCTATATATACATAATAGGGGGTATCAATGTTGACGAATCTGCAATTAAATTAATTGCGGAAAATAATCTGCATATCCCAATTATCTTCCACATTATTTTTGCTAATAATTAGGTTATTAGACACTTTACGTGTCAATGTTCACCTCTTATCCAACATTTTTTTACTCAATTTTTCATAACCACATCTTGGACAACTTTCTGTCATAACCACATCTTGACCTACTTTCTGCCATAACCACATCTTGGACTACTCTCTGGATATGGCATCTACCTTTCTGCGCACTCATATTCTTGTCCCATCCTGTCCATTCTATCCACTCAAATCCCCTCACCATCTCATCTGCTTGTTTCTTCTCCTTTTCATCTTCATTTATATTTTAACATGCCTCGTCGTCCTAGATCTTCTCAAAGGCAGCCATCACCGAGTTGTTCTGCAAATCCCACTACTCCCTCTTTCCCCCGCTCAGCTGAAAAATCTAAGACCGTTCAATTAAAAAAAGATGATCATCTCATTCTTATCAACTGGCTGAAAACCAAATCTAACTATGATTCTTGTTTTGGTACTGAGTATTCAACTAAAGTAGGACGGCCCCCAGCATCAAAAGTTAATGGCTATCTTTTAATGGCAAATGAATTACGGAATAAGACCAAGGGAAGGATTGATCTTTTTCCTAAAAAGATTTCTGAATGCTTCAAGCATTACCAAGCCAAATACAAGAAGGCAAAGGCTCTTTCATCTTCCACTGGTTTTGGGATTACCAACATTGATATAAATAAGGGTATCAAATCCATAGACAATAAACTTGATTCTTTATGTCCTTACTTTAAAGAGATGGATGAAATTTTTGGAGAGCAAGCCAATGATAATCCTGTAAACATGTTGGATGGAGAAGATCCTATCTCCAAACATGATGTTGAAGCAAATCTTTTCGCATCCTCTTCCTCCACTCAAGCCTCCCCTCATTTGAATGAGACATATCTAGATAGCTTTTCTGTAGATCCTATAGGTGATTTAACCCAACCAAATCTAACTCAGGTCTGTTTCCTTTTTCTTTTATCTTATCATTTCAATTTTTTATTTACTTATCTTTTTCTTATTTCTTAAAAGGCTGATGAACAAACCCAGGATCCTCAATCAACTGAGTCTGAAGGTAGTGACAATGATGAGGAGGAAAATATGACCTTGAACAAGAAGCATATGGCTTCAAGTAGTCTAAATTTCCACTCACAAAGAAGAAGAAAAAGTGATACTTCATCACAAACCCCTTTTTTGTCTATGGAACAATTTTTAGAGAAACGTGATGCTGGTAAGTGATACCATACCTCTTATTACTTTACTCTACTTTTTTTCCACTTTATATTAATTTTTATTATCACTCTAGAACAAGTAGAAATTGCTAAAGAGACTCTAAGCTTTGAAAAGAAGAAATATGAGCTCTCTTTAAGGAGGGATGATAGGCTACAAGATTAGGAAGAGAGGAAGTACGAGCTCTCTTTACGGAAGGATGATCGGGCCCAAGATTTGGAGAAGAGGAAGTACCAGCTCTCTTTACAGAAGGATGATCGGGCCCAAGATTTGGAGGAGAAGAAGTTTGAGTTAACTCTAAGTATTGAAAAATCAAAAAAAGAGGAGAAAACACTCGAATATCAAAACCTATTAGAGCAGATGAAATATAAGTTTGATCATGAAGAAAATTCCAAAAAGAAATATTTCTTGATAGAATTTGTTAAAGCTAATAAATAAGTTGAGGAAATTGAATGTTTAAGGAAATTGTTGGATGACTAGTTTGTTTTATTTCTCTCACACTTCAACTGTTCATATGTATTTGTACATAAAATTTACAATAATTTCCTGTATTTCATTACTCTATCAATCATTACTTGAAATTTTGTATTTTAATGTTAAATATTCTTTTTTTAAATAAAATTTTCATGTCTCCTTTGAAAATTTGACGATCCCCCACCCCTGTATTTTTTTGAAGTAAGGGGTGGGTATCACCAAAATTCTTTCATGTCATGAATCTTGAAAGTCTTATATGAAACACCGCGCAATATGGGGGGCGGACTTGTTAGCAAGTCCGCAACCTTGGACTCAAATTCACCACAGATTGAACACACATTGAGCTATTGACAAAGGAACCATACAATCAGGGATGAACACCACTCAGCATAACAGTTTTTGTGGGTCTTCAAGTAGAGTTCAGTATGAGTTCAGTATGAGTTCAGTCTGAGTTCCATCTGAGTTCAGTCTGAGTTCAGGTTGGGGACTTGCTAGCAAGTCCACCCCCTATATTGCATAGTGAAACTTTGGATTTACTACCCTCTGCATTTTACTGGTATCCCCAAAATTCTTACATGTCAAGAATTTCACAAGTCTTATAAGAAATTTTGGCAAAACCCCCCATGGATTTCATTGGAGTAAGGGACAGGTATCACCAAAATATTTACAAGTCAAAAAAATACTATATCTGTTTTAAAAAATTGGCAATACTCTCCCCTGCATTTTATTGAAGCAAGGGGTGGGTATCACCAAAATTTTTCTAAGTCGTCAATTTCACATGTCAGATTTAAAAATTTGGCAATACCCCCCCCCTGAATTTTATTGAAGTAAGGGGTGGAAGTCATCTAAATTTAATATTATTACATAAATTATTAAATAAATATCTAATATATATCAATTTCCCTAGTTTAAAGTAATGACGATTCCTCAAGCCAAAATGCAGACCAAGTCTAGAAACAAAAGTTTGGGACTTTCCACAGGTATAGGCAAGAGGAACCCAATGAAACAAATAAATGTTATCATGATTACCTGTTATACAACCAAAGATCATTGGCTCATCACTTAACTTGAGAAAATTGATAAAAATAAAATATTTATTAATAATTTATGAAAAAATATAAAATTTTCAATGACAACTCTAATCCCCATACTTTTTGTATCTAGATAAAGTTTTTTTAAATCGAATAACTTTACCTTCTTTCTTTACCTTATTGATTCTTTGAATCAACTTATTACTGATTTGAAATGAGCAACCAAAATGTGTTAAATCTTGACAGGATTCCAAACCAGGAGAAGCTTTGGTTGTTTGATGATTATCCTTAGAAGAATTCCAAATAGTTTTGATGATACCATTTCCCAAACCAAAATCAATGATGCACCTGTGGTCTGGAAAATATAAACCATGTCCTTTGATTTTAGCTGGAGATGGTATTGGTTGGCCTGTTATTAGATTGATATATGAGAATATACCAAAAGTAAGAAAATTGGCATCATTCCTATCGATATGAATCCTATTGTGGAATCCAGAATGAGTGATAATAACATTAGAAAATAAAAGATATTTGTGGCTGATATTTTCCCATTCGGAGTCACACCAATTTGGTATTCCAACTTTGGTTGCAATATCATGATTTTTTTCAAATGCTTTATTACAGAGCTTTTTGAGTCAAAAAGCAAGAAAAGAGTTAAAGGAAGTTAAAGTGTCCCATAAGCAAAAATCTTCATCTTTTTGAGCTTTAGTGATATTCTTGACCAATGAATATATGCCTATATAAATGAAATAAGTGAAATGATATTAAGAATGGAAAAAAATTATTAGACATACCAAGAGAATATCCTTTAACAAAACCTGGTCTCCAACCAAATACAATCATGATGCCACCCAACAAATTCGTATTCCTTATAGTTAATCGAACCAAAGCCATTTGATAAAGAGTTATGATAAGATCCAATATTTGATTAAAAGATTCATCTTTTACACCATCAAAAGAATGAACTTCCAATATGAATTGAGCCTTATAAGAATTACTGATAACTGCAACAACTCAATCATCTCCGAATTTGGTTAGATATATGATATCTTCTGGAAATTTTTTCGGATATTGATTTTTTAATCTACTTTAGTTTTATGAAAAAAAATGTTTGGGATATGATGAAAATAACTTTCACAGAGAATTTTTTTTTTCAGATATCTTTTCTTCTGATAAAACTGATTATCTTTAATTTTTTTTGAAGATTTAGATGATGAATTTTTTTTTCAGATATCTTTTCTTCTGATGAGACTGATTATCTTTAATTTTAATGAATGATTTAGAAGAAGAATTTTTTTTCGGATATCTTTTATTCTGATCAGACTGATTATCATTAATTTTTTTGAATGATTTAGAAGATGATTGTATTGAAGTTGATTTTGAAGAAGATGATAGAGATGATAAAGATGAAGATGATAAAGAGGATAAAGATGAAGATGATAGAGAATTAAGGGGTGAATCTGAAGAAGAAGACATTTATTTGATCTGAAAAAAATTTAATGTCAAAAAAAAATTTAACACATATTTTTAAAAAAAAAACTCACATAATAATATCTTTTAAAATAAAATTTAAAGCAATATCCTTTTAAAAAAATAAAAAAAAAATTTAAAACAAAAAAAAATTTATAAATTTTCAGTAAAAATTATTTTAAAAAAAATTATGAAAGAAAACCTGAAGTTTGGTTATAAAAAACCTTCACAGAAAATCCTGTCAAAATAATAAAAAAAAATCTGTAAAAGAAAAATCAGAACAAATAAAATTTAAAAAAAAATTCATTAAAATTATTTGTAAGAAAAATTAAAAATTAATATCTAAACCTTTTTTGTTTTGTAATTTACAGGGAAAGACCTTAAAAGAATGTAATAGTTTTTTTTTCTAAAAATCTGCCAAAAAAATAAAAAAAAAGTTACTTTTTAGTATGTTTTTAAAAAAATATGTAACCCCTCTTTAACTCCCATTACAGTCCCCTTTCCCACCCTTTCTTTCTCTGAAATCACCTCTGATTTCGCTCCCTCCTTGCCTCAAAACCATCCTCAAATCCCCTCCTTGCCTGTCTCAAAATCCCCCTGAAACCCCTCCTTAATTGCTACAAAACCCTCCCAAACTCCCCCCCTTAGTTACCTTAAAACCCCCCCTTTTACCCCTCTTTAAATGTCCAAACCCCCCTCCTTTCCCCCCCTCTTTAGCCACTTCAACCCCCCCCCATTTAGTTCCCATCCCCCCTTACACTCCCCTTAAACAAATTCTAGTGCCTCCTCCTCCTTAACAAACGATCACTAACGATTGTTCGTTAAGAAGGAGGGGGGGTAGAGGTGGGTAAAGGGAAGTGGAAGGGGGGGTTGAAGCGGCTAAAGAGAGGGGAAGGGGGGTCTTGAGGCACCTAAAGAGGGGGGAAAGGGGGATTTGGGACAGGAAAGGAGGGTGAAATAAGGGGCTGTTGAGGAAGGTAAAGAGACTGGAGAAGGAATGACTAGAGGCAGGTAAAGAGAGAGGAAAAGGGGTGAAATGAGGGAGCTAAAGAGGGTGAAGGAGAGAAAAAAAAAGTTAGTCTAAACTTAAAAATAAAAAAACGACTTACAAAAAAAAAAAAAAAAAACAAAAACAAAAACAAAAAACAAAAAACAAAAAAAAGCAAAATAAAAAAATTCATAATTAGCAAATAAAAAACAAGAAAAAAGAAAAAAAAAGACTTACCTGGTGAGATGAGTTGAGAAAATAAAAGTAACAAAAATATTTGAGTGATGTTTGAGGAGAGGATGAAAAGGATATGAGTGATGAATGAAAAAAAAAAATCACTGACAAAATATGCAATTTCAGAAAATATATGATTTCATGTTGAGCTGGTGAAAGAAAACCAATGAGCCATCCAAAAAAAAGATATTCACCGTAAATTCCAAAAAAAAAATGAATATGCAACAAACCAAAATACCAAACCAAGTGAATAAAGTACACAAAGAGGACATTTTCAGATTAAAAAAAATAATTTAAAAGGGTGGTGAAGAGAAATGTTGGAGAGTAATAGGCGTAATGACAGAGAGTATGCCGGTTGAATGAATGTTTTGTGATTCAAGGGAGGGGAGAGCCGGTGCTGGTTCAGGATCCTCTTCTTCATAAAGATCATTACACTCATCCTTTAAATCAGCTAGGATATTGTGGAGTATAATGCAAGTCATGATCCAATGATTTGCAGTTTTGATCTCCAATTTTTTTTGAAATTGGATTTGGAGCTCCTGAAGACTAGAAAATTGTCCCTTTAAAATACCTATAGCATTTTCAATTTGTACTCTTAATTGGGAAAGGTGATTATTAAATTTAGTTTTGGGGTCATTTTCTAAGGTTGCACCACGAAAAGCAGGTATAATGTACTTCTCACTTGCATATGCTGAGTCTGCAAGGAGGTACTGAGATTCGTCAAAGTATGAGTCAGGGGTTTGAGAAATCCTCATTCTTTGGAAGACGGAAGAGTCATGACATGAGCCAGGGCAGCCACTATGAAAAGCAATAAATTTTTTATTGACATTGCATACAAGTTGATCGGCAATAGAGTATCTAGAAAGAAGATAAAAAGTTAGTTTATGAAGGATGAGAAATGGGAGAAGATTTTGAAGAAACCTTTTTTTGTGATCAAAATAATGGTTGCCATCATGAGCAGGCTTTTGACTCAAAGGTATAGTTGTGCCATCAACAAATCCTACACAGCCAGGGAAACCTTCAGCTTGCATTACTTGAGAGCATTCATGTCAGCCTGTATATCTCCAGGACTGAGTAAAAAGTGATTATAAATTATGTTAAACACATGAACTATACATGGGAACAATAAATAAGAGTACACAAATAGTATACATAAGTAAAATTATGATAATACACAAAAAATGCCATTATAACACCTTATATACACGCATATATCCACCTTTTATAGGTCTTATGTACTTAATATTAAGTTGGAATATGTTAGGGTAATCTTAAGAACCTTAAGTATAAGGCTACATAATTTTTAAGTACACTTAAAGCTGTTATATTCATTGTTTTATGCAAAAAACAAGAAATGTGCTTTCTTTCACTTAAAAGTTGACTATATGCGCTATAAAATTGAGAATATCACAATCGTGCTTTGACAGATCAATTGGGCTCAATTAGAACTATTGATTTGGCTATTTAAATGCATAAAAATAACACTTTTCAAATTTGGTGTTTTTTATGCCAGAAATGGCTTCTGTGTACTGGCCACATACTGCCTGCTTTTTTCCTGTGTGAATAGCTTCATTTTTAGCAAAGTTAGCTTTTTCACACTATAATTACCCCATATTCTACGCCCACTGTGGGGAAACACACTAAAATAGGCGACAGGCGCTTATTTAGTGTCCTAGCTTAATTAATAATGCATTGACCTTGTTTATATGCACTAATTTCATTAATAACCTCACTCTTCGCACTTTATTTCATCACCACGCTTAAATTCGCCTAATTTTAGTCAAGGATTTACCCGTGAAAGCGCCTGCCAAGAACTGCATGTAGTTACCCCACATCTCACGCTCTTTTTTAAGTTTTTGGGTGGTTTCTCAGTCAATTTTGGTTATTTTTGAATGGGAATTTCACGTAGTATAATGTCAGGATTAGCCCCATTATTTCTACAGTAAATCCCCCTTATTATTAAGCTATTATTAACCTTAAAAAGTCCCCTTTAGTCTTTTATATCATTGTTTTATACACATATACTCTCTTTTTGTCTTTTTTTATAATTTTGATGGATCTCCCTTATTATTACAGTATTTTGGCGGTTGTTACTTGTCTAATTATGTCATGGGTCACTAGGGATGTTGATGGGAAGGTCTATTAGTTGTTTTGAGGCGTCATTAACTGTGTATTGGATGGTATATCAAGGGATTTAGTGGGGAACTCAGTGTGTATAAAAGGAGGAGGTTTTTGGGTCTTGTTTCTACATTCTTTATCATTAAAATTTAACCAATATAACCAAATCAATTACAATACATATCAATTAGTACTTCTATAAGACTTTTGAATAGTATCTGAATTATAAAATCTATTTTTCTACCAACTACTAAGATTGTAAGCCATATATAATAATAAGTGAGAATTATATTACTGAGACCTTTATATTTGATTATATTTTATAACTTAGTGGATTAAAACTACAGTATTCATATAGGACCATTAAAATCTTCTAGACAACTGACTATTCAAGCTAGTTCACGTCCTTGTACTTGACCTTAGCCTGACAATTCAAGTCGCTGTTCTGGAGTTGGCCAAGCAAGAATTCGAGACTTGAGGGAAAGGATAGCAATCATACAGCGCTTGGTGTATAATATCATGGTATCATATCTTATGTTAAAGAGATCATCCAAAAGTCTTACAGCAGCACTGTTTCCATTTGAGACAAAGCGACATAGTGCAACAGCAAGTTGGATGGCAGGATTACGCTGTTTGTTATGGGAATTGTTATGAAAGATAGGATGATTGGAGATGAGTTGATAAAGTTTGAAGAAAGAATTGGGAGAAGTTCTAAAAAGTTGGGTGAAGTTTAAATGAGGAATGTTGAGAATTGAGGCCAGATTATATCGGGGATCATGATAAAGATTTGGCCCCCTGGTGATGATGTAACTCTTTTTGGAAAGAAAAAACATATAAGCTAAAGCATCTTCCAAATCATAGTCAGATTTATAGTAGAGAACTAAAAGTAAAGTGATGGAATTAATAGTGGAGTGAAGTAGCCGTCTAGTAGAGAGGTGTTTCATTGTTGCCGGTGGAAGGGTTATGTGATGAGGGAAGTGGGAATTCACCGCCAAATGTGCAGTTGGGGTGCGTAGATAGAAAAAAAACTTAAGTTTTAACCACCAAAATTAAGTAGCATAGAGTGAGGAAAGACTTAAGGATGGCATCAGCAATTATGAGTCATGTGACTTTCTTGCAAATCCATCATGGATGAGATGAGTTTGGGATCAGGAATTAGAAATGGAAATTGGGGTATAAGAGGCGGGGTAATGCATTATCGTGGATTACTTGTCCACTAGCCCCAGGGCTAGTGGATAAGAATCTCCCACAATTAATAATGTCAGATCCCGGAAAAATAAATTCCTGATCCCTAATTGCAGATCCCTGAACATTGATACCCCCTAATATAACTACATATTTCATTGAATATGAGGTTTATGCATACATATAAGCTTATGTATGTCTATAATTACTTAATATCACTTAATATAAGTATATTGTGACTCCATTAGAACCTTAATAAGTATTATAGGGCTATGGATAAACTATTTAAACTTTTATAAGTCATTTGATAGTGTAATAAATATATATATAATCATAATAATCATATATATAGGTATTATAGCCATAATTTTTACATATAAGCTTAATATAATTAAGGTTATTTTATTTTTAGCACAAGAAATACTAAGTCCTGGGGATACCTAGGCTGAAAATATCAAATTTCCTTTAATAAGTACAGTAAATCAGGTTACAAGACTTTTTGTAATAATGATCAACTGTGCTTTAATAAGTCTTCAACTTGTCTTTGAGTTTATTTCAGAGAGGTTCCAAGATTTATTTTTGGCTGTTTCATCACTGCCTCATTATGTGCTAAATTAAATATGAATTTGAGTTCAAGGTTGCAGAGTTGCTAGCGATTTTGCCATCCATATTGTGTGGTGGCTTATTGATGAAGAGAATAAAGTGCTTTGGGATGGTAATAAACTGGCCAATGGAGTCTTTTGAGGAATACTAAAGGACATGGGTAGTTTTGGAGTGATAGAAGCTGGTTTAACAAGTGAGTATTCTTAATTTACAGCTCTAGATTGTTACAAAACTCTACCTTGTGCCACACTTGTGAGAAATTTGGAAAGCCCACTATTGTTTCTAGATTTTCCAGTGTGGGTCATTCAGATATAGGCAGCAGAAGAAATCTATGCATTTATTGGCTCATTTAGCCTTAGGAGATTCAGGTGATAGAGAAGCGCCTGTGGACATAATTTTAAAAGATTTCAGAGATGAGTTTTGGGTTCATTCTGGGTTCTATTATGTTTTAATTGAATACCAACTTACTCTGGAGATACCAAAGTGCTGTGAAAAAGAAAAATGGGTGGCTATCAAGAGGAAGTGGCCAGGGCTTTATTTTTCAAGCAGAAGATTGATGAAAAGGAGGTACCCAAATCCTCAAGTTATAGTGACTAAGCTAAAAGGTAAAGAGTTGGTTATGAAATATCTCCATGAGGATATAAGACACCATAGAGTTTCTTATATCTATAAAAGGATTGTTGACACATTCTGGTGGCCAGAAATGAAAGTCAAAGTCAAAATATGGGTGTAGTCCTGTGAGGAGTGTCAGAGAAGAATTTATATTGAGCCCAAGGAGCCTGGACATGCTACTGGTGAAAATAATGTCTTTTGTAGAGTTATTTTGGATGCTGTTGATATCAAAAAGGGCAGGTATAAGTACTTGATAGTAGCCAGGGATGATCTGTTTTAATGGGTAGAGGCTGTCCCTCTTGTTAATTTGACTGCTAAGAATATGGCAAAGTATTTACAGAAAGAGAAGGTTTTTAGATATAGATTAATGAAGTTGGTTACTGTTGATGGTAGCGCAGAGCTTGGTGCAGAGTTTAAAGAAACTGTCTCAAAATTTGGTTCAAAGGTGAAGGTGGCTACTTCTTATTATTCAGAAGCCAAAGGGATGGTAGAGAGGGGTCATCAAGTTATCATGGATTCTTTGTTGAAGATGTGTGGATCCATTCCTGAGAAATAGCATCATTACATGCCTTTGATTTTATTTGCAGATAGGATTGCTGTTAAGAAAACAACAGGATTTTTACCTTTTGAACTAATTTTTTTTCCAAAGATTGTTTTTACCAGTGGATTTAAAAGCACAATCTTATCTGGGAGTGTTTATTTATTTTCAGAATTTTAGAATCAAAATCAGTACTTTCAGTTGAAACTAGAAACAACTTTTTGGTGTCAAATTTTAAAGCTCCTTTAATTTAATTGATGTGAGTAGTTTTACATTATCAAAAAAAAAATTGTGTTTTTTTTTTTTTTTTTTTTGATGAGTAAAAAAATTTTTTCAGAAAAAAAATAAAAAGTCTTTTTCATCTTCTTCAAGCCTTACACCTCTATCTT
The DNA here is from genome assembly GCA_030280995.1 of Hemileia vastatrix. Classification (NCBI taxonomy): domain Eukaryota; kingdom Fungi; phylum Basidiomycota; class Pucciniomycetes; order Pucciniales; family Zaghouaniaceae; genus Hemileia; species Hemileia vastatrix. The sequence goes on from JASXTE010000013.1 coordinate 8,731,530, forward strand.
CATCTTTACATTGATTATTATCTTCTTCAATATCTAAATCATTTCAATCTTTATCAAAAACTTCAGAAAATAAAATGATGATCAATCTTATTGGAATAAAAGAAATTTAAAAACCTAAATCCACTTGGATAATATATTTAGCCGTATATCAAACATCAAGTATTATAAAACTAAAGTCAATAAAAAAAATAAATATTCTAAGAAGTTACCTGAAGATATCAAATATCTAACTCAATTAGGAGGAAATGAAGTTAAGGCAGTAATCATTAATTTTTTTAAGTGTCAATTAATTTATGAAAATCATTTTTTTGATGGTTCAATAAATGAATATTTTATTCAACTATCCAATCTCATCACATCAGTATATCAAATGGCTTTGGTTCTGTTACTGGTTAAAAAAAATAATGTCAGGTGGTATCATGGTTGGTTTCTGATGGAAACCAGGTTTTATTAAAGGATATTCTCTTGTTAAGTGTATTAATTTTTGTTTAACAATTAAAAAAAATTCCTGATTTTTATTCTATAGGCATCTATTCTTTACTTAAACATATATCTAAATCCAAAAAATATATTTATTCTTGAAAATGGGACACCTTACCTTCTTATAGTTAATTACTTGCTTTTTTTTCTCAAAAAACTTTTCAAAAAAGCCTTCAAAAAAAATCATGAATTTTCTACAAGAGTAGGATTTTTTTAATTGGTGTGATACAGAGTGGGAAGAAATCAGCAATGAATATCTGTTGTTTTCAAATGTTATAATCGCTCATTCTGGATTTCATAACAAGATTCATACCAATCCAAATGATGAAAATTATCTTACTTTGGGGTTATTCTCATATATCAATCCTATTGCTGGACAGCCTATAAAATCACCTGCCAAAATCAAAGGTCATGGGTTATATTTTTGGGATTATAAGTGTATAATTGATTTCAGTTTACGAAATGGAATCATCAAATCAGGTTGAAAAACTTCCCACAATAATCAACAAAGGATAAAAGCTCCTCCAGGTTTGGAATCTTTTCATGCATGACTTTACTAAATTTTGCCATCTCCTTTCAAATAATTCAAAAATAACTCAAAAGACAAACAAGGTAAAAAAAAAGGGGGGGTAAAAGTAATAAATTAAATAAAACTTTAGGTAGATCAAAAAAGTATGGGGATTTGTAAAGTCATCAAATATCTTTTATGCCTTCATAAATTTTTAATAAATAAATCTGATATTTTAATTAAATAAACTAAATTAATGAGCCAAGGACCTTGTGCTGTATAAATGGTAATCATGAAAACATTAAATTTTTTCATGGGGTTCATCTAGCCTATACCATTGGAAAGTCCTAAACTTAATTTCTAGACTTGATCCACATTTTGGCTTGAGTAAGTGTCATTACTTTAAAACTAGTAAATTTGATTTATCTTATTTATTTATTTATTAATTTATGGAAAAAAATTAAATTTTAGTGATTTTTACCTCTTACTTCCAAAAAAAAAAAAAAAAAAAATTTCAGGGGAGGGTATGGCCGAATTTTCAAATCTGACATGGAAAATTGATGACTTGGAAAAATTTGGTAATACCCACTCCTTGCTTCAATAAAATGCAGGGGAGGGTATTTTCAAATTTTTCAAACAGTTATAGAACTTTGTTAAGTTAGCTTTATTTATCACTGCAAATTGGTGGTGATGTGATAAAATTATGCTGGCAATGAGGATTTTTGCACAGGTGTCAGTATGATTTTACCATCTAAAATTCCAAAAGTGCAAAATTTTAGATTTCAGTAAGGACAAATGGTGTTATCATAATCTCATGATATAACTATTTTTGATAAGATTAAAAAGTTAATTATTAAAGTCCTTCCCCAACCATTAATCAGATATAAAAAAAATCAATCAAAAAAAGTTATGTAATTTTTTAATGTCCTCATAAGATTGGCCATTTTTTATACATTCTGTAATAAATTCTTTTTTTTTAAAAAAAACACTTTCTTGTTTTTCCAATTCACACCTAGGCAGTTCTCTTTGAAATTCACAGTGTTTTTTTTTTTTTTTTTTTCCAGGAAAAGGTGAGCTCTTTCCATCTCCTCTGCCTCAAATTTTTTAGCCTTTTTCAAAAAAAAAAAAAAAAAAAAAATTATTGAAGCAAAAAAAAATAAAAAATAAAAAATAAAAAAAAAAATTCTTTCAAATCTAATCTAAGAACTGCTGATCTTTCATTAGCATATAATCAAACTTCATCTTCTCAAAGTTCAGAGCACTTTTTTCAAAAGAGAATTTTTCTGAAAAAAATTGAATAGAACAAAAATAAATCTATTATTGAACAAGATATATAGTGACTGAATCTTACTTATATCTTTTTTCTCCAAATAATTGTCAAGGGAGGACAAAGAGGTGGTTGAAGTATTACCATGTTTTAAAAGATGGTTCAAGTTCATTGAAGTTGAAGCCCAACTCTTTAGTTTAGAGTTTGAGCTAGAGGGTTCAGGAAGTTCATCTAAAGCAGCTTCCAAAGCAGGATTGTCATTGCCTAAAAGGTTATTCTTTTTAGAAAGTTGAGTTTGATTAGGAAGAGACTAGAAAATAAGGAATGAGCAATTTAGCAAAGAATTGAAGAAAAAAGAGAAAGAAAACATACATTAAAACTTTGGAGCTCTGAGGACTCAGATCTACTCTTAAATAATTGTTCTGCTTGATAGTCAGGATCATCTTCAGGTGAACTATGGTTAGAAGTTGGAGGGGATTGATGTCCTTGAGTTTCAAGTGTGTTGGGAGGATTATTGGCTTGTTGAGATCCAGAGGGCACATCCTTGGTAGTATACTGTAGAAACCAAGGATTGACATCAACACAGGAGCCAAAAAAAGAATATCCATTACCTCATAAAAAAGACACATGACATTGAGATTTTCTGAAACAGTTGTAATTCAAATCTCCACATCATCATCATCATCATCAATACCAAAGCCAGTGGAAGTGGAAGTGGAAAAAAATGAGCCTTTTTATATTTGGATTGATAACTTTAAAACCTCTCCTTTTTTTTGCCTAGGATTGATGTTGATTCTCCCTTTTGTTTTCTTTTTTACTTCATTTTCCATCAAGAAGAAGCCATTGACCTTTGATGTCGGAGGACATCTGATTTGGGTGCACTTCTCACATCTAAAACATGCATCATAATTTGATTTAATTTTTGAGGAAGTTGATGATGATAAGATAATCTTCCTTTTTTAGCTGTCCAGACTTTGATTTCTCTGGGAAGGGGGCTTGCATTACAGGAAGACCTTTGTGATGTAGAATTTTTTTTTTTTTTTTTTTTTTTTTTTTTTTTTGTGTTGCCTTTTGAGTGTTGGATTTTCTGGGAGGCATTATGAAACTGGTATGTTACAAGAAAAGAGATTAAGAGGTTGAAAATATATATATATATATAAGAAGGAAAAAAACATGCGTGGTTAAAATGTCCCAATAAAATGTTTCAAATCTCAGTGAGGAGTGTGTGCCAAGGATTGATGAGGGGATGGAGGTCTGAGTGTCTCATGTGAAAGGGATGGGGTGGGCAAAGAAGGGATGATGTAGCCAACATGTGGTTGTGAAAAAAAAAAAAAAAAAAAAAAAAAAATCCGGAAAAAAGTGCTGATTTGAAGTCATAACTGACACCCATTTTTGGAAATAAGTGACTTTTTTGCAAAATTTAAATGCTGATTTGGTTTGGAATCCACACTTAAGTTAAGTGTAGATTTGCCAGAACTGACACCCCCTAATAAAAACGGGGGGGGCAGGCCTAACAAACCACAAACTTCAAAACTCTCAACTAACTCCAAACTCCACTCTCTCTTTACAACCAACCAACTGATCAATTAATTTCAACTTCAACTTCAATCCCTTTTTTTTCACCTCCTCATCCTTCATTTCATATCAATCTTTACTTCACTTCAAATCAACAAAAAAGAATATATGTATATGTCAAATATACAATTTAACCAACTACCACACTTAATTTATTTCATTTATCTAAATCTAATATGTAATTTAATTTAATGTAATCTAATCTAATCTAATATCCATTTTTTTATAAATCAAATCTTAACACATCACTACACACACACACACACACACACACACACACACACACACACACACACACACACACACACACACACACACACACACACACACACACACACACACACACACACACACACACACACACACACGCACACACACACGCACACACACACACACAAACAAACAAACAAAAAATAGAATAAAGAATAAAGAATAAAAAGAAATAGAAAAAAGAAAAAAAGCCTTAAAATTTTACCATACATCATCACCCCTACCCCTTAACTACTTTCTCCTGTAAAATACACTTCTTTTTTTTGTTTTTTTTTCTGTTTGTTTTTTTGGAACAAAAATTTGGAGTCGTTCAATCCATCAAAAAATGCAAGAATAAGAATAAGAAGGAAAAAAAAAGAGAGAAACATAAACGAAATCAATAAGATTTTTTAAAAATAATATACTAAAAATTACTTTGATTATATATATATATAACAGTCTATTTAAATTATGCGTGCGCGTGCGTGCGTTTGCAGTGCGTGGGTGGCATGTGAAATAAAGTTCGAGAGATCAAGGATGATTTTGCTGCGAGAGATAATACGTCAACAAAGCTTTTTGGGTATCAGTTAAGTCTTCAATGATCTCAAAAAGCTGTCGATCATTTTGCAAAACGGAATTCGCAGAAACTAAACATTGAACTGCAGCCATCCGGATTTCAGGTTTCGTGGTTTCATTCAAAGCCTAAATAAGCATCAATAAAAAATCATCCTCAATTTTTACATGTCTTTAATCCATCAGTTTATCGTGACATGAACCTACCTGCTTAATAAACATTCTAAATTTAGGAAGTTCTTCTTCTATGATTTCGCTAGGCAAACGACAAAGAAGAACTCCCAAACACTTCATTGCCAGCCGAATCCAATCATTAGACTGTTCCACAACTAGTGATGCACGTTGCTCAACGACATCGATGGAACTTCTCAAGCAGCTCAATCCATAAACTGGATCATTACTAAGCTCTACCCACAAAACGGCCACAGATTCGGCTGCTAATTTAACCTAAAGTAGAGAAAAGAAAACAGTTAACAGCTTCAGCAATAGGATGGCTTGGCGAAATAAATGCATGTAAATATTCGAGAAAATGTTACAGATTTCGCGGGCGATGCCATGACCGAAAAAAGTGATCCACAAAAGGCGGTTTCTTTTCCGGCCAATAGGTTGGAAGCGTGTATAACCATGGCTCTTAAAAGTACCATTTGAGAATCAATCACCGTTGACGGTTGCTGGATGAGAAAAATAAGAAAAAGATTATTTTCACGCATTGAACCTTCAAACCATCTGGGATTTGCTACTCACTTTATCATCCTTGACTCGATCAATGATTACATCAAATACTTGATCAAATAAGTGCTCAGTTTCCCAAAATTCTAAATTTTGATTGCTTGAGCCAAGATCTTCGACCGCGTCGTTTTGGGTCTCTTTGCCACCGCAAATAGGTCGACCCGCAATCGCCCTAGCCAGCTTTTGGTAAGGTTGGGGGTCAGGTTCGTCCGCTTCTATTTGCTTAACCAAATCTTTCACTTGATTGGAATCCAGTTTGAGAGGGTCAGCCGATGTCATTACTGTCAAGTCATTAAGACAATTTTAAAAAAGTAAATCAGAATCAACTATGAAGACAGAAGACCTGTCCATCAAAACCGATAAATTAAAAGACAATATCCACATACATTCAGCTTGACGATGCCACCAGGAGTCCTTGATTGACATATTGGGGTCTTGAAATTTAGGAACTGAGTGAGTAGAATGAGAACCTTGTGCAGATGACAGATCCAATGTAGGCTCGCGCCATGATTCCAAGTAAGATAATTTTTCACTGTTAAGTCGTTGATTCATTTTGATTTGGTCAAGGTCTATGCCATGCTTGGGCAATAAGACACCTCCTGGTCCTAGAGGGCCTAAAGTAGTATTTCCAGCCTCATCTTCTGCTAGTTCTAACAACCTTTGAGCTGCAGATTCGGCTTGATCAGCCTGAGCTTTCATAGCATCTTCAACAATGGGTTCTTCATATGTCAAAGCCCTTTTTGGAACCTCGAATTCGGAGGCGTTTTCTAAACTGTCGCTAACTTAAAATCGTCACAGATTAGCCTCACATATCTATAAAAAAAACAATAACGCTGAAAGAGAGCAATTCAAGACTAACGGCAGGAAGTAGATTTTCCTGACCCCCCTCCGTCCATGAGTCTTGAAGTTGATAAACCTAAAAGTAGGTTGCGGTTAGACTGAGTATCCGATCGAGATTTTGGAGAAGTTTGTTTAGCACTGGCCAGCCCCAAAGGCCTATAATCATTCACCAATGATCCGCGAGCTGGGGGAGAGCCCATACCGATATTTTGACGAGACTTGGAACCTGCAGGAGATGTGACAAGAGGCGATACTCTATGAGGGGAAATAGAACCTGGACGATTGGACGACAGAGGTTGGATCTCATGTTTTTTGATCACACCTGATCTTTGGATGTCTGGAGATGAAGAACTAGAGGCCTTTCGGGCATCTTGAATCACATTCTCTTGCTGGGTAGGTTTGGCGATGGAGGTAGTACTTTTATTAAGCATATGATTAGGCTGACTAGTCATCCGATGAGTTTTGATCAGAGCACGAACAGATGTACGTGGGATGGGAGCACTCATGGGTGGATTGGTGGTAGCAGAGGGATCAGGGTTGGATTTTTCAAGCTGTTTTCGAGTAGAAGGGTCAAGACCGTTCATGAGTGCTAGGCCCATGATGGGCCATATATCATTGCACATCCAGTAAAGTTCTCTTGCGACCTGTCGAACGCCAGTATTAGGATCGGATAAACTTTTCTTGATCGTCTTTTCCAACAATCCGACGCCTTCGCCACTTTCAATAACCAGTTTGGAGCGACGTCCATGAATTTGAACATAATCTTTAATATGAGACATACCATAAACACGGGCTTGAACGGTCTTCTCACTGATACAAGTAACGAGAAGCTGCAAGGTGCGAACAGAATATGAAGTTGCCTTGAGTAAGGCCAGGACTGTTGCTTGGGATGCTTGGACTACGATTTTTTTGGTTTGAGCTGCCATTCTGAGCAAAGGGCAGAGGAAGATTTCCAGCAATGGATCAAAAGCAGTGCCCAAGGAAGCAGACTCGGTGAGTAGTTGACAAACACCCACTGCCAGAGTAGTTCTCAATGAAGCAAGTGACTTTAAAATTCCATCAGAAAGCATTTTCAAGCTGGCCACAAAGTCTGATGGATAACTAAGATGAGCGCCCGATTTGATCATTCCACGGAGACTCATCACGTTGGCTTCTCTAGCCTGCCAGTTGTGTTCGGTTTCTTTACCTTCCCAGCTTGGCAACATTTTTGAGATTTCTACTTGAAGATCTTTGGTCGACGCCACATAGACAGGACTGATTTCATCCTGAGTTTTAGGGGGGGCAGATGCGGGCACATCGACCAAAGAATCGCTTGTCTTGCGTGTTTCGATACCTAGGGCGGAAACAGGATGAGACAATGAAAGATTTAGGGCTGATGGTTTAGTACCAGGAGGAGAAGTCGGCACTTTGGGTGGACCTGCATCATCGGGGCCCCCATCCTTTGGAGCACTAAAGATCCTGGCAAGGATGAGGTCAGTGGTCGGCTTGCGGACATTTTGTTTGGCCAAGTCATTTTTAAGATCCATTCTAGCAGCAGAAGGAACGGAGGGATGGGAAAAAATAGAGATGAGGGCGTCCGTTGCGCGCAATCGAACGGAGGGATCAGAATCTTCAAGTAATCCCACCACACCTGAAAGATACGGCCGAATGGGAAACGTCGTTGGATAGAGGGCGCGAATTTCGGACAGAAACGTCAAAATCTGGTGATGGATGGACAAGGCGGAATATATAGAGAGCAGTCAGCACCGGATGAACTTCACCAAGGGAATCAAGAAAGCTAGAAAAAAACACACTTGTTCTCGAGCTCTAGCGTTTTTAGTTGCAATACCCTGTTCTTTGATGATCCGCTCGAGCTCTGCTAAGAGATCATCATTTTTAGAGACATTATTCTGGCCCTTGTGAAGTTCACACACAGCTTTTGCAGCTTCGAGTAAACAAGTGAGAGCAGCATGACGCAAACGAGGTTTTGAATCGGCTAGGCATGAGAGCACACTGGCAGAAGGACCCGCCACCAACAGGGAAACGGCCTGTTTGAGGGTAGATGGATCTTCGGCCAAATGGAGTTGTTTGAAGAAAGAAGCCAGACAGACCAATGTGGTGGCAGAGAGATGTGCATTTGAGGATTTGAGAGACTGTTTGAGCAGAGGGATGAGGGCTGGAAGATCGGCAGCCTGTTGAAGGAATGAGAAGAAAAAAGTGAGTAAAAGGATAGGATGGCGACTCCAAGGAGTAATATCTCTGTACCAAGACAACTGACCATTCCTCCACTGTCGAGAGATTGCTGTAAGCTCCCCAGCAAGATGATTTTGCGGTCTGTCTCTACAAAAAAAAAAAAAAAAGCCATCCAGGACGACATCAGCGGAGCAAGAAGACGAGTGCCAGCGCCAAAAGACAGACCTGATGTGCCCAAGGCAGCCTGCAACTCATGGATGATGGCCAAGGACATGGTGAGGCAAAAAGTGGTGGAAGAGTTGGTGAGCCAGTGAGAAAATTAATGGTGGAGTTGTTTAAAGGGTTCATTTAGCTGGTGCTACTGATTGCTTTCTTTTATAAAAGCCAGGCCATGCCAATCTGAACACAGCATCATTTTCTGTTGTGGCTGAGGGTCTCACTTTCTGGTGGAGATGATCCACTTTTTGGGTGAAGGTGAAGATGAAGATGTTTGAGTAGGGTATGGTAACTTTGTAGTGTGAACAGTGACTTCCTTCCTTGTAAAGAAGTGTATGGATTCCTGCTTCCTCCTCACACAAGAAGCTGGACTTGCCAGTGCTGTGGATTATTTGATATTCAGCAGCTATTGGGCAGTCTCAATCATTACCAGGGAACTCTCCCCAAGAAAGGTACCAAGGAGGTCATGTTCTTTCAAACTACTTCTGTGAATAAGTGAATGACTTCAACAGCCTGTTGCCATCTGTTGGGTGCACACATCTTCCTATCTTGATTAGTCTGCACTACCTACACACACACACACACTCACTCATACCTTACAGCATGTATAGTACCCCAACAAGGAGTCCTTGCAATTTTGTTTTTGCTAAATAACTTCATTCTGAAACATGGCAACTCACATTCAAGTCTCTAGATTACATTTATGAAGCCTGAAATTGCATTACTCCAACAGTTGTTTTTTTTTCAATTTGAATTTTAAGAATACTTCATGAAAATAAATTAGGATTGCAACATCCCACAAGGGCAAGACTGCCTTATAATGAAAGATAGACACACATGATCATGATGTGAGACCATGAACTGACAAAAATAAAATGAAAATGTGATGAAAAGATCAATTTTCAGATGAGGTTCACCAGGGGTCATCAACAAAAAGATAGCCATTTGTGTCAACTTGGATATACTCAGGGCTGAGTAAAATAAGCATATAAAATATGCTAGACACATGCATGAGGCATGCCCAGGACATATGGGCATCAAAGGCAATGAATTTGCCAATGTCTTTGCAAATGGGTCTCATACCATGGCCATACCAGCTAAGTCCTTTCTCACCACTGTCTCTCTCTCTCTCTCTCTCTCCCCCCCCATCTATCTCTTATCTAAAGATGGTCATAAAGTCACATTCTAAAACACTTCTTCTCTCCACTCCTCACTCCAACATACTCAAAAAGTTAAGAAGAATGTCACGCGCCACGTGACACTCGAGGCGAAAGCAGCTCATTAAATCAATAATATCGAGTCCTAAATCTATACTCGAAGCGCAGAAAGCAATTCTCCATAGCAACTGCGATTTTTCCTTTGCGTACTTACTATTTAACTGCGCTAGCCTAAAACTCTAAATCTAAATTAGTCAATCTCCCAATAGGGTGCCTTAGTCCTTTTCAATAAGCGACGCACAGCGCTAGGTTCAACAAAATAGTACAGTAGTAGTTTTCATTAAAGTTTTGTTAATTAATTAAAAAGGGGTAAATTGAGCATGGACGGATATTTAGCGAAGAGGGTCTAAGTGTATGTTAGTAATGGTCAATGGAATAGGAATGGTGCGATGGAAGGGAGGTCAATGCGAGGAGGAACAAAGGATATAAAAGGGGTTGGGTATTTGGTTCGATATTCCTCAGAATTAAATTATAAAATCGTATTTACATTAATAGTGGTAAACCTTTAAAGTTAAATCATTGTTATTGTATCTTTCTTTCATTTTCTCAATATTCATTTCTAAATCCTAAATCTTTGATTATTGAGTTTCCAACCCTTCGTGAGATCTTAAGAATTCCTATTACCTTTGAAACTAGTTTATAGTTCTTCTTGAACAAACCTCGAACCTGTAGCTCTTACTTCGAGTGACCTTCAAACCATTTCCTCGAATCATTCCTCTGTGCTTCAAAGAAGTTTCTAAATCCCTCATCTCACTTTCAGGAACATCCTCGACCTTGTGCGTAGGTCGTCTGGTGACAGTATAATTTAATTCTCCGTAGTTCTCATTCTTTGCACTAATACGTCCTTTTAGGTGTTTCTAAAATTTTAAATGGCACCTGTTCAACGCACTCCTCCTACGGGCGCTACTACTAGAGCTCGCGCTAGAGGCAGGCCAACAGCCACAAGGTCTGTTTCCCACACTCACTCTTTGGAACCACTCGACCTTAGAGAACGGCAACATTCAGTTCAATCTATAGAAGACATCCCACAAGATTTTGAGGATTCTAGTGACGAAGAAGAAGGAGAGGATACCATGCACAAGGCACCATCCGCCCCTGCCAATCACCCTTCTGGCCAATCCTCAGAACCTGGACCATCTAACTCTCTGGAAGATTTCATGAGACTTTTCATGAAAACCCTTTCAAATACAACGTCTTCAGAGGGATCTAAGTTCAAAACTCCTTCTATGAAATCTCCTGAGAAATTCGACGGAGATCACCCCGACAGATTGCGACCCTTCTTGCAAACCTGCAAGCTACTGTTCCATAATGACCCTCGAACCTTTAACAGTGACCAATCAAAGGTTGTTTACGCTTCTTCATTCCTAGCCGGGAAAGCAGCAAGATGGTTCGAACCTTATCTACTCATGGTTTCTTCAACAGAAACCCACTTACTTATCAATAATTGGGAAAAGTTCGAAGACCAACTTTTTACGTTGTTTGGGGACCCTAATGAAACGGACAACGCGGAAATTGAACTTGATTTTCTTCGCATGAGTGATAATGGTAAAGCCTCTGAATATATCTCGAACTTCAGAGCACTTCAAATTCAAGTAGGTTGGAATGATGCTGCCCTTAAGTATCATTTCAAGAAAGGACTTCCTTCGAGGATTCTAGATCAATTAAATCTTCACGGTCAGAAGATGACTACTTTAACGGATTTAATGGATCAAACCCTCGAACTTGATGGCGTTTATCAAGGACGACTTCAACATCGTCGATATGCCAACAAATCTCAAGGCCTAAATTTTAAATTGGGACCTTCTTCACACCCACGACCAAATCAATCCTCCTTGACTCAATCCAAACCCAATAAGGGGAAGGATAAACCTCGACCAAAAGGCTCGACCCCAGGCGATATCAGCAAAGTACTGGATCCTAAAGGGGAACTTAAAGAAGCTGAGAGGAAGAGACGAGCAGATAATGGGTTATGTATGTATTGTGGGGGTAAGCACAAGTTGGAATACTGTGTAAAGTTGAAGGAAAGAGAAGGTACTCGTTCGAAGTCAAAAAACTAGTAGATAGTTTACTTGTGTGCAAAGCAAACTATCTTATCTCTCCCAGTGCACAGAACCTCCATGTCTTAAGGACTGGAGTTGCCTTAAACCGCTTGAGATTCATTCTTTTTAAGGAAGATATACCCTTCAGTTGTCTTATAGACTCTGGAAATTCAATTTCTTTTGTTAGTTTATCTTTTGCCGAGAAGCTTCAACTAACATTTACAGATATTGATTGAACTCCAATCTATTTGGTTGAATCAGAGGAACCCAAATATTGGGTAAGTAAGAAAGTTTTATGGGTTTTCAACTTTCCAAACTTTCCCCCCTTCGAGTGGGAATTATCAGTCTTGGACGCCCCAAGGATGGACGATACCATTCTTGGTCATGACTTTTTAACACATTGGAATCCCGAAATTGATTGGACTAAGGGATTGATCACCCCACGATCTAAGTATATTTCTGATTCTTCAATGCAGGTCAATAGGGAGTTAAACAACCCGCCTGACAACGTCCTGCTAGAGGACAAGTCTCTGCCAGATGACTTGCAAGCATCTGATCCTTCTCTAAATGAGCAATTGGCTAACCCTTCTAGCTCAATGACTTCACTCGAAGAGGATTTAAATTGCCTCGAAGCAATCGAATTCTGCTCTCTCAATACAGGTATCCCCTCGACAGATTCTCTCGAAGATGAAGAGGACGACCAAATCAACGTTGAAGCCATTAAATCAACTCTACCCGAAATCTACCATGATTTCCTCAATGTTTTCTCAATCCGCAAGGCCGATAAGTTACCACCTCATCGACCCTACGACCATCAAATAGAGTTAATAGGCCCAGTACCTCCGGCAGGTCCTGTCTATTCTTTATCGAAGGATGAATCTCAAGTTCTTCAAGACTACATTGCAGATAATGTAGCCAAAGGTTTCATCAGAGCCAGTAAATCTCCAACCGGCTCCCCTGTCCTCTTTGTAAAAAAGAAGGACGGTAGTCTTAGGTTGTGTGTTGACTATAGAAAGCTCAACACAGTCACAAAGAAGAATGCATATCCTGTTCCTCCTGTGTCATTACTTCTTACCCTTTTCAATGGTGCTAATTTCTTTTCTAAAATTGATCTTAGAGGTGCTTACAATCTTATTCGCATTGTGGAAGGTCATGAACCACTGACTGCAATGCGCACTAGATTTGGTAGTTTTGAATATTTAGTTATGCCTTTTGGATTATGTAACGCACCTTCAACTTTTCAAACTTTTGTTAATGATATCTTTCAAGATGTTGTTGAACAATTTGTAGTCGTCTATTTAGATGATATTTTAATATTCTCGAAAACACTGGATGAACATATTCATCATGTTTGACAGGTCCTAAATCGTCTTCGAGATCATGGTCTCTACGCCAAGCATAATAAATGCGAATTCCACCTCAAATCAATTGATTTTTTGGGTTTTACGTTGTCCACTGACGGTTTAGTCATGAATGATAAAAAAATCCAGAAAATCCTGGAATGGCCTGAGCCCAAAAACATTAAATCACTCCAAGGATTTTTGGGTTTTGCAAACTTCTATAGAAGATTTATTAAAGATTACTCTAAAACTATTTCCAATCTTACTTCTCTTCTTAGAAAAGATATTCCTTTTGTTTTTACTTCTACAGCACGAAAGGAATTTGAAGCACTAAAAACGGCGTTCACCACAGCCCCAATTCTTTGGCATTTTGATCCTTCTGCCTCGACAATAGTTGAGACAGATGCGAGCGATTATGCTATTGCAGGGGTCATCTCCCAATTAAATCCTGAAACAAATTTGTTTCATCCTGTTGCTTTTGAGTCACGCAAACTCATAGCCGCAGAATTAAATTATGAAATTCATGACAAAGAGCTTTTAGCTATTATCCATTGTCTTAAAAAATGGCGTTCTTTTCTTCTCAGCCTAGATAGTCCTTTTCAAATCTTAACAGATCATAATGCTTTAAAATACTTCATGTCTTCTAAAGTGTTAACCAGGCGTCAAGCCAGGTGGGCTGAATTTTTGTCTGAATTTTCTTTCTCTATTTCCTATCGCCCAGGAAAAAACTGCATTGTTCCAGATATCTTGTCACGTCGGGACGACGTTTACCCACAGCGGGGGGACACATTTGCTGACAAGAACCCAGAAAATGTGCAATCAATCTTCAACGAATCAATGTTAACCACTCATCAGCTTAATTTGATGACAACTCAATCCTTTCGAAATCCACTATCCAACATCCTCGAAGCTCAGTCGAAGGAGGAATATTGTTTAGGGTTAAAAGACAAAATACTCTCGAAGCAAGGGGCCAAAAGATTTAGTATTGAATCAGGTCTATTAGTCTTCGAAGGTAGAGTAGTCATACCCAAAAGCAATGAGATAAAATTATGGATTTTCAACAGTCGACATGATTCTCCATTAGCTGGTCACTTTAAGGTTGATAAAACCTACCAGTTAATAGCAAGGGATTTCTTCTGGCAAGGTATGACCAGGGAAATCAAGGCCTATATAAAAGCTTGTTACGAATGTAATAGGAATAAGGCTCCCCGTCACCGGAAGCATGGGTTTCTTCAACCACTTCCTATTCCCTCTAAACCTTGGGAATCTTTATCAATGGATTTCATTTCTCAACTTCCTATTTCTAATGATTTTGATGCTATATTAGTAATAGTAGATAGATTTTCAAAAATGTCTATTTTTATTAAAACCACTACTACTGCTACAGCAGAAGATTTTTCAAAATTGTTTCTAGAATATGTATTTTCTAAACATGGCTTACCAAATGATATTATTTCAGATAGAGGCTCATTTTTCGTATCCACATTCTGGACCAAACTATGTTGACAACTCAATATCACAAGGAATCTATCCACGGCCTATCACCCTGAAACCGATGGTCAAACAGAAAGAGTTAACCAAATCCTCGAACAATATCTTCGAATGTATGTCAGTTACCAACAAGACGATTGGACCACATGGTTACCATTGGCCAAATTTGCTTATAATAACTCGACTCATTCTTCAACACGAAAATCTCTTTTTGAAACTGTTTATGGAAGGCATCCTCGATTCAACTCAATCCATGTAGGAACTAGTCATCCTGTGGAACATTATCTTTGAAACATATAATGACTCCAAGAGGAACTTAAAACAAATTTGGAATTAGCGATTCGAAGATACAAGGAACAGGCCAACAAACATCGACAATCTGCTCCTTCCTTTAAACCAGGCGACAAAGTATGGCTCGACGCACAAAACATTCGAACAACAAGACCATCAAAGAAACTGGCTGAAAAGCGATTGGGACCGTTTGAAATCGACTCTGAAGTCTCTAAAACTGCATTTCGACTCAAGTTACCTCCTAAATGGCAGGCGATTCACCCTGTTTTCCATGTATCTCTCCTGGAACTGGCTCGAGAAATATACCCGGGCAAGAACCAACCCCCTCCGGAACCGGTCGAAGTAGAAGATCATCTAGAGTGGGAAGTAAGTCGTATCCTTGATTCAAGAATACGCAAGGGGAAACTTCAATACCTCGTGGAATGGGAAGGCTTCCTCAATGACTCAGACAAAACATCCTGGGAACCAGCCATCAATGTTTCTAACTGTCAGGCTAAGATCAAGTACAAGGACGTGAATTAGCTTGAATAGTCAGTTGTCTAGAAGATTTAAATGGTCCTATATGAATACTGTAGTATAAATCCAATAAGTAGTAAAATATAATCAAAATTCAAAGGTCTCAGTAATATAATTCTCACTAGTTTTATATATGGCTTACAATCTTTGTAGTTGGTAGAAAAATAGATTTTATAATTCAGATACTATTCAAAAGTCTTATAAAAGTACTAATTGATATGTATTGTAATTTGTTTGGTTATATTGGTTAATTGTAAATGATAAAGAATGTAGAAATACAACCCAAAAACCTCCTCCTTTTATACACACTGAGTTCCCCTATGATTCCCTTGATGTACCACCCAATACACAGTTAATCACGCCTCTAAACAACTAATAGACATTCCCATCAACATTCCCAGTGACCCATGACATAATTAGAAGAGTAATAACCGCCAAAATCCTGAAATAATAAGGGAAATCCATCAAAATTAAAGGAAAAGACAAAAAGAGAGTATATGCGTATAAAACAATAATATGAAGGATTAAAGGAGACTTTTTAAGGTTAATAATAGCTTAATAATAAGGGGGATTGACTGTAGAAATAATGGGGCTAATCCTGACATTATACTACGTGAAATTCCCATTCAAAAATAACCAAAATTGACTGAGAAACCACCCAAAAACTTAAAAAAGAGCGTGAGAAGTGGGGTAGCTACATGCAGTTCTTGGCAGGCGCTTGCACGGGTAAATCCTTGACTAAAATTAGGCGAATTTAAGCGTGGTGATGAAATAAAGTGCCAAGAGTGAGGTTATTAATGAAATTAGTGCATATAAACAGGGTCAATGCATTATTAATTAAGCTAGGACACTAAATAAGCGCCTGTCGCCTATTTTAGTGTGTTTCCCCACAGTGGGCGTAGAATGTGGGGTAATTATAGTGTGAAAAAGCTAACTTTGCTAAAAATGAAGCTATTCACACGGGAAAAAAGCAGGCAGTATGTGGCCAGTACACAGAAGCCATTTCTGGCATAAAAAACACCAAATTTGAAAAGTGTTATTTTTATGCATTTAAATAGCCAAATCAATAGTTCTAAATGAGCCCAATTGATCTGTCAAAGCGCAATTTTGATATTCTCAAATTTATAGCGCATATAGTCAACTTTTAAGTGAAATAAAGCACATTTCTTGTTTTTTGCATAAAACAATGAATATAACAGCTTTAAGTGTACTTAAAAATTATGCAGCCTTATACTTAAGGTTCTTAAGATTACCCTAACATATCCCAACTTAATATTAAGTACATAAGACCTATAAAAGGTGGATATATGCGTGTATATAAGGTGTTATAATGGCATTTTTTGTGTATTATCATAATTTTACTTATGTATACTATTTGTGTACTCTTATTTATTATTCCCATGTATAGTTCATGTGTTTAACATAACTTATAAGTACTTTTTACTCAGTCCTGGAGATATACAGGCTGACACTCGCACACCCAAAAAAAACAATAAAAAAAATGATAAGTTATACATTTTATTTTATTTAATTTGTAATTTTCAGGTATTCAGAATAAATCTGTAGCATTAAAGATTCAACTTTAAAGAAATAAAACATAATAAAATATTATGAGTACTGGTTTTTTAACCCCTCAGCTGGTTGAACAGAAATTTATTTCTGTTTAAATTTTTTAAGAAGGGTGGATAAATTAGAAATTTCTTTTTCAGGTATCCATTTATCAAATTCATTTGATTTCCCTTTAAATCTTAGTAAATACTCAGTTCCTTTTTCTTTAGTAAGGATTCTTTTCTTGAGTATTTTTTCAATCTCTGCTTTTTCCACAATTTCTTCAGGTTGCTTTTTAGGCCTTCCCCTTCTTTTTGGAAATAAGTCAGGATCATTTGCATGGTAAGGTTTCAATAATGAGATAGGGAAAACTGGATGTTTCCTATCATATGGAGCATATAATATGACTTCCACTGCATTATTCCCAACCATTTTATTTACTACAAAAGGTCCTACAAAGGGATCCTTTAATTTAACATTACCTTGTAAGTTAAAATGTAGTGTTGATATGAGGACCTCATCTCCTTTTTTAAATTCAAATTCTTTATGAGATTTGTCCCACCTTTTCTTTTCATATTCAAATGCTTTTTGGATGCATTCCTCTGCATGCTTCCTACACATTTGTTGCATATGAATAAAGGATTTAGTGCCAGGGTGTATATCCAACCTTGGTAGCTTATTTAAAAGATTTACTGGGGTATTTGGTACATATCCCAGCCAGAGTTCAAATGGTTTCTTCTCTGTTACAGAATGAGTTGTGCTGTTATAAGCAAATTCAAGGCCAGGAATTAATGTTACCCAGTCATGTGTGAATTTCTCATTGTCTTTGTATTCTAATCCAAAGGCACAATATCTTCTGATCATGTCTTCAAGAGTTTGTATCATCCTCTCAGCCAGCCCATCAGTTTGTGGATGGTGTGCTGTAGACAATTTTAATTGACAACCTGATACTTCCATCAAAGATGTCCAGAACTCTGAAGTAAATTTAGGGTCTCTGTCAGAGATTATGGCTTTGGGGAACCCAGCAGTATTCATCATCTGAGTCCACCATAGTAATGCCAAGTCTTTTGCAGATACCTCTTTATGGGTAGGGATAAACTTACACATTTTTGTTAATCTATCCACTATTACCCAGCAAGAATTGAAACTTTCTTTTCCTGCTAATGGCAAGCCAGTTACAAAATCCATGTTTATAATTTCCCATGGAGCTTTTGGCTGCTCTATTTGTTGTAACAACCCAGCTCTCTTCCCAGTTAATCTTTTAGATTTCTGACAAGAGTCACATGTTTCAATGTATTTTTGTACATCCTCTTTCATGTTTATCCACCAGGCTGTATTTTTAACTCTGGTTAATGTTTTGTTAAAGTCAAAATGACCAGCTAAGATGTCATCATGACAAATACTTAACATTAACTCTTTCATAGAAGGTGGTATTACTATTACATTGCTTAACTTTTTCCTGTAATATATATATCCATCTTCAATTGATAGTTTACCTTTTTCCAACGCATTTTTATACTTTGGAGGTAAGGTTTTAATTAATGCACTCATGGAGGCATTTGTTGGATCATTAAGAATGGTAGATAGTTTAGACAAATCTTTATCAGATGAATAATTTTCCAATATAGTTTGCATAAACTCTTCTTCTAAATCCACTATATAAATCCCAAATATATGTATAACCTCATTTTCAGGTACATAAGCTGGGTTGTCAGCATCATTTGGCAAAGGACTTCTTGATAATAAATCCACATTTGAATGCAATGTTCCTGCTCTGTGAGTGATTGTCATTCTTCCTCTGTACTCTTGTACAGCTAGTTGCCATCTAAACATGTGCCTATTAGGTGTTTTCATGTTTAGTAATGATTTTACTGCACTGCAATCTGTTATAAGTTCAAACTTCTGGTCTTCCAGATAGTAATGAAGTTTCTCCAAAGCCCACACCACGGCCAAACATTCTAGCTGTGTGGCACCATACCTTAGTTCTGTCTTTCTTAAGGTTCTGGATATATAACAGATAACTACTTCAGATAATTTTCCATTTATTATCTGTTTTTGCTGTAAAGCAGCACCCAAACCTATGAAACTTGCATCAGTGTACAAGATAAAAGGTAGGGTGAAATCTGGCAGTCCCAATATTGGAGCTGACATTAAACATTCCTTTAATTTGTTAAAGGTGTGCTGTCTTTCATTATTCCAAATGAAAGCTTCATTCTTCCTGATCAATGTTGTTAAAGGGGCTGCAATGGATTGGTAATTTTTAATATATTGTCTATAATATCCACACATACCCAAAAAACTTTGAACCTCTTTTACATTTTTAGGTATCCCAATGTTTTTAATTGCTGCCACTTTATTCTGGTCAACACAAATTTGTAAGCCAGATACAACATGTCCAAGTACTTTCAAGGATTGAAATCCAAACTTACATTTCTTTAATGCAATAGTCATATTAATTTCATCCATTTTTTGAAAGACTCTTTTCAGGTGATTTAAATGTTCATCATATGTTTTTGAAAACACTATGATGTCATCAATATAGACCAATAGCCATCCTTCAACCATTTCCTGATGAAAAACACTATCCATCAATTTTTGGAAGACTGAAGGGGCATTCTTTGGGCCAAATGGCATTCTCACATACTTATATATACCCATATGTGTGGTTATTAATAAGTAATTTTGAGAATCTCTTTCCACAGGAATCTGGTGGTAACCCTTGTTCCCATCCAGACAGGAAATATATTTTGCTCCTTGTAAGGTAGCATGGATAGAAGCTATCCTTGGTAGAGGGTAAATATCATCTACTGTATATGTATTCAGAGCTCTATAATCACCACATAATCTTGCCTTATCTTTTTCATAAGAGATTAATACTGGTGAAATGACACAATACTTAGGTGTTGTGTCCACTTTTTCAACAATACCCATTTCCAACAACAATTTTATATTGTCTTCAATATCTTTCCTTTTTGCAGGAGATGCTGGGTAAGGTTTCTTTTTTAAGCTGCCAGGAATATTATCCAAATCACAGCTTAAAGAGATTTTCATCTCATGGTCTTTGACCAATCCTAGTTCATTTGAGCCATGAGCAAATGCCATAGGATATGATTTAATCAATCTCAAAATATCTTCTTGTTCAATATTCGAGAGTTGAGGACTGAAAGAGGCCTTTTGGATTTCATTTTCCAATTCACCCACTTCATTGGTGGTTCTTCCACCTTGCAGTTGTTCTTCTCTAGGAGAAATGGCATATACTGAATTTTCAGAACATATTTTGAATTTCCTTTTACCATTTACCCCTATGGTGAAACAACTGTTTGCAGGATCTAGTTTAATGCCAAATTTTGTCAATAAATCATTGCCAATAATAAACCAATCACTACAATTAATATTATCCATTATTACAAATTCACAAACTGCTCTAACATATCCATTATTATATTTAAAGAATACAGCAGTTTTGTATTTGCCAATTGGATTTAATACTGAACCAAAACCCCTCCAGTTCTTTGTC
This sequence comes from Hemileia vastatrix, assembly GCA_030280995.1. Taxonomy (NCBI): domain Eukaryota; kingdom Fungi; phylum Basidiomycota; class Pucciniomycetes; order Pucciniales; family Zaghouaniaceae; genus Hemileia; species Hemileia vastatrix. The sequence continues at coordinate 8,752,098 of JASXTE010000013.1, forward strand.
TGAACAGGTTCTAGTTTTTCCTGGTACTTACTATCAAGTTTCCTTAATGCATTAAGTGAAACTACACTACCTGCAGCCCCAGTGTCAAGAATGGCATTCATTTCTTTTCCACATATGATAACAGGTGCTCTGATAGGTGTTATTTTGTAAGTATCATGAGATACATCTTTAATTATTTCAGCTTCCTCTATGGAAGTTAAAGATGTGTCTGTATGAGGTATAGCATCATTCAGGAACATTATATCCTGTTCTAATACAAATATCTCATTTTCATCATCACTGTAAGATATGTTACTCTTGCAATCCTCACTGGATTCCACATTCTCATCTTCATGATTACTAGGTTCAGAATTCTGTGAGGTTTCAATAACATTTATTCTTTTCTTACACGTGTGACCTTTAACCCAAGGTTCATTACATTTGTAACAAGTGTTATTTTCTTGTCTCTTAGGGACAAGGGGAGCTGAAGGTTTTTTCTTTTCCACTGGTAACTTACTTGTAGTAGGTTTTACCACTTCAACACTTTGTCTGTAATTACTATACTTGGTTTCATATTTGTGGTTTAATAATATCTCATTGCATATATTAATGAATCCAGAGGTGTCTCTGACAGTTTCAGTTCTAGCTACAATAATGTCTCTAACTGATATAGGTAACTTGTATATTATTTTTTCTTTCCACTCTTCATAATCCATTTTTGGATCCATAGCTTTCATGATTTTTATTAAATGCATTAAGAAGACCATGGGTTTATCTACAGCATTTGGATTATATCTGGCCCTTTCATACAGTCTTTGTTGAGTGATTCTAAATTTTGGGCCACCAAATTGCCTTTCAATTAGTGCCTTCCATTCATTCCAGGAGTAATTAATTCCCTCACTCAATACAGATTCAAACCATAATAAGGCCACATCTGTAAATAAAGATATTAACTTTGAAGTAATTTCTTCATCAGGTAATTTGTATGAAAATTTTAGGTTATCAATTCTTTGTATGAATTGTTGCCAATCAGATTTTGAATCCCCGTCAAAAGAAGGGTACTGATCTAACTTAGGCCAGTTCTTTTGGCTAGTTTTTGCTTCCCTAACCTGAGGAATATTGAGTAATTCACTTACTTTAGAAAGATGATCATTTATTTCATCTTTTACTGATTTTATATTCTCAGAGCCCATGACACTATGTTCATGTTCCATCATTGGTTTATCCTCAGAGTGTTTCATAAAAACTGGTACTCTTTCTACATAAGAGGTATTATCCTTTATTGTTTCAGTATTTTTCAAAATGTTAGCTACTTCAATTTCTACCCTTTGTAACCTATCTTTTATTACAGGTACTTGAGTCAAAGTATCATTTACATTTGAAAAAGACAATTTTACACGTCCCTCTATGGTAGCCATAATATTCTGAGAGTGTTCTAATTTACTTTCTAAATTTCTAATCTCAGATTTTAATCTTTTATTCTCATTGATTAATTCATTATTTGAATTTTCAATAATTTTTAATCTATTGGCTGTGGTACTCAATGATTGTGTTAGCTGTAATAATACATTTTCTGTATTAATGTTTGACTCTTTTGAAAACTCTTCCAATTTTTCAATTCTCAATAATAATTTACTTATTATTTTTGATTCCATTGGATTCTCTTTTAAAAAATATTCTATTTTTTCCGTGTCCAATTCAGAAGACTCATTTTCAGGGTCAAGATTTAATTCATTTGATTCCATTTTTATATTAATAGTATTTTCCTGGTGATCCATAAAACTATTTACATTGTCCTCATGTAAAGACAAGTTTAACATATTCTGTTCAAATGAATAATCCTTTAAATCCTTATCAATAATATCCAATATTTCCTTATCAATCTCATTACCTATAAGTAATTTATTGTCAGGTTGATATAATTGATCATAAGAAGTTGGATGACTTACCAAGGTCTTATCCCACTTCCTCTGCCTCTCCTTGCCTTTCCCCTGTAAGGGTGACTGCTGGAGCCCTGCTGTTGAGGATTGTTGTAGTTTTGGGCGTACCAATCCCATTTCCATTTGCTTACTGTAATTTTTTGGTCCTCCTCTTGGGCTGGAGGTGTTGCTATGGAATTGTTGGTTGCTACTGTTGGTGGTTGAGTCTTTATGTCCACTAGAGCTTGGTTGACTTCTATGAAACCTTGAGCTGCTCTCTTTTCCAGATTGTTGATCTGGTCCACTATATTGTTGACTCTTACTGTCAAGGTGTTCATTAGGGTGGATAGGGAGTGAACTTGTTCTTGTAATGTATTTTTTGATTTCTTTATTGAAACCTGCTTTAGAAGCTTTTCCCTTTCCTCCAGAGACATTGACGGAGTGTTGTTTATTATGGGAGAGTCCTGGCCCTCCATTTGAATGTCCTGTAACAGGTCTTTCAGCTCTAGGTCTTAAGTTATAAGGTTTTGCCTTATTACTTACAATGTCATTTTTGTCACACATTTCACGTGGAATTTAAAGAATTTTGAGAATTTAGATATAAAACTTCAAGAAGGAGTTTTATCAGTATTTATCAATACCCCTGAAGACAATCTTATTGCTTACTTATTGGTATTAAGTGAATATTTAAGTGCCAAAAGTCAAATGTGCTTTTATGTGGTCACTTGATTTAACTGGTCTACAATATGTAGCCGTGTTTTTATATTTAAAAGAAAACAACTGTCAGTATGATTCTTTCTAAATATTTAAAGAATTCTACAAACCAATAAAAGAAAAGATTAAGAGTCCTGTTAAAAGAAAACAATTAATCAGTTTAATTGGTTTATTATCTGCAAAGATCACAAATTTAATTGGTCTATTGACAGACTCCCACTAAGAACAATTATATGTTAAATTAGTGGTAAAAATTTTATCTGCAAAGATCTCAAATTTAATTGGTCTATTAACAGACCCACTAATAACAATTATAAGTTAAATTAGTGGTAAAATTGTTGATTCAATATCACAATTTTATAATATAACAGGGCTTCTTTTTCTGAAATCACTATATAAGTGACCCCAACCTGTTGTAATTATCCAAATATTTTTATAGGGATATTATTTACGTGCACCTTCTCTTGAAAATTTTACTTACTAGGATTATAACAGAATTCTTGAGGAAAGGCCCCCAATTGTCAGGCTAAGATCAAGTACAAGGACGTGAATTAGCTTGAATAGTCAGTTGTCTAGAAGATTTAAATGGTCCTATATGAATACTGTAGTATAAATCCAATAAGTAGTAAAATATAATCAAAATTCAAAGGTCTCAGTAATATAATTCTCACTAGTTTTATATATGGCTTACAATCTTTGTAGTTGGTAGAAAAATAGATTTTATAATTCAGATACTATTCAAAAGTCTTATAAAAGTACTAATTGATATGTATTGTAATTTGTTTGGTTATATTGGTTAATTGTAAATGATAAAGAATGTAGAAATACAACCCAAAAACCTCCTCCTTTTATACACACTGAGTTCCCCTATGATTCCCTTGATGTACCACCCAATACACAGTTAATCACGCCTCTAAACAACTAATAGACATTCCCATCAACATTCCCAGTGACCCATGACATAATTAGAAGAGTAATAACCGCCAAAATCCTGAAATAATAAGGGAAATCCATCAAAATTAAAGGAAAAGACAAAAAGAGAGTATATGCGTATAAAACAATAATATGAAGGATTAAAGGAGACTTTTTAAGGTTAATAATAGCTTAATAATAAGGGGGATTGACTGTAGAAATAATGGGGCTAATCCTGACATTATACTACGTGAAATTCCCATTCAAAAATAACCAAAATTGACTGAGAAACCACCCAAAAACTTAAAAAAGAGCGTGAGAAGTGGGGTAGCTACATGCAGTTCTTGGCAGGCGCTTGCACGGGTAAATCCTTGACTAAAATTAGGCGAATTTAAGCGTGGTGATGAAATAAAGTGCCAAGAGTGAGGTTATTAATGAAATTAGTGCATATAAACAGGGTCAATGCATTATTAATTAAGCTAGGACACTAAATAAGCGCCTGTCGCCTATTTTAGTGTGTTTCCCCACAGTGGGCGTAGAATGTGGGGTAATTATAGTGTGAAAAAGCTAACTTTGCTAAAAATGAAGCTATTCACACGGGAAAAAAGCAGGCAGTATGTGGCCAGTACACAGAAGCCATTTCTGGCATAAAAAACACCAAATTTGAAAAGTGTTATTTTTATGCATTTAAATAGCCAAATCAATAGTTCTAAATGAGCCCAATTGATCTGTCAAAGCGCAATTTTGATATTCTCAAATTTATAGCGCATATAGTCAACTTTTAAGTGAAATAAAGCGCATTTCTTGTTTTTTGCATAAAACAATGAATATAACAGCTTTAAGTGTACTTAAAAATTATGCAGCCTTATACTTAAGGTTCTTAAGATTACCCTAACATATCCCAACTTAATATTAAGTACATAAGACCTATAAAAGGTGGATATATGCGTGTATATAAGGTGTTATAATGGCATTTTTTGTGTATTATCATAATTTTACTTATGTATACTATTTGTGTACTCTTATTTATTATTCCCATGTATAGTTCATGTGTTTAACATAACTTATAAGTACTTTTTACTCAGTCCTGGAGATATACAGGCTGACACTAACGCTCCTGAACTCCTAAAATCTTTTCATGCGAAATATCCTTTAAAACCAAAACCTTAAAATTTCTTTACTTAAAATTTTTTTTTCTTTTTCTTTCTTTCTTTAAAATCTAAAACACCTCTTAAATTTCTTAGCCTTGGTTTCTTTTTTCTCTCTTCTTTTTTCTTTCTTCTCCTTCTATAAAATTCCTCCAAAACCAACTAAAAATAAAATCAAAAATAAAATTAAATACAATAAAATAAAAAAAAATAAAATCAAAAATAAAATTAAATACAATAAAATAAAATAAAATAAAATCAAAATTAAAATTAAATAAAATAAAATTAAATTAAATTAAATTAAATAAAATAAAATAAAATAGAATAAAAATATATAATAAAATAAAATAAAAAACTCATAAATCTCTCTAAATATTTTCTTTCTTTTCTTCTTCAATTCTTTAAATACATTCTTTTCTTAAATTTAAAATTCTCTTCAAAAATTTCTCTTTCAAAAAAATTTATTCTCTCTTTTAAAGACTTTCTTTCCTTCGAATCATCAAATCCTGTATGGCACGACCATTTCCTCGAACTTAACTTCAACCCCTGAATCTCCCTATAATAATTCTTCGAAACAAATAAATCTTCTTTTCAAACTCTCTTAAATTCTACAGTTTGTTTTTTTCTTTTCTTTCTCCTCTTTTTCAAACTAAAATTTCTTAAAAAAAAAAAAAAAAAAAAAAAATTAAAATCCTCAATTTAACAAATTCATCTCAATCACAAAACTGTTTTCTTTTTCTCTCTCTTTCTTACATAAAAATTTTCCTTTTAAAAACACTAAAACTTCCTTCAATTAAAACAACCTTTTTTCTTTCTTTAAAATTCTTCTTTCAAATTCTAAAATTTTTTATTTAAAACTTCTTTTTTCTTTTTTTCTCTTCTTTTTCTCTCTCTCTTCCTCATCGTCCTCGATGACCACCCGACGTTTCTTGGGTGCCCGCCCTGGAACAGGGACTTCATCTTCATCCTCCTCCACCAATTCATCGACCTCTTCCTCGACACCTCGCTTCGAACTCGTGGCCTGGGTTACCCAGGTTGAGATCTCGTTGTTCATCTCCTTATCACTTTCCCCCACCGATTGTTCATCTTCGATCGAGACATCCCAAATGTCTTCGACCACCACTTTGGTCTTTGGAACTACCCAAAATTTTGTTTTTGTAAATCGTTTTTTGATTTCCGCGTTCTTCGTCAACGCATCACACGCCACTCGCCGCCAACGGCAAAACTCGCATTTCTGGCGAGGGCCTCGAGTCGCCGTACTTTCGACACAGAAATATTCCATGCTTTCACAAGCCGTGCAAGTCTGTGAAAACTGTCGTGTGATTATTCCCCCATCCGCTTTAGGGTGTGGAGGCGTGGGTGTGGGAGTAGGGCAGTTCATTATAAAATAAATAATTGAGAGATGAGGGAAAAAGTATTAGACAAGGGAAATTAGTGTGGGAAGATGGTTCAAGCTCAAAAGAGTTCGCGTTTTTTATACCCAGGCATCTGTCACGCGCCACGTGACACTCGAAGCGAAATTAACTCAATAAATCAATAATATCGAGTCCTAAATCCATACTCGAAGCGAAGAAAGCAATTCTCCATAGCAACTGCGATTTTCCTTTGTGTACTGCTATTTAACTGCGCTAGCCTAAACTCTAAATCTAAATTAGTCAATCTCCCAATAGGGTACCTTAGTCCTTTTCAATAAGCGACGCACAGCGCTAGGATCAATGAAATAGTATAGTAGTAGTTTCTTTTCATTAAAAGTTTTGTTAATTAATTAAAAGGGACAAATTGAGCATGAATGGATATTTAGTAGAGAGGGTCTAAGTGTATGTTAGTAATGGTCAATGGAACGGGAATGCTGTGATGGAAGGGAGGTCAATGGGAGGAGGAACAAAGGATATAAAAGGAGTTGGGTATTTGGTTCGATATTCCTTAGAATTAAATTATAATATCGTATTTACATTAATAGTGGTAAATCCTTAAAAGTTAAATCATTATTATTGTATCTTTCTTTTACCTTCTCAAATATTCATTTCTAAATCCTAAATTTTTGATTATTGAGTTTCCAACCCTTTGTGAGATTTTAAGAATTATTATTACCTTGGAGCTAGTTTATAATACTTCTCGATCGAACCTCGAACCTATAGCTATTACTTCAAGTGACCTTCGAATCATTTCCTCGAATCATTCCTCTGTGCTTCGAAGAAGTTTCTAAAATCCCTCATCTCACTTACAGGAACATCCTCGACCTTGTGAGTAGGTTGTCCGGTGACAGTAATGGTCAATGGAATAGGAATGGTGCGATGGAAGGGAGGTCAATGCGAGGAGGAACAAAGGATATAAAAGGGGTTGGGTATTTGGTTCGATATTCCTCAAAATTAAATTATAAAATCGTATTTACATTAATAGTGGTAAACCTTTAAAGTTAAATCATTGTTATTGTATCTTTCTTTCATTTTCTCAATATTCATTTCTAAATCCTAAATCTTTGATTATTGAGTTTCCAACCCTTCGTGAGATCTTAAGAATTCCTATTACCTTTGAAACTAGTTTATACTTCTTTTTGAACAAACCTCGAACCTGTAGCTCTTACTTTGAGTGACCTTCAAACCATTTCCTCGAATCATTCCTCTGTGCTTCAAAGAAGTTTCTAAATCCCTCATCTCACTTTCAGGAACATCCTCGACCTTGTGCGTAGGTCGTCCGGTGACAGTATAATTTAATTCTCCGTAGTTCTCATTCTTTGCACTACTACGTCCTTTTAGGTGTTTCTAAAATTTTAAATGGCACCTGTTCAACACACTCCTCCTACGGGCGCTACTACTAGAGCTCGCGCTAGAGGCAGGCCAACAGCCACAAGGTCTGTTTCCCACACTCACTCTTTGGAACCACTCGACCTTAGGGAACGGCAACATTCAGTTCAATCTATAGAAGACATCCCACAAGATTTTGAGGATTCTAGTGACGAAGAAGAAGGAGAGGATACCATGCACGAGGCACCATCCGCCCCTGCCAATCACCCTTCTGGCCAATCCTCAGAACCTGGAACATCTAACTCTCTGGAAGATTTCATGAGACTTTTCATGAAAACCCTTTCAAATACAACGTCTTCAGAGGCATCTAAGTTCAAAACTCCTTCTATGAAATCTCCTGACAAATTCGACGGAGATCACCCCGACAGATTGCGACCCTTCTTGCAAACCTGCAAGCTACTGTTCCATAATGACCCTCGAACCTTTAATAGCGACCAATCAAAGGTTGTTTACGCTTCTTCATTCCTAGCCGGGAAAGCAGCAAGATGGTTCGAACCTTATCTACTCATGGTTTCTTCAACAGAAACCCACTTACTTATCAATAATTGGGAAAAGTTCAAAGACCAACTTTTTACGTTGTTTGGGGACCCTAATGAAACGGACAACGCGGAAATTGAACTTGATTTTCTTTGCATGAGTGATAATGGTAAAGCCTCTGAATATATCTCGAACTTCAGAGCACTTCAAACTCAAGTAGGTTGGAATGATGCTGCCCTTAAGTATCATTTCAAGAAAGGACTTCCTTTGAGGATTCTAGATCAATTAAATCTTCACGGTCAGAAGATGACTACTTTAACGGATTTAATGGATCAAACCCTCGAACTTGACGGCGTTTATCAAGGACGACTTCAACATCGTCGATATGCCAACAAGTCTCAAGGCCTAAATTTTAAATCGGGACCTTCTTCACACCCACGACCAAATCAATCCTCCTTGACTCAATCCAAACCCAATAAGGGGAAGAATAAACCTCGACCAAAAGGCTCTACCCCAGGCAATATCAGCAAAGTACTGGATCCTAAAGGGGAACTTAAAGAAGCTGAGAGGAAGATACGAGCAGATAATGGGTTATGTATGTATTGTGGGGGTAAGCACAAGTTGGAATACTGTGTAAAGTTGAAGGAAAGAGAAGGTACTAGTTCGAAGTCAAAAAACTAGTAGATAGTTTACTTGTGTGCAAAGCAAACTATCTTATCTCTCCCAGTGCACAGAACCTCCATGTCTTAAGGACTGGAGTTGCCTTAAACCGCTTGAGATTCATTCTTTTTAAGGAGGATATACCCTTCAGCTGTCTTATAGACTCTTGAGCTTCAATTTCTTTTGTTAGTTTATCTTTTTCCGAGAAGCTTCAACTAACATTTACAGATATTGATTGAACTCCAATCTATTTGGTCGAATCAGAGGAACCCAAATATTGGGTAAGTAAGAAAGTTTTATGGGTTTTCAACTTTCCGAACTTTCCCCCCTTCGAGTGGGAATTATCAGTCTTGGACGCCCCAAGGATGGACGATACCATTCTTGGCCATGACTTTTTAACGCATTGGAATCCTGAAATTGATTGGACTAAGGGATTGATCACCCCACAATCTAAGTATATTTCTGATTCTTCAATGCAGGTCAATAGGGAGTTAAACAACCCGCCTGACAACGTCCTGCTAGAGGACAAGTCTCTGCCAGATGACTTGCAAGCATCTGATCCTTCTCTAAATGAGCAATTGGCTAACCCTTCTAGCTCAATGACTTCACTCGAAGAGGATTTAAATTGCCTCAAAGAAATTGAATTCTGCTCTCTCAATACAGGTATCCCCTTGACAGATTCTCTCGAAGATGAAGAGGAAGACCAAATCAACGTTGAAGCCATTAAATCAACTCTACCCGAAATCTACCATGATTTCCTCGATGTTTTCTCAATCCGCAAGGCCGATAAGTTACCACCTCATCGACCCTACGACCATCAAATAGAGTTAATAGGCCCAGTACCTCCGGCAGGTCCTGTCTATTCTTTATCGAAGGGCGAATCTCAAGTTCTTTGAGACTACATTGCAGAGAATGTAGCCAAAGGTTTCATCAGAGCCAGTAAATCTCCAACCGGCTCCCCTGTCCTCTTTGTAAAAAAGAAGGACGGTAGTCTTAGGTTGTGTGTTGACTATAGAAAGCTCAACACAGTCACAAAGAAAAATGCATATCCTGTTCCTCCTATGTCATTACTTCTTACCCTTTTCAATGGTGCTAATTTCTTTTCTAAAATTGATCTTAGAGGCGCTTACAATCTAATTCGCATTGCAGAAGGTCATGAACCACTGACTGCAATGCGCACTAGATTTGGTAGTTTTGAATATTTAGTTATGCCTTTTGGATTATGTAACGCACCTTCAACTTTTCAAACTTTTGTTAATGATATCTTTCAAGATGTTGTTGAACAATTTGTAGTCGTCTATTTAGATGATATTTTAATATTCTCGAAAACACTAGATGAACATATTCATCATGTTCGACAGGTCCTAAATTGTCTTTGAGATCATGGTCTCTACGCCAAGCATAATGAATGCAAATTCCACCTCAAATCAATTGATTTTTTGGGTTTTACGTTATCCACTGATGGTTTAGTCATGGATAACAACAAAGTCCAGAAAATCCTGGAATGGCCTGAGCCCAAAAACATTAAATCGCTCCAAGGATTTTTGGGTTTTGCAAACTTCTATAGGAGATTTATTAAAGATTACTCTAAAACTATTTCCAATCTTACTTCTCTTCTTAGAAAAGACATCCCTTTTGTTTTTACTTCCACAGCACAAAAGGAATTCGAAGCACTAAAAACGGCTTTCACCACAGCCCCAATCCTTCGACATTTTGATCCTTCTGCCTCAACAATATTTGAGACAGATGGGAGCGATTATGCTATTGCAGGGGTCATCTCCCAATTAAATCCTGAAACAAATTTGTTTCATCCTGTTGCTTTTGAGTCACGCAAACTCATAGCCGCAGAATTAAATTATGAAATTCATGACAAAGAGCTTTTAGCTATTATCCATTGTCTTAAAAAATGGCGTTCTTTTCTTCTCAGCCTAGATAGTCCTTTTCAAATCTTAACAGATCATAATGCTTTAAAATAATTCATGTCTTCTAAAGTGGTAACCAGGCGTCAAGCCAGGTGGGCTGAATTTTTGTCTGAATTTTCTTTCTCTATTTCTTATCTCCCAGGAAAAAACTGCATTGTTCCAGATATCTTGTCACGTCGGGACGACGTTTACCCACAGCGGGGGGACGCATTTGCTGACAAGAACCCAGCAAATGTGCAATCAATCTTCAACCAATCAATGTTAACGACTCATCAACTTAATTCGATGACAACTCAATCCTTTCGAAATCCACTATCCAACATCCTCGAAGCTCAGTCGAAGGACGAATATTGTTTAGGGGTAAAAGACAAAATACTCTTGAAGCAAGGGGCCAAAAGATTTAGTATTGAATCAGATCTATTAGTCTTCGAAGGTAGAGTAGTCATACCCAAAAACAATGAGATAAAATTATGGATTTTCAACAGTCGACATGATTCTCCATTAGCTGGTCACTTTAAGGTTGATAAAACCTACCAGTTAATAGCGAGGGATTTCTTCTGGCCAGGTATGACCAGGGAAATCAAGGCCTATATAAAAGCTTGTTACGAATGTAATAGGAATAAGGCTCCCCGTCACCGGAAGCATGGGTTTCTTCAACCACTTCCTATTCCCTCTAAACCTTGGGGATCTTTATCGATGGATTTCATTTCTCAACTTCCTATTATTAATGATTTTGATGCTATATTAGTAATAGTAGATAGATTTTCAAAAATGTCTATTTTTATTAAAACCACTACTACTGCTACAGCAGAAGATTTTTCAAAATTGTTTCTAGAATATGTATTTTCTAAACATGGCTTACCAAATGATATTATTTCAGATAGAGGCTCATTTTTTGTATCCACATTCTGGACCCAACTGTGTCGACAACTCAATATCACGAGGAATCTATCCACGGCCTATCACCCTGAAACCGATGGTCAAACAGAAAGAGTTAACCAAATCCTCGAACAATATCTTCGAATGTATGTCAGTTACCAACAAGACGATTGGACCACATGGTTCTCATTGGCCAAATTTGCTTATAATAACTCGACTCATTCTTCAACATGAAAATCTCTTTTTGAAACTGTTTATGGAAGGCATCCTCGATTCAACTCAATCCATGTAGGAACTAGTCATCCTGTGGAACATTATCTTTGAAACATATAATGACTCCAAGAAGAACTTAAAACAAAAATTGGAATCAGCGATTCGAAGATACAAGGAACAGGCCAACAAACATCGACAATCTGCTCCTTCCTTTAAACCAGGCGACAAAGTATGGCTCGACGCACGAAACATTCGAACAACAAGACCATCAAAGAAACTGGCTGAAAAGTGCTTGGGACCGTTAGAAATTGACTCTGAAGTCTCTAAAACTGCATTTCGACTCAAGTTACCTCCTAAATGGCAGTCGATTCACCCTGTTTTCCATGTATCTCTCCTGGAACTGGCTCGAGAAATATACCCGGGCAAGAACCAACCCCCTCCAGAACCGGTCGAAGTAGAAGATCATCTAGAGTGGGAAGTAAGTCATATCCTTGATTCAAGAATACACAAGGGGAAACTTCAATACCTCGTGGAATGGGAAGGCTTCCTCAATGACTCAGACAAAACATCCTGGGAACCAGCCATCAATGTTTCTAACGCTCCTGAACTCCTAAAATCTTTTCATGCGAAATATCCTTTAAAACCAAAACCTTAAAATTTCTTTACTTAAAATTTTTTTTTTCTTTTTCTTTCTTTCTTTAAAATCTAAAACACCTCTTAAATTTCTTAGCCTTGTTTTCTTTTTTCTCTCTTCTTTTTTCTTTCTTCTCCTTCTATAAAATTCCTCCAAAACCAACTAAAAATAAAATCAAAAAAAAATTAAATACAATAAAATAAAATAAAATAAAATCAAAAATAAAATTAAATACAATAAAATAAAATAAAATAAAATCAATATTAAAATTAAATAAAATAAAATTAAATTAAATTAAATTAAATTAAATAAAATAAAATAAAATAAAATAAAATAAAATAGAATAAACATAAATAATAAAATAAAATAAAAAACTCATAAATCTCTCTAAATATTTTCTTTCTTTTCTTCTTCAATTCTTTAAATACATTCTTTTCTTAAATTTAAAATTCTCTTCAAAAATTTCTCTTTCAAAAAAATTTATTCTCTCTTTTAAAAACTTTCTTTCTTTCGAATCATCAAATCCTGTATGGCACGAACATTTCCTCGAACTTAACTTCAACCCCTGAATCTCCCTATAATAATTCTTCGAAACAAATAAATCTTCTTTTCAAACTCTCTTAAATTCTACACTTTGTTTTTTTCTTTTCTTTCTCCTCTTTTTCAAACTAAAATTTCTAAAAAAAAAAAAAAAAAAAAAAAATTTAAAATCCTCAATTTAACAAATTCATCTCAATCACATAACTGTTTTCTTTTTCTCTCTCTTTCTTACATAAAAATTTTCCTTTTAAAAACACTAAAACTTCCTTCAATTAAAACAACCTTTTTTCTTTCTTTAAAATTCTTCTTTCAAATTCTAAAATTTTTTATTTAAAACTTCTTTTTTCTTTTTTTCTCTTCTTTTTCTCTCTCTCTTCCTCATCGTCCTCGATGACCACCCGACGTTTCTTGGGTGCCCGCCCTGGAACAGGGACTTCATCTTCATCCTCCTCCACCAATTCATCGACCTCTTCCTCAACACCTCGCTTCGAACTCGTGGCCTGGGTTACCCAGGTTGAGATCTCGTTGTTCATCTCCTTATCACTTTCCCCCACCTATTGTTCATCTTCGATCAAGACATCACAAATGTCTTCAACCACCTCTTTGGTCTTTGGAACTACCCAAAATTTTGTTTTTGTAAATCGTTTTTTGATTTCCGCGTTCTTCGTCAACGCATCGCACGCCACTCGCCGCCAACGGCAAAACTCGCATTTATGGCGAGGGCCTCGAGTCGCCGTACTTTCGACACAGAAATATTCCATGCTTTCACAAGCCGTGCAAGTCTGTGAAAACTGTCGTGTGATTATTCCCCCATCCGCTTTAGGGTGTGGAGGCGTGGGTGTGGGAGTAGGGCAGTTCATTATAAAATAAATAATTGAGAGATGAGGGAAAAAGTATTAGACAAGGGAAATTAGTGTGGGAAGATGGTTCAAGCTCAACGGAGTTCGCGTTTTTTATACCCAGGCATCTGTCACGCGCCACATGACACTCGAAGCGAAATTAACTCAATAAATCAATAATATCGAGTCCTAAATCTATACTCAAAGCGAAGAAAGCAATTCTCCATAGCAACTGCAATTTTCCTTTGTGTACTGCTATTTAACTGCGCTAGCCTAAACTCTAAATCTAAATTAGTCAATCTCCCAATAGGGTACCTTAGTCCTTTTCAATAAGCGAGGCACAGTTCTAGGATCAATGAAATAGTATAGTAGTAGTTTTTTTTCATTAAAAGTTTTGTTAATTAATTAAAAGGGACAAATTGAGCATGAATGGATATTTAGTAGAGAGGGTCTAAGTGTATGTTAGTAATGGTCAATGGAACGGGAATGCTGTGATGGAAGGGAGGTCAATGCGAGGAGGAACAAAGGATATAAAAGGAGTTGGGTATTTGGTTCGATATTCCTTAGAATTAAATTATAATATCATATTTACATTAATAGTGGTAAACCTTTAAAGTTAAATCATTGTTATTGTATCTTTCTTTCATTTTCTCAATATTCATTTCTAAATCCTAAATCTTTGATTATTGAGTTTCCAACCCTTCGTGAGATCTTAAGAATTCCTATTACCTTTGAAACTAGTTTATACTTCTTTTTGAACAAACCTCGAACCTGTAGCTATTACTTTGAGTGACCTTCGAATCATTTCCTCGAATCATTCCTCTGTGCTTCGAAGAAGTTTCTAAAATCCCTCATCTCACTTACAGGAACATCCTCGACCTTGTGCGTAGGTCGTCCGGTGACAGTAATGGTCAATGGAATAGGAATGGTGCGATGGAAGGGAGGTCAATGCGAGGAGGAACAAAGGATATAAAAGGGGTTGGGTATTTGGTTCGATATTCCTCAGAATTAAATTATAAAATCGTATCTACATTAATAGTGGTAAACCTTTAAAGTTAAATCATTGTTATTGTATCTTTCTTTCATTTTCTCAATATTCATTTCTAAATCCTAAATCTTTGATTATTGAGTTTCCAACCCTTCGTGAGATCTTAAGAATTCCTATTACCTTTGAAACTAGTTTATAATTCTTTTTGAACGAACCTCGAACCTGTAGCTCTTACTTCGAGTGACCTTCAAACCATTTCCTCGAATCATTCCTCTGTGCTTCAAAGAAGTTTCTAAATCCCTGATCTCACTTTCAGGAACATCCTCGACCTTGTGCGTAGGTCGTCCGGTGACAGTATAATTTAATTCTCCGTAGTTCTCATTCTTTGCACTACTACGTCCTTTTAGGTGTTTCTAAAATTTTAAATGGCACCTGTTCAACGCACTCCTCCTACGGGCGCTACTACTAGAGCTCGCGCTAGAGGCAGGCCAACAGCCACAAGGTCTGTTTCCCACACTCACTCTTTGGAACCACTCGACCTTAGGGAACGGCAACATTCAGTTCAATCTATAGAAGACATCCCACAAGATTTTGAGGATTCTAGTGACGAAGAAGAAGGAGAGGATACCATGCACGAGGCACCATCCGCCCCTGCCAATCACCCTTCTGGCCAATCCTCAGAACCTGGACCATCTAACTCTCTGGAAGATTTCATGAGACTTTTCATGAAAACCCTTTCAAATACAACGTCTTCAGAGGGATCTAAGTTCAAAACTCCTTCTATGAAATCTCCTGAGAAATTCAACGGAGATCACCCCGACAGATTGTGACCCTTCTTGCAAACCTGCAAGCTACTGTTCCATAATGACCCTCAAACCTTTAACAGCGACCAATCAAAGGTTGTTTACGCTTCTTCATTCCTAGCCGGGAAAGCAGCAAGATGGTTCGAACCTTATCTACTCATGGTTTTTCAACAGAAACCCACTTACTTATCAATAATTGGGAAAAGTTCGAAGACCAACTTTTTACGTTGTTTGGGGACCCTAATGAAACGGACAACGCGGAAATTGAACTTGATTTTCTTCGCATGAGTGATAATGGTAAAGCCTCTGAATATATCTCGAACTTCAGAGCACTTCAAACTCAAGTAGGTTGGAATGATGCTGCCCTTAAGTATCATTTCAAGAAAGGACTTCCTTTGAGGATTCTAGATCAATTAAATCTTCACGGTCAGAAGATGACTACTTTAACGGATTTAATGGATCAAACCCTCGAACTTGACGGCGTTTATCAAGGACGACTTCAACATCGTCGATATGCCAACAAGTCTCAAGGCCTAAATTTTAAATCGGGACCTTCTTCACACCCACGACCAAATCAATCCTCCTTGACTCAATCCAAACCCAATAAGGGGAAGAATAAACCTCGACCAAAAGGCTCTACCCCAGGCAATATCAGCAAAGTACTGGATCCTAAAGGGGAACTTAAAGAAGCTGAGAGGAAGATACGAGCAGATAATGGGTTATGTATGTATTGTGGGGGTAAGCACAAGTTGGAATACTGTGTAAAGTTGAAGGAAAGAGAAGGTACTAGTTCGAAGTCAAAAAACTAGTAGATAGTTTACTTGTGTGCAAAGCAAACTATCTTATCTCTCCCAGTGCACAGAACCTCCATGTCTTAAGGACTGGAGTTGCCTTAAACCGCTTGAGATTCATTCTTTTTAAGGAGGATATACCCTTCAGTTGTCTTATAGACTCTTGAGCTTCAATTTCTTTTGTTAGTTTATCTTTTTCCGAGAAGCTTCAACTAACATTTACAGATATTGATTGAACTCCAATCTATTTGGTCGAATCAGAGGAACCCAAATATTGGGTAAGTAAGAAAGTTTTATGGGTTTTCAACTTTCCGAACTTTCCCCCCTTTGAGTGGGAATTATCAGTCTTGGACGCCCCAAGGATGGACAATACCATTCTTGGCCATGACTTTTTAACGCATTGGAATCCTGAAATTGATTGGACTAAGGGATTGATCACCCCACAATCTAAGTATATTTCTGATTCTTCAATGCAGGTCAATAGGGAGTTAAACAACCCGCCTGACAATGTCCTGCTAGAGGACAAGTCTCTGCCAGATGACTTGCAAGCATCTGATCCTTCTCTAAATGAGCAATTGGCTAACCCTTCTAGCTCAATGACTTCACTCGAAGAGGATTTAAATTGCCTCAAAGAAATTGAATTCTGCTCTCTCAATACAGGTATCCCCTTGACAGATTCTCTCGAAGATGAAGAGGACGACCAAATCAACGTTGAAGCCATTAAATCAACTCTACCCGAAATCTACCATGATTTCCTCAATGTTTTCTCAATCCGCAAGGCCGATAAGTTACCACCTCATCGACCCTACGACCATCAAATAGAGTTAATAGGCCCAGTACCTCCGGCAGGTCCTGTCTATTCTTTATCGAAGGGCGAATCTCAAGTTCTTTGAGACTACATTGCAGAGAATGTAGCCAAAGGTTTCATCAGAGCCAGTAAATCTCCAACCGGCTCCCCTGTCCTCTTTGTAAAAAAGAAGGACGGTAGTCTTAGGTTGTGTGTTGACTATAGAAAGCTCAACACAGTCACAAAGAAAAATGCATATCCTGTTCCTCCTATGTCATTACTTCTTACCCTTTTCAATGGTGCTAATTTCTTTTCTAAAATTGATCTTAGAGGCGCTTACAATCTAATTCGCATTGCAGAAGGTCATGAACCACTGACTGCAATGCGCACTAGATTTGGTAGTTTTGAATATTTAGTTATGCCTTTTGGATTATGTAACGCACCTTCAACTTTTCAAACTTTTGTTAATGATATCTTTCAAGATGTTGTTGAACAATTTGTAGTCGTCTATTTAGATGATATTTTAATATTCTCGAAAACACTAGATGAACATATTCATCATGTTCGACAGGTCCTAAATTGTCTTTGAGATCATGGTCTCTACGCCAAGCATAATGAATGCAAATTCCACCTCAAATCAATTGATTTTTTGGGTTTTACGTTATCCACTGATGGTTTAGTCATGGATAACAACAAAGTCCAGAAAATCCTGGAATGGCCTGAGCCCAAAAACATTAAATCGCTCCAAGGATTTTTGGGTTTTGCAAACTTCTATAGGAGATTTATTAAAGATTACTCTAAAACTATTTCCAATCTTACTTCTCTTCTTAGAAAAGACATCCCTTTTGTTTTTACTTCCACAGCACAAAAGGAATTCGAAGCACTAAAAACGGCTTTCACCACAGCCCCAATCCTTCGACATTTTGATCCTTCTGCCTCAACAATATTTGAGACAGATGGGAGCGATTATGCTATTGCAGGGGTCATCTCCCAATTAAATCCTGAAACAAATTTGTTTCATCCTGTTGCTTTTGAGTCACGCAAACTCATAGCCGCAGAATTAAATTATGAAATTCATGACAAAGAGCTTTTAGCTATTATCCATTGTCTTAAAAAATGGCGTTCTTTTCTTCTCAGCCTAGATAGTCCTTTTCAAATCTTAACAGATCATAATGCTTTAAAATAATTCATGTCTTCTAAAGTGGTAACCAGGCGTCAAGCCAGGTGGGCTGAATTTTTGTCTGAATTTTCTTTCTCTATTTCTTATCGCCCAGGAAAAAACTGCATTGTTCCAGATATCTTGTCACGTCGGGACGACGTTTACCCACAGCAGGGGGACGCATTTGCTGACAAGAACCCAGCAAATGTGCAATCAATCTTCAACCAATCAATGTTAACGACTCATCAACTTAATTCGATGACAACTCAATCCTTTCGAAATCCACTATCCAACATCCTCGAAGCTCAGTCGAAGGACGAATATTGTTTAGGGGTAAAAGACAAAATACTCTTGAAGCAAGGGGCCAAAAGATTTAGTATTGAATCAGATCTATTAGTCTTCGAAGGTAGAGTAGTCATACCCAAAAACAATGAGATAAAATTATGGATTTTCAACAGTCGACATGATTCTCCATTAGCTGGTCACTTTAAGGTTGATAAAACCTACCAGTTAATAGCGAGGGATTTCTTCTGGCCAGGTATGACCAGGGAAATCAAGGCCTATATAAAAGCTTGTTACGAATGTAATAGGAATAAGGCTCCCCGTCACCGGAAGCATGGGTTTCTTCAACCACTTCCTATTCCCTCTAAACCTTGGGGATCTTTATCGATGGATTTCATTTCTCAACTTCCTATTATTAATGATTTTGATGCTATATTAGTAATAGTAGATAGATTTTCAAAAATGTCTATTTTTATTAAAACCACTACTACTGCTACAGCAGAAGATTTTTCAAAATTGTTTCTAGAATATGTATTTTCTAAACATGGCTTACCAAATGATATTATTTCAGATAGAGGCTCATTTTTTGTATCCACATTCTGGACCCAACTGTGTCGACAACTCAATATCACGAGGAATCTATCCACGGCCTATCACCCTGAAACCGATGGTCAAACAGAAAGAGTTAACCAAATCCTCGAACAATATCTTCGAATGTATGTCAGTTACCAACAAGACGATTGGACCACATGGTTCTCATTGGCCAAATTTGCTTATAATAACTCGACTCATTCTTCAACACGAAAATCTCTTTTTGAAACTGTTTATGGAAGGCATCCTCGATTCAACTCAATCCATGTAGGAACTAGTCATCCTGTGGAACATTATCTTTGAAACATATAATGACTCCAAGAAGAACTTAAAACAAAAATTGGAATCAGCGATTCGAAGATACAAGGAACAGGCCAACAAACATCGACAATCTGCTCCTTCCTTTAAACCAGGCGACAAAGTATGGCTCGACGCACGAAACATTCGAACAACAAGACCATCAAAGAAACTGGCTGAAAAGTGCTTGGGACCGTTAGAAATCGACTCTGAAGTCTCTAAAACTGCATTTCGACTCAAGTTACCTCCTAAATGGCAGTCGATTCACCCTGTTTTCCATGTATCTCTCCTGGAACTGGCTCGAGAAATATACCCGGGCAAGAACCAACCCCCTCCGGAACCGGTCGAAGTAGAAGATCATCTAGAGTGGGAAGTAAGTCATATCCTTGATTCAAGAATACACAAGGGGAAACTTCAATACCTTGTGGAATGGGAAGGCTTCCTCAATGACTCAGACAAAACATCCTGGGAACCAGCCATCAATGTTTCTAACGCTCCTGAACTCCTAAAATCTTTTCATGCGAAATATCCTTTAAAACCAAAACCTTAAAATTTCTTTACTTAAAATTTTTTTTTTCTTTTTCTTTCTTTCTTTAAAATCTAAAACACCTCTTAAATTTCTTAGCCTTGTTTTCTTTTTTCTCTCTTCTTTTTTCTTTCTTCTCCTTCTATAAAATTCCTCCAAAACCAACTAAAAATAAAATCAAAAAAAAATTAAATACAATAAAATAAAATAAAATAAAATCAAAAATAAAATTAAATACAATAAAATAAAATAAAATAAAATCAAAATTAAAATTAAATAAAATAAAATTAAATTAAATTAAATTAAATAAAATAAAATAAAATAAAATAAAATAAAATAAAATAGAATAAACATAAATAATAAAATAAAATAAAAAACTCATAAATCTCTCTAAATATTTTCTTTCTTTTCTTCTTCAATTCTTTAAATACATTCTTTTCTTAAATTTAAAATTCTCTTCAAAAATTTCTCTTTCATAAAAATTTATTCTCTCTTTTAAAAACTTTCTTTCTTTCGAATCATCAAATCCTGTATGGCACGAACATTTCCTCGAACTTAACTTCAACCCCTGAATCTCCCTATAATAATTCTTCGAAACAAATAAATCTTCTTTTCAAACTCTCTTAAATTCTACACTTTGTTTTTTCTTTTCTTTCTCCTCTTTTTCAAACTAAAATTTCTAAAAAAAAAAAAAAAAAAAAAAATTTAAAATCCTCAATTTAACAAATTCATCTCAATCACAAAACTGTTTTCTTTTTCTCTCTCTTTCTTACATAAAAATTTTCCTTTTAAAAACACTAAAACTTCCTTCAATTAAAACAACCTTTTTTCTTTCTTTAAAATTCTTCTTTCAAATTCTAAAATTTTTTATTTAAAACTTCTTTTTTCTTTTTTTCTCTTCTTTTTCTCTCTCTCTTCTTCATCGTCCTCAATGACCACCCGACGTTTCTTGGGTGCCCGCCCTGGAACAGGGACTTCATCTTCATCCTCCTCCACCAATTCATCGACCTCTTCCTCGACACCTCGCTTCGAACTCGTGGCCTGGGTTACCCAGGTTGAGATCTCGTTGTTCATCTCCTTATCACTTTCCCCCACCGATTGTTCATCTTCGATCAAGACATCACAAATGTCTTCAACCACCTCTTTGGTCTTTGGAACTACCCAAAATTTTGTTTTTGTAAATCGTTTTTTGATTTCCGCGTTCTTCGTCAACGCATCACACGCCACTCGCCGCCAACGGCAAAACTCGCATTTATGGCGAGGGCCTCGAGTCGCCGTACTTTCGACACAGAAATATTCCATGCTTTCACAAGCCGTGCAAGTCTGTGAAAACTGTCGTGTGATTATTCCCCCATCCGCTTTAGGGTGTGGAGGCGTGGGTGTGGGAGTAGGGCAGTTCATTATAAAATAAATAATTGAGAGATGAGGGAAAAAGTATTAGACAAGGGAAATTAGTGTGGGAAGATGGTTCAAGCTCAACGGAGTTCGCGTTTTTTATACCCAGGCATCTGTCACGCGCCACGTGACACTCGAAGCGAAATTAACTCAATAAATCAATAATATCGAGTCCTAAATCTATACTCGAAGCGAAGAAAGCAATTCTCCATAGCAACTGCAATTTTCCTTTGTGTACTGCTATTTAACTGCGCTAGCCTAAACTCTAAATCTAAATTAGTCAATCTCCCAATAGGGTACCTTAGTCCTTTTCAATAAGCGAGGCACAGTGCTAGGATCAATGAAATAGTATAGTAGTAGTTTTTTTTCATTAAAAGTTTTGTTAATTAATTAAAAGGGACAAATTGAGCATGAATGGATATTTAGTAGAGAGGGTCTAAGTGTATGTTAGTAATGGTCAATGGAACGGGAATGCTGTGATGGAAGGGAGGTCAATGCGAGGAGGAACAAAGGATATAAAAGGAGTTGGGTATTTGGTTCGATATTCCTTAGAATTAAATTATAATATCGTATTTACATTAATAGTGGTAAATCCTTAAAAGTTAAATCATTATTATTGTATCTTTCTTTTACCTTCTCAAATATTCATTTCTAAATCCTAAATTTTTGATTATTGAGTTTCCAACCCTTCGTGAGATTTTAAGAATTATTATTACCTTGGAACTAGTTTATAATTCTTCTCGATTGAACCTCGAACCTATAGCTATTACTTTGAGTG
This sequence comes from Hemileia vastatrix, assembly GCA_030280995.1. NCBI lineage: Eukaryota > Fungi > Basidiomycota > Pucciniomycetes > Pucciniales > Zaghouaniaceae > Hemileia > Hemileia vastatrix. The sequence goes on from JASXTE010000013.1 coordinate 8,774,135, forward strand.
ACCTTCGAATCATTTCCTCGAATCATTCCTCTGTGCTTCGAAGAAGTTTCTAAAATCCCTCATCTCACTTACAGGAACATCCTGGACCTTGTGCGTAGGTCGTCCGGTGACAGTAATGGTCAATGGAATAGGAATGGTGCGATGGAAGGGAGGTCAATGCGAGGAGGAACAAAGGATATAAAAGGGGTTGGGTATTTGGTTCGATATTCCTCAGAATTAAATTATAAAATCGTATTTACATTAATAGTGGTAAACCTTTAAAGTTAAATCATTGTTATTGTATCTTTCTTTCATTTTCTCAATATTCATTTCTAAATCCTAAATCTTTGATTATTGAGTTTCCAACCCTTCGTGAGATCTTAAGAATTCCTATTACCTTTGAAACTAGTTTATAATTCTTTTTGAACGAACCTCGAACCTGTAGCTCTTACTTCGAGTGACCTTCAAACCATTTCCTCGAATCATTCCTCTGTGCTTCAAAGAAGTTTCTAAATCCCTCATCTCACTTTCAGGAACATCCTCGACCTTGTGCGTAGGTCGTCCGGTGACAGTATAATTTAATTCTCTGTAGTTCTCATTCTTTGCACTACTACGTCCTTTTAGGTGTTTCTAAAATTTTAAATGGCACCTGTTCAACGCACTCCTCCTACGGGCGCTACTACTAGAGCTCGCGCTAGAGGCAGGCCAACAGCCACAAGGTCTGTTTCCCACACTCACTCTTTGGAACCACTCGACCTTAGGGAACGGCAACATTCAGTTCAATCTATAGAAGACATCCCACAAGATTTTGAGGATTCTAGTGACGAAGAAGAAGGAGAGGATACCATGCACGAGGCACCATCCGCCCCTGCCAATCACCCTTCTGGCCAATCCTCAGAACCTGGACCATCTAACTCTCTGGAAGATTTCATGAGACTTTTCATGAAAACCCTTTCAAATACAACGTCTTCAGAGGGATCTAAGTTCAAAACTCCTTCTATGAAATCTCCTGACAAATTCGACGGAGATCACCCCGACAGATTGCGACCCTTCTTGCAAACCTGCAAGCTACTGTTCCATAATGACCCTCGAACCTTTAACAGCGACCAATCAAAGGTTGTTTACACTTCTTCATTCCTAGCCGGGAAAGCAGCAAGATAGTTCGAACCTTATCTACTCATGGTTTCTTCAACAGAAACCCACTTACTTATCAATAATTGGGAAAAGTTCGAAGACCAACTTTTTACGTTGTTTGGGGACCCTAATGAAACGGACAACGCGGAAATTGAACTTGATTTTCTTTGCATGAGTGATAATGGTAAAGCCTCTGAATATATCTCGAACTTCAGAGCACTTCAAACTCGAGTAGGTTGGAATGATGCAGCCCTTAAGTATCATTTCAAGAAAGGACTTCCTTCGAGGATTCTAGATCAATTAAATCTTCACGGTCAGAAGATGACTACTTTAACGGATTTAATGGATCAAACCCTCGAACTTGACGGCGTTTATCAAGGACGACTTCAACATCGTCGATATGCCAACAAATATCAAGGCCTAAATTTTAAATCGGGACCTTCTTCACACCCACGACCAAATCAATCCTCCTTGACTCAATCCAAACCCAATAAGGGGAAGAATAAACCTCGACCAAAAGGCTCTACCCCAGGCAATATCAGCAAAGTACTGGATCCTAAAGGGGAACTTAATGAAGCTGAGAGGAAGATACGAGCAGATAATGGGTTATGTATGTATTGTGGGGGTAAGCACAAGTTGGAATACTGTGTAAAGTTGAAGGAAAGAGAAGGTACTAGTTCGAAGTCAAAAAACTAGTAGATAGTTTACTTGTGTGCAAAGCAAACTATCTTATCCCTCCCAGTGCACAGAACCTCCATGTCTTAAGGACTGGAGTTGCCTTAAACCGCTTGAGATTCATTCTTTTTAAGGAGGATATACCCTTCAGTTGTCTTATAGACTCTGGAGCTTCAATTTGCTTTGTTAGTTTATCTTTTACCGAGAAGCTTCAACTAACATTTACAGATATCGATCGAACTCCAATCTATTTGGTCGAATCAGAGGAACCCAAATATTGGGTAAGTAAGAAAGTTTTATGGGTTTTCAACTTTCCAAACTTTCCCCCCTTCGAGTGGGAATTATCAGTCTTGGACGCCCCAAGGATGGACGATACCATTCTTGGCCATGACTTTTTAATGCATTGGAATCCTGAAATTGATTGGACTAAGGGATTGATCACCCCACAATCTAAGTATATTTCTGATTCTTCAATGCAGGTCAATAGGGAGTTAAACAACCCCCTGACAACGTCCTGCTAGAGGACAAGTCTCTGCCAGATGACTTGCAAGCATCTGATCCTTCTCTAAATGAGCAATTGGCTAACCCTTCTAGCTCAATGACTTCACTCGAAGAGGATTTAAATTGCCTCAAAGAAATTGAATTCTGCTCTCTCAATACAGGTATCCCCTTGACAGATTCTCTCGAAGATGAAGAGGACGACCAAATCAACGTTGAAGCCATTAAATCAACTCTACCCGAAATCTACCATGATTTCCTCAATGTTTTCTCAATCCGCAAGGCCGATAAGTTACCACCTCATCGACCCTACGACCATCAAATAGAGTTAATAGGCCCAGTACCTCCGGCAGGTCCTGTCTATTCTTTATCGAAGGGCGAATCTCAAGTTCTTTGAGACTACATTGCAGAGAATGTAGCCAAAGGTTTCATCAGAGCCAGTAAATCTCCAACCGGCTCCCCTGTCCTCTTTGTAAAAAAGAAGGACGGTAGTCTTAGGTTGTGTGTTGACTATAGAAAGCTCAACACAGTCACAAAGAAAAATGCATATCCTGTTCCTCCTATGTCATTACTTCTTACCCTTTTCAATGGTGCTAATTTCTTTTCTAAAATTGATCTTAGAGGCGCTTACAATCTAATTCGCATTGCAGAAGGTCATGAACCACTGACTGCAATGCGCACTAGATTTGGTAGTTTTGAATATTTAGTTATGCCTTTTGGATTATGTAACGCACCTTCAACTTTTCAAACTTTTGTTAATGATATCTTTCAAGATGTTGTTGAACAATTTGTAGTCGTCTATTTAGATGATATTTTAATATTCTCGAAAACACTAGATGAACATATTCATCATGTTCGACAGGTCCTAAATTGTCTTTGAGATCATGGTCTCTACGCCAAGCATAATGAATGCAAATTCCACCTCAAATCAATTGATTTTTTGGGTTTTACGTTATCCACTGATGGTTTAGTCATGGATAACAAGAAAGTCCAGAAAATCCTGGAATGGCCTGAGCCCAAAAACATTAAATCGCTCCAAGCATTTTTGGGTTTTGCAAACTTCTATAGGAGATTTATTAAAGATTACTCTAAAACTATTTCCAATCTTACTTCTCTTCTTAGAAAAGACATCCCTTTTGTTTTTACTTCCACAGCACGAAAGGAATTCGAAGCACTAAAAACGGCTTTCACCACAGCCCCAATCCTTCGACATTTTGATCCTTCTGCCTCAACAATATTTGAGACAGATGGGAGCGATTATGCTATTGCAGGGGTCATCTCCCAATTAAATCCTGAAACAAATTTGTTTCATCCTGTTGCTTTTGAGTCACGCAAACTCATAGCCGCAGAATTAAATTATGAAATTCATGACAAAGAGCTTTTAGCTATTATCCATTGTCTTAAAAAATGGTGTTCTTTTCTTCTCAGCCTAGATAGTCCTTTTCAAATCTTAACAGATCATAATGCTTTAAAATAATTCATGTCTTCTAAAGTGGTAACCAGGCGTCAAGCCAGGTGGGCTGAATTTTTGTCTGAATTTTCTTTCTCTATTTCTTATCGCCCAGGAAAAAACTGCATTGTTCCAGATATCTTGTCACGTCGGGACGACGTTTACCCACAGCGGGGGGACGCATTTGCTGACAAGAACCCAGCAAATGTGCAATCAATCTTCAACCAATCAATGTTAACGACTCATCAACTTAATTCGATGACAACTCAATCCTTTCGAAATCCACTATCCAACATCCTCGAAGCTCAGTCGAAGGACGAATATTGTTTAGGGGTAAAAGACAAAATACTCTTGAAGCAAGGGGCCAAAAGATTTAGTATTGAATCAGATCTATTAGTCTTCGAAGGTAGAGTAGTCATACCCAAAAACAATGAGATAAAATTATGGATTTTCAACAGTCGACATGATTCTCCATTAGCTGGTCACTTTAAGGTTGATAAAACCTACCAGTTAATAGCGAGGGATTTCTTCTGGCCAGGTATGACCAGGGAAATCAAGGCCTATATAAAAGCTTGTTACGAATGTAATAGGAATAAGGCTCCCCGTCACCGGAAGCATGGGTTTCTTCAACCACTTCCTATTCCCTCTAAACCTTGGGAATCTTTATCGATGGATTTCATTTCTCAACTTCCTATTATTAATGATTTTGATGCTATATTAGTAATAGTAGATAGATTTTCAAAAATGTCTATTTTTATTAAAACCACTACTACTGCTACAGCAGAAGATTTTTCAAAATTGTTTCTAGAATATGTATTTTCTAAACATGGCTTACCAAATGATATTATTTCAGATAGAGGCTCATTTTTTGTATCCACATTCTGGACCCAACTGTGTCGACAGCTCAATATCACGAGGAATCTATCCACGGCCTATCACCCTGAAACCGATGGTCAAACAGAAAGAGTTAACCAAATCCTCGAACAATATCTTCGAATGTATGTCAGTTACCAACAAGACGATTGGACCACATGGTTCTCATTGGCCAAATTTGCTTATAATAACTCGACTCATTCTTCAACACGAAAATCTCTTTTTGAAACTGTTTATGGAAGGCATCCTCGATTCAACTCAATCCATGTAGGAACTAGTCATCCTGTGGAACATTATCTTTGAAACATATAATGACTCCAAGAAGAACTTAAAACAAAAATTGGAATCAGCGATTCGAAGATACAAGGAACAGGCCAACAAACATCGACAATCTGCTCCTTCCTTTAAACCAGGCGACAAAGTATGGCTCGACGCACGAAACATTCGAACAACAAGACCATCAAAGAAACTGGCTGAAAAGTGCTTGGGACCGTTAGAAATCGACTCTGAAGTCTCTAAAACTGCATTTCGACTCAAGTTACCTCCTAAATGGCAGTCGATTCACCCTGTTTTCCATGTATCTCTCCTGGAACTGGCTCGAGAAATATACCCGGGCAAGAACCAACCCCCTCCGGAACCGGTCGAAGTAGAAGATCATCTAGAGTGGGAAGTAAGTCATATCCTTGATTCAAGAATACGCAAGGGGAAACTTCAATACCTCGTGGAATGGGAAGGCTTCCTCAATGACTCAGACAAAACATCCTGGGAACCAGCCATCAATGTTTCTAACGCTCCTGAACTCCTAAAATCTTTTCATGCGAAATATCCTTTAAAACCAAAACCTTAAAATTTCTTTACTTAAAATTTTTTTTTCTTTTTCTTTCTTTCTTTAAAATCTAAAACACCTCTTAAATTTCTTAGCCTTGTTTTCTTTTTTCTCTCTTCTTTTTTCTTTCTTCTCCTTCTATAAAATTCCTCCAAAACCAACTAAAAATAAAATCAAAAAAAAATTAAATACAATAAAATAAAATAAAATAAAATCAAAAATAAAATTAAATACAATAAAATAAAATAAAATAAAATCAAAATTAAAATTAAATAAAATAAAATAAAATAAAATTAAATTAAATTAAATAAAATAAAATAAAATAAAATAAAATAAAATAAAATAGAATAAACATAAATAATAAAATAAAATAAAAAACTCATAAATCTCTCTAAATATTTTCTTTCTTTTCTTCTTCAATTCTTTAAATACATTCTTTTCTTAAATTTAAAATTCTCTTCAAAAATTTCTCTTTCAAAAAAATTTATTCTCTCTTTTAAAGACTTTCTTTCTTTCGAATCATCAAATGCTGTATGGCACGAACATTTCCTCGAACTTAACTTCAACCCCTGAATCTCCCTATAATAATTCTTCGAAAAAAATAAATCTTCTTTTCAAACTCTCTTAAATTCTACACTTTGTTTTTTTCTTTTCTTTCTCCTCTTTTTCAAACTAAAATTTCTAAAAAAAAAAAAAAAAAAAAATTTAAAATCCTCAATTCAACAAATTCATCTCAATCACAAAACTGTTTTCTTTTTCTCTCTCTTTCTTACATAAAAATTTTCCTTTTAAAAACACTAAAACTTCCTTCAATTAAAACAACCTTTTTTCTTTCTTTAAAATTCTTCTTTCAAATTCTAAAATTTTTTATTTTAAACTTCTTTTTTCTTTTTTTCTCTTCTTTTTCTCTCTCTCTTCCTCATCGTCCTCGATGACCACCCGACGTTTCTTGGGTGCCCGCCCTGGAACAGGGACTTCATCTTCATCCTCCTCCACCAATTCATCGACCTCTTCCTCGACACCTCACTTCGAACTCGTGGCCTGGGTTACCCAGGTTGAGATCTCGTTGTTCATCTCCTTATCACTTTCCCCCACCGATTGTTCATCTTCGATCAAGACATCACAAATGTCTTCAACCACCTCTTTGGTCTTTGGAACTACCCAAAATTTTGTTTTTGTAAATCGTTTTTTGATTTCCGCGTTCTTCGTCAACGCATCGCACGCCACTCGCCGCCAACGGAAAAACTCGCATTTCTGGCGAGGGCCTCGAGTCGCCGTACTTTCGACACAGAAATATTCCATGCTTTCACAAGCCGTGCAAGTCTGTGAAAACTGTCGTGTGATTATTCCCCCATCCGCTTTAGGGTGTGGAGGCGTGGGTGTGGGAGTAGGGCAGTTCATTATAAAATAAATAATTGAGAGATGAGGGAAAAAGTATTAGACAAGGGAAATTAGTGTGGGAAGATGGTTCAAGCTCAACGGAGTTCGCGTTTTTTATACCCAGGCATCTGTCACGCGCCACGTGACACTCGAAGCGAAATTAACTCAATAAATCAATAATATCGAGTCCTAAATCTATACTCGAAGCGCAGAAAGCAATTCTCCATAGCAACTGCGATTTTCCTTTGTGTACTGCTATTTAACTGCGCTAGCCTAAACTCTAAATCTAAATTAGTCAATCTCCCAATAGGGTACCTTAGTCCTTTTCAATAAGCGAGGCACAGCGCTAGGATCAATGAAATAGTATAGTAGTAGTTTTTTTTCATTAAAAGTTTTGTTAATTAATTAAAAGGGACAAATTGAGCATGAATGGATATTTAGTAGAGAGGGTCTAAGTGTATGTTAGTAATGGTCAATGGAACGGGAATGCTGTGATGGAAGGGAGGTCAATGCGAGGAGGAACAAAGGATATAAAAGGAGTTGGGTATTTGGTTCGATATTCCTTAGAATTAAATTATAATATCGTATTTACATTAATAGTGGTAAATCCTTAAAAGTTAAATCATTATTATTGTATCTTTCTTTTACCTTCTCAAATATTCATTTCTAAATCCTAAATTTTTGATTATTGAGTTTCCAACCCTTCGTGAGATTTTAAGAATTATTATTACCTTGGAACTAGTTTATAATTCTTCTCGATTGAACCTCGAACCTATAGCTATTACTTTGAGTGACCTTCGAATCATTTCCTCGAATCATTCCTCTGTGCTTCGAAGAAGTTTCTAAAATCCCTCATCTCACTTACAGGAACATCCTGGACCTTGTGCGTAGGTCGTCCGGTGACAGTAATGGTCAATGGAATAGGAATGGTGCAATGGAAGGGAGGTCAATGCGAGGAGGAACAAAGGATATAAAAGGGGTTGGGTATTTGGTTCGATATTCCTCAGAATTAAATTATAAAATCGTATTTACATTAATAGTGGTAAACCTTTAAAGTTAAATCATTGTTATTGTATCTTTCTTTCATTTTCTCAATATTCATTTCTAAATCCTAAATCTTTGATTATTGAGTTTCCAACCCTTCGTGAGATCTTAAGAATTCCTATTACCTTTGAAACTAGTTTATAATTCTTTTTGAACAAACCTCGAACCTGTAGCTCTTACTTTGAGTGACCTTCAAACCATTTCCTCGAATCATTCCTCTGTGCTTCGAAGAAGTTTCTAAATCCCTCATCTCACTTTCAGGAACATCCTCGACCTTGTGCGTAGGTCGTCCGGTGACAGTATAATTTAATTCTCCGTAGTTCTCATTCTTTGCACTACTACGTCCTTTTAGGTGTTTCTAAAATTTTAAATGGCACCTGTTCAACGCACTCCTCCTTCAGGCGCTACTACTAGAGCTCGCGCTAGAGGCAGGCCAACAGCCACAAGGTCTGTTTCCCACACTCACTCTTTGGAACCACTCAACCTTAGGGAACGGCAACATTCAGTTCAATCTATAGAAGACATCCCACAAGATTTTGAGGATTCTAGTGACGAAGAAGAAGGAGAGGATACCATGCACGAGGCACCATCCGCCCCTGCCAATCACCCTTCTGGCCAATCCTCAGAACCTGGACCATCTAACTCTCTGGAAGATTTCATGAGACTTTTCATGAAAACCCTTTCAAATACAACGTCTTCAGAGGCATCTAAGTTCAAAACTCCTTCTATGAAATCTCCTGAAAAATTCGACGGAGATCACCCCGACAGATTGCGACCCTTCTTGCAAACCTGCAAGCTACTGTTCCATAATGAGCCTCAAACCTTTAACAGCGACCGATCAAAGGTTGTTTACGCTTCTTCATTCCTAGCCGGGAAAGCAGCAAGATGGTTTGAACCTTATCTACTCATGCTTTCTTTGACAGAAACCCACTTACTTATACATAATTGGGAAAAGTTCGAAGACCAACTTTTTACGTTGTTTGGGGACCCTAATGAAATGGACAACGCGGAAATTGAACTTGATTTTCTTCGCATGAGTGATAATGGTAAAGCCTCTGAATATATCTCGAACTTCAGAGCACTTCAAACTCGAGTAGGTTGAAATGATGCTGCCCTTAAGTATCATTTCAAGAAAGGACTTCCTTCGAGGATTCTAGATCAATTAGATCTTCACGGTCAGAAGATGACTACTTTAACGGATTTAATGGATCAAACCCTCGAACTTGATGGCGTTTATCAAGGACGACTTCAACATCGTCGATATGCCAACAAATCTCAAGGCCTAAATTTTAAATCGGGACCTTCTTCACACCCACGACCAAATCAATCCTCCTTGACTCAATCCAAACCCATTAAGGGGAAGAATAAACCTCGACCAAAAGGCTTGACCCCAGGCAATATCAGCAAAGTGCCGGATCCTAAAGGGGAAATTAAAGAATCTGAGAGGAAGATACGAGCAGATAATGGGTTATGTATGTATTGTGGGGGTAAGCACAAGTTGGAATACTGTGTAAAGTTGAAGGAAAGAGAAGGTACTAGTTCGAAGTCAAAAAACTAGTAGATAGTTTACTTGTGTGCAAAGCAAACTATCTTATCTCTCCCAGTGCACAGAACCTCCATGTCTTAAGGACTGGAGTTGCCTTAAACCGCTTGAGATTCATTCTTTTTAAGGAGGATATACCCTTCAGTTGTCTTATAGACTCTGGAGCTTCAATTTCTTTTGTTAGTTTATCTTTTTCCGAGAAGCTTCAACTAACATTTACAGATATCGATCGAACTCCAATCTATTTGGTCGAATCAGAGGAACCCAAATATTGGGTAAGTAAGAAAGTTTTATGGGTTTTCAACTTTCCGAATTTTCCCCCCTTTGAGTGGGAATTATCAGTCTTGGACGCCCCAAGGATGGACAATACCATTCTTGGCCATGACTTTTTAACGCATTGGAATCCTGAAATTGATTGGACTAAGGGATTGATCACCCCACAATCTAAGTATATTTCTGATTCTTCAATGCAGGTCAATAGGGAGTTAAACAACCCGCCTGACAATGTCCTGCTAGAGGACAAGTCTCTGCCAGATGACTTGCAAGCATCTGATCCTTCTCTAAATGAGCAATTGGCTAACCCTTCTAGCTCAATGACTTCACTCGAAGAGGATTTAAATTGCCTCAAAGAAATTGAATTCTGCTCTCTCAATACAGGTATCCCCTTGACAGATTCTCTCGAAGATGAAGAGGACGACCAAATCAACGTTGAAGCCATTAAATCAACTCTACCCGAAATCTACCATGATTTCCTCAATGTTTTCTCAATCCGCAAGGCCGATAAGTTACCACCTCATCGACCCTACGACCATCAAATAGAGTTAATAGGCCCAGTACCTCCGGCAGGTCCTGTCTATTCTTTATCGAAGGGCGAATCTCAAGTTCTTTGAGACTACATTGCAGAGAATGTAGCCAAAGGTTTCATCAGAGCCAGTAAATCTCCAACCGGCTCCCCTGTCCTCTTTGTAAAAAAGAAGGACGGTAGTCTTAGGTTGTGTGTTGACTATAGAAAGCTCAACACAGTCACAAAGAAAAATGCATATCCTGTTCCTCCTATGTCATTACTTCTTACCCTTTTCAATGGTGCTAATTTCTTTTCTAAAATTGATCTTAGAGGCGCTTACAATCTAATTCGCATTGCAGAAGGTCATGAACCACTGACTGCAATGCGCACTAGATTTGGTAGTTTTGAATATTTAGTTATGCCTTTTGGATTATGTAACGCACCTTCAACTTTTCAAACTTTTGTTAATGATATCTTTCAAGATGTTGTTGAACAATTTGTAGTCGTCTATTTAGATGATATTTTAATATTCTCGAAAACACTAGATGAACATATTCATCATGTTCGACAGGTCCTAAATTGTCTTTGAGATCATGGTCTCTACGCCAAGCATAATGAATGCAAATTCCACCTCAAATCAATTGATTTTTTGGGTTTTATGTTATCCACTGATGGTTTAGTCATGGATAACAACAAAGTCCAGAAAATCCTGGAATGGCCTGAGCCCAAAAACATTAAATCGCTCCAAGGATTTTTGGGTTTTGCAAACTTCTATAGGAGATTTATTAAAGATTACTCTAAAACTATTTCCAATCTTACTTCTCTTCTTAGAAAAGACATCACTTTTGGTTTTACTTCTACAGCACGAAAGGAATTCGAAGCACTAAAAACGGCTTTCACCACAGCCCCAATCCTTCGACATTTTGATCCTTCTGCCTCAACAATAGTTGAGACAGATGGGAGCGATTATGCTATTGCAGGGGTCATCTCCCAATTAAATCCTGAAACAAATTTGTTTCATCCTGTTGCTTTTGAGTCACGCAAACTCATAGCCGCAGAATTAAATTATGAAATTCATGACAAAGAGCTTTTAGCTATTATCCATTGTCTTAAAAAATGGTGTTCTTTTCTTCTCAGCCTAGATAGTCCTTTTCAAATCTTAACAAATCATAATGCTTTAAAATACTTCATGTCTTCTAAAGTGGTAACCAGGCGTCAAGCCAGGTGGGCTGAATTTTTGTCTGAATTTTCTTTCTCTATTTCCTATCGCCCAGGAAAAAACTGCATTGTTCCAGATATCTTGCAACGTCGGGACGACGTTTACCCACAGCGGGGGGACGCATTTGCTGACAAGAACCCAGCAAATGTGCAATCAATCTTCAACGAATCAATGTTAACGACTCATCAACTTAATTTGATGACAACTCAATCCTTTCGAAATCCACTATCCAACATCCTCGAAGCTCAGTCGAAGGACGAATATTGTTTAGGGTTAAAAGACAAAATACTCTCGAAGCAAGGGGCCAAAAGATTTAGTATTGAATCAGGTCTATTAGTCTTCGAAGGTAGAGTAGTCATACCCAAAAACAATGAGATAAAATTATGGATTTTCAACAGTCGACATGATTCTCCATTAGCTGGTCACTTTAAGGTTGATAAAACCTACCAGTTAATAGCGAGGGATTTCTTCTGGCCAGGTATGACCAGGGAAATCAAGGCCTATATAAAAGCTTGTTACGAATGTAATAGGAATAAGGCTCCCCGTCACCGGAAGCATGGGTTTCTTCAACCACTTCCTATTCCCTCTAAACCTTGGGAATCTTTATCGATGGATTTCATTTCTCAACTTCCTATTTCTAATGATTTTGAAGCTATATTAGTAATAGTAGATAGATTTTCAAAAATGTCTATTTTTATTAAAACCACTACTACTGCTACAGCAGAAGATTTTTCAAAATTGTTTCTAGAATATGTATTTTCTAAACATGGCTTACCAAATGATATTATTTCAGATAGAGGCTCATTTTTTGTATCCACATTCTGGACCCAACTGTGTCGACAACTCAATATCACGAGGAATCTATCCACGGCCTATCACCCTGAAACCGATGGTCAAACAGAAAGAGTTAACCAAATCCTTGAACAATATCTTCGAATGTATGTCAGTTACCAACAAGACGATTGGACCACATGGTTCTCATTGGCCAAATTTGCTTATAATAACTCGACTCATTCTTCAACACGAAAATCTCTTTTTGAAACTGTTTATGGAAGGCATCCTCGATTCAACTCAATCCATGTAGGAACTAGTCATCCTGTGGAACATTATCTTTGAAACATATAATGACTCCAAGAAGAACTTAAATTAAATTTGGAATCAGCAATTCGAAGATACAAGGAACAGGCCAACAAACATCGACAATCTGCTCCTTCCTTTAAACCAGGCGACAAAGTATGGCTCGACGCACGAAACATTCGAACAACAAGACCATCAAATAAACTGGCTGAAAAGTGCTTGGGACTATTCGAAATCAACTCTGAAGTCTCTAAAACTGCATTTCGACTCAAGCTACCTCCTAAATGGCAGGCAATTCACCCTGTTTTCCATGTATCTCTCCTGGAACTGGCTCGAGAAATATACCCGGGCAAGAACCAACCCCCTCCGGAACCGGTCGAAGTAGAAGATCATCTAGAGTGGGAAGTAAGCCGTATCCTTGATTCAAGAATACGCAAGGGGAAACTTCAATACCTAGTGGAATGGGAAGGCTTCCTCAATGACTCAGACAAAACATCCTGGGAACCAGCCATCAATGTTTCTAACGCCCCTGAACTCCTAAAATCTTTTCATCTTAAATACCCTTTAAAACCAAAACCTTAAAATTTCTTTTATTTAAAATTTTCTTTTCTTTTTCTCTCTTTCTTTAAAATCTAAAACACCTCTTAAATTTCTTAGCCTTGTTTTCTTTTTTCTCTCTTCTTTTTTCTTTCTTCTCCTTCTATAAAATTTTCTTCAAAACCAACTAAAAGTAAAATCAAAATTAAAAATAAATAAAATAAAATAATAAAATAAAAATAAAATAAAATAAAATAAATAGAATAAACATAAATAATAAAATAAAAATAAAAATAAAATAAATAGAATAAACATAAATAATAAAATAAAATAAAAAACTCTTAAATCTCTCTAAATATTTCCTTTCTTTTCTTTTCAATTCTCTAAATACATTCTTTTTTTAAATTTAAAATTCTCATTAAAAAATTTCTTTTCTAAAAATTTATTCTCTTTAAAAAAAAACTTTCTTTCCTTCAAATCATCAAATCTTGTACGACATGACCATTTCCTCGAACTTAACTTCAACCTCTAAATCTCCCTATAATAATTCTTCAAAACAAATAATTCTTCTTTCCAAATTCTCTTAAATTCTAAATTCTGTTTTTTTTCTTTCTTTTCTTTCTTCTTCCTCTCTTTTCAACTAAAATTTCTTTTTTAAAAAAAAAAATTCTTTCATTAAATTCTCAATTTAACAAACTCATCTCTATCACAAAACCGTTTTCTTTTTCTCTCTCTTTTCTTAAATAAAATTTTCCTTTTTTTTTTTAAAAAAAAAAAAAACATTAAAACTTCCTTCAATTAAACAACCTTTTTCTTTCTTTAAATTTCTTCTTTCAAATTCTAAAAAAATTTTATTTTAAACTTCTTCTTTCTTTTTCTCTCTCCCCAAAATCTTATAAAATTAATAATATTCACCTATAATAAAAAAATAAAATAAAATAAAATAAAACTAAAATACAAATTCTTTTTTTTACTTCTTTACATCTCTTTTTCATTTCAAATCTTTTCTTTTAATTTCTCTCGAACCAATATTTTCATTTTCTCCAAAACTACCCTTATCTCCTTCCTGCATTTCGCAAATACCTCCTCCTCTCCTACTGGAACCACCTCTCCCAACTCCAAGAGCTCCTCTGCCACGTCGAAGGAAGCAGCGTCGATAATTGTGTCGACCTCCCCACATAATTCTTCCGCAAACCTTACTTGTTGACCTTGACGAGGTTTCTTTGACCACACCTGGTCCAGGGTGTCTTCAGGTTCTTCAACTACTTCCGTGGCCGGAGGGTTTGCCTCAGTTGGTATAACCCGCGCAGGCTCCCCAATCGGCTCTTCAAGGGTATTCGATGTCTAAACATAACTCATCAGTAACTTCATTCTTAAAAAATAACAATTAAAACTTACCTCAAAGATGAGGTCAGGCTCTAAAAATAACCTTGGCGCTACTTCGACCTCTGCCTCTCTCTTCTCCTCGTCGTCTTCAATGACCACCCGTCGTTTCTTGGGTGCCCGCCCTGGAACAGGGACTTCATCTTCATCTTCCTCCACCAACTCGTTGACCTCTTCCTCGACACCTCTCTTCGAACTTGTGGCCTGGGTTACCCAGGTTGAGATCTCGTTATTTAATTCCTTATCATTTTCCCCCACCGATTGTTCATCTTCGATCGAGACATCCCAAATGTCTTCGACTACCTCTTTGGTTGAGGGATTACCCAAAACTTGGTCTTGGTGAATCGCTTTTCGATCTCTGCATTCTTCGTCAACGCATCGCACGCCACTCGTCGCCAACGGCAAAACTCGCATTTCTGGAGAGGGTCTTGAGTCGCCGTACTTTTGACACAGAAATACTCCATGCTTTCACAAGCCGTGCAAGTTTGTGAAAACTGTCGCGTGATCATTCCCCCATCCGCTTTAGGGTGTGGAGGCGTAGGTGTGGGAGTGGGGCAGTTCATTATAAAAAGAGAAATTAATAAGTGAGAAAAAAAATTATTAGAAGAAGGGAAACTAGTGTGGGAAGATGGCTCAAGCTCAAAGGAGTTCGCAATTCTTATACCCGGGCATCTGTCACGCGCCACGTGACACTCGAGGCGAAAGCAGCTCATTAAATCAATAATATCAAGTCCTAAATCTATACTCAAAGCGCAGAAAGCAATTTTCCATAGCAACTGCAATTTTTCCTTTGTGTACTTACTATTTAACTGCGCTAGCCTAAAACTCTAAATCTAAATTAGTCAATCTCCCAATAGGGTGCCTTAGTCCTTTTCAATAAGCGACACACAGCGCTAGGTTCAACAAAATAGTACAGTAGTAGTTTTCATTAAAGTTTTGTTAATTAATTAAAAAGGGGTAAATTGAGCATGGACGGATATTTAGCAAAGAGGGTCTAAGTGTATGTTAGTAATGGTCAATGGAATGGGAATGGTGCGATGGAAGGGAGGTCAATGCGAGGAGGAACAAAGGATATAAAAGGGGTTGGGTATTTGGTTCGATATTCCTCAGAATTAAATTATAAAATCGTATTTACATTAATAGTGGTAAACCTTTAAAGTTAAATCATTGTTATTGTATCTTTCTTTCATTTTCTCAATATTCATTTCTAAATCCTAAATCTTTGATTATTGAGTTTCCAACCCTTCGTGAGATCTTAAGAATTCCTATTACCTTTGAAACTAGTTTATAATTCCTCTTGAACAAACCTCGAACCTGTAGCTCTTACTTCAAGTGACCTTCAAACCATTTACTCGAATCATTCCTCTGTGCTTCGAAGAAGTTTCTAAATCCCTCATCTCACTTTCAGGAACATCCTCGACCTTGTGCGTAGGTTGTCCGGTGACAAAGAAAAATTAACCCATTTGACATTTGCAAAACCCTGATTAGTCTCCCTGGAGCACATGCCACAGCATTTGTCCAATATCAATCAGGCCATTCTCCTCTTAGCCATTACCTTTTTCAGTTTAGAGCATCTAAATCCCCTTACTTCCCCTTTTTCCCAACATCTAAAGACCTCCCAGAACACATCCTTCTTTTCTGCCCTAATATGTTTGACCAACGCAGCATCCTTATAAAGGCTGCACAAAAACATAAAATCTGTTTCTCCACTTCTAATCTCCTCTCATCATCTTCTATCACCCCATTAGTGGCTAAATCTCTTGTTCTCTCAGGTAGATTCCCTAACAATGTTCCCCTCTCTTAGTAGTTCCCAATAGTTGCCTTTTATTGCCCTTATTCTTAGCTCATTTTCCTACACTATTATGTATATACTCCTTATAGCTCTTACTCCCTCATTCCCCTTTCTGGGTGAGGTTGTACAAATTTTTTTAAAAAAAATGCATGAGGCATGTGGACAATCATTAAGTGTATACAATATGTATACAGACATGAAATAAGTCATATACTACAGTATATGCCATTAGAATACCTTGGATACATGCACATACCCATCTTTTATAGGTCTTATGTGCTTAATATTAAGTGGCAATATGTTAAAGTACTCTTAAGTACCTTATAAATAAGGTTACATAACTTTTAAGTGGTCTTAAAGCTGTTTTTTACATTATTATGTTGAATTAATTGATAAATGCACTTTAAATTGCTTAAAAGCTGGATATATGCGCTATAAATTAAATAATTTTAAAAATGTGCTTGGACTGATCAATTTGCCTTATTTAGTGCAATAGATTTGGCTACTTAAATGTCTTAAAATAAGACTTTTAAAAATGGATGTTTTGTCACGGTAAAATTGGCCTATGTGTACTGGCCTTATGCTGCCTGCACTTATCCCATGTTCATATCTTCATTAATTGAAAAGTTAGAAACTTCATGCTTATTACTCACATGAGCACATGCACTATATTTTTAATCACTCTAAAATAGGCAAAAGGTGCTAATTTAGTCTCCTAATTGCTTTACACATGCACTGACCTCATGATACAAACTGCCAGAAGGTTGCTTTTGGTCTAGAAGGAATTTCAATGGTCCAATGGCAATGAAAGGTGAGGAAAGTGTTAGCCTGTATATCTCCAGGACTGAGTAAAAATTACTTATAAGTTATGTTAAACACACGAACTATACATGGGAATAATAATTAAGAGTACACAAACAGTATACATAAGTAAAATTATGATAATATACAAAATATGCCATTATAACACCTTATATACACGCATATATCCACCTTTTATAGGTCTTATGTACTTAATATTAAGTTGGAATATGTTAGGGTAATCTTAAGAACCTTAAGTATAAGGCTACATAATTTTTAAGTACACTTAAAGCTGTTATTTTCACTGTTTTATGCAAAAAACAAGAAATGCACTTTATTTCACTTAAAAATTGACTATATGCGCTATAAATTTGAGAATATAAAAAATGCGCTATCACAGATCAATTTTTCTCATTTAGGACTATTGATTTGGCTATTTAAATGCATAAAAATAACACTTTTCAAATTTGGTGTTTTTAATGCCAGAAATGGCTTCTGTGTACTGGCCACATACTGCCTGCTTTTTTCCTGTGTGAATAGCTTCATTTTCAGCAAAGTTAGCTTTCTCACACTATAATTACCCCACATTCTACGCCCACTGTGGGAAAACACACTAAAATAGGCAACAGGCGCTTATTTAGTGTCCTAGCTTAATTAATAATGCATTGACCCTCTTTATATGCACTAATTTCATTAATAACCTCACTCTTGGCGCCTTATTTCACTACCACGCTTAAATTTGCCTAAATTTAGTCAAGGATTTACCCATGCAAGCGCCTTCCAAGGACTGCATATAGTTACCCCACATCTCACGCTCCTTTTTGGGTTTTTGGGTGGTTTCTCAGTCAATATTGGGTATTTTTGAATGGGAATTTCACGTAGTATAATGTCAGAATTAGCCCCATTATTTCTACAGTGAATCTCCTTTATTATTAAGCTATTATTAATCTTAAAAATTCCCTCTTTAGTCTTTTATATTTTTTTTTAATACACATATACTCTCTTTTTATCTTATTCTTTAATTTTGATGGATTTTCCTTATCAATACAGGATTTTGACGGTTGTTACTCTTCTAATTATGTCATGGGTTACTGGGAATGTTGATGGGCATGTCTATTAGTTGTTTGGAGGCGTCATTAACTGTGTATTGGGTGGTACATCAAGGGAATCATTGAGGAACTCAGTGTGTATAAAAGGAGGAGGTTTTTGGGTCTTGTTTCTACATTCACCACAGGAATCAGGGGGTGAACTGCTAGCAGTTCCCTCTTTTTGAAAATTTCAGGAAGAGGTTGGGAAATTGTTGGGGAAATGTTTAGAAAGAATTAGGAAACTGTTTTTAAATTATATGAAAAAATTTTGAAAAAAAAGTTGGCCCTAAATTGAGCCTCAATTTATCCCTTCTTGAGCAGAGCTTTGGATTTAAGTTGAGCATCAATTGGAACAAATTTGAGAAATGGTTGAGCCACAACACTTAAAATACCATAATATTCAACTTTATATATAGATCCATTTAATGTTGGGAGGTCAGGTTTGATATTAGTAGAAATATCTTAAATGACACATAGTATACTAGGTCTGGAATATTATTTCAATTATCAATTTTATTTCTGCAAATATATAAAAAAGAATACTATTTAAGTCCTTTTTAAAAATTTTATTAATAAAAATATAACTCTGTAAAAATATTTGCACACAATTTTAAATTTTCTAGGCAAAAGTTGATATTGAGCCCTTATCAATAGAAATTTCTCATTGTTCCTTGAAATAAAAAAGTATAAGACAATGTTCAAAAAATTTAATGTACGAGAAAATATATATATATTTTTTATAAGGGGAAAAAATAGTAATGTATTTTTTAAAAAATTTACACTATTAAAGAAACTAATTTTAATATATTGGCACTAAACTTAGGCTCTAAAATAATGCACTTTTTTTAATTATTTATCTGTATTTAGTTTTTATTAAAATGTGAGTCAACATTAATTATTAACACACATGAAAAATTAAATTTTGAATATTCATCCAATATTATATATATTCTCTACTTTATTCTCGTTCAAAACTTTGCTCTCACCCTCTCTTTCTTTAAACTACCACCTTCACCATAAAATTCATTTAATTAAAATGTCAAATTTAAGATGCATTGGACAATTCTCTTTAAATTTCAAACCTATTTTTCCAAAAGAAAGATCTGTATTTGATGAAATATCCACTCCAGTTATTATGCAACGAGGAAGATCTTTATTTCATGTTTTTGGATTATTCAAAGAAGGAGAAGCAAAACCTATTGGTGATCTTTCCAACGAACAGAGCAGCCAAATTGGACAACTACTTGGAGAAATTGGATCTGGATCTCAAATTTTAACTGAGGAAAGGGCTTTGAATCCCCAAATACCTTATTATTTTTGCTCTTACTTGGTTCTACTATTTAACAGGCAGTATAGAATTTGTGGCCTCCTTTTTTGTTTGACTGATTTTATTAGTCAGGCTAAAGAAGTATTTCTAAATGCTCAAATTGATTTGACACCAATTCCACACTACAATCCAACTGTCTTCTTCAATATTCCTCATTCTTGTATTCACACAACTTCTGAAATTTCTGGGACAAGGGATAATCAAATGGCGAATCTATCTATATGTGGTATGAAAACAACTCTGAAAACACATCAGATTCAAGCTATCAATTTTATGATACACA
The DNA here is from genome assembly GCA_030280995.1 of Hemileia vastatrix. Taxonomy (NCBI): domain Eukaryota; kingdom Fungi; phylum Basidiomycota; class Pucciniomycetes; order Pucciniales; family Zaghouaniaceae; genus Hemileia; species Hemileia vastatrix. The sequence continues at coordinate 8,793,828 of JASXTE010000013.1, forward strand.
ATGAAAATAACTTACCCAAAAAGTTAGAAAACCTGTGGAGGCATGCAGACAACAGCTGGCTGAGAGTAGGTTTTAATAACTATTATGAACAATTTATTGAAGAAGAGTTATCCTCTGCAGGAATTGGTTCAATTCTAGCTGATGATATGGGCTTGAGAAAGACCCTCTCAACTCTTGGCCTAATTACTGCAACTCAAAGTGAAGCCAGATGATTCCAACTCTTGGGTGGTGGACAAGAGAAAGATAGGACATCAGCAACTCTCATCATTTGCCCACTTGCGACATTATCAAACCGGGTCAATGAAATAAGAATTTACTTTGAAGATAATGCACTACCTTTCAAGTTTCTTTATGGGAAGGATTCAAAGAAAATTAATTTTGAGGAGCTTCAGAACCAACTAGTTGTTTTGACTACCCATGAGACAGCAAGTCCATCTTCTTCAAAAAGAAACTCCTCAACCTATTCTGCCAGTAACTCATAAACTCAATTGGTAGAGAATAGTTTTAGATGAGGCTAAGTAAGCATTCATTTGAATTACTAATAATTTTGAACATAATATTATAAAAGCTGATGAAATGTTTAACATAATTTAAAAGTTTAATCAAAAATCCCCAGTCGCACAAGAATCAGAATATATCAGCCTTGGAGGCTGAGTATTGACTATGCTTGACAAGGACACCACTTCAGAACCGGAAAACTGATCTTCAAAGCCTTATATCATTCCTCAGAATCAAAAGATGGCAAGAAAACTTGTTGTGGATTAATTTTCTTATGAATGGCTTAAACAGAGGAAGCTCTAGCTCAATAAAATCAATAAATACTCTCATGAATGTCATATGCCTGCGGAGGACAAAAGAAGCAACCTTATCACTTCCTCAAAAAATTGAGCAAGGAATATATGTAGAATTATCAGAACCTTGGCACTCAGAACTTATGAAGCTTCAAGAACGTTTTTCTGAGTATTATGGGCCTTCTTGAAACACCAACCTCCCTTGGGACTCAGCTGAGTTTCTCCGAGAACTGTCAATTTTACGGCAATTTTGTAACCACCCTGTCTACAAAAACCCAGATCAACCTCCAACATTTCCTTTCACATGGAAACATTCAGCAAAGATTATACATCTAATCAGTCATTTAGAAATTTTCTTAAGGGGAGAAAGGGGAATAATTTGTCCCAAGGCTGTTATATTTTCAGAATATGCGGACTTTTTGGAAATGTAAGGAACTCTATTAATTATCTCAATAACTTATTTTTAGCTTAAACAACATTTCAATATTCTATCCATTGAAACAGTATAAAAAAGGCTTTAGATGACCATGGAATTAGCTACACAGAGCTTGTAGGAAAGTTGAGCATGAAAAAAAGGGATGAAAATCTGAACAAATTCAAAAATGATGAAAGATGTCAAGTTTTGCTTGGTACAATCAAGGCTTCAGGAGTTGGAATAGACTTGAGGTGTGCACAAAATGTATATATAATGGTAAGTCAAAGAGTCTTATACTGAAATAGAAAAGGTTGAAAAGAGAATTTGTTTAAAATATTGAAACAGGAGCCTAATTGGAATCCAGCAGTTGAACAGCAAGCAGTTGTTCATCTGTATAGAATGGGCCAACAAAATGAAGTTCCTGTACTCAAGTATTTTGTAAGCAGAAGTATTGAATTAAGCATATATAAGATACAAAGAAAAAAGATTCAGCTATCAATGTATGTGAAATTTTCTTTATATAAAGTTGCATCAAAGCTAAAAATATTTATCTGTTCTAATTTTTTAAGATTAAGTGTCCCAAACATTGGAAACGAGGAATATGAGTCTGCTTGATTATTGATTAGGGAATTCATCAATAACTCACATTAGAATTTGAAATTTGTTCAAGTATGTAGGAAATGTTTATTGGGGCTTGACAATTAAGAAGTCTTAATTGTTGAGGATTAAGAGAAGCGAGATATAATGAAGAATAGCAGTCACTTGGCAAACCCCTGGGGACTGGAAAAGAATTAAAGTGAGTCTCGATTGAGGATACCAAATTTAATATATCATATAATGCCAAGTTCTTAAGTATTTCTCCTGAATAAGAGGAAGATTCTCGGATTTGAATGTGTTTCTGGTCGAGATTTTGTGCAAGTCTTTAGAATTCTTCAGATCTCCATGGCAATAAAATCTGCTTTAAAGAACCTTCATCATCAATTTTGGTGTCTGAGCAACATTTGATGTTTTTGAAAAGATTCTCATAGGTTTCACCACTTGGAAGTTGTTTAAGAAAGTGAGTTCAGTTAAAAGAATTCTGAAAAAGATTGTCAAATTTATATAAGCTTGTGTAAAAAAAGATAAAAATATTAGTTCTTACTTTCTTTTTAATTTTCTATTTATACTTTCTTATTTTAACTATTTCACGGAAACTATCAGAATCTTTTCCGAGTCATAATTTATCAGCATAACCTATAAACCAGCGGTGAAGAACACCCATTTGATTTATGTAGGAAATATGAGTAGAGTCCATTGAATAAGAAACCAAATAATTATTTTCCAAAGCTTTATCCCAGTGCTTAATCATAATTTTTGCCAAAACTTGATTCCACTTGTGAAACGAATCAAGATTCCAAGCAAACGTTTTTCCACAAAAGTTGCATTGATGAAAAAAGTGGATAAAAGCATTGTGGAATATAGCAGGGATTTGTTCAGAAACATGGTAATTTCGTTCAGGATATGGCAAATTAATATAAATGTTGAGAGAGCTTATATTGAACAATGAAAACCTATGTAGTTTTTCTTTGGTGGGGCTCAGCTTCCATTCATTAGACTGAGGTGAAATATTTAAAAGCACACGACAGAAATTGTAAATAGACCTGCAAAAATGAGAAGTTGATCGAGGGAGTATCTCATTGAATCTTTTATTTAGTACACAGGTATTAGTAGCTATTTTTCTCTGAGGAAAATAAGAACAACTAGAGCTCATCATATACATTATGTAAAGCAAAATGAACAAAAATATAAAATTTTGAAAGGATATGGAAACAAAAACACTACTATAATAAATTTTTTATTTTGAATATAATTAATAATGAAGAGTTGAGTGGACGGACAGATGAGCTTTCTCATGAATATCTTTCTCTATAAAATATGGATATCTATGTATGTTCATAATTAATTCAAAAGGAAATAACTCAGATGTAATAGAAAATTATTGCATGATAAACGGGTAAAAATATAATGCAGAATCATTTTGATTTTCCAACTTATTTTGATAATATTTTAATGCAAATAATGACCTTATTTGAGCTTGTTGATTGTGCTGACAAACTTATTTTAAAAATTTATATTAACACCTTATTAGTATGTATATATTTTATTTACCAAGATTACTTGGAAACCATACCAATTTTTCAGAGTTTGGAATAAGCAACTTAATTTAAAAATTCTGTTTTTTGAATTCTGGAAGATTTACTTTGATGACCTCTTAGATTTGAAAATTTTAAAATAATATATTTTGTTGAAAAAATATTTTTTTTTCAGACTGTAATTCTATATTGTAAAAAATAAATATTATAAATTTTTTTATATCTTATAGTGATTATTAGTGAAAACCTTTTTGTTACTTGGCAGAATTTTATTAATGCAGGTGATTGCAGAAAAAAAAACGGCAACACTTAAATAACTTTATTATTATAAGTTAAATGGTATTTTTTTGATTCAAGTTATATCATAGTTTCTCCTATATTTAAAAATGCGATCAATTTGTATTCTCTTATAGTATTATGCTTTGTGAAAAATAAGCTGTTTGATAAACATGTATGCAACATTGTAAAATGTAGCGAGTCTGAAACATTTTGCTGATGCACAGTATGGATACCTACTTAATGCATGGTTGATCTGCATGAAACAAACATTCAAAGAAATCCATGGTAACCAACTTGTTGATAAACTTCTTGAGACTTAAAAATTAGCTTATTTTAGTAAGTGCTTCACAATAAATAAATAGTTTGTTCAATTGCTACCATCCAGTAACATATTTCTTATATCCAGAAGTCTTAAAATGCCATTATTTTTTTGCGTTTGTAAATGTGAAGAGCTTGGATGCTCATCAAGAAAGCATCAGACCTCATTGGAAAGCTTTGAAGTTGGTGTAGCTTTCAAAACATGTCAGTCATACTCCAAACATGAAGAGGAAAGAAATTGCAAAGCACAGATGGTTGGTACATCCAGCGCTTCACCTAACTTATGATCCAACATCCAAGATCTTGTAGACATCAATATTTGGTAAATAAAGAGAAATTATGTTTCAATTAATCTCTATTTTTCTTCTTTGCTTAGGGGCAGCCTGTTTTGGAAACAATTCAATCTTTACCACAGTCAAACAATTTGAATTTGGAAGAGCTTTATAGCCAAAAGATAATGTGGCAAGCAGCAAAACTTTCTCTTATCCATCATTTAAGCAAAGAAGGATGTGCTGAATTCTTGCATGATGAAGTCAACAAACTCAAACTTCTTAGTGACGTAGGTAAACTAGATGCTAGCAGAATCATCAGCCTGATTCCCCTTTCTATAGAGACAGTTTTTAGTTGATTGCAACTCAATCCATTATTTGTCACCAAGACATGCTGTGCTAAGTGCTTTGCTCTTTATGAGTATATCCCCAAGCACCAACCATCGATCTTATCTTGTACTCAACCTTTTTATTCATCCTCAACGCGTTATTTGAAAGATTTAGGACAGAGAGAAGAAACTGTCAATTGTGATGAAAATTTGTATTTGGCTAAGTACAAACAAGAAGAAGCAATCTACCATCCTCATAAAACATTTCATCACAACAGTTTGGTTGAATAGCTTTCAGGAAAGTTTAAACTAATCAAATTTGAGATGCTGATTGAGAAAAAAAATGATTTTCTAGAAAACATGGAAAGGGATGTCATGAAAGATGTATATGAAGGTTTTGTATGGAAAAATTTTCCAGATATTTCTACGACTTGAAATAGAAGTGTCAATGGATATACAAAAACACGAGGTAATTTAATTTTTAGTTTATATGTTGACTGGTTTAGGCCGGGTGGCAATTGTATTGGAGGTCATCAGAAATCTGTGGGTAATATCTTGTTGGTGTGTATGAACTTGCCTACAGAAGATCGATACAAAACCGAAAATCTATTTTTTTATGCTATTATTCCCAGTCCAACTGAGCCAACAAGTGAACAAATAAATCATATTCTGAAGCCTCTTGTCGATGAACTAAAGACTCTATGGGATGGCATATTTATTGAAAAAACACCTCACTATACACAAGGCCAAAAAATAAGGGCTGCATTATTCTCTTTAATAGGAAACATTTCAGATATGCAAAAGATTACTGGTTTTGCAAGTCACTCAGCCACTAAGTTCTGCTCTTTCTGTCATATATCAAAAGATAAAATCTGTGAGCATCAAGTTGAAAATATTTCCTTACGTACTCATGAGGATCATATGCACTGGGCAGAGAAGTGGAAAAAGTGTCAGTCACATTGGGAGCGGGTATCTATTGTTAGGAGTCATGGGGTTCAATGGAGAGAGCTAAATAACCTTGTATATTGGCAACCTACGGAATATTGCTCAATTGACTTGATGCATTCACACATGCTTGGAAATCTTAAAGATCACAGTATAACTTTTTATCTAATACAAAATGCTGCAATCAACCTAGAAAAAAAGCTGACAAAGGAAAAAAATTGGCATGTAAGAAGAGAAGATGATGATGCATGTTCTGATATATTTCTAAATAAACAATATAAAAAACGTAGCACCAGCTTAATCGGCACTGATGCCAATAATATTGAACCAGTGGGACGGCAAGAAAGGCTACGATATACAAGTACAATGAGATGGTCACAAACATATCTTAGAATGGATAGTGGAGGAGCTGAATTGGAAGGATCAAACAGCTGGAAAAAGTCATCAAGTTCTGGAAATCACTTTCAAACCTTAGAGTTTGGCTCCGAACATGCTTCTGAAAGTGGAAGTCAAAATTCAACCTATAACTTAAGGCAAAAAAGTATCAGTATATCCGAAAGTGAAAGATCTAATTCATCCGTTGAGACTATTAGAAGTAAGGAAGATAAAAAGAAGGGCAAATAGAAAGAAAGTGAAAGAATTAGGAATCCACAATTGTCAGCCACTGAGCTAGAGGCAGTGTGGAATGTGATAGAGCAAACAAAAAAACCTTCCTGGATTTCACGAGTGCCAAAACAAGTAGGATCTAAAAAGTCAGGTTCCCTCAAAGCTGCGGAGTGGCATGTACTTTATACTGTTTACTTTCTTTGTCACTTATCCCCCTTTGGGTAGAAAAATTAAATCAAGCCGAGACATCCGTGACGTCAGACCACAAACCTAGAGAATATTATCTTCTCAAATCACTCACCACTTTAAGTTCAATTACCAACTTTTTGACTTTAAAAAATTTGTCTGCCAATGAAGTTGATGAATTAAAATAACTGCTATTGGAGTATTGTAACTGCTTGGAAGAAGGTTGGAAAAATATCAGCTTTAAGCCAAATCTTCATTTCACTCAACATTTTCCAGAAATGATTAAACGTTTTGGTCCACCCATAGGTATGGCTACTTGGGCTGCTGAAAGAGTTAATGGTATATTATCAGAAATTCCAAAAAATCATCATCCAGGTATTTAGTTTGGTAATTGGGTGCTTAAAAATGCAAATGAGCTAATTTTTTTATTGAACATAGAAGAAATACCATGGACCATGCTCAAGCACTGGCATTGGAAGTCTAGGGTATTGGAACTAGGTGAAGCTGAAGATGATGCTCAGTATGGATCTAATATTAAAAAAATTGAGTACGATACAAAAAAAAGACATTTCCATTTAACTGAGGCATTATTTACAAAATGGGTAAGGGCACACTTAAGAAAAGAGACATCTAAACGGGCTTTGTTACCATCAGAGAAGGTAGGAGACAGGGTAGTTGAAAATATAGCAAGCATATTGGTCCATGGAAAGCGTTATACGACTCATGACCAGAATCCTGGGAATTCTACCATTGAATTCTACTTTGGAAAAGATAGTAAGTTTGGGCATATTGATCAGATTTTTAGTTCAAAGGACAATAATGAAAAAGTCTATCTAATTGTTAGTCCATTTAAAGAGCTTATACCAGAAGATACAAAAAAGGATCCCTATGAGGCGTTTCCACAAGTGCATTGCCGTTTAGTAAGAGTAGAAAAAGCAACACAAATTGTGAAAAATCAAGATTCAATTATTGGAAATGCCCCCACTTTACAGCACCAAAGGGGAATGTTTGGAATAAAGTACAATGTTATCACTGCTGTTGGACTTCAGACACAAGTAAGTAAAAAATTAAACAACATGGACATTTTATTTTTGTTGATATGATTGAAATTATTTAGGATTGGTAAGAATTTGGAGGATTTGGAAAGTTTGTAATAGATCTTTGGAACAGCTAGATGCAAGATTAATAAATAAAACTTTTTGAGATTTTGCCTAAATGTTTAAGAAAACAATAACAAGGGCATTCATTATGGTTTAGAAACCCTGCTATTAATGAGTGACATTTTATTGTAAATGTAATTCCAACTAAAAGGAATTCAATGTACTATACAAAGTCTACCTATACTTGAAAATATTATAAATAGTTCAGAACCAGGGTTGAAAAATCTAAGGACCATATTTTTCAAGCCAATAAAACTGAGTTTTCCACTAATTTTTTTGCTTGAATATTTTATTCATTAAACTCACAATTAAAATGTATAACTAATTTCTCTTTAATATTATCTTGTCTATATTCTGAAAGTTAATAATTTTTATTTTTATTTTTTATAAAGCACAGAATGTCTAATACTGGTGATGCCATGCAGGTTGATCCTCCATTAGAAAGTAATGTTGGAGTGCAAAATAATCCTCCCCCTCAAAATACTAGAATGCCTCCATCGGGTCCTGCTCCCCCTGAAAGACCTAGTGAAAATCCAGGTAAACCCTAACCTCCTACTCAGTCTTCATCAGATCCCCAAATTTGATCAACTGATTGCTCTTCTAATATCACAAATACAGATGGTCAATCCGCACCTGGTAATTTTCAGCAGGAAGCAGAAAGTGTAGGTAATGATTGGGCTAGTATGTTGTTGAATCAGTTTCTTGGAAGAGGTGGGGGATCCACTTCTACTAACCCAGCAGCCAGTACCAGTGGACCTGGTGAGTAAACTTTTTTAACATGCTTTTATGTTTTAAAATAGGCTAACCAATTTTTATTTTCAAAAATTTGCAGTTAATCCCTCTCTTATAATTTAAGCTACTGATCAGCGCAGAATACTTGATGCTGAGTCACTTCAAAATGACCAAAACTTTCAAATGGTTAGAAGCATAGTTACGAGGTGTGATGTACCAAGGAGCTCAGATTCTATTAACCAAAATATCTATCACTTTTTGAAGTTCTGTCTTGGTGGACCCATTAATGTATCTGAGTTTCCTATAGGCCCAACAACTGAAGAACTTACAGATTGGAAAAATTGGCATGATTACAAGCTATTGAAAATTGAAACAGCATTAAAACAGGTTCAAAACGCACCGCAGGCAACTTCAGCTGCTGTACCAATCTCTGTAAAACAACATTTGGAACAAGAGCTTCAAGAGAAAGGATTTTTTTGACTCGCTTTTGATTGTAACTGTCAAAAGTTTTCTGAGTCACTATGGAATCAAGTAATGGGGAGTGTAGTATCAGACCATTGTACTAAGTGGCTCTCAACATTGAAAAATATTGATTCAGAAAAACTCAGGTTTACACCAATCATTGTTGAGAAATGGGTGGTCAACAAGGGAAAGGAGATTCGAAAGTTGGCTGGTCAAAACTGTGAGGTGATTGAGGCAAGTAGAAAGGAAAAGAGATCAAGAGTACAGATAAAGTGTTATCAAACAAAGGTATTTATTCAAAGCATAATAACTAAAGAAAGTATATTACTAATTTGATTTGATTTTAGATTTCAAAAAACCGCTACGACATTGCAAGAAAAAAGTGCTTTGATCAGTCAGGCTTTGTAGCACTTTTTCATGATACAAGTCTCATGTCTGATTTAGAAGAAGTCCCACCCAATCCAGAAGAGAATTGTCCTAAATGAGTAGTTCCTGGATGGAGAAATCTAAAACTTGATGAAATTTTAGATAAAATGGACAACTTGACTAAAAAGACGGCCCATTCAAATGTTGAAAAGGCTTCAATGAAGAAACTTTATGATCGCTCAACTAAAAAGACAGCTTCAACAGATGGTATCTTGAATGTGCCCAAATTTCTGCCAAAAAACTGCTATTCACCTGGATATTTAGCAAATTTGTGGGTTAATGGGAGGGAGTTACTTGACGTTTGAGAAGATATAGATTTTGCCAAAGTTAATGAAGCACTAGATCAAGCAGCAGCACCTTAAATTTTTTACCCCACTGGTAACCATGTATATAGAGTGATAGTAATCATAATTTAAATATAACATTATTATTCTTTCTGATAAAAATTCCAATTGATGTATAAGATAAACAAGAGTAAAAGAATTAACGATTTTAAAATTATTGAGGATAGAAAAACAAATATATATTTTTGTAAAACTTTAAGACATGATAAACGTAGTGATTAAATAGATGTGAAATTTTTTTATGCACAATAAATGAACTTGAAATAAATTAAATTGAATCTCTTCTCAGATACTTACAACAAGATCAAATTAAAGCCTAAAACAAGAATAGAATTAGACTCTAAATTTCAATTTAAAATACCTGTTTTTCAATAATTATAATTGCTTTTTTATTGGCTAAACACCACCAATGATTAGTATAAAAATGCACATGTGAAAAAAGAAATGAAAGTGAATACCATCCCTCACCAAAAAGAAAGATCATGAAAGGCACTCAAAAATCCATTACCATAGTTAATAAACAAAATATATACAAAAAATCAAAGCATTCAAACAATGGGAACTCGTTTACACAAGGAGCTTAAGAATTTTTTTTTTTAAACTTCACTTTTTGCAACAATAATTGAAAATTATTAATCATTAAAAACCAAAAAATCATCAATTTATATTTGGTTTTCATGCCTTAAAAAAAAGAGGCTTTAATAACATGTAATTGATAAACATACTTCAGGAGAATTTAAGTATTGTGCTATGTCTCCAGTACAAGTTTGTCCAAACTTTTGATGGACACTTTGGTCATGGACAGTAACTTATTACTCCAAGGAAATTAAAAAAAATTAGGCTATAACATGAACATATTTGATAGCATCATTTTTTTTTTTTGGTAAAAGTGTCCATCACAAGCTTGGCCGAACTTATGCTGGACACTTTTCCAACTTGAAGTTGGTAAGGTGTATGTTTTTTTTAAGAGAAGTGAGGTGTTCCTCATAAAAGTGTCCAGCAAAAGTTCGGCCAAACTTGTGCTGGACACTTTTACCAAAAAAAAAATAGATGCCATCAAATATTTTCATGTTATAGCCTAATTTTTTAAATTTCCTTGAAGTAATAAGTTACTGTCCATGACCAAAGTGTCCAGCACAAGTTCGGCCAAACTTATGCTGGACACTTTTATAAGGAACACCTCATTTCTCTTAAAAAAACATGCACCTTACCAAATTCAAATTGGAAACGTGTCCAGCACAAGTTTGGCCAAACTTATGCTTGACACTTTGGCCAAGACCAGTGACTAAAAATTGCAAGGAAAACCAAAAATCAATAGGCTATAAAAGGAAGTTAATTTATGGCATCAATATTTTTTTTGGTAAAAGTGTCCAGCACAAGTTCGGCCGAACTTATGCTGGACACTTTTCCAATTTGAAGTTGGTGAGGTGTTCCTCATAAAAGTGTCCAGCACAAGTTCGGCCAAACTTGTGATGGACACTTTTACCAAAAAAAAAAAAATGATGCTATCAAATATTTTCATGTTATAGCCTAATTTTTTTTAATTTCCTTGAAGTAATAAGTTACTGTCCATGACCAAAGTGTCCAGCAGAAGTTTGGCCAAAATTATTCTGGACAATTTTATAATTTGAAGTTGGTAAGGTGCATGTTTTTTTAAGAGAAGTGAGGTTTTCCTTATAAAAGTGTCCAGCACAAGTTTGGCCGAACTTGTGCTGGACACTTTTACCAAAGACATTAGATAGCATCAATTATCTTCATTATACGGGCTATTTTTATTCGTTTTCCTTGCAATTTTTAGTCACTGTTCTTGGCTAAAGTGTCCAGCACAAGTTTGGCCAAACTTATGCTGGATACTTTTATAATTTGAATTTGGTGAGGTGTATGTTTTTTTAAGAGAAGTGAGGTGTTCCTCATAAAAGTGTCCAGCACAAGTTCGGCCAAACTTGTGCTGGACACTTTTACCAAAAAACAATTTGATGCCATCAATTAACTTACTTTTATAGCATATTGATTTTTGGTTTTCCTTGAAATTTTTAGTCACTGGTCTTGGCTAAAGTGTCCAGCTCAAGTTTGACCGAACTTATGCTGAACACTTTTATAATTTGAAGTTGGTAAGGTGTATGTTTTTTTAAGAGAAGTGAGGTTTTCCTTATAAAAGTGTCCAGAACAAGTTTGGCCAAACTTGTGCTGGACACTTTACTCAAAAAATTTCGATGGATTCAATTGTCTACATATTCCTTACCATGGTCTTTTGGTTAAGAGGGAAACCTTTAGCTATTGGTAGTTGTTTTGAGTATATTATGAGTAGTTGATATTTCCATTTTAAGGTAAAAGAGTACAATATTTTTTGCGATTACCAGTAATTTATTTCCCTCAATATTTCTAAGATATTGGTTATAATTTTTATAACACCTATTTCTAATATTCCTCTTTGATTTGATTATTTTTTTTAGTCCTGATTTAAAGGTTTTTACTATTTTATCAACCAAGCTTTACATCAATGTAAAAAATACCCTGATTAATCCTGCTATATTTTTTTTGACTGTTCCTATTCAATAATAGCTCAAGTTAGAAACATATATCCATTATCTATTTTCTTCTTCAACTTAGTTATCTCAGTGGAAAGTTTTCATCAATTACTATTGAATGATGTTTACAGTACGTAACCTTGTACAAATCTGTAAAATACTTTAAAAAAATTGTGACTTTGGTAGTTGGTTATTGGATTTTATATGGCAATAATTTCAAATAATTTTATACTTTATTCATATGCTAAGATTCTTAAGTGTTTCTATTTCCAATTTATTATATCAATTTAACTTTAACTAAGTTTAGACTAGGTTTGTTCCACGGGGTGTCAGCGCAGCACAAACGAGCTCCTATCATAGAATAAATTAATTTTTTTTAATAATTTTATATAATACTATTTAGTGTTATCTTTTTTTATCCCCTTTTTTTAAAATATCTTTTTCCTTTGTTTTTGTCCCCTATTTTTTATAACACATAAAGATGCCGAAATTTCCAATAATAGATCCCTTTTTCATATTGCATGATGTTGATATTTAAAAATTAAATTAAATATTTAAATTAGTTAAACTTATATTCTCAACTATTTACCCTTTGCAATTATCAAATTGTAAATTGGACATTTTCTTTGTTTGTCATCCTTTTAAGCCCCCAATGTTTATGTCTAGTTACTTCCCTTTTACTATTAACCCCATTATTATCATCAGACTATTTTACAATATGCTTGCTAGCTTGATGCCATTGTAAAAGAACCCCTATCAAAAACCTGCTTCTGGTAATATATAAACCCTCTTGTTTAGTACCAAATTTCTCAATTCGTTTATTTCTCTCAATTTTACTATTATTATCTTTTGGTTATCACATTTATCTGTGTTAGTACAGCTTGAAAATACAAATAGCAATATATATTTTTTATCTCTTTATTACCTTGATATAAGAATTTTTCATTTTTTTCAAGTAATAAGTCATTAAAATGCCTCATGATAAACAGACACCTCCTTTATGTAAGATCTATTGCTTTATCTCTTATATCTTCTTAGACTAACTTTTCTTTTCCATTAATATATTTGATATATTAGCACCAAGTAGTTATTTGACAAAATCTCATCAGCATCCTCGATTCAAATCCATCAAACTCAAGAAACAACCACCTCTAGGCATGTCTCCAAACCCCCCTTCTCTTACCAATGAAAGGACTGAAATTACCCAATCTCAATATGGCAAGATACTTGAGTTTTCTAAAGGCAAAACTGAAGAACTACTGTCAACTCTTAGTAAGAAGCCTTTGCCATCTTATATTTCAAATGCCTACAACAATGTGCTTGAATACATTGATGACCTAGAAAAATGTAAGTAATTATTTTATATTAAATTCTTTAAACTCAGAACAATAAATTATTGAGACTTATTTGAATTCAGCTTATGAAAAAAGTATCATTCCTCCTGATGATGTCATTATCATCAAAGATAATGATGATAATGAAATACCTGACGCTGAAGGCTATGCATCAACATCTCGAGGGGGAGATAAGACTATTCCTTGACATTCAAAAAGAATGAGACTTTCTACGGGCTCTAGTTTTGTCAGTGCTACTAAAACTCCTCCTGCCAAGGATTCCTCTTACTCAGCATCTCAAAAATCTAAACAAACTAGCCAAAATGTGTCGAAAGGGTATGTCATTTCTTTCATGAGTAATATAGCAATCAATCTTATATTAGTGTTTAAAGCTATCTCCAAATTGTTTACTTTCTTATTTATTATTTCTTGTCATTTTCTTATCTTTTAATCCAGCTCTAAAAACGACAATCACTCCAAAGCATCAACTAATAGAGAATCTTGCTCTAATGAAGAAGAAGTAGAAGAAGATGATGATGATGAAGTTTCAAAATATGAAGCTTCTCTAACTCAAAAAGATGATTAAGCTACTTCTGCTGATGAGGTTGAGAAAACACCAAATGAAGAAATTGATCCACCTAGCCAGCCACAAAAAAATACTTCAAGTTCAAAGAAACAGCTTATAGTTGCCGTATCTTCAAAATCTAAAATTGAAATTCCCCAAATCCTACGGTCTCTATCATCATCAATAAAAATTTCTAATAACTCCCTTCCTTATACTCCAACAATTATTGGAAACTCAAAATTACAGAAGCAAATAGCTGAAATTCATCCTTATTTTGAAGGTAGAATCAATGTTCAAAAGGTACTTAGGGCATGGCCAGAAATCAATCAGTTATCTGAAATCCGTTTGTCTGCTTCTCTTGAAAAGCCACACAAAATTTCGCACTAATTCAATTTTCTATGGATGAAATCTGCTCATGACAAAATGCTTACAAAAATTAATGAACTCTGTATGTATCACTTACTTGAAGTTGGATAATTTATTTTATGATAACTAATTGTTTTGTTATTTTTTTAGCTTTGGATTTTCTTAATTTTGACACTTCGCAGATCTGGGTGGTCAATAATTTGAACTTTGAAAATTTGGAAAATTTTTGTAACTCTGAAGAACCAAACTCAAATAATCTTTCTCCATTTAAGAAGAATGATCACCCTGAATCATTGATGATACGCATGCTATCAAGACTAGTTAGCCCAAGTGCTCACCAGCGTTCTTTTTGGGTGTCCCTTGTCGCATCATCTCTTTATCTTGCTTCTCAAGAGTTTACACTTCCTGCTGAAGAATCCGACTTCAATCCAGATTGTCCTATTGAACGTTGTGGTCTTCCAACATTGGCAGGGGCTTTTGTTGTGTGATTTGGTGTGGTTTGTGCATGTCATAATTGACATCTGTTAAAGAGTTGGGTATTTTTCTGGTTTTATTCCGTGGATATTGGGTCTGCAGGTATGTGGGTGCTATCATTGGATAGCCCTGGTTTTTCTCTATATTTTATGTCTTGTAGACATTTTTCATATTCTGAGTTTTAAGGGGTCATTTCCTCATTTTTCATTTATAAAAGATTGCTGTTTAATTTTGTTTTCTGTGTTTTATGGGTTAAGTGCTTAGTACCATTGGATAGAGCTAATTTTTCTCTATATTTCATGTCTCAATGTTGTTATATTGAAATTCCATCTTTTAAAGGTTTTAGTAGTTGTAGCTAATTTTTCTAAGTAGATTAGTGGTTTTTATTGGTTTTTGGGCTTCAGGGAGGCCGGCCCACTTCAGGCGGCATCTCCGACGTCAGGCGGCCCACCTGCCTCTGTTTTAGGAGGTTGGGGAGCGCTCCAGGAGGGTTTTTTATGCAATTTGGCGGGTACAGGTGCCAGATTGGTGGGCGCACATGGGCTCTTAGATAGTGGTCTGTGTGTACATATTGAATAAGACAGTTTGGGGCAACCTTAATCATCATACAACCATCTGGAGGTGATCTCATTGTTCCTCACTCAGTTTTCACTGTTTTCTGGACACAATTGGCTGTGTTTGTTGCAAGTAAGTTCTTCATTTAACTTAACTTTGGCAACTGTTTTCTCTGTTATAGTCTTGCAAGCTATAGCAAGTATTATTGCTGTCTCTGGTGTGGATTTGCAGCCTACATCAAGTATCTTTGCTGTCTCTGGTGTGGACTTTGTTCTACATTTCAGTTCTTTGGTCTGGTAGTCTATCTGGGGACTACTTTCTTGGCTAATCAAGCAGTCAAGTGTGTTAAACAGGAGCTTTAGCAAAAAAGGAACCAACTTAATTTAGCAAGTAAATCTCACTCTATTTTTCTAAAGGGACAGGGGATTCTCTCTCTGGTTTTTCTCCAACTCCCTTGGTCAAGGCCTATAGCTAGTACTGTAGGATTGTCTACATTTCTGGCGCCCAAGGTGGTGTTTGACTTGCTATTTCTTTGGAATCTCTACTTTCTTTGGTTGGCTCTTTTTGATGTTTTGGTCAGGAGGAATGGCTTCTGGTTCTGCTATTCCTGTGGTGACTGTCAGTGGGGGGGGATGTTCCTCCTTCTGTGATGGTTAGGGAGTGTGTGAGGATTAAAACTTGGGATGGTACCAAGTTTAATGGGGAGGATGTCAAGTGGTTTCTAGAGAAGTATGAAACTGCTGCTGGAGTGAATGGTGCTTCCTACCTGGACATGGTGAAGCAGATTATCTTCTTCATTGGTGATAGGTCAGTGGAGAAGGAGATTGTGGCCATGTCTGGCTACAAGAAGAGGGATTGGAAATTGTTGTGTAGGGAGATGGTGGATAGATGGGGTGTCAGGTTCACTATGGTGGATCTGAACAAGGTTGTCAGTGAATGGCAATCTTATGGTGGTGTTGGTAACTTACATAGTTACAGGAAGTTTCTGCTACAGTTTTATCCTGTGGTGGAATATTTGGTGGAAGTGGAGGAGCTGGCACATGAAAATGCTTCCAAGGATGTTTTTTGGTCTGCCCTGGCTAGAGATGTCAGGATGGATGTGTTGAAGGAGTTGTCAAGAAAGGAATTGATGAAGACTCTTTCTAATGGGGATAATAAGTTTCCTGCCTTGGATAAGGTGAAGGAGGCTGTTGAGGCCCATTTAAAGTTATTGGCTGTGGACAACTATCAGGAGGGGTGTGCCAAGTATGTCAGCAAAGTCAGTGAGGCTTTGGCTGAAGAGGAAGTTAGGGAGAAGAAGGAGGAGAAAAATTTGGTGCAGGTTCCCAAACAGGAGAGGGACCCAATGGTGGAGCAGTTGGCTGATATGACAAAACAGCTGCACATTTTTGTCCAGGAGGCCAAGAAGGTTAATAAGGCACCTTCTCAGCCAAGAGATTTTGAAAGGAGGGCTGGTAGGAGTGATCCTTGGGTTTGCTCTTATTGCAGTAGGAGGGGGCACAGGTCCAATGATTGTTGGGCACTAAACAGAGATGTTTCTGAAGGAAAAGTGTAGTTTGATTGCAGGGTTTTTAAGTTCCCTGACGGTTCTTTTGTGAAGCCCAGTGAGGGGCAGGCTCCTGTGGATTTGGTCAGGAGAAGGGGTGGTCTCAATCAAAGGAGGCCAAGGTTTGAGGAGATTCCTGATCAGGGGAAGTCTTCTGTTAAGGTAGATGAGGAAGTCAAGGGAAAGGGGAAGGAGGTCAATAAGGTCTCTTTTTCTACTTCCTTTGGTGGTTTGAAGTTGTATTCTTGTGGTGGACAGTCAAGTGGTGAATGCTTGGCTGGTGTTTATGATGTGGAAGCAGGAAAGGTGGGTAGGCCTAAGAGCAGTTCTCAGGCCCAACCAAAGCCAAATGCTTCAAAGGGTGATCCTAAGCTGAGTGCAGCTAGGAAGAGGTACAGCAAAGAGGAGCTGTACAAGATGCAGAAGGGTATGGCTGATATGGGCCCCCCTAGTTTTGGCGCATTGGACCTGAATGGTGAGCCAATGCCAATAGAGGTGGATTCTGACTCTGAGGAGGATGTCCCTTTGGCTTCATTGCCAAAGCCTGTTGGAGTCAGAGGTTCTGGTGAGGGATCTGGTTTGGTTCCTGTTAATGGTAAATCTGTTGGAGGTGTTGGTCCTCAAGAAGCTTCTAGGACCAAGGTGGTGAAGCAAAGAGCTCACTTTGAGAAGCCAGTAGTGTTTGGTCAAGTTAATGTTATGGACTCTGTCCTGGAAAGGATGAAACAGGGTCAGGTTTCCCTATCTTATGGGGAATTGTATGCTATCAGTCCAGGGTTGGCTGATAGGCAGAAGAAGTTGTTGACCAGGAGAAGGGTTTCTTCTGGTGAGGTAGAATACATTTGTGATTCTGCTGAAAAGTTTGGTGAGGGGTTGAAAACTCATTTTTCTGCTCCTCTGTGATATGTCAATGTCACTCTGAATGGCAGGGAGGCAAGGGCATTGGTGGATTCAGGTTCTCAGATAAACCTGATTTCTTTGTTTGAGGCAACTCATATGGGCCTCCCCATCAAAACTGGTATTGGTGGGAATTTGAGAGGGATCGGTGGCCATGTCACTGAATTGGTTGGGACTTCAGAGTTTGTGAAGTTAGATGTTGGAGGAGCCTCAGGGAAGGTTCATTTTTACATTGCTAAAGGCAATGTAAAAGCAGTTCTTGGAGGGTCATTCTTGATGGATTTTCAGGCAAGAATTGGTTATCAATATGATTTGGGAATCAGTTTGGAGTTGACTGGTGAAGAAGAAAGGAGGCTTCACATGAGGTTATCATCCCCTGGAGAGGATGGTTTGGAGACTAGGCCTGGTTTATCTTCAATGTGCCAGTGCATGGACTGCTGCAGGAAGAGGAAAGAAGTGGGTGCTGCCTCTGGTTTTTTGGAGTGCGGCTCAGGCTCTATTGAGAGTCTGTCTTTTTTAGAGTAATGAGGGCTGATCACCCTAGTGCTACAACCTCTCTCCGAGATGAGGAAATCCCAGGTTGTAGTAGGTCAGCTCCCTTGGAGATATACCAAGTGGATTTTCAACTTTCTCTTTTTAATGTTTCTCTTCTCTGCAAGTATTCATCAAGTTTATTATCAAGACTCTGTTCTCTCTCAAGATTTTTAATTATTTTTAATTCAAGTTCAAGGAAGAAGATTGGTTATATATCTTTATTGAAAGATATGCGGAAAAGTTTTGGGGCGTTTAGATTGGGGTCTAAAAGTAAGTCCTCCCAATTGTCCACTGCTAGGGTTTCTTCTACACCTTTCAAAAACATTACCTGGGCCACACCTGTGAGCATTGGGGAAACCCCTGGTTATTTTTGTAGGTCAGAAAAAAAATAAAGAAAAGAAGATAAAAATTTCGAGATAATTCATGAAAATCAAGAAAAAAATCTAAAGATAATGAATAAAAAAGACGTAAAATATTTTTGTGAAGATTGTCAAGATCTATTTTTGGGCCTCCAGAATGAGGTTAAAATGCAGAAAATTTTGAAGAGAGAAAATCATCAGGATCAATTTTTGGACCTCCAGCATGAGGATAAACTGCACAATTTTAGAAGATGTGATTCAGAAGATGAATCAAGATTTGAAGATTTGGAAGTTGGAAGTGAGGATGAAGATGTGGAATTGCGGAAAGGTTTTGGAGTGGTGAGATTGGGGTGTAAAAGTAAGTCCTCCCAATTGTGCACCGCTAGGGTTTCTTCTACACCTTTCAAAAAAATACCTTGGCCAGTCATGTGAGAAATGGGGAAACCCTTGGTTTTTGTTCCAGGTCTGGTGGTGAAGACTTCCTGAAGATCCCTCAAGTTGAAGGTGGAGCGGCAAAGTGTAAGAAGGTAGCGCAGAAGATTAGGCCGGTCAATGAGCCTATGCCTGTGGGTTTGAATCCGCCTTTGAAGAGACCTCCTTTGTCAAGAGATCCGTACTGTACTCCTTTGGTGAAGAATCCTCCAGAATTTGTAGAGACGGCTAGGGTGACCGTGGAAAGATTGAAAGTTGTTAATTTTGGTCCTGATGGGTGGTTGTCTGAGGAAGAAAAGAAGTTGTTTTTGCACGTTATTGTGCTAAGGGAAAAGGCTGTGGCGTTTGTTGAGGAGGAAAGGGGTGTATTGAAGCAGTCTTATGGGGAACCTTACTTGATTCCTGTTGTTTGTCATGAACCTTGGCAAATCAAACCTATTCCGATTCCAGCTGCTATCAGAGATGATTTTGTGGAGATTATTAGGGAAAGAGTCAGGACTGGGTTATATGAACAATCAACATCCAGTTACTCAAGTCCGGTGTTCTGTGTAAAGAAGCAGAATGGAAAGTTGAGGGTGGTTCATGATCTTAGAGCCTTGAATAGAGTCACTATCAAGGACGCTGGTATGACGCCAAGTGCAGAGGATTTTGTTGAAGCTTTTGATGGAAGGGTGTGTTATGGTTTGGGTGATATTATGGGTGGTTATGATGAGAAGGAACTACATACGGATTCAAGGCCTCTCACAACTTTTGAGACTCCTTTGGGAAGATTTCAGCTCACTAGGTTGCCTCAAGGAGCAACTAATTCAGTGGCAGTTTATCAAGCACAGATGGCTTGGATTTTTCAGGAGGAGGTTCCTACTCATGCTGGTATTTTTATTGATGATGGTGGAATTAAAGGACCATCCACTGATTATGGAAATGAAGTGTTAGCAGAGAACCCTGGCATAAAGAGGTTTGTGTGGGAATATGCAATAACTCTAGAGAGAGTGTTGTTCAGGATTGAAGAGGCTGGTTTGACCATTTCAGGGTCAAAATTTTGTTGTTGTGTTCCTGCTTTGGAAATTCTGGGTCATGTGGTATGTAAAGAGGGAAGGATTATGGCAAAGATGAAGATTAATAAAGTTCATTCATGGCCAAGGCCTAAAAATACTACTGAAGTCAGGGGATTTTTGGGTGTATGTGTATATGTCAGGATTTTTATTAAGGATTTTTCTTTGTTGGCTTCACCTTTAAGGAGGTTGACCAGAAAAGATGCAGATTGGGAATGGACTGAAGAGTGTGAAGAGGCTTTTCAGAAGTTGAAAAAGGTTGTTGGTGAAGATATTGTTCTTCACAAGTTGGATTATGGGGTTGGTGCTGGAAAAATTTATCTGGCAGTGGACTCAAGTTATATTGCTGCTGGTTCTGTTTTGTCTCAGGAGGATAAGACTGGGAGGATCAGGCCAGTAAGGTATGAGTCTGTGGTGTTTAATGAGGTGGAATCTAGGTATTCTCAACCTAAGATGGAATTGTGTGGTGTAGCTAAAATTTTAAAGAAGCTACAGACGGTTTTGTGGGGGCAGCATTTTGAGCTGCAGGTGGATGCAAAATTTTTGGTTCAGATGATCAATACACCTAGTCTTCCAAATGATCCAATGACTTGGTGGGTGGAATTTATTCAACATTTTTCTTTTGACCTGGTACACAAACCAGGTAAAACTTTTACTATGCCTGATGGATTATCAAGGAGGCCACCTACAGATGAGGATTATGATTCTGAAGAGTTTGACGAAGATGTTCCAGTGGTTAGGGCCAGCACAAAGGGTGCTGAGGATTTTTCTCTCCTCCCCCATGAGGCTAAACTGGATGATTGTTCTGACCTCCCCCAAGAGGCTAAACTGGCTGGATCTGATCTTGATTCTGGTGATCAGGATGTTTTTATTGATGAAGATGGAGTTGTTGTTTGGGACAGCTCAAAATTGGAAAAGGGTGTTTTTGTTAGTGAACTGGATTCTCACAAGGTTCAATGGAAAGAGAAGGACGTGCCAAAATTTAAGTATTGGTGTCCTGGTTGGGCTGCTCAATTGGCTCATGTTCACACTGGTGATTTTGATGACAGAGTTGTACCCTTGGATGTTGTTTTGTTGGATTTTGAAGATGAGACCTGGGGTCAGTCTTGGTTTTCTTTTATTTTGGTGGAATATCTGTTGATTTTAAAGAGGCCAAATAGTTGTGATGATGATACTTGGTTGGAAATCAAGAAGAAGAGTCCTGGATTGTATGTGTCAGGAAGGCGGTTGATGAGAAGGAGACATCCTAATCCTCAAGCGCTGGTGACTCAGAAGAAGGGTCAAGAATTGTTTTTGAAGTCTTTGCATGAAGACCTTGGTCATAGAGGCTTTGGGGAGACTTATAGAAGAGTAGCAGACAGATTTTGGTGGCCGGGTATGAAGTTGGCTGTGCAGGGTTGGGTTCAATCTTGTGAAGAATGTCAAAGAAAAAGTCACTTGAAACCTAAAGAGATGGGCCGTGCTACTGGTGAATCAACTATTTTTGGAAGGGTCAGTCTGGATGCTGTCCATATTAAAGAGGGCAGGTATAAATACTTGATTGTTGCTAGGGATGATTTGTCTGGCTGGGTTGAGGCAGTGCGTCTGGTTAATTTGACTGCCAAGAATGTGGCAGAGTTTTTGAAGAAGGAGTGGATTTATAGGTATGGGTTGATGATGTTGGTCACTGTTGATGGGGGGCCAGAGTTTGGTGCCAAATTTAAAGAAGCTGTGGCTAGTGTTGGCTCCAAAGTTAGAGTGGCTACACCTTATTATCCTGAAGCTGAAGGCATGGTTGAAAGAGGCCATCAAGTTATCAAGAATGCTTTGGTGAAGATGTGTGGAGATAGTGCCAAAAAGTGGAGGCATTATTTACCCTTGGTTTTATTTGCTGATAGGGTCACTGTGAAGAGGACAACTGGCTATTCTCCTTATGAGTTAATGTTTGGTCAGAAAGCTGTTCTACCAGTGGACTTGGAAGCTGTCTCTTATCTTGGAATTGATTGGGACAACGTGCACTCAACAGAAGATTTGCTCTGTGCCAGGATGCAATAGTTGGAATTTAGAGAGGAATGTCAAGAGAAGGCATACTCTAGAATGATGAAGATTAGGAATCAATCAGTCAGGTACTGGGACAAGAAGTTAGCTCATAGACTCAGGAATCCCTTGAAATCTGGGTGTTTGGTTTTGGTGTATAATAGAAGTTTGGAGAGTCAGTGGGGCAAAATGTTTGCTGACAGATGGAATGGACCTTACAGAGTCAGATCTCAGGTGTCTGGAGGTTCTTATGTTTTGGATGAGTTGGATGGTGCAGTCTTGAAAAAGAGGGTGGCTGCAGACCAAGTGAAGAGGTTTTATCCCAGAGGCACTAGGCATGAAGAAGATTGACTCCGCAATGAGGATAAACTACGGACCATTCTTTAATTTTGGTTTTTTTGTGGTGATGCTATGCATCTGTTTTTTGAAAACTTTTGTTAGAGGGTACCCATGGGTGGGGCCTCTAGATTTTGTCTTGGCAAGTGTGGGTGTGACTGATGGGCTGGCTGCTCTATCAACAGTTACCCCAGATTGTCTGTTTCCAACCATTTCTCTTAATTTGGTTGAACCCTAGTATTGGTTTCTTTTCACAGGTTTTAGTCCTCTATGACTTTAAACTGGAATTTCCTCTGGTTTTCATGTTCTGGTCTCTTCACTCTTATTGTTTTTTTTTTTTTGTGTTGGACGTTGTGTTTTTGTTAGAAGGTACCCAGGGGGGGGCTTCTAGATTTTATTTTTGAAAGTGTGGGGGTAACTGATGAGCTGGCTGCTCTGTAGAACAGTTACCCCAGAATGTCTGTCTCAAGTCTTTTATTTTTACTAGTTGAATTCTAGTTCTGTTGTTTATTATTCAGGTTTCAAGTCCACTATGAATTTAAACTGGTTTGGGACTGGCTTCTTTATCTTCGGTTCTTTTAGATTGGTGGTGGATCACTGGTGGTCTCCCATCATTTTTACTTATTGGAGGGAGCCCACCCAGTGATCATTTCTATGGATCGGACTTTCCCTTATTGGACCATCTATGGAGCTGGAATGTCTTTGATTTTACAGTTATATTTTTGCTAGATAGCAGTTTTAGATTATTTTCTTTTTTCTCTTTTTTTCTTTTAACTTTTTTATGGGGGTTGTTTAAAATTATAAAATCAAAAATATAGGGTGTTACCACATCAGGGTCGCCTGGATGTGGGCAAGCATTGGTGGGGAAAGGCTCATCATTTGGCCGGGCAATGCTATTCTATTTATATTTATTATTTATTTCATGTGTTTCTGTGTTTCATTATTTTTTATTATTTTCTGAATTTCTAAATTTTTTGAATTTTGTTTTCTGTTAACCATTTAAAAGAATTAATTGTGTATCCACATCAAGGTGCACTTGGATGTGGGTAAGGTATCAGGGGATCAGCTCATGAATTGGCTGGGGGATACCATTTGTATTATTTTTTATATTTTATTTTATTTCATTTATTTTATTTTATTTCATTTTATTTATAAATTTTTAATTAATATATGAGTACCTTTTTTAAAAAAAAAAAAATTCTGAAATTATTTTTATTAATTGTTTAATATTATTGTTATGTTTCTAATCTTTTTGAAGGAGCTCATTGTCTGGATGATGAAGCTTCTGGAGGCTGGTCGGGATTGTAATGATCAGGAATTGGATTAGGGGGAAGTTCAGAGGAGGAAGAAGAAGAGGCAGGAATGGAGTGCTGGAGGGTGTGTTTAATGATCCTAGACATTTTCCAGTGGTCGTCCAGTAGGCTCTTTCTCAGGGATTTTTCAAAGTCATTCAAAGGTCCATGGAGGTCAAAGGCTTTTAGCATGTTGGAACACATGGTGCTTAGGTGTTTCTTCATGTCTCCATAATCCAGGGTCAAAGAAGTTTCAAGAGTTTGGCCAACTCCAATAATAGATTCAGGAGGAGGGGTTCCAACTAGTCAAGAAGAATTGGATCAGTAATTATTTTTGTTGAAGAAATGTAATAATTAATTTGGTACTTACAGATTGGAAGCTCATCAAATCTGTAAGCAGCTGGGATTTGGATCTCTGACGATTTTGTAATGGTCATAGTGGGTGGATCAACTAGGGAAATATATGGATTCTCATGGTCTTCCTCTGAAGGATTCTGAGAAGGTGAACTGGGATGCTGATGTTCCTGGGGCCTAGTTGGAGCAGTGATAGTGTTGTTGTTGTGGTTGTTATTTCTGTTGTATTCAGCTGGAGGAGGTGCTGGTGATGGAGTACCAGGGTTGTTAAAGGATGGAGCAGGAGAGGGGGATTCGGAAGCAGACTGCTCTCTTCTGGATGGAGAATTTGAAGAGATGGAACTGTCAGAAGAGTAGTTGGATGACAGAGGAGAGGTGTAGTTTCTTTTTCTTAGTTGGGGACAAAGTTTTTTTTGTAGAGCAGTGTGTGGTGTTCTGGTTTCTTCTTGGGGTTCTCTGGCAGTTCTCTTAGAAATCTGGTAAATTTTGGCGCTTTTGGACTTTGGAAGGGTGGATTGCATTGCTCTAGGAGCAGTAGGAGGTAGTTGGGTTGAGTTGTTGTTGTTGTCTGGATGAATTCGGCTGTTTTCTGGCCGTTTTTGGAGGTTTTGGCCCTGATTTTCACTGTTTGGTGAGGCGGGCGGGCCACCTGGACGCGGTCTAGAAGCCTGGGAGTTGATTTTGAAGATTTTGGAGCTAATTTGGCGGAGATAAAAGCAGTTTCTTGTGAGGCTAAGGCTGGTCTTTTGGGAAGAGTGCGGGAAGCTGAGCTTCTGGATCTTCTGGAAGGAGCAGAAGATAGAGAGGAAGAGGAGGGACCAAGCTCTGGGGATCTGGTAGGGGATCTGGAGATGTATTTTTGAGAAGGAGAAGGCGGAGGAATAGGGTAGTTGGCGTCTCTGTCACATCTTTTCTTTTTGGAATAGCAAGAGTCACAAGCCCTGTTGTAGAATTCGGATTCAGGATTTGGAAGAGTGAATGTGCAAGGTCTGCACATGTGGATGCACTATTTGCAGGCATAGTCCTTGGCAGCAGTGAAGCAAGGGAGAGTAGAAGGGTTAACATCAGGAGATCCAGCCATGATCTGTGGTGAGAAAAGATGATGAAAAGGGATAGGAGGAGATTTTTCTCAGTGATGGGTAGATGATGAAGTGAAGGTGGAAGTTCAGCAGGTTGGCTGTAGAGGTGTTCTGCATGAAATTGGCTGCGTCCATTTTATGCAAAATTCCGTCAGTCCATCAAGACTCTAAACTGAAAAAGCTATATTATCAAGAACAGTCCATCAAGACTCTAAACTGAAAAAGCTATGGTATCAAGATCATTCCATCAAGACTTTAAACTGAAATCTGGTTTCTGTTAGTCCTCCAAGACTTTAAACTGGCTGGTTTTAAGATTTTATCAAGAATAGTTCGTCAAGACTTTAAACTGAACACTGTGTTAGTCCCCCAAGACTTAAAACTGAGGGTTGTAAGTCCCCCAAGACTATAAACTGAGGAAAAAGTTTTTGTTTTTGGAGTTGTTTTGAAAGATTGGTGGAGGGTATCCACAGGGGGAGCCTCCAAATTTAGCAAAGGCAAGTTTGGGGGTAATTGATGGGCTGGCAGCTCTATTCACAATTACCCCAGAATGTTAGTTTTTTCTCTGTGTCTTAATGTGGTTGATCTCTGGTTCTGGGTTTATGATTTAGGTTTTTGAGTCCCCCAAGACTTTAAACTGAGGGTTTTTGAGTCCCCCAAGACTATAAAATGAGGATAGTCCCCCAAGACTTAGAACTGAGGGTTGTTTGTGGTTACATCCTATAGAGGGTGTGGTCAATTTTTCTTTTCTGAATCAAACTCAAGTACTAGTGGAATTACAGAGGGAATCAAGAGATGAAATGAAGTGTTCAGAATTAGCCTTGAACTGGTGAATGAGGTGTCTTCTGTTCTCAATGTCCTGTGGATCTCTAGCAGGAGTGGATTGGAAGTAGTGAAGCAGAAGTTGTTTCTGTTGAGATGTGTGTTGTTGGAACTTGGCCTTGATAGTGGGTAAGTGCGTTGGTGTTGGTGGTGCAATGGATCCTACATTGTTATCATCACTATCAGAAGATGGAGGAACTGAGAAGTCATCAGTTTTAAAGTTGAAGGAAGAAAAGAATGTTCTTTACCATCAGATGGACCAGGGATGGGAGAACTAGTTGTTTTATGGGTTGTGGCACTCTTCTGGGAAGGGTGGAGCTTTTTGATTAATCTGGGTATCAGGATGGATGGCCTAGATCTTTTGGTGCTGGCAGAAGAAGGACCAGGTTGAGGTGGAGGTGAATCTGTTGTGGAAGAAAGTGGACCAGGTCGGTGGCAGGTCTTCTTTCTGGATTGGCAGACATTGCAGGACGTTCTGTATGGATGGACAGGTGGTGTCATGGCGCAGATTAAATTATTGTTGATGCAGTATTGGCAGGGGCCCATTTCAGAGGCAGATTTGGGAAGAAGGTTGAACATGGTGGTTGGATGAAGAAAGAATGCGGACATTCTCAATTGGAGGGAGGATGTGGTCTTCCAACATTGGAAGGGGCCTTTGTTGTGTGATTTGGCGCGGTTTGTGCATGTCTTAATTGACATCTGTTAAAGAATTGGGTTTTTCTCTAGATTTTTTCCATGGATATTGGGTCTGCGGGTATGTGGGTGCTATCATTGGATAGCCCTGGTTTTTCTCTATATTTTATGTCTTGAAGACATTTTTCATATTCTGAGTTTTAAGAGGTCATTTCCTCATTTTTCATTTATAAAAGATTGCTGTTTAATTTTGTTTTCCGTGTTTTACGGGCTAACCTAAATTCTTAGGGTTAAGTGCTTAGTACCATTGGATAGAGCTAATTTTTCTCCATATTTCATGTCTGAAAGTTGTTATAGTGAAATTCCGTGTTTTAAAGGTTTTAGTAGTTGTAGCTAATTTTTCTAAGTAGATTAGTGGTTTTTATTGGTTTTCTGGCTTCAGGGAGGCCGGGCCACTTCAGGCGGCATCTCCGACGTCGGGTGGCCCACCCGCCTCTGTTTTAGGAGGTTGGGGAGCGCTCCAGGAGGGTTTTTTATGCAATTTGGCAGGTACAGGCGCCAGATTGGTGGGCGCGCATGGGCTCTTAGATAGTGGTCTGTGTGTACATAGTGAATAAGACAGTTTGGGGCAACCTTAATCATCATACAACCATCCGGAGTTGATCTCATTGTTCCTCACTCAGTTTTCACTGTTTTCTGGCCACAATTGGCTGTGTTCGTTGCAAGTAAGTTCTTCATTTAACTTAATTTTGGCAACTGTTTTCTCTGTTATAGTCTTGCAAGCTATAGCAAGTATTATTGCTGTCTCTGGTGTGGATTTGCAGCCTACATCAAGTATCTTTGCTGTCTCTGGTGTGGACTTTGTTCTACATTTCAGTTCTTTGGTCTGGTAGTCTATCTGGGGACTACTTTCTTGGCTCATCAAGCAGTCAAGTGTGTTAAACAGGAGCTTTAGCAAAACAGGAACCAACTTACTTTAGCAAGTAAATCTCACTCTATTTTTCTAAAGGGACAGGGGATTTTCTTTCTGGTTTTTCTCCAACTCCCTTGGTCAAGGCCTATAGCTAGTACTATAGGATTGTCTACAACTTGCCCTACATATTCTAGCCCGCCTTACACATCTGAAAAGCAAAGTTCCTGATAAATTTGACAGCTCAACATCACAGTTAATTGCTGCAAATTTTTCAATCACTCCCCTATGCCAATTTAGAAACATAATAATCGACGTCATAATTTCAATAATTATTTTAAAATCTAGAGAGGCTGCTGCAAATATAACTCAAGCTGAAAGCAAGAAACGACGACGTTCGAGGAATAAAAAAAACAACAGATATGCAGCAATTTTATGAGTCTCATAATGATTCTATTCAGAAGATGAATAAAGAATATTCACACCATAAATATCAATCATTTACTTTTTACTTGGTTGATGGTGTTTGTGGATTATTTCTTTCCTCACAGGACCACTGGCTTGTGTCAGTTTCAGACTGCTTAGAATTCATAACACAACTCGGCCTCCTTAGAAAATACTGTGATAATAATAATCTGGGCGGTGAAAAAATCTGGAAAAAACCTTAATTTTTATATCTTTAATATTATCAAACCCTTAATATATAATTCTGGGCCTATGCCACTTAATTTTAATACTCCCACCATGAGCCATATTGCTAAAGCAATGGCAGCTTATTTTCTTGATTATTGGAATCTTATTAAGCCGAATTCTTCATTTTTCTCTATTGTTGATGTAATTAATACATAATCCTACTTCATGTAAATATATACTTTATCCTATTGCTACATTTTTTTGTGTAACTCAAATTATTTATTTATGTGAGATTTATTACCAAATCTGAATAAAGATGCTTAAACTATCAATAAATATTATTGTATATATTTCTTACACCTTTTTGCTATTCAGTAAATATTATTGCAATAATCATAACTCAAAATCATGATGGATCAAAAATTTGAAGAAAAATTAAGAATACATTATAAGTCATTTTTCTCATAACACTATATATTTCTTTAAGATGGCAATACATCTTAGCAATTGTCGCAAATTTAAGATAATTATTACAAAAAATTGAAACATTTTTCTATCAATTCTTTTCAGCATGTTAAAAAGTTAAAAATATTAAGTGTAATGAATTTTTGCTCACAATTCATCAAAGCTTTTTCTTAAGTAGACTTTTCTTAATCTAATTTCTATAATTTCTAGGTGCATAATTATCTTAATTATACTAAGTATTTTCTATGAAAAACTCCTGGAAATAATATTCAATTTATTAATAATAGTAACATATATATGTACCATGATAAAATAATATCTAGACATTTAAATAATGAGAAGCCATCATATTGGTATGAAATCATTTTAAAGTGTCTTTGAAAAACTAGTCAAATTTAAAAAATATCTTTTTATGAGTGTCAATTATCTTGAAAAACAATATTTACTCTACATTTCAATGATCTATAATTTAGCTTGCTGTATTTTGATTCATATTTTATATTGATTATTTTTTACACTTACAGATTCATGTATAGATATCAAATTTTGTTCAATAATTTGGTAAAAAAGATATTTAATTCTTTCTATGAAAGCAAAAAAATAAAAGAAAGCAACTAGGGTACTCCTTATTAAGAATTTAAAAATATTATTTCTATAAATATTAAAACAAACCCTTTTTAGATTGCCATCCTTCTTGGTCATCCTTAAATGTAAATAATAAGTTATTGAAATGTTATTTTTCTTCTAAAATTTCATATGAATCAAATTCTACTTACATCTACCTTAATAGATAAAGTTCAATAAAAATGTATCTACAATATTTTTCTTAGTTTTTAAGATTCATTCAACTCCAAGAAAAAAGAAATATTCTTCCACAACTCTTAAAATTAATTCAATGGATAAATATTCAAACACTTTAAAATAAATTTCAATTTGATTGTGTTATATTTATCTTAAAATATATTGAGGTCCACTCTCTGACAAAAGTAAAAGCCCTTCTATAATTAATAATATTTTATTATAATATAATAAAATTCACTTGAAAAATGATGTAGTAGTTTCTATTTTACATACTTGGTTTTATGAATTTAAAAAAAATTCAATTAGATATATAAAAATATCATCATATAATTCAGCTTTTGGAATTCTGCACCTTAATTAAAGATAGATGATGAAGGCTAAGTCAAGATATGCAAGGAAATTGAAATTCATATTAATTAAATATTCCTCTTCTACAAGGTAAATTAAAAAATTAGAATTAATATTATTGGAGATCTAAATTGATTGATATATTCTTCATTATCAAGATATCTCATTTCCTTTTATTGATTATTTCACTTCTACTTTTGAAGTCATATGCTTTACTAAAATATAATTATGTGATGAAAAATATTCAATTTAAAAAAAAAAAAAAAAAAATCTTAATTCAAAGTAGTGTACAAATTTCAGTAAATTTAAGATTGAATAATGCCACTAAATTAATTCAAGTTAGATATGAAAGTGAATAATGAATGACTCAATGAAAAAAATTAATATTTAATTGTCCATTAATTTTTTTTTATTTTTGCTTAAATAAGAATAGAATAATACAAGGTTTTACTTTAGTTATTAATAAGAGAAAACTTATTTTAAAAATTAGCAAATTTTTAATATTTTTAAAAACAATATTAATAGTACAGATCTATTAATATTGTTGCATATGATCTTTTAGGATGGAAACTAAAAATATTATATATTTTTAGTTTCCGTTTTCAATAATTAAGCAAGTTACAAAGCTATATTTTGTTTCTTATATTTTAATATATTATATTTTATTTTACATATAGGAATGATAATTTTTTATTGTAATATGATTTTTCAATTTTTACATCCATTTTTTTTCATACTTTTATTGTTTTAGGTTTTTCACTAGATTATACATAATCATCAGTTTCATAAAAAGGCTTTATAGACGTGTGTTTAAATATATCATTCTACCACTAAACTAAAACTATACCTGTACAATAAAATCACATTTTCACTTATCACTACTTAATGGTCTTTTCCTTTTTTTATTAACATGTATATCAGAATATTTTTCTGTATATAACTTTTTAATATCTTTAGTAACATTAAATATATAGTGATTCACTAACTTTTTTTTTGTTAATTCAGTCTTTTCATTGTACTTAGAAAGTATCATGATAAGAAACTTACATCTTTCTAACTCTTCATCTATATTTAAGTACTCAGAAATATCTATTTCAAACTCTTGGAGTTTTTTAAATGTATTGAAAAGTCTTGTACTAACTTGAATAGAAGAGCCAATGCGAGTGAATCGATAAATTTCATAACATTGTGAAGTGAAATGATTAAGAAGGTTTGCTGGCCATAGAATTGCTGTGATGCCATTAGTGGCCTCCATGTCTACTTTGCAAGCTATTTCAGGAAAATGAAGATCTCAACCTTTTTGACGTGGTTGATTTGAGTCATAAGATTGATGAAGAGAACTTTTCTCAGTGTCTTTAGGCATGAAAAGTCCAAATGTATACTCGCTACGGTCTGAGTCACAGTGAGGACTATTCAAAAACCCGTTTTCATTTGAGCCTGTTGTCCAAGTAACATTGCCAGCAAATGGTTCAAGTTCTTTATCATCAACATTTTCTCCAAAACCAGGGATCCCGAGCTTTTGACAGAGCTTTACTGCTTCTTGATACTTAACATTAGATATATTTTGATAAAAAAATTTAAAGAATAACTCTATTTGCTTCATGCAACAATCATACTCTGCCAAATCTAAGGGCTTAGAAGCATATTTACCTATAAAAGTAATTAAAATAATAGTAGATTAAAACTATTCATAAATAAAACTATATAATACTTACGAATTAATAGAGAATTTTTCCTATCTAAACATGTCAGGCTAAGGTCAAGTACAAGGACGTGAACTAGCTTGAATAGTCAGTTGTATAGAAGATTTTAATGGTCCTATATGAATACTGTAGATTTAATCCACTAAGTTGTAAAATATAATCAAATATAAAGGTCTCAGTAATATAATTCTCACTATTCTTATATATGGCTTACAATCTTTATAGTTGGTAGAAAAATAGATTATATAAATTCAGATACTATTCAAAAGTCTTATAAAAGTACTAATTGATATGTATTGTAATTGGTTTGGTTATATTGGTTAAATTGTAATGATAAAGAATGAAGAAATACAACCCAAAAAACCTCCTCCTTTTATACACACTGAGTTCCCCAATGATTCCCTTGATGTACCACCCAATACACAGTTAATGACGCCTCTAAACAACTAATAGACATGCCCATCAACATTCCTAGTAACCCATGACATAATTAGAAGAGTAACAACGGCAAAAATCCTGTAATAATAAGGGAAATCCATCAAAATTAAAGAAAAAGACAAAAAGAGAGTATATGCGTATAAAACAATAATATTAAAGACTAAAGGAGACTTTTTTAAGGTTAATAATAGCTTAATAATAAGGGGGATTGACTGTAGAAATAATGGGGCTAATCCTGACATTATACTACGTGAAATTCCCATTCAAAAATAACCAAAATTGACTGAGAAACCACCCAAAAACTTAAAAAAGAGCGTGAGATGTGGGGTAACTACATGCAGTTCTTGGCAGGCTCTTGCACCGGTAAGTCCTTGACTAAAATTAGGCGAATTTAAGCATGGTGATGAAATAAAGTGCCAAGAGTGAGGTTATTAATGAAATTAGTGCATATAAACAAGGTCAATGCATTATTAATTAAGCTAGGACACTAAATAAGTGCCTGTCGCCTATTTTAGTGTGTTTCCCCACAGTGGGCGTAGAATGTGGGGTAATTATAGTGTGAAAAAGCTAACTTTGCTAAAAATGAAGCTATTCACACGGGAAAAAAGCAGGCAGTATGTGGCCAGTACACAGAAGCCATTTCTGGCATAAAAAACACCAAATTTGAAAAGTGTTATTTTTATGCATTTAAATAGCCAAATCAATAGTTCTAAATGAGCCCAATTGATCTGTCAAAGCGCAATTTTGATATTCTCAATTTTATAGCGCATATAGTCAATTTTTAAGTGAAATAAAGCGCATTTCTTGTTTTTTTGCATAAAACAATGAATATAACAGCTTTAAGTGTACTTAAAAATTATGTAGCCTTATACTTAAGGTTCTTAAGATTACCCTAACATATCCCAACTTAATATTAAGTACATAAGACCTATAAAAGGTGGATATATGCGTGTATATAAGGTGTTATAATGGCATTTTTTGTGTATTATCATAATTTTACTTATGTATACTATTTGTGTACTCTCATTTATTATTCCCATGTATAGTTCATGTGTTTAACATAACTTATAGTTACTTTTTACTCAGTCTTGGAGATATACAGGCTGACACTCGCCCACCCAAAAAAAACAATAAAAAAAATGATAAGTTATACATTTTATTTTATTAATTTGTAATTTTCAGGTATTCAGAATAAATCTGTAGCATTAAAGATTATACTTTAAAGAAATAAAACATAATAAAATATTATGAGTACTGGTTTTTTAACCCCTCAGCTGGTTGAACAGAAATTTATTTCTGTTTAAATTTTTTAAGAAGGGTGGATAAATTAGAAATTTCTTATTCAGGTATCCATTTATCAAATTCATTTGATTTCCCTTTAAATCTTAGTAAATACTCAGTTCCTTTTTCTTTAGTAAGGATTCTTTTCTTGAGTATTTTTTCAATCTCTGCTTTTTCCACAATTTCTTCAGGTTGCTTTTTAGGCCTTCCCCTTCTTTTTGGAAATAAGTCAGGATCATTTGCATGGTAAGGTTTCAATAATGAGATGGGGAAAACTGGATGTTTCCTGTCATATGGAGCATATAATATGACTTCCACTGCATTATTCCCAACCATTTTATTTACTACAAAAGGTCCTACAAAGGGATCCTTTAATTTAACATTACCTTGTAAGTTAAAATGTAGTGTTGATATAAGGACTTCATCTCCCTTTTTAAATTCAAATTCTTCATGAGATTTGTCCCACCTTTTCTTTTCATATTCAAATGCTTTTTGGATGCATTCTTCTGCATGCTTTCTACACATTTGTTGCATATGAATAAAGGATTTAGTGCCAGGGTGTATATCCAACCTTGGTAGTTTATTTAAATGATTTACTGGGGTATTTGGTACATATCCCAGCCAGAGTTCAAATGGTTTCTTCTCTGTTACAGAATGAGTTGTGCTGTTATAAGCAAATTCAAGGCCAGGAATTAATGTTACCCAGTCATGTGTGAATTTCTCATTGTCTTTTTATTCTAATCCAAAGGCACAATATCTTCTGATCATGTCTTCTAGAGTTTGTATCATTCTCTCAGCCAGCCCATCAGTTTGTGGATGGTGTGCTGTAGACAATTTTAATTGACAACCTGATACTTCCATCAAAGATGTCCAGAACTCTGAAGTAAATTTAGGATCTCTGTCAGAGATTATGGCTTTGGGGAACCCAGCAGTATTCATCATCTGAGTCCACCATAGTAATGCCAAGTCTTTTGCAGATACCTCTTTATGGGTAGGGATAAACTTACTCATTTTTGTTAATCTATCCACTATTACCCAGCAAGAATTGAAACTTTCTTTTCCTGCTAATGGCAAGCCAGTTACAAAATCCATGTTTATAATTTCCCATGGAGCTTTTGGCTGCTCTATTTGTTGTAACAACCCAGCTCTCTTCCCAGTTAATCTTTTAGATTTCTGACAAGAGTCACATGTTTCAATGTATTTTTGTACATCCTCTTTCATGTTTATCCACCAGGCTAAATTTTTAACTCTGGTTAATGTTTTGTTAAAGTCAAAATGACCAGCTAAGATGTCATCATGACAAGTACTCAACATTCACTCTTTCATAGAAGGTGGTATTACTATTACATTGCTTAACTTTTTCCTGTAATATATATATCCATCTTCAATTGATAGTTTACCTTTTTCCAACGCATTTTTATACTTTGGAGGCAAGGTTTTAATTAATGCACTCATGGAGGCATTTGTTGGATCATTAAGAATGGTAGATAGTTTAGACAAATCTTTATCAGATGAATAATTTTCCAATATAGTTTGCATAAACTCTTCTTCTAAATCCACTATATAAATCCCAAATATATGTATAACCTCATTTTCAGGTACATAAGCTGGGTTGTCAGCATCATTTGGCAAAGGACTTCTGGATAATAAATCCACATTTGAATGCAATGTTCCTGCTCTGTGAGTGATTTTCATTCTTCCTCTGTACTCTTGTACAGCTAGTTGCCATCTAAACATGTGCCTATTAGGTGTTTTCATGTTTAGTAATGATTTTACTGCACTGCAATCTGTTATAAGTTCAAACTTCTGGTCTTCCAGATAGTAATGAAGTTTCTCCAAAGCCCACACCACGGCTAAACATTCTAGCTGTGTGGCACCATACTTTAATTCTGTTTTTCTTAAGGTTCTGGATATATAACAGATAACTACTTCAGATAATTTTCCATTTATTATCTGTCTCTGCTGTAAAGCAGCACCCAAACCTATGAAACTTGCATCAGTGTACAAGATAAAAGGTAGGGTGAAATCTGGCAGTCCTAATATTGGAGCTGACATTAAACCTTCCTTTAATTTATTAAAGGCGTGTTGTCTTTCATTATTCCAAATGAAAGCTTCATTCTTCCTGATTAATGTTGTTAAAGGGGCTGCAATGGATTGGTAATTTTTAATATATTGTCTATAATATCCACACATACCCAAAAAACTTTGAACCTCTTTTACATTTTTAGGTATCCCAATGTTTTTAATTGCTGCCACTTTATTCTGGTCAACACAAATTTGTAATCCAGATACAACATGTCCAAGTACTTTCAAGGATTGAAATCCAAACTTACATTTCTTTAATGCAATAGTCATATTAATTTCATCCATTTTTTGAAAGACTCTTTTCAGGTGATTTAAATGTTCATCATATGTTTTTGAAAACACTATGATGTCATCAATATAGACCAATAGCCATCCTTCAACCATTTCCTGATGAAAAACACTATCCATCAATTTTTGGAAGACTGAAGGGGCATTCTTTGGGCCAAATGGCATTCTCACATACTTATATATACCCATATGTGTGGTTATTAATAAGTAATTTTGAGAATTTCTTTCCACAGGAATCTGGTGGTAACCCTTGTTCCCATCCAGACAGGAAATATATTTTGCTCCTTGTAAGGTAGCATGGATAGAAGCTATCCTTGGTAGAGGGTAAATATCATCTACTGTATATGTATTCAGAGCTCTATAATCACCGCATAATCTTGCCTTATCTTTTTCATAAGAGATTAATACTGGTGAAATGACACAATACTTAGGTGTTGTGTCCACTAATTCAACAATACCCATTTCCAACAACAATTTTATATTGTCTTCAATATCTTTCCTTTTTGCAGGAGATGCTCGGTAAGGTTTCTTTTTTAAGCTGCCAGGAATATTATCCAGATCACAGCTTAGAGAGATTTTCATCTCATGGTCTTTGACCAATCCTAGTTCATTTGATCCATGAGCAAATGCCATAGGATATGATTTAATCAATCTCAAAATGTCTTCTTGTTCAATTTTTGAGAGTTGAGGACTGAAAGAGGCCTTTTGGATTTCATTTTTCAATTCACCCACTTCATTGGTGGCTCTTCCACCTTGCAGTTGTTCTTCTCTAGGAGTAATGGAATATACTGAATTTTCAGAACATATTTTGAATTTCCTTTTACCATTCACCCCTATGGTGAAACAACTGTTTGCAGGATCTAGTTTAATGCCAAATTTTGTCAATAAATTATTGCCAATAATAAACCAATCACTACAATTATTATTATCCATTACTACAAATTCACAAACTGCTCTAACATATCCATTATTATATTTAAAAAATACAGCAGTTTTGTATTTGCCAATTGGATTTAATACTGAACCAAAACCCCTCCAGTTCTTTGTCTGAACAGGTTCTAGTTTTTCCTGGTACTTACTATCAAGTTTCATTAATGCATTAAGTGAAACTACACTACCTGCAGCCCCAGTGTCAAGAATGGCATTCATTTCTTTTCCACATATGATAATAGGTGCTCTGATAGGTGTTATTTTGTAAGTGTCATGAGATACATCTTTAATTATTTCAGCTTCCTCTATGGAAGTTAAAGATGTGTCTGTATGAGGTATAGCATCATTCAGGAACATTATATCCTGTTCTAATACAAATATCTCATTTTCATCATCACTGTAAGATATGTTACTCTTGCAATCCTCACTGGATTCCACATTCTCATCTTCATGATTACTAGGTTCAGAATTTTGTGAGGTTTCAATAACATTTATTCTTTTCTTATACGTGTGACCTTTAACCCAAGGTTCATTACATTTGTAACAAGTGTTATTTTCTTGTCTCTTAGGGACAAGGGGAGCTGAAGGTTTTTTCTTTTCCACTGGTAACTTACTTGTAGTAGGTTTTACCACGTCAACACTTTGTCTGTAATTACTATACTTGTTTTCATACTTGTGGTTTAATAATATCTCATTGCATATATTAATGAATCCAGAGGTGTCTCTGACAGTCTCAGTTCTAGCTACAATAATGTCTCTAACTGATATAGGCAACTTGTATATTATTTTTTCTTTCCACTCTTCATAATCCATTTTTGGATCCATAGCTTTCATGATTTTTATTAAATTCATTAAGAAGACCATGGGTTTATCTCCAGCATTTGGATTATATCTGGCCCTTTCATACAGTCTTTGTTGAGTGATTTGAAATTTTGGGCCACCAAATTGCCTTTCAATTAGTGCCTTCCATTCATTCCAGGAGTAATTAATTCCCTCACTCAATACAGATTCAAACCATAATAAGGCCACATATGTAAATAAAGATATTAACTTTGAAGTAATTTCTTCATCAGGTAATTTATATGAAAATTTTAAGTTATCAATTCTTTGTATGAATTGTTGCCAATCAGATTTTGAATCCCCGTCAAAAGAAGGGTACTGATCTAACTTAGGCCAGTTCTTTTGGCTAGTTTTAGCTTCCCTAACCTGAGGAATATTGAGTAATTCACTCACTTTAGAAAGATGATCATTAATTTCATCTTTTACTGATTTTATATTCTCAGAGGCCATGACACTATGTTCATGTTCCCTCATTGGTTTATCATCAGAGTGTCTTATAAAAACTGGTACTCTTTCTACATAAGAGGTATTATCCTTTATTGTTTCAGTACTTTTCAAAATGTTAGCTACTTCAATTTCTACTCTTTGTAACCTATCTTTTATTACAGGTACATGAGTTAAAGTATCATTTACATTTGAAAAAGACAATTTTACACGTCCCTCTATGGTGGCCATAATATTCTGAGAATGTTCTAATTTAATTTCTAAATTTTTAATCTCAGAATTTAATCATTTGTTTTCATTGATCAATTCATTATTTGAATTCTCAATAACTTTTAACTTATTGGCTGTTGTACTCAATGATTGTGTGATGTTTAATAATACACTTTCTGTATTATTGTTGGACTCTCTAGAGAATTCTTCCAATTTTTCAATTCTTAATAATAATTTACTAATTATTTTTGATTCCATTGGATTTTCTTTCAGAAAATATTCAATTTTTTCTGTTTCCAATTCAGAAGATTCATCATCAGGGTCAATTTTTAATTCATTTGATTCCATTTTTATATTAATAGTATTTTCCTGGTGATCAATAAAACTATGTACATTATCCTCATGTAATGACAAGTCTAACATGTTATTTTCAAATGAATAACTTTTTAAATCCTTATCAATTATATCCAATAACTCTCTATCAATTTCATTACCTATAAGTAATTCATTGTTAGGATTATATAATTGATCTTGAGAAGATGGATGACTTACCACGGTCTTATTCCATTTCCCCTGCCTCTCCTTGGCTTTCCCCTGTAAGGGTGACTGCTGGATCCCTGTTGAGGAGGACTGTTGTAGTTTTGGGCATACCAATCCCACTTCCATTTGCTTACAGTTATCTTTTGGTCCTCTTCTGGGACTGGAGGTGTTGCTGTGGTATTTGGTGCCACTGGTTGTTGATGAGACCTTATATCCACTAGAGCCTGGCTGACTTCTATAAAGCCCTGTGCCGCCCTTTTCTCCAGATTGTTGATCTGGTCTAACATATTGTTTACTCTTATTGTTAGTGTATTCAGTAGGGTTGAGAGGGAGTGAATTTTCTCTTGTAAGGTGTTTTTGGACTTCTTTATTGACATTTGTTTTAAGAGCTTTTCCTTTTCCTCCATGGACATTGGTGGGGTGTTGTTTATTGTTACTGGTGATTCTTGACCCTCCATTTGAATGTCCTGTAACAGGTCTTTCAGCTCTAGTTCTTAAGTTATAAGGTTTTGCCTTATTACTTACAATGTCATTGTTGTCACACATTTTTACGTGGAATTCTAAAGAATTGAAAGTTTGAGATATGAAAAACTTCAAAAAGGAGTTTAATCAGTATTTATTAATACCACTGAAGACAATTTAATTGCTTACTTTTTGGTATGAAGTGAATCTTTAAGTGCCAAAAGTCAAATATGCTTTTTATGTGGTCACTTAATTTAACTGGTCTACAATATGTAGCCGTGTTTTTATATTAAAAAAGAAAAGCAACTGTCAGCAAGATTCTTTTTTAAATATAAATGAATTTTACAAACCAATAAAAAGGGATTAAGAGTCCTGTAAAAATAAAACAATTAATCAGTTTAATTGGTTATCATCTGCAAAGATCACAAATTTAATTGGTCTATTGACAGACTCCCACTAAGAACAATTTTATGTTAAATTAGTGGTAAAAATTTTATCTGCAAAGATCACAAATTTAATTGGTCTATTGACAGACCCACTAATAACAATTATATGTTAAATTAGTGGTAAAATTGTTGATTCAATATCACAATTTTATTATATAACAGGGCTTCTTTTTCTGAAATCACTATATAAGTGACCCCAACCTGTTGTAATTATCCAAATATTTCTATAGGGATATTATTTACGTGCACCTTCTTTTGAAAATTTCACTTACAGGATTATAACAGAATTCTTGAGGAAAGGTCCCCAATTGTCAGGCTAAGGTCAAGTACAAGGACGTGAACTAGCTTGAATAGTCAGTTGTATAGAAGATTTTAATGGTCCTATATGAATACTGTAGATTTAATCCACTAAGTTGTAAAATATAATCAAATATAAAGGTCTCAGTAATATAATTCTCACTATTCTTATATATGGCTTACAATCTTTATAGTTGGTAGAAAAATAGATTATATAAATTCAGATACTATTCAAAAGTCTTATAAAAGTACTAATTGATATGTATTGTAATTGGTTTGGTTATATTGGTTAAATTGTAATGATAAAGAATGAAGAAATACAACCCAAAAAACCTCCTCCTTTTATACACACTGAGTTCCCCAATGATTCCCTTGATGTACCACCCAATACACAGTTAATGACGCCTCTAAACAACTAATAGACATGCCCATCAACATTCCTAGTAACCCATGACATAATTAGAAGAGTAACAACGGCAAAAATCCTGTAATAATAAGGGAAATCCATCAAAATTAAAGAAAAAGACAAAAAGAGAGTATATGCGTATAAAACAATAATATTAAAGACTAAAGGAGACTTTTTTAAGGTTAATAATAGCTTAATAATAAGGGGGATTGACTGTAGAAATAATGGGGCTAATCCTGACATTATACTACGTGAAATTCCCATTCAAAAATAACCAAAATTGACTGAGAAACCACCCAAAAACTTAAAAAAGAGCGTGAGATGTGGGGTAACTACATGCAGTTCTTGGCAGGCTCTTGCACGGGTAAATCCTTGACTAAAATTAGGCGAATTTAAGCGTGGTGATGAAATAAAGTGCCAAGAGTGAGGTTATTAATGAAATTAGTGCATATAAACAAGGTCAATGCATTATTAATTAAGCTAGGACACTAAATAAGCGCCTGTCGCCTATTTTAGTGTGTTTCCCCACAGTGGGCGTAGAATGTGGGGTAATTATAGTGTGAAAAAGCTAACTTTGCTAAAAATGAAGCTATTCACACGGGAAAAAAGCAGGCAGTATGTGGCCAGTACACAGAAGCCATTTCTGGCATAAAAAACACCAAATTTGAAAAGTGTTATTTTTATGCAATTAAATAGCCAAATCAATAGTTCTAAATGAGCCCAATTGATCTGTCAAAGCGCAATTTTGATATTCTCAATTTTATAGCACATATAGTCAACTTTTAAGTGAAATAAAGCGCATTTCTTGTTTTTTTGCATAAAACAATGAATATAACAGCTTTAAGTGTACTTAAAAATTATGTAGCCTTATACTTAAGGTTCTTAAGATTACCCTAACATATTCCAACTTAATATTAAGTACATAAGACCTATAAAAGGTGGATATATGCGTGTATATAAGGTGTTATAATGGCATTTTTTGTGTATTATCATAATTTTACTTATGTATACTATTTGTGTACTCTCATTTATTATTCCCATGTATAGTTCATGTGTTTAACATAACTTATAGTTACTTTTTACTCAGTCCTGGAGATATACAGGCTGACAAAACACCTACCACCAACAAACATATTACCAAATCCACCACCATTTTTATGAGCTTTATTTTGTAAAACTCAATGTTCACAATACAAAAAGTCTTTGATGCACTGAATTGTTGCTTCAAGCATGTTTAATTGAATGAGATCTTCAATAGAAAATGTTTTCACTATAACACTTGGAATTGAGGAGCGTATCGGATGGAAAATATAACAGCTAGAATTTGAAGTAAAATACCATTCTGGATTAACTAAATATTTTACAAAACTCCTAGAAAAATATTTTGGCCTCTTTCCATCTGTCTCAATACCATGATTTTTTACAATAATTAATGCATTCTTGATGTTTTTTGCACGCTTGTTGTTTGATTTTTTTCCTCAGCAGTGATTTTTCTTTATAAACAAGCTTTGTTAAGCCTGCATCTTGTAGTGTAGTGGATAAGAATTTAATTTAATTCAAAAATAAATAAATAAAATTGAAAAAGAATGCAATTGTTAAAATTAACACCTGCAAAAATAATCATTATATATTCTTAATAATAAATAAAAAATCATATCCAATGTGCATGTAGAAAACATGAGTATTAGCTGCATTTAAAATATTAATCAATTATTTGGTATTAAAGCTTCATTTAATTTCTTACAAGTATAGTATTCTGCCATATGCGTTGGGCACACGAGATTCAACTATATCCTAAACATAAACAATTAAATGTGAAGCTTAAATCCAACTCCCAATTATTACAATAAATACAGCAATAATACATAAGTATGTGTTGATTATTTATTTAATTTTTCTCCATATATCAATAATAAATCAAACCGCCAGATATCCATAATTTATAATGTTGAAAGGTATAGTTTCATTAAACAAGAATCAACTATACCTCTACCATTAATAGAATTACAGGAGGCCAATACAATAAATTATTGATATGTATAAAAAAATTGATCCATACACATGTGGATACTATGATATTGTCACCGGACAACCTACGCACAAGGTCGAGGATGTTCCTGAAAGTGAGATGAGATATTTAGAAACTTCTTCAAAGCACAGAGGAATGATTCAAGGAAGTGGTTCGAAGGTCACTCGAAGTAAGAGCTACAGGTTCGAGGTTCGTTCGAGAAGAATTATAAAATAGTTTCACAGGTAATAGGAATTCTTAAGATCTCACAAAGGGTTGGAAACTCAATAATCAAAGATTTAGGATTTAGAAATGAATATTGAGAAAATAAAAGAAAGATACAATAACAAATGATTTAACTTTAAAGATTTACCACTATTAATGTAAATACGATTTATAATTTAATTCTAAGGAATATCGAACCAAATACCCAACCCCTTTTATATCCTTTTTTCCTCCTCGCATTGACCTCCTTTCCATCGCACCATTCCCATTCCATTGACCATTACTAACATACACTTAGACCTTCTTCGCTAAATATCCGTCCATGCTCAATTTACCCCTTTTTAATTAATTAACAAACTTTAATGAAAAACTACTACTGTACCATTTCGTTGAACCTAGCGCTGTGCGTCGCTTATTGAAAAGGAGACTAAGGCACCCTATTGGGAGATTGACTAATTTAGATTTAGAGTTTAGGCTAGCACAGTTAAATAGTAAGTACACAAAGGAAAATCGCAGTTGTTATGGAGAATTGCTTTCTGCACTTCGAGTATAGATTTAGGACTCTATATTATTGATTTAATGAGCTGCTTTCTCCTCGAGTGTCACATGGCGCGTGACAGATATTTTATTTTATTTTATTATTTAATATATAATGATTGAGAATAATAAAAACTTTAAAAATGAAATAGTGAAAAAAGATATTCTTACATGAAATTTTTAAAAAAAATCCTTGGGTAGAAGTTGATTGATTGATAAATGGACAACTAATCTGTTGATTTAAATTTTTAGGAATAGATTATTGTAGAAAAATAAGTTTTTTTTTTATTAAATGAAAAAAATGAAAAGAGAAAGACAAACCAATATAAAATTTGGATGCCAACCAAAAATTAGCTTTTTGATTATACTATGACAAGTTAGAGATCAAGCTGCCGAGAGTTAAAAACAATCATCAGTTCTATTTTTTTTATTTTTTAAAGAGATCTACAAGGAGACTAAAAGACCAACAATCCAAGTTAGTAATCTGTAAATAACTTACTTTGGTGGCAAACCTAATGATTGAGAAAAATGGATTCCCTATAAGCTGAACATATATATAAAGTGAAATTAATATTTTTACTTAAGAAACAAAAATAAGGGACAAATGAAAAAAAAACTCTTAAGTGAAACAGATGGAAAGCTAATAATTATAATAACCTGTCTCTTGTACGTGGAAGGAGAGAAGTAGAAAATTTGCCACTTAGATGAAAATTTTCTTACAGTTATGCATATGGAAACACGCTGTGGTCTTCCAACATTGGCAGGGGCCTTTGTTGTGTGATTTGGCGCTGTTTGTGCATGTCTTAATTGACATCTGTTAAGGAATTTGGTATTTTTCTGGTTTTATTCCGTGGATATTGGGTCTGCGGGTATGTGGGTACTATCATTGGATAGCCCTGGTTTTTCTCTATATTTTATGTCTTGCAGACATTTTTCATATTCTGAGTTTTAAGGGGTCATTTCCTCATTTTTCATTTATAAAAGATTGCTGTTTAATTTTGTTTCTCATGTTTTACGGGCTAACCTTAAGTCTTAGGGTTAAGTGCTTAGTACCATTTGATAGAGCTAATTTTTCTCTATATTTCATGTCTCAATGTTGTTATAGTGAAATTCCGTGTTTTAAAGGTTTTAGTAGTTGTAGTTAATTTTTCTAAGTAGATTAGTGGTTTTTATTGGTTTTCTGACTTCAGGGAGGCCGGGCCGCTTCAGGCAGCATCTCCGACGTCGGGCGGCCCGCCTGCCTCTGTTTTAGGAGGTTGGGGAGCGCTCCAGGAGGGTTTTTATGCAATCTGGCAGGTACAGGCGCCAGATTGGTGGGTGCGCATGGGCTCTTAGTTAGTGGTCTGTGTGTACATAGTGAATAAGACAGTTTGGGGCAACCTTAATTATCATACAACCATCCGGAGGTGATCTCATTGTTCCTCACTCAGTTTTCACTGTTTTCTGGCCACAATTGGCTGTGTTTGTTGCAAGTAAGTTCTTCATTTAACTTAACTTTGGCAACTGTTTTCTCTGTTATAGTCTTGCAAGCTATAGCAAGTATTATTGCTGTCTCTGGTGTGGATTTGCAGCATACATCAAGTATCTTTGCTGTCTCTGGTGTGGACTTTGTTCTACATTTCAGTTCTTTGGTCTGTTAGTTTATCTGGGGACTACTTTCTT
Source organism: Hemileia vastatrix (assembly GCA_030280995.1). Classification (NCBI taxonomy): domain Eukaryota; kingdom Fungi; phylum Basidiomycota; class Pucciniomycetes; order Pucciniales; family Zaghouaniaceae; genus Hemileia; species Hemileia vastatrix. Next base: position 8,838,352 of record JASXTE010000013.1, read on the forward strand.
GGCTCATCAAGCAGTCAAGTGTGTTGAAAAGGAGCTTTAGCAAAACAGGAACCAACTTACTTTAGCAAGTAAATCTCACTCTATTTTTCTAAAGGGACAGGGGATTTTCTCTCTGGTTTTTCTCCAACTCCCTTGGTCAAGGCCTATAGCTAGTACTATAGGATTGTCTACATTTCTGGCGCCCAACGTGGGGAACAAATCTGTTGGCTTTTTGGAATCTCTGTTGATCTAGGCTTCTCTCTTTGGTGGATCTCCTTTGGTGGATTTTGGATTTGGTTCTATATCTCTTTGTGGTTGGTCTAGGGGTCTTCTTTTCTGTTGGATTTGGTCCCTCCTAGGTCTCTAAGGCTCTTGGGGGGGACTTTGGCTATCTTTGGTGGAGATTGGAGGCTGTAGCTTGGAATTCCTAGGATGGTTAGGATTCAGTCTTGGGATGGTTCAAGGTTTTTGGGAGAGGATGCAAAGGGGTTTTTGGCTAGGTTTGAAGTTGCTGCTGAGATTGATGGGGCCTCACTGTTGGACATGGTCAGGCAAGTAATCTTTTTCATTGGTAATAGGGAGGTGGAGAAGGAAGTTTCTGGTATGGTAGGATATAAGAGTCAGGACTGGGGGAAGTTGAAGATTGAAATGGTTAAAAGGTGGCCTACTACTTTCTCAATGGTGGATATTCATAGGATTTCTAGGAAGTGGGAATTGAAAGGTGGTGTAACTTCTCTTTCTCAGTATGGGGAATTTATGGAGGAGTTTGGGGAGGCTCTGGATTATCTGGTATATAATGATATATTACCACATGAAGATGGGGCCAAGTATGTATTTTGGAGTGCCATGGGTAGGAATATAAAGGTGGAGGTTTTGGAGATTCTTTTCAAGGCTGACTTGATTAAGACTCTTCCAAATGGGGAAAATAGGATTCCTGGTATGGCTATTCTGAAGGAGGTTATTTTGGGATATTTGGATGGTATGATGGATAGGGATGTGGAATATGGAGAGGAAATACTGTTGGATGGAGAGGTTCAGAAGACTGTGGTGGAAAATTCAGTTTCTGGAAAAGTGTTGAAGCCATCAATTTTGGAAGATGGGGACTCTGATGATGTTTGTGAAACTGATTTTTCTTTTTTAAATTATTCCATAGGATCTCAGGAATGTGCTTCACTGGATGTTTTGGAAATGTACACACTAAAGGATCAGTGTATTTCCTCAAGGTTGGGTGAAATATGTGGGAAGGAGGACTTGTCTGGTCATGAAGAAGGATTTTGGGATATTAAGAAGGAATCTGTGGTGGATGAATGGTTGTTGAGGGATGATTATTTTTCTTTCTCAAGTTCAGATAGTGGCTTATTGGAAGAGGATGTATCAGTTGATTTTTTGGATGGACAGAAAGATTCTGTCTTGGATCTTTTTCTCATAGAGAAAGATTATTTTCAAGTGGTTCCCTCAAGATCAGAAGGTCTCTGCTTGGAGGAGGATTTTTATTTTGATGTTATGGATTTTATTCTGGAGGATTTTGCAGATTCTAAGCAAGATTCCTGTAGGGAAGGAGAAAATTGTGATGTTTTGGATGTCACTGGTATGGAGGTTGATTTTAAAGATGTGGTGGAGGTTCCAGATGTTTCACAGGGTGGAGAATTTATTGATTCTGGTAATGTGAAATATGGTAGACTCAGTGTATGGAGGAGGATGGAAGATTTTTTTGGAGGTCTGATGTTGGGGTATCAGAATTGGAAGAGGAGCTTAGTGGGTTCATGCCCTAGGGGAAAACTTATTGGTTTCAACCTTGGGATTTCAAGAATCTGATTCCTCCAAAATGAGGATAAACTACTTAATTTGTTTTGGTTTTGCTTAATTTGGCCTCTATGTATTTGGTCAGGATTTTTTTTTGTTGTTTTGTCCAATTCTTTTTAGTCTCTCTGGTTCAAGTCTCTATATAAAAAAGGGAGGCTGGGCCGCTTCAGGCGGCACCTCCAACGTCAGGCGGCCCACCTGTAATAAAAAAAAAAATCTTAGTATAATGAAGATGGAAGAAAAGAAAAATTCAAGTGAAGATGGATATTTTATTTAAAATAAAATGAAGATAAAAATGAAGATTATTGGTTTTATTTCACCTCCAGCATGAGGTTAAACTGCAAAATTTTATTTCTAAATTGGATTTTTTTGGCTTTAAAGAATTTTAATGGTTTTGGTTTTTTACGGGAGAAGATTTGTGTTGGAAAATTCTTTTTGTTAGAAGGTACCCAGGGGTGGGGCTTCTAGATTTTATTTTGGCAAGTGTGGGGGTGACTGATGGGCTGGCTGCTCTATCAACAGTTACCCCAGATTGTCTGTTTCCAACCCCTTATCTTAATTTTGTTGAATTCTAGTATTGGTTTTTTTTCTTTAACAGGTTTTTAGTCCACCATGACTTTAAACTGGAAATTCTTTTGGTATTCAAGTGCTGGTCCCCTCATGCTTATTGGTTTTGTTTAATTTTGTTGGGTGTTGTGTTTTTGTTAGAAGGTACCCAGGGGTGGGGCTTCTAGATTTTATTTTGGCAAGTGTGGGGGTAACTGATGAGCTGGCTGCTCTGTAGAACAGTTACCCCAGAATGTCTGTTTCAAGCCTTTGGTTTTTTTCTAGTTGAATTCTAGTGTTGTTTTTTTGTGATTCAGGTTTTTAGTCCTCTATGAATTTAAACTGGATTGCCTTGGATGTCTTTTGGTGCTTTTGGATTGGTGGTGGATCACTGGTGGTCTCCCATCATTTTTACTTATTGGAGGGAGCCCACCCAGTGATCTCTTCTGTTGACCTGGAGCTGGCTTTGCTATGTGGTTCTAGGGTGTTGGATGTAAAAGTGGTGGATTCAAGATTATTTTCTTTTTTTCTCTTTTTTTTCTTTTAATTTTTTTTATGGAGGCTATGTTTGTTCAAAGTCTCAAGATAGGGCTCTGGAAATGTTTTTGGTAGAAGAGGAGGAGTCAAAATAAAAAAAATTTTTTTTTAGGTGTGACCACATCAAGGTGCACTTAGATGTGGGTAAGGGATCAGGGGATCAGCTCATCAATTGGCTGAAGGATACCATTTTATTTTTTTATTTGTTAAAGGAGGTTAAATGTTTTGGCTTTGATGGTTTTTGGTTTGGGGATTTATGGGATATATCTTCAAGATTTTTTTTCTGGAAGGTCCTTCAAGACTTCAAGCTGAATTTTTTTAATTATGGGATATATCTTCAAGATTTTTTTTCTGGAAAGTCCTTCAAGACTTTAAACTGATCTTTTAATTACGGGCTCAAGATTTTTTGATGTCCATCAAGACTTTAGACTGAAAATTCTGTTAGTCCTCCAAGACTTAAAACTGGCTGGTTGTTAAAGATTTATTCAAGAATTTAATTTTACTACTATGGATCTAGTAGTCCTCCAAGACTTTAAACTGGCTGGTTTCAAGATTTTGTGAAGAAGTAGTCTGTCAAGACTTTAAACTGAACACTGTGTTAGTCCCCCAAGACTTTAAACTGAGGATGGTTGATGGTGTAGTCCCCCAAGACTATAAACTGAGGAATGGGAGGCAGTGTGATGTGGAAGTGTAAAGGCAGAAGGATCCAAGGGGGAACTTCTGAATCTTGTAAAGGCAAGTTTGGGGGTGACTGATGGGCTGGCAGCTCTATATACAGTTACCCCAGAAAGTTAGTTACTTCTCTAAATCTTTTTCTGGTTGATCTCTGGTTCTGGGTTCTGTGATTCAGGTTTTTTCAGTCCTCCAAGACTATAGACTGAGGATTTTTGGAGTCCCCCAAGACAATAAACTGAGGGCTGTTAGTCTCCCAAGACAATAAACTGATGGCTGTTAGTCCCCCAAGACTTTAAACTGAGGGCTTTTAGTCCCCCAAGACTTTAAACTGAGGGTTGTGAGTCCCCCAAGACTATAAAATGAGGAAATATTTATGCTGGTAGAAGGTTATAGTCGGGAAGACTTGTCAACTGGATATCACTTTTCATTGTTGAAGGCTGGTACAGCCAGAGTTGGAATTCAGGAACAGAAGAAAGAGATTCTTTACAAAGAGATAGATTTATTTTAAAGGCATGGTTCAAGAGAAGTTTTAAAGAAGAAGCTTGGATTGCTGGTTCAGAAGTTCACTTAGGATGGAATAAGATCTGGTGGAAGAGAGAAATGGGCTGTTTGTAAAGATTCTGAAGAGGTGTTTTAACATGGTTGTTGGCGAAGGAAGAATGAGGAAATTCTTGATTGGAGGGAGGATGTGGTGATCCAAACCTTGTTAGGCCTTTGGAGTGCATATTTGGAGGTATTTGGTATGTAGGGTGTTATTGGGGTTATGGTGTTATTAGTGGTTTTTTTCATCTTTAAGTGATATATAGTAGTGTTTATGGAGGCTTAAGCTAGAGTCACTTATTATGTCTCAGCTTAATGTCCTTTCTTTTCTCTTCATTTTGGTATCCCTTATGGGTGGTTACCTTGCTTTATAGGGTAGTTATGGTGTTGTTATTGGTATTTATCGGATGTTTATTGCTTAGTGGTGCTTATGTAGGCTTAAGCTAGGGTCACTTATTATGTCTCAACTTATTTTCCTTCATTTTCTTTTCATTTTGGTATGTCTTATGTGTGTTTATCTTGTTTATTAGTGAAGTTATGGGTTTTTAGGGTTTTTTAGGGTTTTTATGGGTTGTATGGGTGTTTTAGGGCCTAGAAGCGGCCTGCCCACTCCTAAGCAGAGCCGCCTCCAAGAGGCCTTGCCGCCTGGGCACTGGGGAGGCGCTAAAATGCATATTTATGCATGAAAAAGGCTGGGAAAGCTGGATTTTGGCTGGGGAATTGGTCAGGGTGGTCTGTGCGCTGGCTGTATGATGCGTGTGTGGGAAGATTTATAGGGGAATCATCTTATCTCTTTACTCATCGCCTCTCTGTTCCTCACTGTCTCATTTGTTTGTGTTTTGTTGGAATATATTACTGTTCATTTCAACTCTTTCTGGTAGTCTGTCTGGGACTATTATCTTCACTTTAATAGGGGTCAAGAGTGTTTAATTAAAGGGTCTAGCAAACAGATCTCCAATTTGCTGAAACAGGTCAATTTCACTTGTTTTTCTAAAGGGACAGGGGTTATTCTTTCTGTTTTTTCTCCAACTCCCTTGGTCAAGGCCTATAGCTAGTACTATAGGATTGTCTACATTTCTGGCGCCCAACGTGGGGTAGAACATACTAGTTCTTTGGAATCTCTGTTTGCTTTGGTTGGCTCTTTTTGGTGTTTTGGACTGGAGGAATGGCTTCTGGTTCCTCTATTCCTGTGGTGACTGTCAGTGGGGGGGATGGTCCTCCTTCTGTGATGGTTAGGGAGTGTGTGAGGATTAAAACTTGGGATGGTACCAAGTTTAATGGGGAGGATGTCAAGTGGTTTCTAGAGAAGTATGAAACTGCTGCTGGAGTGGATGGTGCTTCCTACCTGTACATGGTGAAGCAGATTATCTTTTTCATTGGGGATAGGTCAGTGGAGAAGGAGATTGTGGCCATGTCTGGCTACAAGAAGAGGGATTGGAAATTGTTGTGTAGGGAAATGGTGGATAGATGGGGTGTCAGGTTCACTATGGTGGATCTGAACAAGGTTGTCAGTGAATGGCAATCTTATGGTGGTGTTGGTAACTTACATAGTTACAGGAAGTTTCTGCTACAGTTTGATCCTGTGGTGGAATACTTGGTGGAAGTGGAGGAGCTGGCACATGAAAATGCTGCCAAAGATGTTTTTTGGTCTGCCCTGGCTAGAGATGTCAGGATGGATGTGTTGAAGGAGTTTTCAAGAAAGGAATTGATGAAGACTCTTTCTAATGGGGATCAGAAGTTGCCTGCCTTTGATAAGGTGAAGGAGGCTGTTGAGGCCTATTTGAAGTTATTGGCTGTGGACACCTATCAGGAGGGGTGTGCCAAGTATGTCAGCAAAGTCAGTGAGGCTTTGGCTGAAGAGGAAGTTAGGGAGAAGAAGGAGGAGAAAAATTTGGTGCAGGTTCCCAAACAGGAGAGGGACCCAATGGTGGAGCAGCTGGCTGATCTGACAAAACAGCTGCACATTTTTGTCCAGGAGGCCAAGAAGGTTAATAAGGCACCTTCTCAGCCAAGAGATTTTGAAAGGAGGGCTGGTAGGAGTGATCCTTGGGTTTGCTCTTATTGCAGTAGGAGGGGGCACAGGTCCAATGATTGTTGGGCACTGAACAGAGATGTGTCTGAAGGAAAAGTGGAGTTTGATGGCAGGGTTTTCAAGTTCCCTGACCGTTCTTTTGTGAAGCCCAGTGAGGGGCAGGCTCCTGTTGATTTGGTCAGGAGAAGAGGTGGTCTCAATCAAAGGAGGCCAAGGTTTGAGGAGATTCCTGATCAGGGGAAGTCTTCTGTTAAGGTAGATGAGGACGTCAAGGGAAAGGGGAAGGAGGTCAATAAGGTCTCTTTTTCTACTTCTTTTGGTGGTTTGGAGTTGTATTCTTGTGGTGGACAGTCAAGTGGTGAATGCTTGGCTGGTGTTTATGATGTGGAAGCAGGAAAGGTGGGTAGGCCTAAGAGCAGTTCTCAGGCACAACCAAAGCCAAATGCTTCAAAGGGTGATTCTAAGCTGAGTGCAGCTAGGAAGAGGTACAGCAAAGAGGAGCTGTACAAGATGCAGAAGGGTATGGCTGACATGGGCCCCCCTAGTTTTGGTGCATTGGATCTGAATGGTGAGCCAATGCCAATGGAGGTGGATTCTGACTCTGAGGAGGATGTCCCTTTGGCTTCATTGCCAAAGCCTGTTGGAGTCAGAGGTTCTGGTGAGGGATCTGGTTTGGTTCCTGTTAATGGTAAATCTGTTGGTGGTGCTGGTCCTCAAGAATCTTCTAGGACCAAGGTGGTGAAGCAAAGAGCTCACTTTGAGAGGCCAGTAGTGTCTGGTCAAGTTAATTTTATGGACTCTGTCCTGGAAAGGATGAACCAGGGTCAGGTTTCCCTATCTTATGGGGAATTGTATGCTATCAGTCCAGGGTTGGCTGATAGGCAGAAGAAGTTGTTGACCAGGAGAAGGGTTTCTTCTGGTGAGGTAGAATACATTTGTGATTCTGCTGAAAAGTTTGGTGAGGGGTTGGAAACTCATTTTTCTGCTCCTCAGGGATATGTCAATGTGGAAGGGAGGCAAGGGCATTGGTGGATTCAGGTTCTCAGATAAACCTGATTTCTTTGTTTGAGGCAACTCATATGGGCCTCCCCATCAAAACTGGTATTGGTGGGAATTTGAGAGGGATCGGTGGCCATGTCACTGAATTGGTTGGAACTTCAGAGTTTGTGAAGTTAGATGTTGGTGGAGCCTCAGGGAAGGTTCATTTTTACATTGCTAAAGGTAATGTAAAAGCAGTTTTGGGCTGGCCATTCTTGATGGATTTTCAGGCAAGAATTGGTTATCAATTTGATTTGGGAATCAGTTTGGAGTTGACTGGTGAAGACAAAAGGAGGCTTCACATGAGGTTATCATCCCCTGGAGAGGATGGTTTGGAGACTAGGCCTGGTTTATCTTCAATGTGCCAGTGCATGGACTGCTGCAGGAGAAGGAAGGAAGTGGGTGCTGCCTCTGGTTTTTTGGAGTGCGGCTCAGGCTCTATTAAGAGTCTGTCTTTTTTAGAGTAATGAGGGCTGATCACCCTAGTGCTACAACCTCTCCCCAAGATGAGGAAATCCCAGGTTGTAGTAGGTCAGCTCCCTTGGAGATATACCAAGTGGATTTTCAACTTTCTCTTTTTAATGTTTCTCTTCTCTGCAAGTATTCATCAAGTTTTTTATCAAGTCTCTGTTCTCTCTCAAGATTCTTAATTATTTTTAATTCAAGTTTAAAGAAGAAGATTGGTTATATATCTTTATTGAAAGATATGCGGAAAAGCTTTGGGGCGGTGAGATTGGGGTCTAAAAGTAAGTCCTCCCAATTGTGCACCGCTAGGGTTTCTTCTACACCTTTCAAAAACATTACCTGGGCCACACCTGTGAGCATTGGGGAAACCCCTGGTTATTTTTGTAGGACAAAAGATAACTCAAGAAAAGAAGATAAAAATTTCGAGATAATTCATGAAAATCAAGAAAAAAATCTAAAGATAATGAATAAAAAAGACGTAAAATATTTTTGTGAAGATCGTCAAGATCAAATTTTGGGCCTCCAGCATGAGGTTAAACTGCAGAAAATTTTGAAGCATGATGATCATCAAGATCAAATTTTGGGCCTCCAGCATGAGGTTAAACTTCAGAAAATTTTGAAGCATGATGATCATCAAGATCAAATTTTGGGCCTCCAGCATGAGGTTAAACTGCAGAAAATTTTGAAGCATGATGATCATCAAGATCAATTTTTGGACCTCCAGCATGAGGATAAACTGCACAATTTTAGAAGATGTGATTCAGAAGATGAATCAAGATTTGAAGATTTGGAAGTTGGAAGTGAGGATGAAGATGTGGAATTGCGAAAAGTTTTGGAGTGGTGAGATTGGTGTCTAAAAGTAAGTCCTCCCAATTGTGCACCACTAGGGTTTCTTCTACACCTGTCAAAAACATTACCTTGGCCACACATGTGAGCAATGGGGAAACCCTTGGTTTTTGTTCCAGGTCTGGTGGTGAAGACTTCCTGAAGATCCCTCAAGTTGAAGGTGGAGCAGCAAAGTATAAGAAGGTAGCGCAGAAGATTAGGCCTGTCAATGAGCCTATTCCTGTGGGTTTGAATCCGCCTTTGAAGAGACCTCCTTTGTCAAGAGATCCGTACTGTACTCCTTTGGTGAAGAATCCTCCAGAATTTGTAGAGACGGCTAGGGTGACCGTGGAAAGATTGAAAGTTGTTAATTTTGGTCCTGATGGGTGGTTGTCTGAGGAAGAAAAGAAGTTGTTGTTGCACGTTATTGTGCTAAGGGAAAAGGCTGTGGCGTTTTTTGAGGAGGAAAGGGGTGTATTGAAGCACTCTTATGGGGAACCTTACTTGATTCCTGTTGTTTGTCATGAACCTTGACAAATCAAACCTATTCCGATTCCAGCCGCTATCAGAGAGGATTTTGTGGAGATTATTAGGGAAAGAGTCAGGACTGGGTTATATGAACAATCAACATCCAGTTACTCAAGTCCGGTGTTCTGTGTAAAGAATCAGAATGGAAAGTTGAGTGTGGTTCATGATCTTAGAGCCTTAAATAGAGTCACTATCAAGGATGCTGGTATGCCGCCAAGTGCAGAGGATTTTGTTGAAGCTTTTGCTGGAAGGGTGTGTTATGGTTTGGGTGATATTATGGGTGGTTATGATGAGAGGGAACTACATACGGATTTAAGGCCTCTCACAACTTTTGAGACTCCTTTTGGAAGATTTCAGCTCACTAGGTTGCCTCAAGGAGCAACTAATTCGGTGGCAGTTTATCAAGCACAGATGGCTTGGATTTAGCAGGATGAGGTTCCTACTCATGCTGGTATTTTTATTTATGATGGTGGAATTAAAGGACCATCCACTGATTATGGTAATGAGGTGTTATTGGAAAACCCTGGAATAAGGAGGTTTGTGTGGGAATATGCAATAACTCTAGAGAGAGTGTTGTTCAGGATTGAAGAGGCTGGTTTGACCATTTCAGGGTCAAAATTCTGTTGTTGTGTTCCTGCTTTGGAAATTCTGGGTCATGTGGTATTTAAAGAGGGAAGGATTATGGCGAAGAAGAAGATTAATAAAATTCAGTCATGGCCAAGGCCTAAAAATACTACTGAAGTCAGGGGATTTTTGGGTGTATGTGTATATGTCAGGATTTTCATTAAGGATTTTTCTTTGTTGGCTTCACCTTTAAGGAGGTTGACCAGAAAAGATGCAGATTGGGAATGGACTGAGGAGTGTGAAGAGGCTTTTCAGAAGCTGAAAAAGGTTGTTGGTGAAGATATAATTCTTCACAAGTTGGATTATGGTGTTGGTGCTGGAAAGATTTATCTGGCAGTGGACTCAAGCTATATTGCTGCTGGTGCTGTTTTGTCTCAGGAGGATAAGACTGGGAGGGTTAGGCTAGTAAGGTATGAGTCTGTGGTGTTTAATGAGGTGGAATCTAGGTATTCTCAACCTAAGTTGGAATTGTGTGGTGTAGCTAAAATTTTAAAGAAGCTACAGACAGTTTTGTGGGGGCAGCATTTTGAGCTGCAGGTGGATGCAAAATCTTTGGTTCAGATGATCAATACACCTAGTCTTTCAAATGCTCCAATGACTAGGTGGGTGTCATTTATTCAACATTTTTCTTTTGACCTGGTACACAAACCAGGTAAAACTTTTACTATGCCTGATGGATTATCAAGGAGGCCACCTACAGATGAGGATTCTGATTCTGAAGAGTTTGACGAAGATATTCCAGTGATTAGGGCCAGCACAAAGGGTGCTGAGGGTTTTTCTTTCCTCCCCCATGAGGCTAAACTGGATGATTGTTCTGACCTCCCCCAAGAGGTTAAACTGGCTGGATCTGATCTTGATTCTGGTGATCGGGATGTTTTTGTTGATGAAGATGGAGTTGTTGTTTGGGACAGCTCAAAATTGGAAAAGGGTGTTTTTGTTAGTGAACTGGATTCTCACAAGGTTCAGTGGAAAGAGAAGGACGTGCCAAAATTTAAGGATTGGTGTCCTGCTTGGGCTGCTCAATTGGCTCATGTTCACACTGGTGATTTTGATGACAGAGTTGTACCCTTGGATGTTGTTTTGTTGGATTTTGAAGATGAGACCTGGGGTCAATCTGGGTTTTATTTTATTTTTGTGGAATATCTGTTGACCTTGGAGAGGCCAGATAGTTGTGATGATGATACTTGGTTGGCAATCAAAAAGAAGAGTCCTGGATTTTATGTGTCAGGAAGGCGCTTGATGAGAAGGAGACATCCTAATACTCAAGTTGTGGTGACTCAGAGGAAGGGTCAAGAATTGGTTTTGAAGTCTTTGCATGAAGACCTTGGTCATAGAGGCTTTGGGGAGACTTATAGAAGAGTAGCAGACAGATTTTGGTGGCCGGGTATGAAGTTGGCTGTGCAGGGTTGGGTTCAATCTTGTGAAGAATGTCAAAGAAGAAGTCACTTGAAACCTAAAGAGGTGGGCCGTGCTACTGGTGAATCAACTGTTTTTGGAAGGGTCAGTCTGGATGCTGTCCATATTAAAGAGGGCAGGTATAAATACTTGATTGTTGCTAAGGATGATTTGTCTGGTTGGGTTGAGGCAGTGCCTCTGGTTAATTTGACTGCCAAGAATGTGGCAGAGTTTTTGAAGAAGGAGTGGATTTATAAGTATGGGTTGATGAAGTTGGTGATTGTTGATGGTGGGCCAGAGTTTGGTGCCGAATTTAAAGAAGCTGTGGCTAGTGTTGGTTCTAGGGTTAGAGTGGCTACACCGTATTATCCTGAAGCCGAAGGCATGGTTGAAAGAGGCCATCAAGTTATCAAGAATGCTTTGGTGAAGATGTGTGGAGATAGTGGCGAAAAGTGGAGGCATTATTTACCCTTGGTTTTATTTGCGGATAGGGTCACTGTGAAGAGGACAACTGGCTATTCTCCTTATGAGTTAATGTTTGGTCAGAATGCCGTTCTACCAGTGTACTTGGAAGCTGTCTCTTATCTTGGAATTGATTGGGATGACGTGCACTCAACAGAAGATTTGCTCTGTGCCAGGATGCAACAGTTGGAATGTAGAGAGGAATTTCAAGAGAAGGCATACTCTAGAATGATGAAGATTAGGAATCAATCAGTCAGGTACTGGGAAAAGAAGTTAGCTCATAGACTCAGGAATCCCTTGAAACCTGGGTGTTTGGTTTTGGTGTATAATAGAAGTTTGGAGAGTCAGTGGGGCAAAATGTTTGCTGACAGATGGAATGGACCTTACAGAGTCAGATCTCAGGCGTCGGGAGGTTCTTATGTTTTGGATGAGTTGGATGGTGCAGTCTTGAAAAAGAGGGTGGCTGCAGACCAAGTGAAGAGGTTTTATCCCAGAGGCACTAGGCATGAAGAAGATTGACTCCGCAATGAGGATAAACTACGGACCATTCTTTAATTTTGGTTTTTTTGTGGTGATGCTATGCATCTGTTTTTTGAAAACTTTTGTTAGAGGGTACCCATGGGTGGGGCCTCTAGATTTTGTCTTGGCAAGTGTGGGGGTGACTGATGGGCTGGCTGCTCTATCAACAGTTACCCCAGATTGTCTGTTTCCAACCATTTCTCTTAATTTGGTTGAACCCTAGTATTGGTTTCTTTTCATAGGCTTTAGTCCTCTATGACTTTAAACTGGAATTTCCTCTGGTTTTCATGTTCTGGTCTCTTCACTCTTATTGTTTTTGTTTTTTTGTGTTGGACGTTGTGTTTTTGTTAGAAGGTACCCAGGGGGGGCTTCTAAATTTTATTTTGGCAAGTGTGGGGGTAATTGATGAGCTGGATGCTCTGTAGAACAGTTACTCCAGAATGTCTGTCTCAAGTCTTTTGTTTTTTCTAGTTGAATTCTAGTTCTGTTGTTTATTATTCAGGTTTTAAGTCCGCTATGACTTTAAACTGGTTTGGGACTGGCTTCTTTATCTTTGGTTCTTTCAGATTGGTGGTGGATCACTGGTGGTCTCCCGTCATTTTTACTTATTAGAGGGAGCCCACCCAGTGATCATTTCTATGGACCGGACTTTCCCTTATTGAACCATCTATGGAGCTGGACTTTCTTTGATTTGGCAGTTTTTTTTTGCTAGATAGTAGTTTTAGATTATTTTCTTTTTTTTCTCTTTTTTTTTCTTTTAATTTTTTTATGGGGGTTGTTAAAATTATAAAATCAAAAATATAGGGTGTTACCACATCAGGGTCACCTGGATGTGGGAAAGCATTGGTGGGGAAAGGCTCATCAATTGGCCGGGCAATGCTATTTTATTTTTATATATTATTTATTTCATGTGTTTCTGTGTTTCATTATTTTTTGTTATCTTCTGAATTTCTAAATTTTTGTTTTTTTTCTGTTAATAATTTAAAAGATTTAATTGTGTATCCACATAAAGGTGCACTTGGATGTGGGTAAGGTATCAGGGGATCAGCTCATCAATTGGCTGGGGGATACCATTTGTATGATTTTTTATATTTTATTTTATTTCATTTATGTTATTTCATTTCATTTTAATTATTAATTTTTTATTTTAGTATATCAGTAGACCGTAAAAAAAAAAAAAAAAAAAAATTCTGAAATTATTTTTATTATTTGTTTTATATTATTTTTATGTTTCTAATCTTTTTCAGGAGCTCATTGTCTGGATGAGGAAGCTTCTGGAGGCTGGTCCGGATTGTGATGACGTTTTTGTTTTTAGTTGGGATTGTGGGAAGCACTGTGTTCTTTGAAGTGCATCCTGATGGAGAGATTATAGGGATTGGATTAGAGGGAAGTTCAGAGGAGGAAGAAGAAGAGGCAGGAATGGAGTGCTGGAGGGTGTGTTTAATGATCCTAGACATCTTCCAGTGGTCGTCCAGTAGGTGCTTTCTCAAGGATTTTTCAAAGTCATTCAAGGGTCCATGGAGGGCAAAGTCTTTTAGCATATTGGAACACATGGTGCTTAGGTGTTTCTTCATGTCTCCATAATCCAGGGTCAAAGAAGTTTCAAGAGTTTGGCCAACTCCAATAATAGATTCAGGAGGAGGGGTGCCAACTAGACAAGAAGAATTGGATCAGTAATTATTTTTGTTGAAGAAATGGAATAATTAATTTGGTACTTACAGATTGGAAGCTCATCAAATCTGTAAGCAGCTGGGATTTGGATCTCTGATGATTTTGTTATGGTCATAGTGGGTGGATCAACTAGGGAAAGATATGGATTCTCATGGTCTTCTTCTGAAGGATCCTGAGAAGGTGAACTGGGATGTTGAGGTTCCTGGGGCCTAGTTGAAGCAGTGAGATTGTTGTTGTTGTTGTGGTTGTTATTTCTGTTGTATTCAGCTGGAGGAGGTGCTGGTGATGGAGTACCAGGGTTGTTAAAGGATGGAGCAGGAGAGGGGGATTTGGAAGCAGACTGCTCTTTTCTGGATGGAGAATTTGAAGAGATGGAACTGTCAGAAGAGTAGTTGGCTGACAGAGGAGAGGTGCAGTTTCTTTGTCTTAGTTGGGGACGAAGTTGTTGTTGTGGAGAAGTGTGTGGTGTTCTGGTTTCTTCTTGGGGCTCTCTGGCAGTTCTCTTAGAAATCTGGTAAATTTTGGTGCTTTTGGAATTTGGAAGAGTGGATTTCATTGCTCTGGGAGAAGTAGGAGGTAGTTGGGTTGAGTTGTTGTTGTTGTCTGGATGAATTTGGCTATTTTCTGGCCGTTTTTGGAGGTTTTGGCCCTGATTTTCACTGTTTGGTGAGGCGGGCGGGCCGCCTGGACGCGGTCTAGAAGCCTAGGGGTTGATTTTGAAGCTTTTGGAGCTATTTTAGCAGTGATAAAAGCAGTTTCTTGAGAAGCTAAGGCTGGTCTTTTTGGAAGAGTGCGGGAAGCTGAGCTTCTGGATCTTCTGGAAGGAGCTGAAGATAGAGAGAAAGAGGATGGACCAAGTTCTGGAGACCTGGTAGGGGATCTGGAGATGTACTTGTGAGATGGAGAAGGCGGAGGAATAAGATAGTGGGCATCTCTGTCACATTTCTTTTTTTTTGGAATAGCAAGAGTCACAAGCCCCATTGTAGAATTTGGCTTCTGGATTTGGAAGAGTGAATGTGCAAGGTCTGCACATGTGTATGCACTGTTTGCAGGCATAGTCCCTTGGAGCAGTGAAGCAAGGAAGAGTAGAGGAGTCAACAGCAGGGGATCCAGACATGATTTGTGGCGTGAAAGGTGATGAAAAGGATAAGAGAAGATTTTTTCAGTGATGAGTAGAAGATGAAGTGAAGGTGGACGCTCCGTGGGTCTGGCTGTGTGTGTATTGCATGAAATTGGCTGGGTCAGATTCATGCAAGATTCTGACAGTCCTCTATGACTCTAAACTGGAAATTTTATCAGTCCATCAAGACTCTAAACTGAAAAAGCTATGGTATCAAGGTAGTCCGTCAAGACTTTAAACTGAACACTGTGTTAGTCCCCCAAGACTTTAAACTGAGGGTTGTAAGTCCCCCAAGACAATAAACTGAGGGAAAAGTTTTTGTTGTTGGAGTTGTTTTGAAAGATTGGTGGAGGGTATCCACAGGGGGAGCCTCCGAATTTAGCAAAGGCAAGTTTGGGGGTAATTGATGGGCTGGCAGCTCTATTCACAATTACCCCAGAATTTTAGTTTTTTCTCTGTGTCTTAATGTGGTTGATCTCTGGTTCTGGGTTCATGATTTAGGTTTTTGAGTCCCCCAAGACTTTAAACTGAGGGTTTTTGAGTCCCCCAAGACTATAAAATGAGGATGGTCCCCCAAGACTTAAAACTGAGGGTTGTTTGTGGTTACATCCTATAGAGGGTGTGGTCAATTTTTCTTTTCTGAATCAAACTCAAGTACTAGTGGAATTACAGAGGGAATCAAGAGATGAAATGAAGTGTTCAGAATTAGCCTTGAACTGGTGAATGAGGTGTCTTCTGTTCTCAATGTCCTGTGGATCTCTAGCAGGAGTGGATTGGAAATAGTGAAGCAGAAGTTGTTTCTGTTGAGATGTGTGTTGTTGGAACTTGGCCTTGATAGTGGGCAAGTGCGTTGGTGTTGGTGGTGCAATGGATCCTACATTGTTATCATCACTATCAGAAGAGGAAGGAACTGAGAAGTTATCAGTTTTAAAGTTGAAGGAAGAAATGAATGTTCTTTACCATCAGATGGACCAAGGATGGGGGAACTAGTTGCTTTATGGGTTGTGGCACTCTTCTGGGAAGGGTGGAGCCTTTTGATTAATCTGGGTATCAGGATGGATGGCCTAGATCTTTTGGTGCTGGCAGAAGAAGGACCAGGTTGAGGCGGAGGTGAATCTGTTGTAGAAGAAAGTGGACCAGGTCTGTGGCAGGTCTTCTTTCTGGAGTGGCAGACATCACAGGATGTTCTGTATGGATGAACAGGTGGTGTTATGGCCCAGATTAAATTATTGTTGATGCAGTATTGGCAGGGGCCCATTTCAGAGGCAGATTTGGAAAGGAGGTTAAACATGGTGGTTGGATGAAGAAAGAATGCGGACATTCTCAATTGGAGGGAGGATGTGGTCTTCCAACATTGGCAGGGGCCTTTGTTGTGTGATTTGGCGCTGTTTGTGCATGTCTTAATTGACATCTGTTAAGGAATTTGGTATTTTTCTGGTTTTATTCCGTGGATATTGGGTATGTGGGTACTATCATTGGATAGCCCTGTTTTTTCTCTATATTTTATGTCTTGCAGACATTTTTCATATTCTGAGTTTTAAGGGGTCATTTCCTCATTTTTCATTTATAAAAGATTGCTGTTTAATTTTGTTTTTCGTGTTTTACGGGCTAACCTTAAGTCTTAGGGTTAAGTGCTTAGTACCATTTGATAGAGATAATTTTTCTCTATATTTCATGTCTCAATGTTGTTATAGTGAAATTCTGTGTTTTAAAGGTTTTAGTAGTTGTAGTTAATTTTTCTAAGTAGATTAGTGGTTTTTATTGGTTTTCTGGCTTCAGGGAGGCCGGGCCGCTTCAGGCGGCATCTCCGAGGTTGGGCGGCCTGCCCGCATCTGTTTTAGGAGGTTGGGGAGCACTCCAGGAGGGTTTTTATGCAATCTGGCAGGTACAGGCGCCAGATTGGTGGGTGCGCATGGGCTCTTAGTTAGTGGTCTGTGTGTACATAGTGAATAAGACAGTTTGGGGCAACCTTAATTATCATACAACCATCCGGAGGTGATCTCATTGTTCCTCATTCAGTTTTCACTGTTTTCTGGCCACAATTGGCTGTGTTTGTTGCAAGTAAGTTCTTCATTTAACTTAACTTTGGCAACTGTTTTCTCTGTTATAGTCTTGCAAGCTATAGCAAGTATTATTGCTGTCTCTGGTGTGGATTTGCAGCCTACATCAAGTATCTTTGCTGTCTCTGGTGTGGACTTTGTTCTACATTTCAGTTCTTTGGTCTGGTAGTCTATCTGGGGACTACTTTCTTGGCTCATCAAGCAGTCAAGTGTGTTGAAAAGGAGCTTTAGCAAAACAGGAACCAACTTACTTTAGCAAGTAAATCTCACTCTATTTTTCTAAATGGACAGGGGATTTTCTCTCTGGTTTTTCTCCAACTCCCTTGGTCAAGGCCTATAGCTAGTACTATAGAATTGTCTACAACGCAAATTACTGAAGCCAGTTGCAAGGAATGCAGTGACTTGCATAAGGCGTATATGCAACAGCTTTTTACACAGCAATATATTGTACAAATGAAGAAAAAACATTATCACATGCTTTTAATTAAAAGTTACATATTTTTTTTACAGCTTATTTTTATAGGGTTTCACGATGTACAATTCGAGGAACCAAAGCCTCGGCTTGTTTGACATGGATGCAATTAATATTTATTTTCATTTATTTTTCAAATTAAATCCACTTATCCATATCATTTGTTGACATAAGGTTGGAAAACTAACCTTCAGCTGTTATGGACACCTTTTCTATCACTTATTATTTTTTTTGCCCCTAAGTTGACATTTGGCTACAAAAGTGTTAACAACCAAGCGTATATTTCTGAAAAAGAATATGCACACAAAATCAGTATTTTGATATTTTAAACTTGTTAAAACTGGGTATATATGTTTTGGAATTTAAAAATATCCAATACCACTTTTTCTAGCTTTAATTTTTTATTATGTACATATACATTTCACACTGTCAAAAAATTAATGCCAAATGGCATGTAAAAGAGTAGCGCAAATTTCAATATCTCATCTCATCTTATTTCTTATTAATTCAAATCAGCCAGTCTCCCCCTGGCTGGTAGTTTATTTTCTATAGTAGCCAATGTTGCTTAAAGCAACATCGGCTGCTCAAATCTAACGTTAAAACCTCCCAGCCAGTGTTATCTGGCTGGGAGATGCAAAAAACTGTTTGCAACCAAAGTCACTACAAGCAACTTTGGTTGCTTTAAAAAAAGACTTTCAGCCAGTTTTATACTGGCTGCAAGTCATTAATATATAAAAAAAAGCAAGCGAATTTGCTGCATGCAACTTTGCTCGCTTTTAAACAAAACATCTTGCAGGAAGTTTTAAACTGCCTGCAATATATATTATAAATTTGACCAAAGCCACTTTTAGTGGCTTTGGTCATTTTTTTGCTTTTTTTTAATTAAACACTGCCAGCTTAAAGCTGGCAGCAAAGTTTTTTTTTCAATCCCAAG
Organism: Hemileia vastatrix; assembly: GCA_030280995.1. Classification (NCBI taxonomy): domain Eukaryota; kingdom Fungi; phylum Basidiomycota; class Pucciniomycetes; order Pucciniales; family Zaghouaniaceae; genus Hemileia; species Hemileia vastatrix. The sequence continues at coordinate 8,856,577 of JASXTE010000013.1, forward strand.
CCACTTCCTGTGGCTTGGGCTGTTTATTTTTACTTTATTTTAAATAATTACCAGCCAGGCTCCCCCTGGCTGGTAGTAAATATTTTAAGCGGCCAATGTTGCTTAAAGCAACATTGGCTGCTTGATCACCTTAAAACCTCCCAGCCAGTGTTATCTGGCTGGGAGATGAACAAAATATTATTGCAAACAAAGTCACTACAAGCGACTTTGGTTGCTTTAAAAAAAGACTTGCAGCCAGTTTTATGCTGGCTGCAAGTTATTAATATATAAAAAATTAGCGAGCAAAGTTGCTGCATGCAACTTCGCTTGCTTTTAAACACAACATCATGCAGGCAGTTTAAAACTGCCTGCAAGATGTATTATTTAATTGACCAAAGCCACTAAAAGTGGCTTTGGTCATTTTTTTTGTCATTTTTATTAAACGCTGCCAGCTTAAAGCTGGCAGCAAATAATGTATATATATTAAAACCTGAGCCACTTCCTGTGGCTTGGGTTCAATTTTTTTTATGCAATTTTAAGTCACTACCAGCCAGGCTCCCCCTGGCTTGTAGTGTTATCTGACATTTGAAATCTTGTAAAAAAGTTTAGAAGAAATATAAAATGCATATTCTATGATACATTATGAATTATGAGTGGTAGAGGATTGATGAAGGGATTAATAGCTTAAAAATAAAATGGGCCATTGCTGATAAGGAGAGTTCTAAAACAATAGATATTTTCTATGAAAATGAGATGGTATGGAGTAAATTAGGGGGTCTCAAAATTGATCAAATATGCCACATAAACACACCATAAAATAATTACCAAACACCCCATCAGAAAATGAAATACCCCTGTCTAGGGCAGGTGTATTTTGATAGTGTGTTTGATCTCAAACACACCTTCTTTTGGGAAGAAAAAGCCATCAAAAAACTTCTCTCCTTCATCTTGATTAGTGAGAACTAGGTACGGACAAGCCATCTCCTTAGATTCTTTTTCACCTAATTCTTAAGGGCTTATTATTCAACATGTGAAAAACGTGACTTCCCACCACTTAAGCAGCCACTTCATGATACACTCACCCTTAATATTTATCACCATTCACTAAAAATCCTCTTTCAGTCCATTGTAAACTAGAAATAACTGCTACCACTCTAGCCCTGGATCTATTGGTTAACTCAGATACCAACTCCAATGCTGTAACTGACTTGGCTTACATGTGTGACATGCTGAAGAATCACTACTTATATTCCAGAACACTTTCCATACAATACCAACCACAATTTAACCTTGAGGTTCTTTAAAGCATTTCTGAAATTAGCTTTAAACAGATATTTTGCACAACTTTTCCTGGATTTCTCAGTTACTTGAACTGATAAAATATCACTCAATTTTCAGAAATGATTCTTGTTGTCCATAAAGAGATCCTCCTATTCAAATCTGTGTTACACTTTGTCATTTTAGTTCAAATTAAAATGGTGGCACATTTACCCATCTTGAAAACCTCTTCTAGATTAGAGATGGAAATAAATATTTTTATTGTAAAAAAATGCTTTGAATCCCTCTTATATACATTGCATGCTTCTACTCTTGCTATTTTTTAGGATTCCAGTTAATTAAATGTTTTGTATTTAAATTATAAGTAATGTTTTTCTCCATATCTACATGACTAAAATTCATTCTGGATTTCTATTAATAATTTGGTTTAATATGGTTTTTCAACAGCTTTATTAATCAACCCTTATGCACAAGATACATAAATTAACAAATTTTATTTTACTAAATCTAGAATTTTGGCAATACCCTCCCCTGCATTTCACTATATTAGGGGGTGGAAATTGCCATTTTGTTCATGTCAAAAAAAAATTTTATGTCTGAAAAAAAAATGGCAATACCTCATACTGAATTTTACTGTGGGAGGGGGTGGAGATTGCCAATTTTTTCATGTCAAAAAAAATATTTATGTAAGAAAAAAAAAATTTACAATACCTCCCCCTGCAATTTACTGTGGGAGGGGGTAAAGATTACCAAATTTTCATTTTAATTTCATAAATTCTTAAATAAATCAATAAAAAAATATAATCAGCCAAGTAAAAGTAATGGGATTCACAATTACACCTACTAATGATTTCAGATGTGACCAAAGCCAAATAAATCATATGACAAGCAATGTATTGACAATTCATCCATTCAATACAAATAAATAATTAAATGAACAAATTTATACAGCAGCGAGTATCAATTGCACAAAAGTTTTATTTAATTGATTATATTTAATAATTTATAATTTAAAAATTTATGAAATAAAAAAAGATTGAAAATCTTCTAATTACCATATTTAGAACCCCTCCCTAAAGATTTAATATAAATAGGGCCCTTCCCCCATGCTTTACTTATCTGGTTTATCAGACTTTGGTTGATTTGGAATGAAAAACCAAAATGAGTAAGTGTTTCACAAGATTCCAAAAAAATGAGAACACTTTTTACAAGATATCAAACAAGGAGTTTCCTTGGTAGTTTGATGATTATCTCTTGGATTTTTGATTGATGATTATGCTGAGAAGAGTTCCAAATAGATTTGATGATGCCACCTCCTGAAAAAAACTCAAAACATCAACAAATCAGGGAAAAAAATGATTTATTAAGAATAAAAATTGAGGAAACAAATGATAAAAAACAGTTGAGGAATAGACATACCTTGGGAGTGGTACAATGAAAAGTATCAGAAAAAACATGCATATTATGGAATATCAAAATTCAAAAATGTAAATTAGTTTACATAAAAATACTCAACTTTAAAAGTAGATATCTCAGAAATTTCTGTGCCAAAATTTATTATGCTTTCTGGAAATGAAATTCATGCCTATAGAGAACCTGTAATCTAAATAATGTGAGATTTGAATGAACCAAAATCTAGCAAATGTTAATATTCATCCTCATAAAATAAAATTACAAAATTAAAAGGACTCATCCAAAACTGATATTTAGCTGATCAAATCAGAGCCAAAAGCCTGAAGTAGTATTTGAAATAGATTGCATAAGACCTATATGCATATTATGCAACATTGAATTTAAAAAATGTAAATTAGTCCATGAAACAGGATTCAACTTTGAAAGCAGTTATCTCAGCAACCACTGGACCAAATTCAACACCATTTGCTGTAAATAAAATCCATGATTCTTCATATTCTTCCAACAAAAGGATATGTCATTTAAAAAACCCTAACCCTATTTCTGACCTTTTATCTCTGACTTGATAGAAAATCAAAAAAGGGTAATAAAATTTAAAGGCAGGTATTATCAATGGTCTAAAAAGATCTATTTTAGCTACCTATGTTTTTTTAAGTATTATATTTGTTCCAGAGTAAGACCTACTTAAGAAGATTAAAATAAATTTGATGGAAGTTTGAGCCAAGTGGATGATAAATATCTCAAAAACCAGTGAGCCAAATCAGATGTTGCGTGGTGGATATGAGAGCTAGGCTTCTGTAGAACCTTCTTAAAAGTGGAAATGTGATTTGAGAAAACAAAAAAATAAATAGAAACAATAACAAAAACAAATTCAGAAAAAGAACATCAGTTAAAATTGAAAAAAAAGATGGTGGGAGGATGACTTACCTGATGAGATGTCTTCAAAGATGTAAAAGGACCAGATAGAAGTTCAGGAAGTGATGGATAAAAGAAATAGAAGAAGAGTTAAGGAAGTTAGAGAAGATGAATAAAAGGATATGAGGGATCATTGAAAAACAGAAAGAATGAATAATTATGTAATTTCTGAAATATCCAACTTCATGTTGAGATGATTAACCAAAATGAATCAGGAAGGGAAAAATTATGCTTTCAGTGAAAATTCAAAATAATAGTCAATATGCAAATATAAAACAAACCCAAGTGAAGAGTACATGCAACTTGATCATTTTGAGAGCATGAAAAAAGGATTTAAAAGGGTTGTGTTGAAAATTTTGTAGTGTTCTTGGCATGATGACTAATTTTTGAGGATATAAATTTGTTCAGGAATTGTTGTTAATGAAAGTAATGAAAAGCTTAAAATTTACTGGGGCACCATGTGTAAAAATTTTTATCAAAAAAGTGGGAGGGGAGAGATGTGATGTGTGGTGAATTGGGAGGATCTGTAGATTGGTTGGCTGTGCTGTGGTTGGAAAATTTTCACTAAAGTAGGACATATTTGACCCCATGTTTAAGATCTCATGTACCAAATCAGCCATGTTTCATGGTGTTTTTATGTGGTGGTTTTCAAATGAAATCCACCCGGCATATTTGTTCAAGTTTGAGACCCCCTATTAAAAATTAGATGGATAGAGGAGGAGGAAGAGATCCTTAAGAAGATAAATAGAATATTGCTTTGAAAATTTTTTACAGATAAATATTAAATTGAAATAAATTTTTTAAATATTTTTGTCATTATATTGGTTTCCACTTTTAAATGCAGTTACTATTTCACATGTACTCATACCAAAACTTGGGAAAGTGATTTATATAAGCATTAAATATTTAAATAGGAAAACTTGCATATTAATTTCCATAACAACCACTCAAGTTATACACTTTAAGGACTATTTTTATTTTTATATAAATATAAATATTTCTTTTAGTTGAGTAACTGAAGATTTTATTTTCAATAGCCTGTAGGTCTTATATTTTAGGTAAAATTTAAAAAATTATACAAAATTTAGTTTTGCAAAGACTTAATAGATTAGAAGTGAGAAGTGACTATAATCTTTTTAAAATTTTAAAATAGGAATGGCATTAGTTATTTCAATCCCTATAGCTATTAATATTTGTGATCAAAAAATTTGCTAAATTTATCTATTGTTACAATTATGTAGTAAAAGATATTATTATTGTAAATTAAATTTACTTTCATAATTTTATGGTTTATCTTTTGAATGCAAAGTAATGATTAGGTATGTTAAGGAATAATTTTCTTCCTCTAAATTGATAATAATATTGCATATTCAAAAGCTTATGTTGGATCAATGTGTGCTCAATGTGTGCTCAATGTAGGATAAAATCATGGTTATAGTTGATCAACTTATGCATAACTTGAGATCAATTGAGTTTCATTTTTGGACCAATCTGAGAATAAATGTAAACCTAACTCTAATTTACTTATGTTTATAAAGTATTCATAAACCTGGCATAATTAAGGGACACTCTAAATTTCAAGAGAGGGGATTTCTAGCAATTCACCCCTAGATTTCACATGGTGATAGTGATTTTTTTCCAAAAAGGAGAGGAAGACCGAAGAAGACCCCTAATGAAATCACTGAGAGAGCAGAAATTGATAAGATTCTGAATGACAGAATAGTCACTGCTGAAAAAGGTACAGAATATTTATTGAGATTCAAGAATAAATTATCTGAATATGATTCTTGGATACCTGGTAAGGAGATATCTAATCTTCCTACTCTACTAAAGAAGTATAAAAAGAAAAAATCATAGCATTTTTTTTTGGAGTGAGGGAGTGTCAGCCAGGCTACTAGACTTATCCAGTAAAATAATTAATTATCTTACTGAGAAGAAGCCACACCTTTTAAATCCTTATTAATAATTAATTATTTATTGCTTACTTATGTGTTACTTACAATTAACTAGCTAAGTACATTAAGTAATTTTAATAATTAATAAAAATAAATGTTCCATACATTTTTACTCCCTAACACTGTGCTCAATAATACAGATGAGGGAGAATAAAAATAAGTATTAAAATATAAAAAAAAATATATATAAAAAAGATTTTTCCAATTCCTTTATTAACAAGTTTAGATTTTTGTTGAATCAACATTTTAAATTAAATGTTTTGTACTAAATGTGATGGTCGAAGGGAACTCAAGTTTTATTTCAAATAAAAGTGATACCTTTACTTATGCACCATTTAGTATATCTTTTATTATTTCACCTACTCTCTTTATTTAGTTTTTTTTTCTCACACCCTTGTATTAGGTGGTATGAACTCCGTGTCTTTATTTCTCACATTTTTGCCTATAAAAGGCCCTCTCTTTTTGTACTTTTCAAACCATTCCTTACTTACTAACATCTTTTATTATATATTATTTAAAATCCTTTATTACTATATTTTATCATATTAGTATTTACAATCACGTAATTCTAATCTATGAATTTTAATAATATCTTAAACAACTCTTTTTAATTGAGTAAAACCAATCAAAGGTTATAGGAAATATGTACCAATTTGTTGAGAGACCATTAAAACCATCCAAACCCTCATAGGACCTCGAGTTTTATCTTCTAGACCAAGAGAACCACCTACAAAAAGCCTTCTAGACCTAAAAGACCGATTGACATTATGTTTCATTTTAGATATTTCTACTAATATAAAACCTGACCTCACAACATTCATTGGATCTAGATATAAAATTCAATATTATGGTATGTTAAGTGTTGTGGCTCAACCATTGCTCAAATTTGGTCCAACTGATGCTCAACTTGAATCCAAAGATCTGCTCAAGAAGGGATAAATTGAGGCTCAACTTAGGGCCAACATTTTTTTTAAACTTTTTTCATCTTATTTAAAAACAGTTTCCTAACACTTTCACAAAATTTCCCCAATTTTTTCCCAAACTCTTCCTGAAAGTTTCAAAGAGAGGGAACTGCTAGCAGTTCACCCCCTGCTTTCCCATGGTGCTTTTATTTTGGAACGGTCAGTCTGGCTATGGCACCTGGCTAAGGCACACTATGACACACCCACAGCAAGCTTTGAATTTCCAAGGGAAATTCAAGGACAATAGAGAGAATTGGAAAGCTTAGCCTTCTACCATATCAAGACATTATTTTAAGTAATTATTAGAGTAATATAGTTAATATACTTTATAGAACTTCTACAGATCATTAGACTGAGAATTTTATGTTCATTCTTTTAAGAATTTCACTGTCCTTGCTTTCCAAATTTCTGGCTGTCAAAACTCAGTCCCATTTCACTTAAATTAGATAGTTCTAAGTTACTGTTCCAGGAAGACAGGGGATTCTTCTCTTTCCCCAACTCTTCTGGGTTTGGCTTACTGAAAGGCAACTGTTAGAGTTCTTCTACAATGTTTAATGGGGTTTATATTTAACTAACAAATTTGTATATATTTAATCAAAGATGATTTAAAATACTTGACTAATATTTAATGGAATTTATATTCAACTTGAAAATCACTATATATGAAATCAAAGATATTTAAATTGCTTATCAGATTGCTGGTGCACATGTTGATTAAACTGTAAATAACTTGAAGGCTTATTCAAAAATTGAGTCATCTGATTTTTTCAATATTGAAAGTTGTTAAATATTTTTACATAGTAATCATTCCAAAAGAACAATAAGTCAATATATCAAGAATTCAGCATTATTTTTCCTCATTCTTTACTTTCATGCGGATAATCAAATCAAAACATAAATTGATTCACTGTTGAGACCACTAAAGTTGCATTATCTTTCTGCACCTGTATTTATTAGGTCATTTAAGGATTCTAAGTTTTTTTCAAATGTTTTTGTAATTATCTTGCTTGTTTTGACCATTTTTGAGGTTTCTGAATCCACTTGGTCCTTAGCGTCGTCATAAATAAGGTTAAGAGTATGGAATTTTTGAAGGATAGAGTTGGGTACTAAAGCTTGAATCGACTGCACAGTATTGATATAGCAGATAAAAAAAGATTCAAAATACCTATCTGTAATGGCTGAGATATTTTTGAGTACCTACTACAAAAAAATTAATTAAAGAGGCACATACCTTTGCTCTTGCTAATATTATCAACAACATTTTCTGTTACAATACTCAGTGTAAAGTTAAAGGCTTCACCTTCCAGTAGATTGGTCAACGCGAGCATGTACCTTTTCCACTCGTTCACCAGATATTCAAGTTTTATATCCTTTAGAGAAGTTGTTTTATGACTTTTCAAACTTATGAGATATCGAAGATCTTTAAAAAAACTATCTAGAACATGTTGTAGTTCAAAATTTTGTTCTGAGGTTCTTTTTTTGAATGTGTTAATTAGCATTAGGTCGAAAATAGCTTTACTTGACAAGTAAATGAGACACGTAAATGAGCTACTAATCATCATCCTGTGGTCCCAACGCGATTTAGCCTTTCACATGCCACATACCTGCTGAAAACTTTAAATATAATATCCTATTAGTATTCATTCCATAATATTCCACCAAGTAGGTTTGCTGCACTTTATTAAATACAGTCCCGTTGCCTTCTAACTCCTTAATGATACAATTTTTCAATCTAAAGAGTTTGTTGACATAGACATCTATGTTTTTTAAGCTGCTTAGAAGGGCCTCGTTCATTTTTGAATTGACATATATTATATTAAGAATATCTGAGGTTGAAATCTCTAGAGTGATGCACATACAAAAATTCAATCCCATGAAAAAAAAAAAAAGCCAGTCGCTATCTTACCGGCTACGTTACAAAGATGTTGTACAAAAATGATGGTTTTGAAAAAATACTGAAAGAAATAAGGCACTGCACCCTTTTTGATGTGAGTATGATTCAAAAAATAAATAAAATTGATAAAAAGCACAGAATGATAGTCTTACCCCTTGCTTGACTAACCAACAGATTAAGGAATGCGCACCATTTTCTATTGCCTGTCAATAGATTCTCCCATACTCTCGATATGGGCAAAGTCAATGTTTCTCGAGCCTTTTCGCGAACGTCTGAAATATTCAAAAGGGGTTTGTTACTTTCGAAACTCCGGAAGATTTGTAAAAAATTTATTTTTAAATCTGATTCACATTCATAAATTCAAGTTTCTACTTTAGGAAAAAAGGACGTACTCAAATCTCTCGACGCCAAGTATTTAGTTAGTCCTCCTTCAGAAAACCCTTTGTCAATACAATGAATACATAATCTATAAGCACCAATTAAAGGTTTCATTTCTTCTGAATAATGAGAAAGCTCGTGCTGCATGGATATGTTCACATTGGTTCTCTGTGGTATCGCAGATTTTATAAAGAATTCATTTTCATCCGGCGGTGGCCAGGGAGTTTGTAGAAACATATCCATGTATTGATGGTCAAAAGATACTGAGTAGACTTTCTTCAGTAACTCTCTTTGAAACTTCAATAGAATATCTAAGGGTTGATCTATATATTCTGGTTAGTTGTGTGGAAATATTGCGGAAAGACAGGAGTTACAACAGATTGCATAAATCTCAAATTACCCTCTATCATTTGAAGTGTTTCGGAATCTAATTGAGGTGACTGTGTTTTCATGGTATCCTCAAACAAGGTGGCTACTTGTGACAATTGTTCTTTGAAAACTTGGGTGTTCGCATGATAATGTAAAACGTCATGAAAAATGCCACTCGCCTGTTGTATTTCTACTTTACTCATTCCACTATCACGAAGAAAGCTTTCGTAGCTTTTATCATATTGCTTTGTCGTTGAATAAGAAGTTTCAATGCAGACTCACATTTTGAGACTTGGGGAAGCACATTACATTATATACTTACGGCGTTAGCTTCATCTTTGTTCTCCGGAATGGGCATCTCCTTATCAATTTGGTACTTGAAAATTGTAAGCTCATATATGAGTGAATTAATGTGGTCTACAATAAAAGTTTATTGAATCAGAACAGCTTTTTTATTCGTTTCAGTGTACTATTTACCCATTTCAATGTCATTTTTCTTTGTGAAAATGCTTAAGATGTCTAGCTGTAAAATTTCATTTTGGAATGATGATTTTGAAGAAAATTTCATGTTCCTTTGAAGCTCATGGGTGGCCTTGATTAGCTTTAATGCAGTTTTTCTGGTTTCGATAAATATTTTTTGGTTTTCATTGCACATAAGGGATATATACGGTTTCAATTGATCATTTCTTGACCAGATGGAAAAATTTTCCTTGAACGCATGTACCTCTAAAAATTTGACGTGAGTGTTTGACGACAAGGTGGTTGTCTACATCCTTTTTCGTGATCACGCACCGGTACAGGTCAATCCAGGAATGACCAGCATAATCAAACCTTTCATTAACTGTTGCAATTCAGGACTCCAAATTGAATGTTCAGTGCTATCTATAGAAATTTACCAAACCATTATTCTGTATAAGTCTTGGATATATACAACAAAAAAGAAAGATGAGAAGCAAGTACCTGAAAAATGGATTGCTGTTGTGAACTGTACGGTTTTTATGAGCTTTGCTACATTGCATTTCATTTTTCTAACTTGATTGATTTTAAATGTAAATTATGGTCAATCCCCCACCGTAAAGAAAAATTAATGCGAACAAAAATCCAGCATTTAAATGTTTTCATGTACAAGGTTAACAATAAAAAAGGACATCCCTTACGCAGTTCCCTATTTCTATGTTTAACAAGGGCATATTCTCTTTTACCAAATGCTTTTTTGTCCACAGGACTTTTATGTTTCGCAACTGATTTCGTCACCATTATATTCAATGTTCTGCCAGTGGAAGAGGAAGCAAAATTTTCTAAGTTTGCGGGGTTAGGAGCTCTGAACCTTGCAAGGAAGCACATTATCATCAAACAATAAAATAGTATCATCTTTAAGTCAAGAAAACAGAAGTTGTTCAGATGAAAAGGACAAATTCTCCAGTTTTTTTAAGCGAAAATTAAAAAAAAAAAAGTTGCTGAACAATGAGTTTTTCAAAATAGAATGAGTCGAAACTTATCTTAAGAAGAGTGATAGTGAAAAGGACTAGTTGAGACGCTGATGATGGAAAAAATCTTAATCTTGTGGCGAAATCAAAATATATAGCACACACAAGTAAACTGAATACAACCTCATTCTGAAGCAGGTGCCAACCTTGTTTCAGCCCGTAGAAAATTTCAAGTGATGTCAAACAAACTGTCAACCTACAAGCTACTATCTCGTTGTAACTAGCACGAGCCGGTCTACCTTTTCCTTCATGCCCCTAGTTGGGTGAAATTTTATAAAATTAAAAAAAATTAAAAACTGTCAAGATAAAGCAAAACCTGAAAAGCTTGGGGGTTTCTCGTCTCCGACCCCCTGTCATAAATGTTGGAAATATTAAATAGGTGCAATTAACGGTCAGTAGAACTTTTAAAAGTGGAGAGTAAATTTTTATTTTTTTTATTTTTTTATCTTACAATCTCACCCATCATGGGGCATGAAGGAAAACAGCATCACAAGTTAAGCCAGTATGTACAAAATGAGGCGGAGACTGAGGGGGGAGACTAATGGCAATTAAAAGGTGACAAATGGTAACTAACAACTAAGTGGGTAAAGGCAAATTATTTGGGAATCTATGAGTATCTACTAAGAATTTGGCCACAGCAGCCATGACTGGAGAAGAGGAGAGGAGTGTGGTAGTAGTAAAGGACAACTTATGTTTAGCCACTTCTTTGATAAGAGAGTGACGAATAGCAGAGTGAGCAGGACAAAAAAGTAAAACATGTTCAGGAGTATCTTTTGCCCTTAAGGAACATAGGAGGCACAGAGGAGACTCCGCCGCTTTGAAACGGAAGAGATAGTTATTTAGTGGGGAGTGGCCAGATCGGCATTGGGAGAAGGCAGTGGCATGAGCGCGTGGAAGAGTTGAGAGAGCTTTGAAAATTTGGGAGGGTTCAAATTTCCCCCTGAGTTTCCTAAGCGAGTTTGATGACGGAGGAGAGAGGAGGAGTGAGCATTGGTGCACTTTCAGGAATGATTTTAAGGCAGATACAGAAGGGGGAGGGGGAATAAAAGAAGTGAAAGACTCAGCAGTGGAGACTAGAGGATGTGTGCCATTGGCCAAAGAATCGACCACCTCATTTCCTGGGACCCCTAGATGGCCTGGGCACCACTGCAATTTTATTTTCAGTGAGGGGTTGTGTTCACAAATGAGGTTAGCAGCATGCATTATGGCAAGAATCACCGAGGCATTGGGAGAAGGAGATGATAGAGAGGATAATTTTTTAATAACTGCTTGGTTGTCAGTGAGGATAGTAAGGGATGGAAGGATATAATGAAAAGGATTGGTCAGAAAGAGGCGGAGGCCTAGGAGAATACCTACCAACTCAGCTTCAAACACTGAGTAAAGGGATGAATCTCCTAGCCTGACTATCATTGGGAGGGAGAGGCCAGGATCAAAAGCAGCCAAAAAAACACCATCTTTTGATCTTGAGCCATCTGTGTAAATGAAATGAGAAGGTAAGGGATGGGAAGTGAAGGAGTGGAAGAGTTTCTCAAGGGACTTTTCCTTAGAGGGCGCAATAGTCACGTCAAATAAAGGAAGAGACCAAGGAGGGGAAATGGCTAAAGTGCGAAAATCCATGTTATTGAGAGGAAGAGAGGAGGGGAAGAGGGGAGGGGAGGATAAAATATGTATAGGGTGAATGTGTCTCTTGGGAATAGTAGAGTTGATCACTGTTCTGGCCAATCTTGCCATGGGGTTGGAGGAGGGGAGGGTAATTAATTGAGCCCAAGCCTTGTGTACCACAAGGTCTAGACATTGTTTACAGGGGAGAGAGGATGAGTCATGAAGGAGGATGCACACTGGAGTTGAGCGAAAGCAGCCCAAAGCTCGACGAATAGCCCTGTTGTCAACAACTTGCAACATTCTTGTGGTGCAGGAGGTGGTTCTGGGGTTATGCCAAACAATGGCAGCATAGTCTGTTCTGGAATGGATGAGAGAGTTAATGAGGATCATATACTGACGTAGTGGTATGCCCCAACCAGACAAGGCAAGACGGTGAATGGTGGAGGCAGCTTGAAGCCCTTTAGAGACAAGCTTGGTGCCATTAGGTTTGAAAGAGAGCGTTGAGTCAAGTTCCATGCCCAGCCACTTGATGGAAGGGACGGGCATAAGAGCACAATTGTCAAAGAGTAAAGAAGGGGGGGACTTTAAAATGGAAAGACTTTTGGTAAATAGAATCCATTTAGTTTTGGGCACATCAAATACAGCTGCGTGTGAGCAGCCCCAGGAGAGAGCTTCATCTCCCAGTTTTGACAAGGTGTTGGTAACTATATTTGGGTCTTTGTTAGCTGAAAGGAAAATAATATCATCAATATATCCTATAGCTAAGCTTGACCTTGAGAGAGAAGGGAGAGTGAGTAGTTTGGAATTGTAAATTATGTAGAGGAGAGGAGATAATGGAGAACCTTGAGGAAGGCCCTTAGGAAAGAAGACATTAGGAGATTCATAAGACGAGAAGGAAATACTAGTATTACGACCTTCTAAGGAATTAGTGATGAGATGGATTAGGTCATGGGGGAGAGGGAGAGAGAAAAGTGTGCGAGCAAGTCGTTGTGTGTTCACCGATGGGAAAGTGCCTTTGACATCTAGAGATAGGGCACCTACCACCTTACCCAACCTCCATTGATCTTTTGTCCATACTGTAAGGTGGAGAAGAGCGTCAGAGGTGCTTCTCAGGGGGCGGCTGCCATAGTGATTTTCAGGATGGAGATTGCTTGATTCCATGTAAAAGGACAAGCGGTTGGTGAGGATGGAATCTAACAACTTTCCCATAGTATTCAGGAGTGCGATTGGTTGGTAAGCATTGGGGGCAGAGTAGCTGGGACCACCTGGTTTGGGAATGATCACAGATTTAGCCTGCTTCCAGACTTTGGGGTAGTGACCAGTGTTCAAACACTGTTGGAAAATGGGCAGCAAGATGTCAGCTACTGAGTGAGGGTTACAATGAAGGAGCGCATTAGGGATCCCGTCAGGACCAGGCGCTCTGCCCTTTTTGGTTTTGAGGAGGGTGGTGACTAATTCATGTCTGGTGAAAGGCGAGGATTGTAGGGGAGGGGAGAGAAAGGGGGAGGAGGAGTCGGACAGATCACACTGAATAGAAGCCACTTAAGTTGTCAGTATAGTCTAGTATATAAGTATGATATAATAGTGTTATTTTATGGTCCTACTACTTATTGATAAATGATTTAGTGATTAAACCTCAGGGGAAGACTAATAGAATAGTTATACTCAAATAAAACTCACAATACTTGGATTTAAATGTGTGCTAGTGGTGGAAAATAGAAGAATAAAATATAGTTATAGCTTTTATAAAGATAATATCAATTTATAGTGGCTTTATAATATATTTCTGAATGCTAATAATTGTAATGTAGTGTTTGTTTGAAGTGTAGTAATTGAATGATGATAATAAACCGTCAAAATCCCTTCTTACTTATACCCAAATCCACTGGAGTGCACAGACCTTCAATCCAGATGATGTCACTGCTATCCCCCGCAATTACAGCACTGTGAGGGCCCATCACCTCCCCATGGCGTCCACTTCAAGCAGTTTCAACACCCAGACCTCCAGTAAGGACCCTCCATCACTATTAATAATAACACAGAGTCATACCATAAATAGAAAACCCAGATAAAAGCGGATACCATAAAGAAACAGGTAAAATAAATAATCAAAAAGAGATCTAATGAAACTAAAAGCATATAAAGGAAACAAATAAAATGTCCAAGCCCCCAATAACATCCCCCAGCATCCACATTAACCCAGAAACATCCTTCCAACCCATAAATCCGTGAATAACCATCCAAGGAAGTAATTTAAGTTGTCCAAACTGGGTGTATGCGCCTGATATAGGTGTCTATGCTTCTGTAGGCGTTGTGAGTCCACTGATTTCGTCCATATGACCTAAAATAAGCAGAAAAACAAAGGTTATAGGCTATTAAGGGGCTAAAACCCACTTATATACCTAAATATACATAATATACTGCATATTTCACTGAATATGAGATTTATGTATACATATAAGCTTATGTATGTCAATAATTACTTCATATCACTTAAGATAAGTATATTATGACTCCATTAACACCTTAATAAGTATTATTAGGCCATGGATAAGCTATTTAAACTATTATAAATTATATAATAGAATAATAATTATATATATATATAATAAAATAATATATATTATTATTTTAACCTTATTTTTAAGATATAAGCTTAATCTACTTAAGGTTATCTTATTTTAAGCATAAGAAATACTCAGTCCTAAGGATATTTAGGCTGACAGATGTGCCTTCAAAAAGCAAGGAAGCTTTTAAAAAATTGTCAGTGATGATGGACCCACCCTCATCTGTTAAAGGTGGGTTAGATCTTGGGTCAGAAGGAAGGGAGAGATACTTAGCGGGTTTGTGAAGTGAGAGAGGGGTGAGAGAAGATAGAAACTTTTGCCAATGTGCTTTACGCAAGTATTTAATTTTGGATCTGAACGTTTTGCGTGCTGACAGGAACACAGCTACATTGTGAGGAGTAGGGGAGGAGCGCATTTTACATTGGGCACTGTAGCAAGACTTCTTGAGGGGGTCCAAGATGTCTCTGTTCCACCATACATGACACGACGAGCCGGGCTGCTGCAGTGGGACAAAACGTTCCATTAGTTCGGTAAAAAGGGAAGTGACATATTCGGCAGCCTGATCTATTGAAGAAGGGGAGGGAGATGGAGAGGGGGGAGGGATAGCGGCAAGTGATAAAAAGAGAGAAGACTCATCAAACTTCCTCCAATTACAAAAGGGTTTGAGAACACTGGGTAGAGGGGAGAGGAGGAAGCGAGTGATTAATGATCGGTGGTCAGAGAGGTGAGAGGTGGATCCATCACAATCAGTGACACAGCTAATCACCAAATTCAGGGCCAGACTGTTTGCAAACACCAGGTCAATTACCAAGGAAAAATTCCTGGTGTTGCAAAAATTTGGTATGCCTGGTTGAGAGATAAGCATCATGTTCAGATCATTGATGGTATCCAGAAAGGGGGTTGCTTCAGGGTGATTATAGGAGTGTTTACCCGTGCTTGCCCACAAATTGTGATGAAGATTAGAGTCAGCAAAAATGAAAGTGGGAATATTAACAAAAGGAGATAAAGATGGAAAGATTTGTGGAATGGTTGAAAAGGATTGAGGTGGATTGTATATGTTGACCAGCAACATAGGTGAGTGTCTGAGGTTGATAAGAAGGAGTGAGAGGTCAAGAGATGGGGAGGGGAGCGAGGTAAAGAGATGAAGGGGAAGCTTTTTATTAACGTAAAAAAAGCATCTGATAGGGGTGGAGGAAGGAGATGAGGGGGTGAAAAGTGGTGTGACAAGGTGCCAGCCTTTAGCAGGAGCGGGCAAAAAGTGGTCTGGGGCAAGGAATGGTTCTTGAACAGCTAAGACATCATAGGAGGGAGCTGCTTTATCATTGAAAATAGAGTGAAAAACGTAAAAGGAACGGTGAAAATTTAATTGAAAGACTGTAAAAGGAAACTTAGGCAATTGATTGTGGTTGCCTATCATAAAGAGTTATTGAGGGGGAAGGCAGGCTGGTGAGGGAGGTGAAAAATAGGAAGAGGATTGGGGTCGTTGAGAAGGGAGGGCAAAGAAGTTTGAGCAGTTTTGACTGGATGGTTGTGAGGGAAGGCATCAATACATCTAAAGCAGACTGGAGAAGACAATTTTTGCGCTTTGAAAGACTTAGAGCTATGATGGCCTGCACAGTTTGAACACCTAGGGGGAAGAGCACAGTGGATTGAAAGGTGGCCTTTACCCCAGCACTGGAAAAAAATGCTGCGGTTGTGGTTAATGGCTTCTGTGCAACGGACCTGTCCTTTAATGAATAAAGGGAAAGGGGGAGAAGGGGAGGATAAAGTGTCAGCCATAGATGTGTCAAGGAGATGGAGAACGGCAGAGGAATGATTTTTCCCCGCCCTTGCCTCTGGTCTACTCAGCCAGGTAGCGCAATATAATGACTTAAGGGTTTCGGGGTTATCCTCAATTAATGTGTCAATGTCAGTTTGATTGCTGAAGTCATAGTAAGTAGGAACTCCATGAACAACAACGGAGTAAGTGGGGGCTTTGTAGATGAGGCCTTGAGGTATCCATGATTGCCAGGCACAGGTGAGAGCATTGAGGTCATTGGGAGTGGCAACAATCATTTTTAGATCATTTGATTTGTGCCTAATAACACCACGGATGCGGACTAGTGAATTGGTGGTACTATTGAGAATTTTCTTGGCATTAATCTTGTTGTTCAACATGTTGAGGAGTTGAGGGTTAGATATGTCTGTGAGGACAGGGGAGGATGGGTTAGATTGTTTGATAGTAAAATGAGGTAGACCCTGTTGAGGTTGAGCATGCTGGGTAGGGGAAGGAGTACTGGAGGAAGCAGCTTGGGCAAAAGTGGGGCGTGAGGAGGGGTTATTTCTTTGAGGAGAGGAGGATGGAGGGGGGATATGCTCGAGAAGTTCATTTATCTTGTTAGTGAGGGTGGAGACATATGGGGGGGAGCATTAGGAGAAGACTGATGAAAGTCGGCCTGGTTTGCCTGGTGAGAGATGACTGCAGCCAGAGCTTTGATGTCAGACAAAACAGCCATATGAACTGTAACCTTGGTTCCTTTACGTGGGGGCTCTTTGACTGTATCCAGCAAATTGTTGGGGCAGGATGCCAGAGCTGCAGTGTTGGTGGCACGCGAGATACCAACAAGACGAACCACTCTAGCTGCTGGAGAGTCTGGGTTGACTGAAGATGGAAGGGGGGCACGGGGAGCTGAGGTGAGACCAAACACCACGCAATATAGGGGGAGGACTTGCTAGCAAGTCCGCAACTTGAAGTCAGATGGAAATCAGATGTAACTCAGACTGAAGTAATACTGAACTTTCACTTGAAGTATCACACAAATAACAATGGATCTATATTGAAAACATAGTGAAAGTGTGAGGATAACTGAATCGAAGCCAGAAAAAATCATTCCATGAGTCTACTCAATGCAAAGTATTTTTTGAAACAGCTTATTAAAATAATACTTTATTAAATTAATTTGATCAATAAAAATTGATTGACAATATTGCAATTCTTAAATACAATAATTTTATTAAAAAATTTCAGATTACATATAAAAAAAATCAGTGACTTTTTCTATTACTTACAACTGTTTTTACAGAATTGAAAACTATGTTTCAGCTAATATT
Organism: Hemileia vastatrix; assembly: GCA_030280995.1. Classification (NCBI taxonomy): domain Eukaryota; kingdom Fungi; phylum Basidiomycota; class Pucciniomycetes; order Pucciniales; family Zaghouaniaceae; genus Hemileia; species Hemileia vastatrix. The sequence goes on from JASXTE010000013.1 coordinate 8,874,466, forward strand.
TTATGGAAGTGAACTCTGTTCTTCGCCCGAAGAACAGAGTTCATCCTCCTATTTTCACACTCTGTTTGCACCAATCTCCATCCCTTTCAATTCTATCAACACATGCTTGTCTTCCCTTCCCATGCCTTTCGCTATCCTCCCAGCCCCATTGTATGCCATCCTCTTTTGATCCCCATTTCACCCCTCTCAACCTCTCCCAGACCCTTTTCTTCATTTAAAATGCCTCGGAACCCTTAATCTTCCCTTCCAACTCTTTCCCAACCTTTTCGCTACCCCATACACCCTTCCTCACCCCTCTCTCCAGCCTTTCCAGCCCTTGTAGCCCCATTTGTGTTCACATGAGCTTCAAGGTGTGTTCAAAGTAAATTCAATACTTCTTCATGATGGTTTCATCACTTCCTCAATGTGTGCTCAAAAAGATATGAATTAGGGTTCAAGGTTGCGGACTTGCTAGCAAGTCCGCCCCCCATATTGCGTGGTGAAAATCGAAAAATGGGTTATTGGGGTTGTGAGAAGATGCTTCTAAAGTTTGGGCTTGGGTGGAGGGGGCAGGGGACTCATAAAAAAGCTCTGGATGAGCTGCTCTTGCATCTTCTAAGGTGCTGGGAGAGTCATCTCGAGGGGGCCTGTATGAGGAAGAGGGCGAAGAAAAGTGCCTTCTTTTGGGGAAACGAGGGGGCCTAGGGGAAGGAAGAACACTTGGTTGGGAAGGATCAGTAACCCTTACTTCAGGGCCAGGAGGAGGGATCGGAGTGGGTGGTTGGGATTCTAAGGCCAGAGGAAGGTCAGGAGGGACAGGGGAGGGTGGCAAAGGCGGATGCGCGTCTGACGCGTCAACAAGCATACAATCGTTGTTCTGGTCAGAATCAATGAGTGGAGAGTAAATGAGGAGCTTGGACCCAGAAAATGAAGGACACTCGGGATCAAATTAGATGGAACGTTGATAATTGACAGTAAACAACAAGGGTACTTATATAATAAACATGTCACAGTCAAACTTGTGATCTACCTCTATTGGATCAGACTACACTACGCACCAAGTAAGATATCCCCGGCGGGGATATCAAGCACGAGTTAGGGATATTTTAGGGAGGAAGATAAGGTCAGAAAAATATATGTAAGAAATGTCACAGGGGGAAAACCCAGTGGACCCGACGTCTAGTAGTTTTTTTGGCCCCAGTCAAACTCAGTCAGTTATTCTTGTCTTAACTGTGGAGTAACTTTGGTTGAACCCATCACCTTCCATTTTCTCACAAAGGGATGTACCAGACTCAAACACAGTCACTACCAAAATCACACACAAAATTTATTAACGCCACGGCAGTGTTTTTAGGAAAAGGAGTAAAAAGACGGATAAATTCATTACTGTTACTGTGACACTAACTATATACAACGTTGCGGCATAATCGGAACCTAACAAAATTGCCGCATGAAGCCAAAAAAGGCACTGGACCTCTAGTGCACACTTTTTTCTCCCTGTGTGTAAGTGCAAGAAAAATAAGTGCGAGAAAAGTAAGTGTAAGATAAATCATTTGCAACCATGAGATTTGTTTTTCAAAAAAAAATTGTAAAAAAATAGGAAAAAATTAAAAAATAAGTAAAAAATTACTTTTTTGAGAAAATAAAAATTAAAAAAAAAAAAAATTCCCAGGGTTTCAACATATTTTTCTTACACATATTTTTCTGTCATATTTTTTTCGCACATATTTTCCTTTCACATATTTTTCCGCCACATATTTTTCTTACACATATTTTTCTGACCTTATGTCCCTCCATAAAATATCCTTAACTCGTGCTGGATATCCCTGTTGGGGATATCTTGGTGCGTAGTGCTATTGTGGACTGGTCAAATAGGCAGTCATTTTTATTTATTTCTTACAATCTCACCCAACGTGGGGGATGAAGGACTGGACACAAATATATAAAGTAGGTACAAAATTTGAGACAACATATTTTCAGAATTATTGGCTCTGCTGATTCATGATATTATCTTTATTAGTATTTTTATTATCTTGATTATTCTATGATTACATTTTGAGTAGTTTTCTCTTAGTTGTCTCTATCGGAAAATTCCCTTTATGCTAATCATCTACTGACTGTTTATCATCACTCATTCATCTAGCCATGTCATCCATTAAATATATATATTCTACACATATATACATACTGTCAGCCAGGCTATTCCAGGAGTCCAGTAAATGATATGTAGCTTATAAAACCTGAAAGAGTGGGTAAGAATTGTACTTAATGAATATAACTTAATATTTTATTGCATAATAAAATTATATAAGTATTTTATTATATACAAGTGTTACATTAAATTTATTGGTTATATAAATTTTTATATACAGTTAAATTGAACATAATATAATATATTCTACAAATAATGGCGCATTTTTATGTATTTAATAATTTTAAATTTATATTTAATTAATTGAAAAACATATATTATAATTATAAGTGTAAAATTGACTTATAATATATTTAAATTAATTACTTAAATTTATATATTAAATAATACCTCTCATATAATACTAAACAATAATTAATGACGCTTCTTTTGACCCTTAATTGTGTTAGAAAAAATAAATAAATTAATTTATACTAAATTGAGATTAATTACATGTTTTGTTGCGTCAAAGTATTTTTTGTTTCACTTAAAATATCTTTTAATCAGACTGTACCATCTGTTTGGAATTATTTTTCTCATAGTTCCTATGTTCCAATCTTGTTTAGTTATTCACTATTTTCACTTACTGATTTGGGAATTAATGGCGGGAAAATTGGATTCTTAATTGGGGTTTTAATTAATTGTTTCATGTTTTTCTCTATATTGTTATGTTTCATTTACTCTTTGATATATTTGTTTTATTCTATTCTAATCATTGTATTTACAAATATAGTAGCGCTTCAGAGGACCCATTGCCTATAAAAGGGCCTTGGATAATCCCCTGTAGCCTCATCACTTATTAAACACTCAACAAATTAAATAACTATTTTATTACGTTTATATTTTTTTATTAGTAATACAAATCTAATTAAAAGTCTATATAACAAATTAAAGGTTGCTTTAAGTCTGATAGTAATTAAAAGTGTTTGCCGCGCAGAACCCTTACATTAAATAATATTATTATTAATAAATACTAAGCTTTTGTCATCTCTCAAAGTTGCTCGCCGTTGCTTTCCCTCTTAAATAAAATTAAATATACTATTACAAATTATTCCTTTTATTTTCCCTTGTCCTCCTCCTTCTCTCCTCCTTTTCCCCTAATTTTCTTACCTTCTTCTAGACGACTGACCGACAACTGGGGACCTTTCCAAACAACGACAACGATCGAGCCTGGCGACAAACGACAAAACGCACGGACCACCTAGCAAAAACAAAACTTTTGCCGCGACTGTGTTTCGAACTTGGGTTCGATATCTTAGGTTTATATTATATTAATTTTTATATTATTTTGAAGTGATTTTTCGATCACTATAGTAAGTTCACCTTTGCACCTCTCACTCATATTACTATATTTTTATTGCAATAACAGTGATTGTGGCTTAATTGCTGATTCACTGAGTGTAAGTGTTCAATTATTAATTTTTTTTTTTTTCCTAGTTGACAATTATAGAGTGTTAAATCCTCTTAGTCCTAGAAGAATTGACATTTTTATTAATACAAATTGAATTATTAATTTAATTTTTATTATTATTAATTATTGTTAATTTTGGTTGACTTAAAAGTACATTGTGCTTAGTCCCAAATATATTGCCATATTTAATATTGGTAATTAATTGGTTGAATTAACTTGATTGTTATTCCCAATTTAACCTTGCAATCCATTTTTTTTAAAAAATTAATTTTTTATAATTATTACTTTATATTGAAAATTATTTTTTCTATAATTTAATTAAATAAATTTTTTATTATTATTTGGAGCAATTATTGACTAACTTTTATTATTTTTTTTATATAAAATAAAAAGTAAATTAAAAATCTTCCCACTAATATGTCCAACAATTTGGCAGAAAAAATGGATAACATGCAAGTGGATGAAATAGAAATTGACTATGATGCTGACACTGTAAGTTCTTCTAAAGTTGGTCATAAAAAATCTTATACTAACACAAAGAATTCACATACTGCAGGATGTGGAAATGACAGGAAATGCAAACAAACCAAACCCCCTTCCCCCAGTACCACAGAAGGAATTAAAGCCTCTAGTGCCTCAAGAAGGTCTTCCAAAAGGCTTCAAAATAAAAAAGCTTCTTCTGCCACAACAAATCAGCAACCTATCCAGTCATATAAGAGAGTTGAAGACAGAAAATATGACATACAAAGCAAAGGTAGACACATTGTGGGATCAGGTCCAAGAACTCAGGAACCAGATTCAGGCCCAGGCCCCTCCTCAGTTGCCTCCCAATCAGCCTCAGTTTCAGGCTCAACCTTCACAGCCACCCAGCTCAACCATCCAAAATCCAAATACTATGGCAGTAGAGCAATGAAAATGGGATTATCTAATGAGTCACTACCAACAGAATGTGCAACACCCTCCTCATCATCAGCCTGGCCCATCCAGAACACCCAATTTCCATCCACCTCCTCATCCCTACCAACAAGGCAGAGAAAGAAGGCAGGAGAAAGAAGGCAAAGCACAATCCCAAACCCAGTCCCAGGGGAAGTTTCCTCCTCTGCCATGGTAAGTAATTTGTTTGATAGTCACTTGGGTATGTTTTCTAATAAATCTTCTTCTGCAGGTAATATTATTGAACATGGTGAAAGAACAGTTAAACCTGTTAAAAGACAGCTTCCTGTAACTAGTAGCCCTATTGATGTAATTAGCAAATTGTCATTTGATGAACCTTTACATTTAACTTCTACATCTTTAATTAATCCCTCTCTTGCAATTAAAAATGATTCTGTTCCGCCTGAAATCTATACCTTAATTGAAAAAACTTCTGAGGAAATATTGAAAGATACCCTTGATTTTAATATTTTGAAAGACAAACATGTGAGAGATGTGTTAATCCATGAAAATGATAGATTAAATAATTTACACTTGCAATGTAAAGTGAGTTCTTCTGTATAAGATACAGCTTATTTAAAAATCAAAGAAACCTTGAATATTGTTCTTAGTCAACAAAAACAAATAAGAAGTGACCATAGAGCTATCTCAGATAAAAATATCAGTCTACATAAGACCTTGAGTGAATTGAAACCCCTTATTGAGGAAAATTATTCATTCAAGAATGAAATAAAATCTCTGCAAAATGAGTTTAAGAAGCTAAAAAATGATTTCCATGCACTAAGTACCAAACACTCAGTTTCTGAGGACAGAAATGTTCTATCTCTTGCAAAAGTAAATGACCAGATGTCTGAAATTCTAAGAATAAGAAACTATGTGTCTGACCTACAGGAAAAGTTCTCAACCTTAACCATCAATAATGAATTAAATGAGATTTCTGTAAATAAGCTGCATAAAAATAAAGGGAAAAAACCTGAGCAAGGTTCATCCTTTCTTCCTCATATTTCAACCATTAAACAAACTGACAATGAGTCTGTAAAATCTTTTGCTACTAGCAAAAAATCTTGTGATGGTCATGCACCAGCTGTTTCTGTAAATAATGAAATTTCTGAACACCTGGCTAAACTTCAGGAATTATTAATAATAAATAATTCAAACCAAAAAGTGGACCATCCCAGTAGTCAGAAGAATTGGCCTAAGTTAGATGGATAATCCCCTGTAGCCTCATCACTTATTAAACACTCAACAAATTAAATAACTATTTTATTACGTTTATATTTTTTTATTAGTAATACAAATCTAATTAAAAGTCTATATAACAAATTAAAGGTTGCTTTAAGTCTGATAGTAATTAAAAGTGTTTGCCGCGCAGAACCCTTACATTAAATAATATTATTATTAATAAATACTAAGCTTTTGTCATCTCTCAAAGTTGCTTGCCGTTGCTTTCCCTCTTAAATAAAATTAAATATACTATTACAAATTATTCCTTTTATTTTCCCTTGTCCTCCTCCTTCTCTCCTCCTTTTCCCCTAATTTTCTTACCTTCTTCTAGACGACTGACCGACACATACTAATACATTTATTTTCAGCCAGGCTACTAGACTTACCTGGTAAATAATTAATTATTTACTGTGATGGAGCCACACCTTTATTCTTATTTTATTTATTATATTTACTTTATAACTTACTTACAATAATTTAACTAATTTGAATAAGTAAATTAAGTAAAAATTTAAATTTAATGTCTCTCATATTTTTTATTTGCTAACAATGTCCTCATGACGGTGAGAGGTGAAATAAAAATATATTAATACTAAAATATAAAATTCATATTATTTATTTAAAGGTGATATTTACAGAAACTTTGAAATAAAGAAAATAATTTAACACATACAGAAAATACATTATATTAATACATTCTTTATAGAAAAAACCTTAATATTAACAATATTTTATTCTGTGATTATCTTTTCTCTCATACTCCTGTATATTGAATTTTAACTCCAAGGTTTCTCTCCTTTTTGCCTATATAAGGCCTTCCATTTTTGCTGTTTTTCCTCATTCTTTACTTACTTAAAATATATTATATTCCATCAAATTAATTACATTACTGCTGTTAGTGTTTTTATCTGGGGACTCCTTTTGGTCTAGAAGACTTTTGGTGGCAATTTACAGTATTGGCCAATGGATTTGGAATTCTCAAGACAAGTACATAGAATTTATCTTATGATTTTACTTTTACTCAATAGAAGAGGTAAGAATATAAATATTATTATAATTTATTATTTAGAATCACACTAATGTAAATAATAAAAGACAAATAATAGTAATGTTTAACTTGAAGGTGTTTTAATAAAATAGTTAAGTTAAGGAATGAATCAGACAGCACAAAAGAGGAGGCCCTTTATAGGCAAAAAGGAGAGAGAAAATACATGGGGTTAACAAGTATCCATAAGGGAGTGTGAGAGAAAACTATCACAAAAAAAAGAATGTGCATGTAACAAAAGTGTGCTAAAATGATGCATTAATAAATGATATCACATTTATTTGATATAGTTTAGAGTTCACTTTAGATGTCACACTTAGTAAAAGTTAATTTGAATTTAAAATAGAATATCAAACATTTAAAATAAAGTAATTTGAACTTTTAAGATTTAGTATTAATATTTTTATTTCTCTTTCAACCTGTTATTGAGCATGGTGTTAGGGAGTAAAAATATAAGGGACATTATTATTAATTTTATATAATTACTAAATTTACTTATTGTACTTAGTTAGTTTATTGTAAGTAATTCATTAGTAAATATAAAATAATTAATTGATAATAGGAATTTTAAAAGGTGTTGCTTCATCTCAGTAAAATAAATAATTATTTTACTGGATAAGTCTAGTAGCCTGGCTGACACTCCCTCACTCTAAAAAAACAATAAAAAATGTTATGATTTTTTCTTTTTATATTTCTTTAGCAAGGTAGAAAGACTAGATATCTCCTTCCCAGGTATCCAAGAATCATATTCAGAAGATTTGTTCTTGAATCTCAATAAGTATTCTCTACCTTTTTCAGCAGTAACTATTCTGTCATTCAGAATCTTATCAATTTCTGCCGTCTCAGTGATCTCATTAGGGGTAAAATTTGGTCTTCCCCACCATTTGGGAAATAAATCACTATTGGATGTGTTAGGTTTTAAAAGAGATATTGGAAAAACAGGATGTTTTCCGTCATATAGAGGATATAAGATAAGTTCAACTGCTTTATCACCAACCATTCTTCTGACAACAAATAGACCTAAAAATTGGTCTTTCGATTTAATATTACCTTTTAATTTGAAGTGGACTGTAGAAATCAGTACTTAATCACCCTTTTTAAAAGTGTATTCTTAATAGAATTTGTCTCATCTCCTCTTCTCATATTCAAAGAATTTTTCAATACATTTTTGAGTATGACATCTGCAAAGTTGTGGCATTTGAAGAAAGGATTTTACACCAGGATGTAAATCCAATTTAGGTATTTCATTATTGAGAATTTGGGAAGGGGTATTTGAAAAATATCCAAGCCAGAGCTCAAAAGGCTTTTTCTGAGTAACAGAATGAACAGTGCTATTATAAGCAAATTCCAAACAAGGAAGTAAGGTAACCCAATCATGAGTAAATCTTTCATTGTCTTTGAGCTCAAGGCCAAAGGAACAATACCTTCTTATCATGTCCTCTAAATCAGAATCATTCATTCAGCTAATCCATCATTTTGGGGGTGATGGGAACTAGAAAGTTTCAAATTACAGCCACCAACATCCATCAGAGACATCCAGAATTCAGAAATAAATTTAGGGTCTCTATCAGAGATTATGGCTTTAGGAAATCCAGAAGTATTAAATACTATTGGGACCACCACAAGAAAGCAAATTCTTTAGTGGAAACATCCTTGTGAGTAGGGATAAATTTACACATTTTAGTGAATCTGTCCACAATAACCCAAAAAGAGTTATAACTGCCTTTCCCAGAAAAGGGCAGTCCTGTTACAAAGTCCATGTTTAATATCTGCCATGGTGCGTCAGGAGGTTCAATATGTTACATTAATCCAGCTCTTTTACCAGTCAATCTTTTTGCTTTTTTGCAAGAATCACATGATTCAACATATATTTTGGTGACTTCAGACATATTCACCCACCATGCAGTTTTTTTATTTTCACCATTGTTTTTTCAAGATCAAAATGTCCAGCCAATATGTCATCACAACAAATTTTCAAGATGATTTCTTTCATAGAAGGAGGAATAACAATGACATTACTCAACTTTCTTCTATAATAAAGAATTCCTTCATCAATTAAACATTTACCTTTTTCCAAAGCCTTCTAGTACTTTGGTGAAAGGGTTTTAATTAATGCTTGTATTGAATCATTCTTTGGATCATTTAATATGGTACATAACTTGTTTAAGTCAGTGTCCTTATCATATGAATCCAGAATAAGCTGTAATAGCTCTTCCTCCATATCAACCACCTATATTACATGAATATGAACTATCTCATCTTCAGGAACATATGCAGGATTTGAGTCATCATTTGGCAAAGGTAACCTTGATAACATATCTACATTTTAGTGAACAAAACCAGCCCTATGAATTATTGTCATTCTCCCTCTGTATTCTTGAACAGCTAGCCTCCATCTGAACATATGTCTGTTAGGTATTTTCAAATTTAAGAGGAATTAAACTGAACTGCAGTAAGTAAAAAGTTCAAATTTCTGGTCATTCAGATAATACTGTAGCTTCTCTAGAGCCCACACTACTTCCAAACAGTCTAGTTGAGTGGCACCATATTTCAACTCACTATATCTCAAGGTTCTTGAAATAAAAAGAATTACTACTTCTGATACTTTATCATTTATCACTTGTTTCTGATGGAGGGCAGCAACAAGACCAATAAAACTGGCATCAGTGTATAAAACAAATGGTTGATTAAAGTCTGGTAAAGCAATAATTAGTGATGACATCAAACAATGTTTCATAGTTTCAAAAGCTCTTTGTCTTTCACTATTCCAGAAAAAAGCAAAATCTTTCCTAGTCAACTGGGATCAGGGGAATTCTATGACTTGGTAATTTATAATATACTGTATATAGTATCCACACATTCCCAAAAAACTCTGGAGATCTCTATCTGTGGTAGGAGCCTTCACCTGTTGTATGGCTTCCACTTTGTTTTGGTTAACACATATCTGTAACCCTGAGACAACATGACCAAGCACTTTTAATGAATGGAAACCAAATTTGCATTTCTTCAAAGCAAGTTTCATATTTATCTCATCCATCTTATGGAACAATTTACACAGGTGGTTAAGTTGGTCCTCAAGTTTTTTAGAGAATATGATGATATCATCAATGTAAACAATCAGCAATCCTTCAATTATTTCTTGATGGAATGTGTTATCCATAACTTTTTGAAAAACTGAAGGGGCATTTTTAGGGCCAAATGGCATCCTAATATACTTATAAATACCCATATGAGTAGCAATCATCAGAAAATTTTGGGAATTCTTCTCAAAAGGTACCTGATGATATCCCTTGTTACCATCCAAACAGCTGATATATTTAGCAACTTGTAGGGTAGCATGTTTAGAGCTAATTCTAGGTAAAGGATAGATATCATCAACAGTATAAGTTTTCAGTGCTCTATAATCACCACATAATATGTGGCTTTATCTTCCTCATAAAAAACATGACAAGTGAGATAACACAATATTTAGGTGTTTCAACTACCTTTTCAATAATATTCATTTTTAAAAGGGTAGAGATATTGTCTTCAATATCTTTTCTCTTTGTGGGAGAAGCAAGGTAAGGCTTCCTCTTTAAACTAGGTGGTATTTCAGTTAATGGGAAAGATAATGAAAACATCATTTCTTCTTTTACCAATCCTGATTCATGTGACCAATGAGCAAAGGCCATAAGAAAAGATTTTATCAATTTAGTTATTGAATCATATTCTTCACCAGAAAAATTGTTCTCCAAAAGAAGCATTGTCAATTTCAGAGAAAAGGGCAGGAATTTCTATTGTAGATCTTCCTTTATATTGAAATACAGAATGACATGTGTTCAATCCTGGTGTTAATAACTTCTTGGGGGAGGAATTTTTAAAATTTATATTCCCATTCATCCCCATTGTGAAACATTGATTTGAAGGATCTAAGTTTATTCCATATTTGATTAAAATTTCATTTCCCACAATGAAACAACTACTCAAGTTATCATTTTTCATGACAACAAAATCACATATAGCTCTTTCAAAACCATAATTATATTTGAAAAATACTGTGGCTTTGTATTTACCTATGGGGGAAAAACAGAGCCATAACCTCTTCAATTCTCAGAAATGATAGGCATAAGATTTGATTTATAATTTTGGTCCACTGAAGCAAGTGCTTTTTCAAATACTTCACTTCCTCCAGCTCCAGAATGTAAGACAACCTCAATTTTTTTCCATTTATCAAGACTGTTGCATTGAGAGGGGAAATAATAATTGAACTTTCCTCAAGGTTTTTTATGATCTCAGCATCCTGCACCGTAGATAAATTATTATTCTCAATATTAATGTTATATAAATAATGGATATCCTCTTCCAGCATCAAAATTTCTTGATGATATTCATATGAAATATTGCTGGCACAATCACTTGAAGTATGATCAAGTGCTATTGTGTCATCAGCATGCTCCTCTTGTCACGCGCCACGTGACACTCGAGGCAAAATTAACTCAATAAATCAATAATATCGAGTCCTAAATCTATACTCGAAGCGCAGAAAGCAATTCTCCATAGCAACTGCGATTTTCCTTTGTGTACTTACTATTTAACTGCGCTAGCCTAAACTCTAAATCTAAATTAGTCAATCTCCCAATAGGGTACCTTAGTCCTTTTCAATAAGCGACGCACAGCGCTAGGATCAACAAAATAGTATAGTAGTAGTTTTTTCATTAAAGTTTTGTTAATTAATTAAAAGGGGTAAATTGAGCATGGATAGATATTTAGTGGAGAGGGTCTAAGTGTATGTTAGTAATGGTCAATGGAATGGGAATGCTGCGATGGAAGGGAGGTCAATGCGAAGAGGAACAAAGGATATAAAAGGAGTTGGGTATTTGGTTCGATATTCCTTAGAATTAAATTATAATATCATATTTACATTAATAGTGGTAAATCCTTAAAAGTTAAATCATTGTTATTGTATCTTTCTTTTACCTTCTCAATATTCATTTCTAAATCCTAAATCTTTGATTATTGAGTTTCCAACCCTTCGTGAGATTTTAAGAATTATTATTACCTTGGAACTAGTTTATAATTCTTCTCAATCGAACCTCGAACCTATAGCTATTACTTCGAGTGACCTTCAAATCATTTCCTCGAATCATTCCTCTGTGCTTCGAAGAAGTTTCTAAAATCCCTCATCTCACTTACAGGAACATCCTTGACCTTGTGCGTAGGTCGTCCGGTGACAGTATAATTTAATTCTCCGTAGTTCTCATTCTTTGCACTACTACGTCCTTTTAGGTGTTTCTAAAATTTTAAATGGCGCCTGTTCAATGCACTCCTCCTACGGGCGCTACTACTAGAGCTCGCGCTAGAGGCAGGACAACAGCCACAAGGTCTGTTTCTCGCACTCGCTCTTTGGAACCACTGGACCTTAGGGAACGGCAACATTTAGTTCAATCTGTAGAAGACATTCCACAAGATTTTGAGGATTCTAGTGATGAAAAAGAAGGAGAGGATACAATGCATGAGGCACCATCCGCCCCTGCCAATCACCCTTCTGGCCAATCCTCAGAACCAGGACCATCTAACTCTCTGAAAGATTTCATGAGACTTTTTATGAAAACCCTTTCAAATCCAACGTCTTCAGAGGGATCTAAGTTCAAAACTCCTTCTATGAAATCTCCTGACAAATTCGACGGAGATCACCCCGACAGATTGCGACCCTTCTTGCAAACCTGCAAGCTACTGTTCAATAATGACCCTCGAGCCTTTAACAGCGACCGATCAAAGGTTGTTTATGCTTCTTCATTCCTAGCCGGAAAAGCAGCAAGATGGTTCAAACCTTATCTACTCATTCTTTCTTCGACAGAAACCCACTTACTTATCAATAATTGGGAAAAATTCGAGGACTAACTTTTCACGTTGTTTGGGGACCCTAATGAAACGGACAATGCGGAAATTGAACTTAATTTTCTTCGCATGAGTGATAATGGTAAAGCTTCTGAATATATCTCGAACTTCAGAGCACTTCAAACTCGAGTAGGTTGGAATGATGCTGCCCTTAAGTATCATTTCAAGAAAGGACTTCCTTCGAGGATTCTAGATCAATTAAATCTTCACGGTCAGAAGATGACTACTTTAACGGACTTAATGGATCAAACCCTCGAACTTGACGGCGTTTATCAAGGACAACTTCAACATCGTCGATATGCCAACAAATCTCAAGGCCTAAATTTTAAATCGGGACCTTCTTCACACCCACGACCAAATCAATCCTCCTCGACTCAATCCAAACCCAATAAGGGAAAGGATAAACCTTGACCAAAAGGCTCGACCCCAGGCGATATCAGCAAAGTACTGGATCCTAAAGGGGAACTTAAAGAAGCTGAGAGGAAGAGACGAGCAGATAATGGGTTATGTATGTATTGTGGGGGTAAGCACAAGTTGGAAGACTGTGTAAAGTTGAAGGAAAGAGAAGGTACTAGTTCGAAGTCAAAAAACTAGTAGATAGTTTACTTGTGTGCAAAGCAAACTATCTTATCTCTCCCAGTGCACAGAACCTCCATGTCTTAAGGACTGGAGTTGCCTTAAACCGCTTGAGATTCATTCTTTTTAAGGAGGATATCCCCTTCAGTTGTCTCATAGACTCTGGAGCTTCAATTTCTTTTGTTAGTTTATCTTTTGCCAAGAAGCTTCAACTAACATTTAAAGATATCGATCGAACTCCCATCTATTTGGTCAAATCAGAGGAACCCAAATATTGGGTAAGTAAGAAAGTTTTATGGGTTTTCAACTTTCCGAACTTTCCCCCCTTCGAGTGGGAATTATCAGTCTTGGACGCCCCAAGGATGGACGATACCATTCTTGGCCATGACTTTTTAACGCATTGGAATCCTGAAATTGATTGGACTAAGGGATTGATCACCCCACAATCTAAGTATATTTCTGATTCTTCAATGCAGGTCAATAGGGAGCTAAACAACCCGCCTGACAACATCCTGCTAGAGGACAAGTCTCTGCCAGATGACTTGCAAGCATCTGATCCTTCTCTAAATGAGCGATTGGCTAACCCTTCTAGCTCGATGACTTCACTCGAAGAGGATTTAAATTGCCTCGAAGTAATCAAATTATGCTCTCTCAATACAGGTATCCCCTCGACAGATTCTCTCAAAGATGAAGAGGACGACCAAATAAACGTTGAAGCCATCAAATCAACTCTACCAGAAATCTACCACGATTTCCTCGATGTTTTCTCAATCCTCAAGGCCGATAAGTTACCACCTCATCGACCCTATGACCATCAAATAGAGTTAATAGGCCCAGTACCTCCGGCAGGTCCTGTCTATTCTTTATCGAAGGACGAATCTCAAGTTCTTCGAGACTACATTGCAGAGAATGTAGCCAAAGGTTTCATCAGAGCCAGTAAATCTCCAACCGGCTCCCCTGTCCTCTTTGTAAAAAAGAAGGACGGTAGTCTTAGGTTGTGTGTTGACTATAGAAAGCTCAACACAGTAACTAAGAAGAATGCATATCCTGTTCCTCCTATGTCATTACTTCTTACCCTTTTTAATGGTGCTAATTTCTTTTCTAAAATTGATCTTAGAGGCGCTTACAATCTTATTCGCATTGCGGAAGGTCATGAACCACTGACTGCAATGCGCACTAGATTTGGTAGTTTTGAATATTTAGTTATGCCTTTTGGATTATGTAACACACCTTCAACTTTTCAAACTTTTGTTAATGATATCTTTCAGGATGTTGTTGAACAATTTGTAGTCGTCTATTTAGATGATATTTTAATATTCTCGAAAACACTGGATGAATATATTCATCATGTTTGACAGGTCCTAAATCGTCTTTGAGATCATGGTCTCTACGCCAAGCATAATAAATGCGAATTCCACCTCAAATCAATTGATTTTTTGGGTTTTACGTTGTCCACTGACGGTTTAGTCATGGATGATAAAAAAATCCAGAAAATCCTGGAATGGCCTGAGCCCAAAAACATTAAATCACTCCAAGGATTTTTGGGTTTTGCAAATTTCTATAGAAGATTTATTAAAGATTACTCTAAAACTATTTCCAATCTTACTTCTCCTCTTAGAAAAGATATTCCTTTTGTTTTTACTTCTACAGCACGAAAGGAATTCCAAGCACTAAAAACGGCGTTCACCACAGCCCCAATTCTTCGGCATTTTGATCCTTCTGCCTTGACAATAGTTGAGACAGATGCGAGCGATTATGCTATTGCAGGGGTCATCTCCAAATTAAATCCTGAAACAAATTTGTTTCATCCTGTTGCTTTTGAGTCACGCAAACTCATAGCCGCGGAATTAAATTATGAAATTCATGACAAAGAGCTTTTAGCTATTATCCATTGTCTTAAAAAATGGCGTTCTTTTCTTCTCAGCCTAGATAGTCCTTTTCAAATTTTAACAGATCATAATGCTTTGAAATACTTCATGTCTTCTAAAGTGTTAACCAGGCGTCAAGCCAGGTGGGCTGAATTTTTGTCTGAATTTTCTTTCTCTATTTCCTATTGCCCAGGAAAAAACTGCATTGTCCCAGATATCTTGTCACTTCGGGACGACGTTTACCCACAGCGGGGGGACGCATTTGCTGACAAGAACCCAGCAAATGTGCAATCAATCTTCAACGAATCAATGTTAACGACTCATCAACTTGATTCGATGACAATTCAATCTTTTCAAAATCCACTATCCAACATCCGCGAAGCTCAGTCGAAGGACAATTATTGTTTAGGGTTAAAAGACAAAATACTCTCGAAGCAAGGGGCCAAAAGATTTAGTATTGAATCAGGTCTATTAGTCTTCGAAGGTAGAGTAGTCATACCCGACAACAATGAGATAAAATTATGGATTTTCAACAGTCGACATGATTCTCCGTTAGCTGGTCATTTTGGGGTTGATAAAACCTACCAGTTAATAGCAAGGGATTTCTTCTGGCCAGGTATGACCAAGGAAATCAAGGCCTATATAAAAGCTTGTTACGAATGTAATAGGAATAAGGCTCCCCGTCACCGGAAGCATGGGTTGCTTCAACCACTTCCTATTCCCTCTAAACCTTGGGAATCTTTATCGATGGATTTCATTTTTCAACTTCCTATTTCTAATGATTTTGATGCTATATTAGTAATAGTAGATAGATTTTCAAAAATGTCTATTTTTATTAAAACCACTACTACTGCTACAGCAGAAGATTTGTCAAAATTGTTTCTAGAATATGTATTTTCTAAACACGGCTTACCAAATGATATTATTTCAGATAGAGGCTCATTGTTTGTATCCACATTCTAGACCCAACTGTGTTGACAACTCAATATCACGAGGAATCTCTCCACGGCCTATCACCCTGAAACCAATGGTCAAACAGAAAGAGTTAACCAAATCCTCGAACAATACCTTCGAATGTATGTCAGTTACCAACAAGACGATTGGACCACATGGCTACCATTGGCCGAATTTGCTTATAATAACTCGACTCATTCTTCGACACAACAATCTCCCTTCGAAACCATTTATGGACGACATCCTTGATTCAACTCAATTCATGTAGGAACTAATCATCCTGCGGAACATTATCTTCGAACTATATCACGACTCCAAGAAGAACTTAAAACAAATTTGGAATCAGAGATTTGAAGATACAAGGAACAGGCCGACAAACATCGACAATCTGCTCCTTCCTTTAAACCAGGCGACAAAGTATGGCTCGATGCACGAAAAATTTGAACAACAAGACCATCAAAGAAACTGGCTGAAAAGCGCTTGGGACCATTCGAAATCGACTCTGAAGTCTTTAAAACTGCATTTCGACTCAAGTTACCTCCTAAATGGCAGGCGATTCACCCTGTTTTCCATGTATCTCTCCTGGAACTGGCTCGAGAAATATACCTGGGCAAGAACCAACCCCCTCCGGAACCGGTCGAAGTAGAAGATCATCTAGAGTGGGAAGTAAGTCGTATCCTTGATTCAAGAATACGCAAGGGGAAACTTCAATACCTCGTGGAATGGGAAGGCTTCCTCAATGACTCAGACAAAACATCCTGGGAACCAGCCATCAATGTTTCCAACGCTCCTGAACTCCTAAAATCTTTTCATTCGAAATATCCTTTAAAACCAAAACCTTAAAATTTCTTTATTTAAAATTTTCTTTTCTTTTCTTTCTTTCTTTAAAATCTAAAACATCTCTTAAATTTCTTAGCCTTGTTTTCTTTTTTTCTCTCTTCTTTTTCTTTCTTCTCCTTCTATAAAATTTCCTCCAAAACCAACTAAAATTAAAATCAAAATTAAAATTAAATTAAATAAAATAAAATAAAATAAAATAAAATAAAATAAAATAAAATAAAATAAAATAAAATAAAATAAAATAAAAAAAAATAAAGTAAAATAAAATCAAAATTAAAATAAATAAAATAAAATAAATAGAATAAAACATAAATAATAAAATAAAAAAAAATAATAATAAATCTCTCTAAATATTTTCCTTCTTTTCTTTTTCAATTCTTTAAATACATTCTTTTCTTAAATTTAAAATTCTCTTCAAAAAACTTCTCATCCAAAAAATTTTTTTACTCTCTCTTTTAAAATAAACTTTCTTTCCTTCGAATCATCAAATATTGTACAACACCACCATTTCCTTGAACTTAACTTCAACCCCTGAATCTCCCTATAATAATTCTTCGAAACAAACAAATCTTCTTTTCAAACTCTCTTAAAATTCTAAATTCTGTTTTTTCTCTTTTCTTTCTTCTTCCTCTCTTTTCAACTAAAATTTCTTTAAAAAAAATTTTTTTTCAAAAATCCTCAATTTAACAAATTCATCTCAATCACAAAACCGTTTCTTTTTTCTCTCTCTTTTCTTATATAAAAATTTTTCTTTGATAAAAAAAAAAAAAAAAAACACTAAAACTTCCTTCAATTAAAACAACCTTTTTTCCTTTCTTTAAAATTCCTCTTTCAAATTCTAAAATTTTTTTTAAAAAAAAACTTCTTTTTCTTTTTTTTCTTTTCTTTTTATCTCTCTCTCAAATCTTATAAAATTAACAACATTCACCTACAATGAAAAAAAAATAATACTAGTAATAAAATAAAATAAAAAATAAAATAAAATTAAAATACAATTTTTTTTCTACTTCTTTACATCTCCTTTTCTTTTCAAATCTTTTCTTTTAACTTCTCTCGAACCAATCTTTTCATTTTCTCCAAAACTACCCTTATTTCCTTCCTGCATTTCTCAAATACCTCCTCCTCTCCTACCGGAACCACCTCTCCCATCTCCAATAGCTCCTCTGCCACGTCGAAGGAAGCAGCATCAATAATAGTGTTGACCTCCCCACATAGTTCTTCCGCGAACCTTACTCGTCGACCTTGACGAGGTTTCTTCGACCACACCTGGTCCAGGGTGTCTTCAGGCTCTTCAACTACTTCCGTGGCTGGAGGATTTGCCTCAGTTGGTATAACCGGCGCAGGCTCCGCAATCGGCTCTTCAAGGTTATTTGATGTCTAAAACATTAAAAAAAAAAAAATTCTCATCAGTAACTTCATCCTTAAAACAAACAAATAAAACTTACCTCGAAGATGGGGTCAGGCTCTAGAAATAACCTGGGCGCCACTTCGACCTCTACCTCTCTCTCTTCCTCATCGTCCTCGATGACCACCCGTCGTTTCTTGGGTGCCCGCCCTGGAACAGGGACTTCATCTTCATCCTCCTCCACCGATTCATCAACCTCTTCCTTGACACCTCGCTTCGAACTCGTGGCCTGGGTTACCAAGGTTGAGATCTCGTTGTTCAACTCCTTATCATTTTCCCCCACCGATTGTTCATCTTCAATCGAGACATCCCAAATGTCTTCGACCACCTCTTTTGTCAGTATAGTCTAGTATATAAGTATGATATAATAGTGTTATTTTATGGTCCTACTACTTATTAATAAATGATTTAGTGATTAAACCTCAGAGGAAGACTAATAGAATAGTTATACTCAAATAAAACTCACAATACTTGGATTTAAATGCGTGCTAGTGGTGGAAAATAGAAGAATAAAATATAGTTATAGCTTTTATAAAGATAATATCAATTTATAAGGGCTTTATAATATATTTATGAATACTAATGATTGTATTGTAGTGTTTTTTTGAAGTGTAGTAATTGAATGATGATAATAAACCGTCAAAATCCCTTCTTACTTATACCCAAATCCACTGGAGTGCACTGACCTTCAATCCAGATGATGTCACTGCTATCCCCGGAAATTACAGCACTGTGAGGGCCCATCACCTCCCCATGGCGTCCACTTCAAGCAGTTTCAACACCCAGACCTCCAGTAAGGACCCTCCATCACTATTAATAATAACACAGAGTCATACCATAAATAGAAAACCCAGATAAAAGCGGATACCATAAAGAAACAGGTAAAATAAATGATCAAAAAGAGATTTAATGAAACTAAAAGCATATAAAGGAAACAAATAAAATGTCCAAGCCCCCAATAACATCCCCAAGAATCCACATTAACCCAAAAACATCTTTCCAACCCATAAATCCGTGAATAACCATCCAAGGAAGTAATTTTAGTTGTCCAAACTAAGTGTATGCGCCTGATATAGGTGTCTATGCTTCTGTAGGCGTTGTGAGTCCACTGATTTCGTCCATATGACCTAAAATAAGCAGAAAAACAAAGTTTATAGGCTATTAAGGGGCTAAAACCCACTTATATACCTAAATATACATAATATACTGCATATTTCACTGAATATGAGATTTATGTATACATATAAGCTTATGTATGTCAATAATTACTTCATATCACTTAAGATAAGTATATTAGGACTCCATTAACACCTTAATAAGTATTATTAGGCCATGGATAAGCTATTTAAACTATTATAAATTATATAATAGAATAATAATTATATATATATATAACAAAATAATATATATTATTATTTTAACCTTATTTTTAAGATATAAGCTTAATCTAGTTAAGGTTATCTTATTTTAAGCATAAGAAATACTCAGTCCTAAGGATATTTAGGCTGACACTCCCTCACCCCAAAAAAAACAATAAAAAAAATGTTAAGACATTTTAATTAATCTTAAGGAATGAAATAATAAAATAAAAAAATAATTTTTATAATACATATACTGAATGAACAGTATTATTTAGATTTAAATTTTTTCAAGAGATTTTTAAGATCAGAGATTTCATTTTCTGGAATCCACTGGTCATATTCACTTGATTTATTTTTAAATCTTAATAGATACTCAACTCCCTTTTCTTTAGTAAGGTGTCTCTTTTTAAGTATCTTTTCAATTTCTGCTTTTTCCACTATTTCTTCAGGTTGCTGTTTATGCCTTCCTGATCTTCTTGGAAAGAGAGCAGTATCATTAGAATGGTATGGTTTTATAAGAGAAATAGGAAATACTGGATGTTTTCTATCATAAGGTGCATATAGAATAACCTCAACAGCATTATTACCAACCATCTTTTTAACTACAAATGGTCCAATGAATGGATCCTTCAATTTAACATTACCATTTAAATTGAAATGTAGCATTGAAATAAGGACTTCATCACCCTCTTTGAACATTTGTTCTTTATGGGCTTTATCCTATCTTTTCTTTTCATACTCAAAAGCCTTATTTATACATTCTTGAGCATGTTTTCTGCATAATTCTTGCATCTGAAGAAAAGATTTAGTACCTGGATGAATATCCAATCTAGGTAACTTATTAAGAGTTTTAGCAGGGGTATTAGGTACATAACCCAATCATAACTCAAATGGCTTTTTGCCAGTGACAGAATGTACTGTACTATTATATGCAAATTCTAAACCTGGGATAAGGGTTACCCAATCATGCGTGAATTTGTCATTGTCTTTAAAATTAAGACCAAAAGCACAGTATCTTCTTATCATATCTTCTAAGGTTTGTATCATTCTTTCTGCTAGCCCATCAGTTTGTGGATGGTGTGCTGTAGAAAGTTTTAATTGACACCCTGAAACATCCATAAGTGACGTCCAGAACTCAGAAGTAAATTTAGGATCTCTGTCAGAAACTATTGCTTTGGGGAAATCTGCTTTATTTAACATTTGTGTCCACCATAAAAAAGCTAAGTCCTTTGCAGAAACCTCTTTGTGGGTAGGAATAAATTTACACATCTTTGTAAATCTATCTACAATTACCCAGCAGGAGTTATAACTCTTATGCCCTGCTATTGGTAAACCTGTTACAAAGTCCATGTTAATGATTTCCCATGGAGCTTTTGGTTGCTCAATTTGTTGTAATAAACCAGCTCTTTTTCCTGTTAATCTTTTAGATTTTTGACAAGAATCACATGTTTCAACATATTTCTGAACATCCTCAGACATGTTAATCCACCAAGCTGTGTTTTTTACTCTGGTTAATGTTTTATGGTAGTCAAAATGACCTGCTAATATATCATCATGACATATACTTAACATTAACTCCTTCATTGAAGGGGGCATTACAATTACATTACTTAATTTTTTCCTGTAATATATAAAACCATCCTCAATGGAAAATTTTCCTTTCTCTAATGCCTCTTTATACTTATTTGGTAATGTTTTTATTAAAACATTCATTGAAGCATTAGATGGATCATTTAATATTGTAGTTAATTTACTTAAGTCAGGATCTGAATTATAATTATCAAGAATTGATTGCATAAATTCATCCTCAAGATCTACAATATAAATGCCATAAATGTTAATAATCTCTGATTCAGGAACATAAGCAGGATTATCATCATTATTAGGCAGAGGTACTCTAGATAACAGATCTACATTAGAGTGCAAGGTTCCTGCTCTATGTGTAATAGTCATCCGTCCTCTGTATTCTTGTACAGCTAATTGCCATCTAAACATGTGTCTATTAGGAGTTTTCATGTTTAAGAGTGACTTAACTGCACTACAGTCAGTTATTAGCTCAAATTTTTGGCCTTCAAGGTAATAATGTAGCTTTTCAAGAGCCCATACTACTGCCAAACATTCAAGTTGAGTAGCACCATATTTCAATTCACCACTTCTCAGAGTACGTGAAATATAGCAGATTACTACTTCTGACATTTTACCTTCAATAAGTTGTTTTTGATGCAAAGCAGCACCCAGTCCAATAAAACTTGCATCTGTATATAATACAAAAGGTAATTGGAAATCTGGTAATCCCAAGATAGGAGCTGTCATTAAACATTCTTTCAACTTATGAAAATCTTGTTGTCTTTCATTATTCCAAATGAAAGCTTCTGATTTCTTTATCAGTGTGGTCAGTGGTGCAGCAATTGATTGGTAGTTTTTTATATATTGTCTATAATAACCACACATTCCAAGAAAAGATTGTACATCCTTCACATTTTGAGGAATGCCAATATTCTTTATTGCAGCCACTTTATTTTGGTCTACACATATTTGTAAGCCAGATACAATATGACCAAGCACTTTTAAAGATTCAAACCCAAATTTACATTTTTTCAATGCAAGGGTCATTTTTATTTCATCCATTTTCTGAAATACTTTCCTTAAATGGATTAAGTGTTCATCAAAAGTTTTAGAGAACACTATGATGTCATCAATGTATACCATTAACCATCCCTCAATCATTTCATTATGGAATTTTATATCCATTAACTTTTGAAATACTGATGGAGCATTCTTTGGTCCAAATGGCATTCTGACATACTTATAAATTCCCATGTGTGTTGTTATCAACAAAAAGTTCTGTGAATTCTTTTCAACAGGAATTTGATGGTACCCTTTATTTCCATCTAGGCAACTTATATATTTAGCACCTTTAAGGGTAGCATGTATAGAGGCAATCCTTGGCAAGGGATAAATATCATCTACTGTAAATGTATTTAATGCTCTATAATCACCGCACAGTCTTGCTTTATCTTGTTCATAAGAAATCAGCACTGGTGATATTACACAATATTTTGGTGTAGTTTCAACCTTCTCAAGAAATAACATCTTAATATTATCCTCTATGTCTTTCCTCTTCATTGGTGAAGCAGGGTATGGTTTCTTTTTAAGACTAGCAGGAATATTATCCATATCACAGGTTAAACTAATTTTCATTTCATGTTCTTTTACAAGGCCAAGTTCATTTGTACCATGTGCAAAAGCCATTGGAAAAGCTTTAATTAATTCCAAAATATTATCTTTCTCAGTTTCACTTATCTGAGTGCCAAATGATGCTTTTGAAATTTCTGTTTCCAGAAGTTCCAACTCATTGGATTCTCTTCCTTTAGACGTGGAATTTGTTACTGACTCAATGTGTAAGACTGTGTTAAAAGAATTTATTTTAAATTTCCTTTTACCATTCATGCCAATTGTAAAATTGTTATTAGCAGGGTCTAATTTTACACCAAATTTTGTCAGAATATCATTTCCAATGATAAAACAGTTACTACAATTTGTATTATCCATTACTACAAAGTCACAAGTTACCCTTACATAACCATGTTGGTGTTTAAAGAAAACAGCAGCTTTGTATTTACCAATGGGGTGTAGTACTGATCCAAAACCTCTCCAATTTTTATTCTGAAGTGGTTCAAGCTTAAACTTATATTCACTATCAATTTTCTGTAATGTATTAGTGGAAACAACTGAACCAGCAGCTTCTGTGTCCAATACTATATTAACATTTTCACCAGAAATGATAGCTGGAACCGTGATAGGTGTCATTCTAAAGTTATCAGCTTGTATATCCTTAATGATTTCAGCATCCTCAAAATTCATTAAAGATTCATTTGAGTCCATATTTAATATTGGATTTTCAAAGATGGACAAATCATCTTCCAACATACAGACTTCATTTTCATCACTATATGAGATATTGCTGTCATAATCACTTGATTCTTTACTTTTTTCAGTTTCAGTTTCAGATTCACGTTGATTTTCAACAATATTTATGTTTTTCTCACATTTGTGACCTTTGACCCAAGGTTTGTTACACTTATAACAAGTATTTGTTTCATACTTTTTAGGTACTACAGGTGCAGTAGGTTTTTTCTGCTTCTCCTGAAGTGTTTTTGAATTCTGAGTTTTTACAGGTTCAACATTTTGCTTATAAGTGGAATACCTTGATTCATACTTATGGTTTAATAATATTTCATTGCAAATATTAATAAAGTCAGAATATTCAGTAACATTTAATGTTCTAGCTACAACAATGTCTCTGACAGATATAGGTAATTTGTATATTATCTTATCTTTCCATAAGTTAAAATTCATATGAGGCTCAATGGCTTTTAATATTTTGTTTAAATTCATTAAAAATACCATAGGTTTGTCACCATTCAACGGATTATACCTAGTCTTCTCATACAGTCTCTGCTGAGTAAGCCTGAATTTAGAACCTCCAAATTGTTTTTCAATAAGTTGTTTCCATTCAGCCCAAGAGTAGTCTCTACCCTCACTTAAGACAGCTTCAAACCATAATAAAGCAACATCCTTAAATAAAGAAATTAATTTTGATGTTATCTCTTCATCTGGTAACTTATATGAGAATTTCAAGTTGTCAATTCTTTGAATAAAATGTTGCTAATAAGAGCTGGCTTCCCCATCATAAGTTGGGTACTGATCTATTTTAGGCCAGTTCTTCTGATTGGATTTTATCTCACTAATCTTAGGTAAATTCAACAACTCATTCACTTTTGATAAGTGGTCTTGTATTTCTTCCTGCACGTATTTGTGACTTACATTTTCAGATTTGACACTACCACCAGATGGTTTTAATTGTGGTGGTACAGGGAAGGAATGAGATTCACTTTTGCCAATGAAAGGATTATTATTATATTGATTATACTTATGATTATCCTGGTTCATCAGTAGATTGGCAGTTTCAAACTCAACTTTAGTTAATCTTTGTAGCAGCTCAGAGACACTTTGATTTGTGTGTGCAAAAGATAACTTTTTTCTTGATTCAGTTTTTAATAAATGTGTTTCATATAATTTTTCTAACTCACAAAATTTGTTTGAAAGGTCATTATATTTAATACTCAATGAATCATATTTAAGAGTTAGAGACAAATGTTCTTTCTCTAATTCTTTATTATGTGTTGCTAATTGAGAAATGTTCAATGTCAAGGATGAAATTGTATCACTAGTGAGCTTAACTGTCTGTTCCTCACAATCAGTCATTCTATTCCACAATGCTGAAACAATTCTATGGACAGTTGGATTATTGTTAAAATATTCCATGTCCTCCTTTTCAATTCTCTCACTCTACTGTGAACTTCTCATCTCACTAGTAGGTGGTTGCAACTGAGGATTAACTGTATTATCATTGTATATAGTACTGTTATTATGGACAAAAGACAAGTCAGGTGTATCTACTCTAAAACCTAAATTTCTTAAATCCTCCTCTATTTTTTGTACAGATTTAACATCAATAGAATTACCTATATTGTAATTATCAGTATTATGTCTAATCTGAGAGGGTAAGTTACTTACCAAGGGATGGTTGCCAGTCCTGATTTTTGGCGCTTTTTTCCCTTGTAAGGGTGAGCTGAGGAAGTCAGATGAGGGGGCGGATCCCTGTTGCAACTGTGGCTTGTCCACTGTTGGTGAAACCAGTCCCATTTCCATTTGTCTACCAGGATTTTCTCCTGGGAGTGAGTGGACCCTCCTTGGGTAGGGGGTTGCTGATTTGATTGACTGGGCTGGCCTCCCTTTAATTCTGCCATTGCCTGATTCATCTGCTGAAATCCTACCTTGCAATTGTTTTGCAACTGCTCTACCTCTTTGAACATGAGAGATGTTGATTCCTCTAGCTTCAGAACCTGTTTGGCCAGGTGGGACAGTTGATCCTGAAGAGGAGGAGACATCTTTTTGATAGTTATCTTTTTTAAGAGGGCGTCCTTTTCCTCTATACTCATGCTTTCTGGCTGGGGGTACTGTTGTCCCTCCATGGTGATGTCCTGGAAAGTTTTTATTAGCTTTAGACCTGGTATTATAAGCAGGCTGTTCACTTACACTATCCTGGGGAGCACTCATATTGTTCAGAATAACAATATTTTACGTCTACAAAAGGAAAAAACTCTGTGGAATTAGTAGACAAATAATATTAGCAATTATATTACTAATAAAAAGCAATGGAGCTTACCCTGAATTTATATCTTTATTTATTTAAATAAATTATAAGAAAAATTCAAAAAAATCTGTTAAAAATATAATAATAAGTTTAAATAGACCTCTATAAGGGTGAATATTTAGCTTACCAAGCTTTAGCCAAATACCAATTTTATTGGGTGTTATATTGGTGTCCAAATACCAAGTGAAATTGGGTTTATATTGGGTACAGTTACTACTGTAAATATCTAATTTTTATGATAAAAATTAGTACAATTATTATAAGGGTTCTTTTCCGCAATCAATGAGTTATGATGACCCACTAATATGCAGAAGACCCAAATATTTGGTTAATTTTGAGTTGTACTAAGGTAAAAATCACGTCCCAAGGCTTATACTAAATAATAAGTAAAATATAAGGAAAGACCCCCAATTGTCAGTATAGTCTAGTATATAAGTATGATATAATGGTGTTATTTTATGGTCCTACTACTTATTAATAAATGATTTAGTGATTAAACCTCAGGGGAAGACTAATAAAATAGTTATACTCAAATAAAACTCACAATACTTGGATTTAAATGCGTGCTAGTGGTGGAAAATAGAAGAATAAAATATAGTTATAGCTTTTATAAAGATAATATCAATTTATAAGGGCTTTATAATATATTTCTGAATACTAATAATTGTATTGTAGTGTTTTTTTGAAGTGTAGTAATTGAATGATGATAATAAACCGTCAAAATCCCTTCTTACTTATACCCAAATCCACTGGAGTGCACAGACCTTCAATCCAGATGATGTCACTGCTATCCCCGGCAATTACAGCACTGTGACGGCCCATCAGCTCCCCATGGCGTCCACTTCAAGCAGTTTCAACACCCAGACCTCAAGTAAGGACCCTCCATCACTATTAATAATAACACAGAGTCATACCATAAATAGAAAACCCAGATAAAAGCGGATACCATAAAGAAACAGGTAAAATAAATGATCAAAAAGAGATTTAATGAAACTAAAAGAATATAAAGGAAACAAATAAAATGTCCAAGCCCCCAATAACATCCCCAAGAATCCACATTAACCCAAAAACATCTTTCCAACCCATAAATCCGTGAATAACCATCCAAGGAAGTAATTTTAGTTGTCCAAACTGGGTGTATGTGCCTGATATAGGTGTCTATGCTTCTGTAGGCGTTGTGAGTCCACTGATTTCGTCCATATGACCTAAAATAAGCAGAAAAACAAATTTTATAGGCTATTAAGGGGCTAAAACCCACTTATATACCTAAATATACATAATATACTGCATATTTCACTGAATATGAGATTTATGTATACATATAAGCTTATGTATGTCAATAATTACTTCATATCACTTAAGATAAGTATATTATGACTCCATTAAAACCTTAATAAGTATTATTAGGCCATGGATAAGCTATTTAAACTATTATAAATTATATAATAGAATAATAATTATATATATATATAATAAAATAATATATATTATTATTTTAACCTTATTTTTAAGATATAAGCTTAATCTAGTTAAGGTTATCTTATTTTAAGCATAAGAAATACTCAGTCCTAAGGATATTTAGGCTGACATCTTTGGTCTTCGGAACTACCCAAAATTTAGTTTTTGTAAATCGTTTTTCGATTTCCGCATTCTTCGTCAACGCATCGCACGCCACTCGCCGCCAACGGCAAAACTCGCATTTCTGGTGAGGGCCTCGAGTTGCCGTACTTTCGACACAGAAATATTCCATGCTCTCACAAGACGTGCAAGTCTGTGAAAACTGTCGTGTTATTATTTCCCCATCCGCTTTAGGGTGTGGAGGCGTGGGTGTGGGAGTAGGGCAGTTCATTATAAAATAAATAATTAAGAGGTGAGGGAAAAAAGTATTAGACAAGGGAAATTAGTGTGGGAAGATGGCTCAAGCTCAACGGAGTTCGCGTTTTTTATACCCGGGCATCTGTCAAGCGCCACGTGACACTTGAGGCGAAATTAACTCAATAAATCAATAATATCGAGTCCTAAATCTATACTCGAAGCGCAGAAAGAAATTCTCCATAGCAACTGCGATTTTCCTTTGTGTACTTACTATTTAACTGCGCTAGCCTAAACTCTAAATCTAAATTAGTCAATCTCCCAATAGGGTACCTTAGTCCTTTTCAATAAGCGACGCACAGCGCTAGGATCAACGAAATTGTCAGCCTAAATATCCTTAGGACTGAGTATTTCTTATGCTTAAAATAAGATAACCTTAAGTAGATTAAGCTTATATCTTAAAAATAAGGTTAAAATAATAATATATATTATTTTATTATATATATATATAATTATTATTCTATTATATAATTTATAATAGTTTAAATAGCTTATCCATGGCCTAATAATACTTATTAAGGTTTTAATGGAGTCATAATATACTTATCTTAAGTGATATGAAGTAATTATTGACATACATAAGCTTATATGTATACATAAATCTCATATTCAGTGAAATATGCAGTATATTATGTATATTTAGGTATATAAGTGGGTTTTAGCCCCTTAATAGCCTATAAAATTTGTTGTTCTGCTTATTTTAGGTCATATGGACGAAATCAGTGGACTCACAACGCCTACAGAAGCATAGACACCTATATCAGGCACATACACCCAGTTTGGACAACTAAAATTACTTCCTTGGATGGTTATTCACGGATTTATGGGTTGGAAAGATGTTTTTGGGTTAACGTGGATTCTTGGGGATGTTATTGGGGGCTTGGAAATTTTATTTGTTTCCTTTATATGCTTTTAGTTTCATTAAATCTCTTTTTGATCATTTATTTTACCTGTTTCTTTATGGTATCCGCTTTTATCTGGGTTTTCTATTTATGGTATGACTCTGTGTTATTATTAATAGTGATGGAGGGTCCTTACTGGAGGTCTGGGTGTTGAAACTGCTTGAAGTGGAAGCCATGGGGAGGTGATGGGCCCTCACAGTGCTGTAATTGCCGGGGATAGCAGTGACATCATCTGGATTGAAGGTCTGTGCACTCCAGTGGATTTGGGTATAAGTAAGGAGGGATTTTGACGGTTTATTATCATCATTCAATTACTACACTACAAAAAAACACTACAATACAATTATTAGTATTCAGAAATATATTATAAATCCCTTATAAATTGATATTATCTTTATAAAAGCTATAACTATATTTTATCCTTCTATTTTCCACCACTAGCACGCATTTAAATCCAAGTATTGTGAGTTTTATTTGAGTATAACTATTCTATTAGTCTTCCCCTGAGGTTTAATCACTAAATCATTTATTAATAAGTAGTAGGACCATAAAATAACACTATTATATCATACTTATATACTAGACTATACTGACAATTGGGGGTCTTTCCTTATATTTTACTTATTATTTAGTATAAGCCTTGGGACGTTATTTTTACCTTAGTACAACTCAAAATTAACCAAATATTTGGGTCTTCTGCATATTAGTGGGTCATCATAACTCATTGATTGCGGAAAAGAACCCTTATAATAATTGTACTAATTTTTTATCATAAAAATTAGATATTTACAGTAGTAACTGTACCCAATATAAACCCAATTTCACTTGGTATTTGGACACCAATATAACACCCAATAAAATTGGTATTTGGCTAAAGCTTGGTAAGCTAATTATTCACCCTTATAGAGGTCTATTTAAACTTATTATTATATTTTTAACAGATTTTTTCGAATTTTTCTTATATTTTATTTAAATAAATAAAGATATAAATTCAGGGTAAGCTCCATTGCTTTTTTATTAGTAATATAATTGCTAATATTATTTGTCTACTAATTCCACAGAGTTTTTTCCTTTTGTAGACGTAAAATATTGTTATTCTGAACAATATGAAGGCTCCCTAGGATAGTGTAAGTGAACAGCCTGCTTATAATACCAGGTCTAAAGCTAATAAAAACTTTCCAGGACATCACCATGGAGGGACAACAGTACCCCCAGCCAGAAAGCATGAGTATAGAGGAAAAGGACGCCCTCTTAAAAAAGATAACTATCAAATAGGCGTCTCCTCCTCTTCAGGATCAACTGTCCCACCTGGCCAAACAGGTTCTGAAGCTAGAGGAATCAAAATCTCTCATGTTCAAAGAGGTAGAGCAGTTGCAAAACAATTGCAAGGTAGGATTTCAGCAGATGAATCAGGCAATGGCAGAATTAAAGGGAGGCCAGCCCAGTCAATCAAATCAGCAACCCCCTACCCAAGGAGGGTCCACTCACTCCCAGGAGAAAATCCTGGTAGACAAATGGAAATGGGACTGGTTTCACCAACAGTGGACAAGCCACAGTTGCAACAGGGATCCGCCCCCTCATCTGACTTCCTCAGCTCACCCTTACAAGGGAAAAAAGCGCCAAAAATCAGGACTGGCAACCATCCCTTGGTAAGTAACTTACCCTCTCAGATTAGACATAATACTGATAATTACAATATAGGTAATTCTATTGATTTTAAATCTGTACAAAAAATAGAGGAGGATTTAAGAAATTTAGGTTTTAGAGTAGATACACCTGACTTGTCTTTTGTCCATAATAACAGTACTATATACAATGATAATACAGTTAATCCTCAGTTGCAACCACCTACTAGTGAGATGAGAAGTTCACAGGAGAGTGAGAGAATTGAAAAGGAGGACATGGAATATTTTAACAATAATCCAACTGTCCATAGAATTGTTTCAGCATTGTGGAATAGAATGACTGATTGTGAGGAACAGACAGTTAAGCTCACTAGTGATACAATTTCATCCTTGACATTGAACATTTCTCAATTAGCAACTCATAATAAAGAATTAGAGAAAGAACATTTGTCTCTAACTCTTAAATATGATTCATTGAGTATTAAATATAATGACCTTTCAAACAAATTTTGTGAGTTAGAAAAATTATATGAAACACATTTATTAAAAACTGAATCAAGAACAAAGTTATCTTTTGCACACACAAATCAAAGTGTCTCTGAGCTGCTACAAAGATTAACTAAAGTTGAGATTGAAACTGCCAATCTACTGATGAACCAGGATAATCATAAGTATAATCAATATAATAATAATCCTTTCATTGGCAAAAGTGACTCTCATTCCTTCCCTGTACCACCACAATTAAAACCATCTGGTGGTAGTGTCAAATCTGAAAATGTAAGTCACAAATACGTGCAGGAAGAAATACAAGACCATTTATCAAAAGTGAATGAGTTGTTGAATTTACCTAAGACTAGTGAGATAAAATCCAATCAAAAGAACTGGCCTAAGATAGATCAGTACCCAACTTATGATGGGGAAGCCAGCTCTGATTGGCAACATTTTATTCAAAGAATTGACAACTTGAAATTCTCATATAAGTTACCAGATGAAGAGATAACATCAAAATTAATTTCTTTATTTAAGGATGTTGCTTTATTATGGTTTGAAGCTGTCTTAAGTGAGGGTAGAGACTACTCTTGGGCTGAATGGAAACAACTTATTGAAAAACAATTTGGAGGTTCTAAATTCAGGCTTACTCAGCAAAGACTGTATGAGAAGACTAGGTATAATCCGTTGAATGGTGACAAACCTATGGTATTTTTAATGAATTTAAACAAAATATTAAAAGCCATTGAGCCTCATATGGATTTTAACTTATGGAAAGATAAGATAATATACAAATTACCTATATCTGTCAGAGACATTGTTGTAGCTAGAACATTGAATGTTACTGAATATTCTGACTTTATTAATATTTGCAATGAAATATTATTAAACCATAAGTATGAATCAAGGTATTCCACTTATAAGCAAAATGTTGAACCTGTAAAAACTCAGAATTCAAAAACACTTCAGGAGAAGCAGAAAAAACCTACTGCACCTGTAGTACCTAAAAAGTATGAAACAAATACTTGTTATAAGTGTAACAAACCTTGGGTAAAAGGTCACAAATGTGAGAAAAACATAAATATTGTTGAAAATCAACGTGAATCTGAAACTGAAACTGAAAAAAGTAAAGAATCAAGTGATTATGACAGCAATATCTCATATAGTGATGAAAATGAAGTCTGTATGTTGGAAGATGATTTGTCCATCTTTGAAAATCCAATATTAAATATGGACTCAAATGAATCTTTAATGAATTTTGAGGATGCTGAAATCATTAAGGATATACAAGCTGATAACTTTAGAATGACACCTATCACGGTTCCAGCTATCATTTCTGGTGAAAATGTTAATATAGTATTGGACACAGGAGCTGCTGGTTCAGTTGTTTCCACTAATACATTACAGAAAATTGATAGTGAATATAAGTTTAAGCTTGAACCACTTCAGAATAAAAATTGGAGAGGTTTTGGATCAGTACTACACCCCATTGGTAAATACAAAGCTGCTGTTTTCTTTAAACACCAACATGGTTATGTAAGGGTAACTTGTGACTTTGTAGTAATGGATAATACAAATTGTAGTAACTGTTTTATCATTGGAAATGATATTCTGACAAAATTTGGTGTAAAATTAGACCCTGCTAATAACAATTTTACAATTGGCATGAATGGTAAAAGGAAATTTAAAATAAATTCTTTTAACACAGTCTTACACATTGAGTCAGTAACAAATTCCACGTCTAAAGGAAGAGAATCCAATGAGTTGGAACTTCTGGAAACAGAAATTTCAAAAGCATCATTTGGCACTCAGATAAGTGAAACTGAGAAAGATAATATTTTGGAATTAATTAAAGCTTTTCCAATGGCTTTTGCACATGGTACAAATGAACTTGGCCTTGTAAAAGAACATGAAATGAAAATTAGTTTAACCTGTGATATGGATAATATTCCTGCTAGTCTTAAAAAGAAACCATACCCTGCTTCACCAATGAAGAGGAAAGACATAGAGGATAATATTAAGATGTTATTTCTTGAGAAGGTTGAAACTACACCAAAATATTGTGTAATATCACCAGTGCTGATTTCTTATGAACAAGATAAAGCAAGACTGTGCGGTGATTATAGAGCATTAAATACATTTACAGTAGATGATATTTATCCCTTGCCAAGGATTGCCTCTATACATGCTACCCTTAAAGGTGCTAAATATATAAGTTGCCTAGATGGAAATAAAGGGTACCATCAAATTGCTGTTGAAAAGAATTCACAGAACTTTTTGTTGATAACAACACACATGGGAATTTATAAGTATGTCAGAATGCCATTTGGACCAAAGAATGCTCCATCAGTATTTCAAAAGTTAATGGATATAACATTCCATAATGAAATGATTGAGGGATGGTTAATGGTATACATTGATGACATCATAGTGTTCTCTAAAACTTTTGATGAACACTTAATCCATTTAAGGAAAGTATTTCAGAAAATGGATGAAATAAAAATGACCCTTGCATTGAAAAAATGTAAATTTGGGTTTGAATCTTTAAAAGTGCTTGGTCATATTGTATCTGGCTTACAAATATGTGTAGACCAAAATAAAGTGGCTGCAATAAAGAATATTGGCATTCCTCAAAATGTGAAGGATGTACAATCTTTTCTTGGAATGTGTGGTTATTATAGACAATATATAAAAAACTACCAATCAATTGCTGCACCACTGACCACACTGATAAAGAAATCAGAAGCTTTCATTTGGAATAATGAAAGACAACAAGCTTTTAATAAGTTGAAAGAATGTTTAATGATAGCTCCTATCTTGGGATTACCAGATTTCCAATTACCTTTTGTATTATATACAGATGCAAGTTTTATTGGACTGGGTGCTGCTTTGCATCAAAAACAACTTATTGAAGGTAAAATGTCAGAAGTAGTAATCTGCTATATTTCACGTACTCTGAGAAGTGGTGAATTAAAATATGGTGCTACTCAACTTGAATGTTTGGCAGTAGTATGGGCACTTGAAAAGCTACATTATTACCTGGAAGACCAAAAATTTGGGTTAATAACTGACTGTAGTGCAGTTAAGTCACTCTTAAACATGAAAACTCCTAATAGACACATGTTTAGATGGCAATTAGCTGTACAAGAATACAGAGGACGGATGACTATAACACATAGAGCAGGAACCTTGCACTCTAATGTAGATCTGTTATCTAGAGTACCTCTGCCTAATAAT
This sequence comes from Hemileia vastatrix, assembly GCA_030280995.1. NCBI lineage: Eukaryota > Fungi > Basidiomycota > Pucciniomycetes > Pucciniales > Zaghouaniaceae > Hemileia > Hemileia vastatrix. Next base: position 8,908,475 of record JASXTE010000013.1, read on the forward strand.
GATGATAATCCTGCTTATGTTCCTGAGTCAGAGATTATTAACATTTATGACATTTATATTGTAGATCTTGAGGATGAATTTATGCAATCAATTCTTGATAATTATAATTCAGATCCTGACTTAAGTAAATTAACTACAATATTAAATGATCCATCTAATGCTTCAATGAATGTTTTAATAAAAACATTACCAAATAAGTATAAAGGGGCATTAGAGAAAGGAAAATTTTCCATTGAGGATGGTTTTATATATTACAGGAAAAAATTAAGTAATGTAATTGTAATTCCCCCTTCAATGAAGGAGTTAATGTTAAGTATATGTCATGATGATATATTAGCAGGTCATTTTGACTACCATAAAACATTAACCAGAGTAAAAAACACAGCTTGGTGGATTAACATGTCTGAGGATGTTCAGAAATATGTTGAAACATGTGATTCTTGTCAAAAATCTAAAAGATTAACAGGAAAAAGAGCTGGTTTATTACAACAAATTGAGCAACCAAAAGCTCCATGGGAAATCATTAACATGGACTTTGTAACAGGTTTGCCAATAGCAGGCCATAAGAGTTATAACTCCTGCTGGGTAATTGTAGATAGATTTACAAAGATGTGTAAATTTATTCCTACCCACAAAGAGGTTTCTGCAAGGGACTTAGCTTTTTTATGGTGGACACAAATGTTAAATACAGCAGGTTTCCCCAAAGCAATAGTTTCTGAAAGAGATCATAAATTTACTTCTGAGTTCTGGACGTCACTTATGGATGTTTCAGGGTGTCAATTAAAACTTTCTACAGCACACCATCCACAAACTGATGGGCTAGCAGAAAGAATGATACAAACCTTAGAAGATATGATAAGAAGATACTGTGCTTTTGGTCTTAATTTTAAAGACAATGACAAATTCACGCATGATTGGGTAACCCTTATCCCAGGTTTAGAATTTGCATATAATAGTACAGTACATTCTGTCACTGGCAAGAAGCCATTTGAGTTATGGTTGGGTTATGTACCTAATACCCCTGCTAAAACTCTTAATAAGTTACCTAGATTGGATATTCATCCAGGTACTAAATCTTTTCTTCAGATGCAGGAACTATGCAGAAAACATGCTCAAGAATGTATAAATAAGGCTTTTGAGTATGAAAAGAAAAGATGGGATAAAGCCCATAAAGAACAAATGTTCAAAGAGGGTGATGAAGTCCTTATTTCAACGCTACATTTCAATTTAAATGGTAATGTTAAATTGAAGGATCCATTCATTGGACCATTTGTAGTTAAAAAGATGGCTGGTAATAATGCTGTTGAGGTTATTCTATATGCACCTTATGATAGAAAACATCCAGTATTTCCTATTTCTCTTATAAAACCATACCATTCTAATGATACTGCTCTATTTCCAAGAAGATCAGGAAGGCATAAACAGCAACCTGAAGAAATAGTGGAAAAAGCAGAAATTGAAAAGATACTAAAAAAGAGACACCTTACAAAAGAAAAGGGAGTTGAGTATCTACTAAGATTTAAAAATAAATCAAGTGAATATGACCAGTGGATTCCAGAAAATGAAATATCTGATCTTAAAAATCTCTTGAAAAAATTTAAATCTAAATAATAGTGTTCATTCAGTATATGTATTATAAAAATTATTTCTTTTATATTTTCACTCCTTAAGTTTAATTAAAATGTCTTAACATTTTTTTTATTGTTTTTTTTGGGGTGAGGGAGTGTCAGCCTAAATATCCTTAGGACTGAGTATTTCTTATGCTTAAAATAAGATAACCTTAACTAGATTAAGCTTATATCTTAAAAAGAAGGTTAAAATAATAATATATATTATTTTATTATATATATATATATATAATTATTATTCTATTATATAATTTATAATAGTTTAAATAGCTTATCCATGGCCTAATAATACTTATTAAGGTGTTAATGGAGTCATAATATACTTATCTTAAGTAATATGAAGTAATTATTGACATACATAAGCTTATATGTATACATAAGACTCATATTCAGTGAAATATGCAGTATATTATGTATATTTAGGTATATAAGTGGGTTTTAGCCCCTTAATAGCCTATAACCTTTGTTTTTCTGCTCATTTTTGGTCATATGGACGAAATCAGTGGACTCACAACGCCTACAGAAGCATAGACACGTATATCAGGCGCATACACCCAGTTTGGACAACTAAAATTACTTCCTTGGATGGTTATTCACGGATTTATGGGTTGGAAGGATGTTTCTGGGTTAATGTGGATGCTTGGGGATGTTATTGGGGGCTTGGACATTTTATTTGTTTCCTTTATATGCTTTTAGTTTCATTAAATCTCTTTTTGATTATTTATTTTACCTGTTTCTTTATGGTATCCGCTTTTATCTGGGTTTTCTATTTATGGTATGGATCAGTGTTATTATTAATTGTGATGGAGGGTCCTTACTGGAGGTCTGGGTGTTGAAACTGCTTGAAGTGGACGCCATGGGGAGGTGATGGGCCCTCACAGTGCTGTAATTGCCGGGGATAGCAGTGACATCATCTGGATTGAAGGTCTGTGCACTCCAGTGGATTTGGGTATAAGTAAGGAGGGATTTTGACGGTTTATTATCATCATTCAATTACTACACTTCAAAAAAACACTACAATACAATTATTAGTGTTCAGAAATATATTATAAATCCCTTATAAATTGATATTATCTTTATAAAAGCTATAACTATATTTTATCCTTCTATTTTCCACCACTAGCACGCATTTAAATCCAAGTATTGTGAGTTTTATTTGAGTATAACTATTCTATTAGTCTTCCCCTGAGGTTTAATCACTAAATCATTTATTAATAAGTAGTAGGACCATAAAATAACACTATTATATCATACTTATATACTAGACTATACTGACAGAAATAGTATAGTAGTAGTTTTTTCATTAAAGTTTTGTTAATTAATTAAAAGGGGTAAATTGAGCATGGAAATATATTTAGTGGAGAGGGTCTAAGTGTATGTTAGTAATGGTCAATGGAATGGGAATGCTGCGATGGAAGGGAGGTCAATGCGAGGAGGAACAAAGGATATAAAAGGAGTTGGGTATTTGGTTCGATATTCCTTAGAATTAAATTATAATATTATATTTACATTAATAGTGGTAAATCCTTAAAAGTTAAATCATTGTTATTGTATCTTTCTTTTACCTTCTCAATATTCATTTCTAAATCCTAAATCTTTGATTATTGAGTTTCCAACCCTTCGTGAGATTTTAAGAATTATTATTACCTTGGAACTAGTTTATAATTCTTCTCGATCGAACCTCAAACCTATAGCTATTACTTTGAGTGACCTTCGAATCATTTCCTCGAATCATTCCTCTGTGCTTCGAAGAAGTTTCTAAAATCCCTCATCTCACTTACAGGAACATCCTCGACCTTGTGCGTAGGTCGTCCGGTGACACCTCTGTATGCTCAACAAGATTTATCTTCTTGTAACAAACATGGCCTTTCTGCCAAGGCTTGCTGCATTTGAAGCAAGTTTTTTTTGCATACTTTAGGGTGCAACAGGGGCGGAGGGTTTATCAACCTTTTCCAGAGGTTTCCATTGGTAATTGGGGTTTTTCTCTAATGGAGCTCTATATACAAATTTAATAGCATCATACTTTTTGTTTAGAAGGATCTCATTACAAGTATTAATAAAAGAAGAAGGTTCTCTTGAGAACTCAGTCCTAGCAACTATCAAGTTTCTCAAAGACATGGGTAATTTATAGAGGATCCAGTCCTACCATAATTCAAACTCCATATTTGGGTCCATTTCCCCCAAGATTTTCACAAGCTTCATCAGGAACTGAATGGGGTTTTTAGTAGAAGATCTATATTTAGTTTCTTCATACTGGATTTTTTGAGCTTTCCTCAACTTGGAACCACCAAATTGTGCTTTAATGAATGTTTTCCAATCTTCCCATGAGTAGTCAATTTTATCCAATAGAACAGATTCATACCAAATTAGGGCCACATTAGTAAATAAAGAAATTAATTTTGACACAATTTCCTCATCTGGGAGTTTGTAAGAATTTTAAAAGTTATCAATCTTGCAAATGAACTGTTGCAAATCAGAGGAAGAGTCACCATCAAATTTTGGATACTGGCCTAGTTTTGGGAAATTCTTTTGATTTGAATTATTCTCCTTATCAAAATTTTGTTTCTGAGTTAGAAGTAGCTGTAATTTCTCCAATTGGGCATTAATTTCATTGTTTAATCCCTCTGTGGATGATCCAGGTACATCATCAATTTTTGATGGAAACTCAGTGATATAAACAGGTATTTCTGGAATTAATTTTTCTTTGGATGAACTAGGAAAAGGTAAAATTGGGGTATCCTTCACCACTTGTTCTTTCAAAGATATTTCAGAAAACTTTTGATCATGTAACAAAGAATTTAATTTCTCTTCAATGGTGGTTAGCCTTGTCTTCATTCTTGGAATAAGATATTAGCTTTCATTGATGGTTGCAAAAGATGACTGGTTCTTATTTTGTAAAGATGAATAATGATCACTCAATCTTTTTAAGTTCAACTTATGTCCCTCTAGCTCCTGGAGACGGATGGAGACAGTATCTGTAAATTTAGACAAATAATTCTTGATATTTTGCCATAAAGCAACTTTCTTTTCATGAGTTACTTTATAATGAAACAAATCATCAGAAACTATATGTAATTCACTCCTAAATGCTTGATAACACTTTTCAGTTTACACACTATTAAATTTCTGAGTTAATTGCACATTGTTCATTATATGATTTTATTTAGCAATAATATCTTTCAAATATTCATCATTAATAATAGCTATATCTAGAGTATTTCCCAATAGGCAAACAGAATAACTTTCCAGATTCTCATAAAACTCAGGTTCAAGTGTCTCATCAATAATAGCCATATCAGGATTTCTCATTGAAGTAGCAATAAAAACCATAGGATTAGATACATTAGAATATTGAGCAACTTGTCTACTACTCTCAGCCTTTACTGGTCTCACAGTCTCATCTCCTTTTCCAGAATTACCTGAAGGAACTGAATCAGAAAACAAGAAATGGTACTTGAGATTCAATAGAGGGGCTTACCATGGTTTGGGAAAGAATTGAATGTTATTATTTTTCTTCTTTCTTTCTCCTTGATAAGGATAAGTAGGTGTGGGGTTGAACTGATTGGTTTTTGAAGGAACTGCCTGAGGTACTTGTTGTTGTTGTTGTTGGGACAGATAATCCCACTGGGTGTTCAGCCAGCCCCACTGCCACTTAAAGACTTCCACTTTTTCTTGTTTCTGGGGAGACAATTGTGGAAGCAATTTTGGGGGATTGGGAGTTTTCTTTTTCTCTTGAAAAAAGGTTTCTATTTTTCTTACCTTGTCTTCTCGAGAGTCTGTTCTGGACCTCAACCTGAGATTTTATGACCTCAATTCCTTGATGTGGGTGGAGAGATTGCTGACATGTTTATTTAAGGGCATCATTTTTATTTTGGAGTCTTTTTGAAGCTATTCTGGGGGGTTGCTTGAAGGCTTTTGTTCCTGAGCAGTTGTCTCCACTAATATCTCTATCTCTTCCATCTCCACTTCCTGATTAGTCCAGTAATTGATTAATTTGAGCAAGTTTTTTAGTCAAAGGAGAACTTACAGAAGAATTTTCATCATAATCAATTAAATCTAGTTCCTCATCATTGCTATCAGTAGCACCTTTGTCAGTCATAGTTGTAGTTAACCTGAACTGAGAGGAAGAAATATTTAATCAGTTATTATTTTTACCTTATTTAATGAAAAATAAGAAAAAAAATTAATATATAAGTAATTATCAGCATTTTTTAATCTACTGGAATAATTAGAATATAATGTTTTCCAGGACAAAGAATCAACTGAAATAATAATCAAAATTTTATTAATCAATTTAGAGTAATTTTATAACCAGGATTAAAATAAATCAACTTAAATTATAAAATTATTTAGTAATCATTAATGTAAAAGTTGATATTTATCAGGACTAAAGTCAACTGAAAAATTTAATTACCAGGACTTAATTTCAACTGAAAATAATTTTAATTACCAGGACTTAATTTCAACTGAAATAATTCTATTAACAGGACTTATTGTCAACTGAAATAATTTTAATATAATCAATTCAACTAATTTTAAATATTATTACTTTACTGACAGGACAATTTGTCAAATGAAGCAATAATATAATTCTTTAATTATCAGGACAGAGTTCAACTGAAATAATTAAACACAAAATATAAAATAATTAATTTAATTTTAATATCACGTCTAGGACTAAGAAAAATATAGTTCTATCTTGTTCAACTATGAATTTTTTTTTTATTTACCAGGCACCTCCCCCTGTAAAATGAGCAAGTAAAAGCCACCTACACAGTGCTGAGTAAAAAGATATATGTAGACAATGAAATGTGCAAAGTGACCATCAAACAGTAATTAATATAATTACCACAAATATATATGGATATTACCAATATATGAACCTAAGTTTTAAAGCTTGGTTCAATTCCCGGTTGCAGCAAAAAAATAATTCACATGGTCTTTGACGTTTGTTGTTTTTATCATCCAATTGTCCTTACAGGTACCTCAATGTTGAACAGTCCCTTGGTTGCTGGCTTCAAGATTTCAATGTTCCGTTGAAAATTCAGAAAGGGCCTCAAGTATCAGGGACTCCTTTTGGTCTAGAAGCTTTTTGGTGGGGATTTACAGTATTGGCCGATGGATTTTGAATCCTCAAGACAAGTATGTACAAATTATCATATGATTTTACTTTTACTCAATAGAAGAGGTAAGAATATTAATATTATTATAATTTATTATTTAGAATCACACTAATGTAAATAATAAAAGACAAATAATAGTAATGTTTTACTTGAAGGTGCTTTAATAAAATAGTTAAGTTAAGGAATGAATCAAACAGCACAAAAGAGGAGGCCCTTTATAGGCAAAAAGGAGAGAGAAAATACACTGGGTTAACAAGTATCCATAGGGGAGTGTGAGAGAAAACTATCACAAAAATAAGAATGTGCAAGTAACAAAAGTGTGCTAAAATGATGGGTCAATAAAAAATATCACATTTATTTGATATAGTTTAGAGTTCACTTTAGATTTCACACTTAGTACAAATTAATTTGAATTTAAAATAGAATATCAAACATTTAAAATAAAGTAATTTGAATTTTTAAGATTTAGTATTAATATTTTTATTTCTCTTTAAACCTGTTATTGAGCATGGTTTTAGGGAGTAAAAATATAAGGGAAATTATTATTAATTTTATATAATTACTAAATTTATTTATTTTACTTAGTTAGTTTATTGTAAGATATTCATTAGTAAATATAAAATAATAAATTAATAAAAGGAATTTTAAAAGGTGTGGCTTCATCTCAGTAAAATAAATAATTATTTTACTGGATAAGTCTAGTAGCCTGGCTTACAGCTTTAGTATTTACATTTTCATAATTCTAATTGTTCCAATTAATAATAATAATACCCCTTTACCTTTAACGTGAGTAATATATTATAAAAGATAAAAGTTTTGTACCTTCCTTGGAATATTGAGTTTTTCCACATTTCACCATCATTGAACCACTGTTAAAACCTTCTAGACAAAAAGGACCTGTTTACACTTGGGAGTTTTTCTGAATTTTTATTGAGGCACCAATAAACTGATTCCAGAAACCCTTGTAGAAAGACTCTAACAGTTGCCTTTCCATGAGCAGAATCTGAAGGAGTTGGAAAATACTGAGAAAACCCTGTCTCTCTAAGTAAACATATGATTCAATTAACTAAGCTTGAAGATCTGCTTGAAGAGTTGGATGAGTTGAAATTCTGAGAGTTATACTTTAGATGCATCGGAAACCTATAATTGGACAAATCTATGTACAACCAATGGTTACACTAGTCAACAAAATACCTAGTCCCAGATTACACTGATACCAGTCACAGAAAATAGTTAGAACAAGCCACAACACTTGCCCCAGAGACTTAAATGTACAGTAAATTACTTTAAAAACTACCCTTGGAATGACCTGTTCAAAGGTTTCTTATTAAAGGACTGCTGCAGGATTATCCAGTTTCCTACCAAAATCAAAGAGAGTACTTTAATTTTTTAATTTTATGAATTTTATAAGAAATGTAATAAATTTGAGTCTTCCAGGATGAGAGATATCTAATAGTACCCTATAGGTTGATATATGTTATTATAATTGTTGTTTTATGTTAAATATTGTTAATTATAAAAAAGACCCTTATTATTGAAACTAAAATGAAAAAAAAATGAAAAATATTAAGATTATTGGAGCTCCTTTTGGTCTAGAAGATTTTTGGTTGAGTTTAATGGTGTTGGAAGGTGAATTTTGAAGGTTTCAAAGGCAAGGTATGTATGTTTTGTCTTTTACGTTATTTTACTCAATTAAAAGAGGTAGAATTTTCTTGATAAGTATTATTATAATCAGTAATTTAGAGTTACTGTCAGTGCGTGCAAGTATCTAAGTAGGATTTAATAGAAAATATTAATGTTCCAACTTGTTATTGATAAATGATTCAGTGATTAAACCTCAGGGGAAGACTAATAGAATAGTTATTCTCAATTAAACTCACAATACTTGGATTTTATCATGCTAGTGGTGGAAAATATATCAAGAAAATATAGTTATAGCTTATATAAAGATAATATCAATTTATAAATGCTTAATAATATATTTATATATGATAATAATTGTTTTATAATGTTTATTTGAATTTTTGTAAGTAATTGATGTCCAATAACCCGTCAAATCCTCCCTAACTTATACCAAAATCCACTGGAGTGCACAGACCTTCAATCCAGATGATGTCACTGCTATCCCTGGAAATTAAAGCACTATGAGGGCCCATCACCTCCCCATGGCGTCTATTTCAAGCAGTTTCAACACCCAGACCTCCAGTAAGGACCCTCCATCACAATTAATGATACCACAGACCCATACCATAAATAGAATAAACAGATAAAAGCAGATTACATAAAGAAACAGGTAAAATAGCTCATCCAAAGAGTATATAAAGAAACCCAAAGCATATAAAGGAACCAAATTAACTTTCCAAGCTCCCCATAACATACCCAAGCATCCATATTAACCCAGTAATGATATTCCAACTCATAAATCCGTGAAAATCCAACAAAGGAAGCAGATTAAGTTGTCCAAACTGGATATATGCGCCTGAAATAGGTGTATATGCTTGTGTAGGCATTGTGAGTCCACTTAATACGTCCATATAACCTAAAATAAGCAGAAAAATAAAGTTTATAGGATATTAAGAGTTTAAAACCCACTTATAGACCTAAATATACATAATCTAACTACATATTTCACTGAATATGAGGTTTATGTATAGATATAAGCTTATGTATGTCTATAATTACTTAATATCACTTAAGATAAGTATATTATGAATCCATTAGCACATTAATAAGTATTATTAGGCTATGGATAAGCTATTTAAACTACTATAAGTCATATAATAGTGTAATAATTATATATATATGTATCATAGCCATATATATAGGAATTTTAACATCATTTTTAAGTAATAAGCTAAATTTAATGAAGGTTTTCTTATTTTAAAAATAAGAATTACTCAGTCCTGGAGATACCTAGGCTGAAAATAATGTATAAGTAAATAATAAAATCAATAACTAGCAGTAATAAATATTTTTTGTAATGATAATTTAATAAAGTAAGTAAGGAATGAATAAAACATCAAAAAAGGAAGGCCTTTAATAGGTAACAGGAGAGAGAGAGAGCATATGGAGTTAACACCTACATAAAGGAATTTGAGAGAAAGACATTTCCAAAAATAAGGAATTTCAAATAACAAAAGGGTGCTATAAGGATGTGTCAAAAAAATAATTTTTACTATATATCAAATTATTTGATATGCTTTAGAGTTCACTTTTAAGAGTAACACTTAGTATAAAATAATTTTAATTAAGTTTTTGTATTAATAGAATTTTAAAATTTTTAAAAAAGAAGTTTGAATTCTTAAAATTTATTATTAATATATTTTTATTTCTCTTCCAACATATTGTTGAGCACAGTGTTAGGAAATAAAAATATGAGGGAAATATTATTAATTTTAAATGTTTATAAAATTTACTTATTGTAATTAGTTAGTTCATTGCAAGTAATAATAAAGTAAATATAATATAATTAATGATATCATAATAAATAAAAGGTGTGGCTTCATCCCAGTAAATTATTAATTATATTACTGGGTAAGTCTAGTAGCCTGGCAGATAAAAATTTTCTTCCTCTCCTACTGATTCTCCTGCTCTAGACCTTTCCAACAATACCCTACATGCATAGGATCTACAATAAACTATTGATCTAGTAAGCATAATAACTTTCTAACCAAATTTTTCCACTATAGCCAAATTTTTCCACAGTGACCAAACTTTGGTACAGTGACCAAACTTTGGTTTAGTGACCAAACTTTGGCACAGTGACCAAACTTTAGTCCAGTGAAAAAACTTTAATCCAGTGACCAGACTTTCCCTTTGTGAGAAAATTAGCCACAATGAGCTCTTTTTGCCATAATGAGCTAATTTTGCCAGATTGAGCTAAATTTACCACAGTGAGATAAATTTTCCACCATGACGTAATTTTTCCAGTACACTTCTCTTTTGCATCAGAAAATTTGCAGAACACACTGGAGCGCACTGGAGCACCTGAGCTTAGTGGCCATTCCATCTGCACACCATATCTCTCAAGGGGTCTTTCAAGTCTAGAAGGTTTTATAGGGAGGTCCAATGGAAGTAATGACGGTTTTTAAGGGATTCAAACTCAGGTACGAATTATCCTATCTTAAAGATTATTTACTCAATAATAAGAGTTAAAGAGTTGGATTAGAATTACGTTTAATTTAAATACTAAGGCAATAATAAATAGTAATAAAAGGATGGTTAATAGTTGTAATGAAGTAAGTAAGTAATGAATGAATAAAAAACAACCAAGAGAGAGGCCTTATATAGGCAAAGGAGGGACAAACCACGGCAATGGAATTTTAAAAACAGTAGTATGAGAGAGTGAGAAAAAGAATATTCCAGAAGGAGTATTTTCAAATAACAAAGTTGTTCTAAAAAGAAGACAACAAAAAGATGTATTTTAAAGATGTATATACAGAGTATGTCAGAAATACATAAATTTATTTAATATTTACTGTAGAAGTCAATTCTAAATAATAATTATGAATTTTTCATATATATTTATTTTTATTTGAATATTTAAATTTTATTTTAATTTAAAATCTAATTTTTTAATATAAAATTTTATTTCTTCTAACCTGTCAATGAGCACAGTGTTAGAGAAAAAATATAAGGGACATTTTTTATTTAATTTTACCATTCTGTAATTAGTTAATTTATTACAGGTAATTTTAATGTAACTAATTTAATTAAATATTTAAAATAACAAGGCGAGGCTTCATCCAGTAAATAATTAGTTATTTTACTGGGTAAGTCTAGTAGCCTGGCTTACAACATCCACCAATAATACTAAAAGTTTCTAAATCAAGTAAAACACTAAGAAAATAGTAAAATATGATTAAATACCATCAAAACATAAAAGATAGAGAAAAATCTTGGTTATCCAATAATAATAATCACCTTCCAAAATTCTAAATATCCATCACGATAATCCAGAAAATCGCTACTAACGTTCCAAAAATAAACCCAAAAGAGCCCCAGAAAATACCCAAAAGATAGAGAATCACCCCAAAAATTCATAAAACCATCAAATCACAATAAAAATACCACCATATAACCATTGCAAAATACCACAAATCAACACAAAAAAATCCATAAAAACCAAATTAACACCTGGTAACACCATAATTTCTTTTCAGTCAAGATTCAATCAAATTTTCACCTAAGTGGCCTACCCAGATGTGGAACTCCAAATCCTCCCTCCAATATGGAATTTCCTCATTCACAAAAATTATGGATTCAAAATTTATTCATTAAATACCAACATTTTCATCATGAACTCTTCCGATTTTGCATGTTTTCCTAGTGGATCTTCTAATTCTTCAAGAATTTCTTCATCCACCATTCAACAAAATATAACCAGCTCTCTTGCAGCAGAAGGTGAGTTTTCTTAACCATATATTTACCAAGATTAACAAATTTTAACCCATATAGATAAACCTAAGCCCCCTGAGGCTTCTTCTTTCAACCAGTTAGACAATGACTACAACTTTTTTAACATTATTCTTACAACAAACAATTCTAAACTTTAGATCACACCCAACTTCTTCTCCTTCTTGCCTTCAGGAACATTCGGCTATCATTAATGACTTTAATAAGAGTGCTGAAAAATTTCTAATGATCAAAATTAGCCACTCTTGATGTAAAGCTTAAACCAAAATTATTATTTTCATATGATTGAATTTTGAAAATTTAATTGGTGCCGAATTATATAAAAAAATAACCATCTGGTTCTGAAGTTTTCATCACTAAGAATAAGAGAGTGGGTTTCCACCTCTAATGTGCTAGAACTGAAATGATCTAGATATTGCCATAAGGTCCTAAAATTCCTATCTACCAAACTTTAAATCCCCAATGAAATTAAGATAGAAGGCTTCCACCCCTACTGAGATAGAACAACAATGATCTAGACACTGCCATAAGGTCCTCCAATTCCCACAAATTCATTCATCATACCAATTTTCCTACATCACCAAATCAGTCCTACAACCAAAAATCTCCACAAACAAAAATTTTGACCAACTAAATCACCTATTCCCATTATTATCCCATTCCTCTTCTAAAATAAATCTTGAAGATCATCAAAATAAAAAGTCCATAATCCAAAGTTTTCTGCATAATTGTAAATTTAGGAGATAGATACAATAAAATCCTTTAAATGAGTGATTGATAAAAAATGACTGTTGTGGTCTTCCAACATTGGCAGAGGCCTTTGTTGGGCTGTTTGGTGCTGTTTTGGTATGTCTTAATTGACATTGGTTGAATAATTGGGTGTTTTTCTGGTTTTATTCAGTGAATATTGGGACTATGGGTATGTGGGAACAGCCATTGAATAGCCTCGGTTTTTCAATATATTTTATGTCTTGATGACATTTTTCATATTCTACGTTTTAATTGGTCATTTTCTCATTTTTCATTTCTAAAAGATAGCTGTTTAATTTTTTTTAAAGCTAACCTTAAGTCTTAGGGTTAAGTGATTAACCATTAGGTAGAGATAATTTGGCTCTATATTTTATGTCTCAATGTTGTCATAGCTTAATTTTGTGTTTTAAGGGTTTTAGTAGTTGCGGTAGATTTTTCTAAGTATTTTGGGCTTTATTAGAGGTTTTTGGTGGTTTCTGGCTTCAGGGAGATCTGACTGCTTCTAGGAAGGCTGCCGGCCTTGTTTATAGAAGGCTGGGAACCATTTCTAGAGGTTTTATATTCAATTTGGATGTCAAAAGCGCCAAATTGTTTTCTGTTCATGGATTTTTTTAATGGTGGTCTGTGTGTACATACTGAATAAGACAGTTTGGGGGAACTTTAATGATCATACAAACATCCAGAAGTGATATCATGGCTTCTCACTCAGTTTTTACTGTTTTTGGCCACAATTGGCTGTGTTTGTTGCAAGTTTAGTTCTTCATTTAACTCAACTTTGGAAACTGGTTTCTCTGGTGTAGATTTGGAACCTGCATCAAGTATTATTTCTGTTTTCTGTGAAAAAAGTGCACAGTGTTTTGTTTTTCTGGTGTGGATCTTTCTGCATTTCTGGTTTCTGGTTCTTTGGTTTGCATTGGTCTGCTATTGGCTACTGTCTTGACTTGTTAAGAAGTCAAGAAGTGTGTTGGAAGGGGTTTAGTAACAGTTTCTAATTTTCTGTAGCAAATAAATCTCAACTGGTATTTCTCAAAGGGACATGGGTTTTTCTCTCTAGTCTTACTCCAACTCCCTTGGTCAAGGCCTATATTTAGTACTATAGGATTGTCTACACTGTCACCACGCAATATGGGAGGCAGACATTCTAGCAAGTCCGCAACCTTGAACCCTAATTCATATCTTTTTGAGCCCTCATTGAATTAGTGATAAAACAACCAAGAGAACAAATCTTGAGATATGAAGGATGAGATTTTGTTTATAGAAATTTTAATACAGTGCAGACCACACTCAAATTAATCTGAAAAATACATATTTTAATCTATTTAAGCAGTTTCTTTGCAAATTAAAAAAAAAGAAAACCAATGTATAGATCCAGCAAGATACCATCTGACATTATTATATAAGTTTCTTTGTCCAGAAATACATGGATAAACTACAACTTGAAATATGTCAATTTGTTCATGAAAGGTTATTTTGTGCATTTATATTATTTATTGTATTATTTTCAATAATTGAAAAAATTATATACTTATTTTATGACTAGATAATATTGAATATTATAAATCATTAAAATATCTAAAGAAGGTGCAAAAATCTTAAAAGTGATGTTACAAAGAATTTACTTAGAACATATAATTTTCAAATTCAATTGACATACTATATTTCACTATTAAATAAAAAAAAATTTAATACTAATATTTATTAAAATTTATTTCCCCTCTTCTTCAAAATTTTCAAATTATTAAAATGTAGATTATTATTTGATTTAATTAAATGAAGAGAACAAAAGTATAGGAGTTGTGGATTTTTAGGATTCAAGGAATTTCTTTGACCACTCTTTGTAACATATTTTATATATTTTATATTTTTTGTATATTTATTTTATATTACTATCTTCTTTTATTGTCTTTTTTTACTCCCTCTCAAGAATGCCCCACTCTTTTCCCTTTGAAATATTTTGTTAATCTTACCTCATATTTCTCCCCAACCTTTTCACTCCCTTTGTCATAATTTTCAACCCCTATCCACATTTTCCTATCCCTCTCCATGCCTCTCTACCCCTCTCCACTTCTCTCCTTCCAGTTTGCTTACCTCCCCATTTCTCCCTAACACTTTATTTTTATATACAGAAATAGGGACTGAGTTGAAAGGGTGGAAATTGGGGTTCAAGGATAGTGAAGGCAAGGTAAAGGGGAGGAATGGGAATACAAGGGTTGGGGAGGCTGGAGAGGGGGGTGAGGAAGGGTATATGGGGTAGTAAAAAGGTTGGGAAAGAGTTGGAAGGGAAGATTAAGGGTTCCAAGGCATTTTGAATGAAGAAAAGGGTCAGGTAGAGGTCGAGAGAGGTGAAATGGGGATCAAAAGAGGATGGCATATAATGGGGCTGGGAGGATAGCAAAAGGGGTGGGGAGGCAAGACAAGCATGTGTTGATAGAATTGAAAGGGATGGGGATTGGTGCAAACAGAGTGTGAAAATTGGAGGATGAACTCTGTTCTTTGGGCAAATAACAGAGTTCAATTCTTTAAAATATTAGCTGAAACATAGTTTTCAATTCTGTAAAAAAAGTTGTATGTAATAGAAAAATTCACTGATTTTTTTATATGTAATCTGAAAGTTTTTAATAAAATTATTGTATTTAAGAATTGTGATATTGTCTATCAATTTTTATTGATCAACTTAATTTAATAAAGTATTATTTAAATAAGTTGCTTCAAAAAATACTGTGCATTGAGTAGACTCATGGAATGATTTTTTCTGGCTTCCATTCAGTTATCCTCATACTTTCACTATGTTTTCAATATAGATACATTATTATTTGAGTGATACTTCAAGTGAAAGTTCAGTATTACTTCAGTCTGAGTTCCATCTGATTTCCATCTGACTTCAAGTTGCCGACTTGCTAGCAAGCCCCCCCATATTGCATGGTGTATGATTTCCAAAATCATTCCAATTCTTCCTAATGAGTGTCCAAACAAACAATCAACAAAAGCTCTAGTTTAAGTTCATTGAGGACCACAAAAATATCTTCTACTTGATATATTTATGTCTTCAAGCATGAAAATTCACCAGTTTATAGTATTAGAGGACATTTACCTGCATTCCAAAACCAATTCTAGAGATCAACCTAGAAAAAAATAAGCAGGTAAACAAACTTTGTGGGGTAACATTTGATTGAGCAGCCAGCCACGCTATCTCAGGAGCCCAGTAATTAATATAATAAATTACTGAAATCATGTAAGGAAATAACATTATGTATTAGGGGGTATCAAAGTTAGAAATTTGTAATTATTTAAAAGGCATTTCACAAAACAAAAAGAAAGCCACAAACTTGAAATTAATTCTCAGTAAAAAGGTGTTTTTAATGCAAAATATGGCATATTTTAAAATATAACCATGGATGATTTGGTGGAAAAAAGAGGTATTTTGAAATGTAAGATTTCTAATTTTGATACCCCCTATTATGTAGTTACAATAAATTATTTTTTTAAATATTAAAATTATATAAATATTTTATAAATAAGCTAAATAATTACTATATTTAATTTTATTATTAAATAAGTTTTTTATTCCATAAACAAATATTATATTCTAAAAAATCATGGCACATTTCTATGTATTTAATATTTCTCAAAAATTAATAAATTAATAATTATATTTTAAGCTTAATTATATTTAACTTATAATTTATTTACAAATAAATTAATATAATTTATATATTAAATCCACCTCATCCTATAATATTATCCATAAATATTGGGAACTTTTTTGACCCTTAACTATGTCAGTAAAATTACTAAATAACTTAAAACACATATTAGGGGGTATCTGTCAGCCAGGCTACTAGACTTACCCGGTAAAATAATTAATTATTTTACTGAGTTATAGCCACGCCTTTCTTCCTAATAATAATTATTTATTTATTTACTTAAGTAGTACTTACAATTAACTAAAGTTAAGTACAATAAGTAGTATAAATAAATAATATAAATAAAATGTCCCTTACAATTTTACTCCCTAACACCGTGCTCAAAAGTATATGTCAAAGGGAGTAAAATTAATAATAAATTTATAATATAAAAACTTTAAAACAATTATATTACCTCAGTGAGAGATCTGTAATCCCGTGAAAGTAATATAATTGATTAATTATTGTGTAATAATTGTGACAGTCCAAGGAATTCAAACTTTGTTGCTTATAAATTTTATGCCCTTGTTAACGTACTAATTTATTACTTTCTTATGTCATTTATGTACTCCTTTTTCTTGTCATTCTTTTCTCTCACACTCACAGTAGACGGTGTAAATTCCTTACATTTTATTTCCTCATATTTTGCCTATAAAAGGCCTCTGATTTTGTGCTTTTCAAACCATTCTTTTATCACCTTACTTTATTATTACTATTTACAACACCATACTTATTTTTATGTTTTATCACATTAGTAGTTACAAGAGCGTAATTCTAATCAATAAATTATATAAATATTTGAAAATCTACCTCTTATATTTGATTAATAAATCATTTAGATTAAGAAATATGTACCAATTTTTGAGAGTTCATTTAAATCCTTAAAATCCTCATAGAAACTTCATACCAAATCTTCTAGACCAAAAGCGTACCTTGAAAATTGAGGGCTTTCCGAATTATCGATGGTGCAACAATATTTGAGGCGTAATCGAGGGGACCATTGGTGTGCGAGTACCTGTAAAGGACGAGAGAAGGCAAGAAAACGACGAACGTCATACGTCACGTGACAAAAATTTTTGCTGCGAACGGGAATCAAACCGCCCTCCAAAAATTAAGTTCATATACTGACTAAACGTCGTATATATTGTGGTAATTATTGTTATTACTATTTTTGGGTTACTCTTCACTCTTCAGTTGCTACGTATTTCCTTTTACTCAGCACTCTGTAAGTGGCATTAATTTGCTCATTTTTCAGGGGGAGGTGTCTGGTAATTGGACTTTATTTTTATTATTATATTTTTTATTTATTTTTCCTGGTAGACCATAATAGAGCAATAAGTGTTCTTAGTCCCAGAGGTAATAAAATAATTATATTTTAATATTATTTATTATAATTTCAGTTGAAATTTGTCCTGATTAATTTAATTGTTCCAGTTGACAAATTGTCCTGACAATAATATTTTTAATTAATATATAATTAATATTTAATTACTTCAGTAGAATTTGAGTCCTGGTAATTCAATAAATATTTTAATTAATAAAACTCATATTTAATTATTTCAGTTGACATTAAGTCCTGGTAATTAAGTGATCAAGCTTAATAAAATTTTAAAATAAAAATTTATATTTAATTACTTCAGTTGTCATTAAGTCCTGGTAGTTAAGTTATCAGTTTAATAAAATTTTGTTAAATTAATAAAGTTTCATATTTTATTACTTCAGTTGACAATAAGTCCTGGTAATAAATTAGTTGATTTAAATCCTGAAAATAATTAATTAAAAATTATTAATAAAAATTTTAATTTATTTCTAAAGTTGATTATATTATAATCCTGGTTTTAAATTTTTTTTATTATTAATAAATTAATTTTATTTAAGTTGATTTTTATCCTGAAAAAAGATTTTTTATTTATTTTATTTTTTAATAAAAAATCAAAAATAAAGACTAATTAATCTTATTGTCTCTTTTCTTCATTTCAGTAAAATCTTAAAATGACTGACCAAAGTGCTTCTGCTGCACGTGAAGAAGAACTAGACTTAATTGATTATGATGAGCCTACTTCTGTAAGTTCTCCTTTAACAAGAAGAGTTTCTCAAACTAATAAATCCTTGCCCCAAACAGGATGTAGAGATGGAAGAAGTAGAAATCCTAGTGGACACAACTCAGGATCAGAAGCCTATGATAAACCCACAAGAAGAGCTTCCAAAAGGCTTCAGGATAAAAAAGATGGCATTGTCTCAGCAGGTAAAGAATCTGTCTACTCACATAAAGGAGTTAAGGACAGAAAGCTTGAGACTAAAGGTAAGGGTAGATGCTTTGGAAGAAAAGGTGAGAAGAACAGATACTTTTCTCCAAGAGAAGTAGAAACCTCTTCCTCCCAGGGATCAACAGTAATTGGCTCCTCAGTCCCAAGAGAAGGTGGAAGTGTCCAAGTGGCAGTGGGACTGGCTAAACACTCAGTGGGACTACCTGTCTCAAAACCAGCATCAGTTACCTCAGGCAGGTCCATCAAGGCCCACCCAGGTCAACCCCACTCCTCCCCACCCTTATCAAGGAGGCAAAAGAAGAAGAAAGCCCAATATGGTGATACCCAGCAAACCCTGGTAAATCTGGAAGGGAGGATGAAACCTTGAGACCTATAGAGGATGGGAGTAGTAGACAAATCACTCATGTATCTAATCCTTTACTTTTAATTGCTACCTCAATAATTAATCCTGATATGGCTGTGATTGATGAAACTCTTGACCCTGAGTTCTATGAAAGTCTGGAAAGCTACTCAGTTTCCTTATTGAGAAACACTCCAGATGTAGCAAGAATTAATGATGAGCACTTGAGAGATATTATTGCCAAGCAAAATCCTATAATGAACAATATGCAATTGATTCAGAGATATAATAGTTTGTTAACTGATCAGGGCTATCAAGCATTAAGAAGTGAATCATAGAGAGTCTCTTATGAATTGTCTCATTAAAAAGCAACCCATGAAAAGAAAGTTGCTTTATGGCAAAATATAAAAAATGATTTGTCTAAACTAAAAGATACTATATCTGCCTGTTTCCAGGAGGTAGAGATAGATAAGATAAATCTGAAAAGATTGAATGACCATTTGTCATCTTTTCAAAATAAAAATCAGTTATCTTTTGCAACTATCAATGAGAGTTTATCTAGTCTTCCAAGAATGAAAACAAGACTAACAACCATTGAAAAAAAATTGAACTCATTGTTAAATGACCAAAAATATTCTGACATTTCTGAAAAGGAACATATAGTGCAGGATGCTCAGATAGTACCTGTGGCTAGTACATCTAAAGTAAAAATAGCTCCAGAGATACCTGTTGATAACACTGAGTTTCCATCAAAAACTGATGATGCACCAGGATCTGCAACAGAAGGATTAAACAATGATATTTCAGCCCAATTAGAGAAATTACAGCTGCTTCTTACTCAGAAACAAGCTAGTACTAAGGAGACTCCCTCAAATCAAAAGAATTGGCCAAAACTTGACCATTACCCAACATTTGATGGTGATTCTTCCTCTGATTGGCAACAATTTATTTGCAGAATTGATAACTTAAAAAATTCTTAGAAACTCCCAGATGAGGAAATTGTGTCCAAGTTAATTTCTTTGTTCACTAATGTTGCCCTGATGTGATATGAATCTGTTCTCCTGGATGGGAATGACTACTCATGGGAGGATTGGAAGAAATTAATTAAAGCACAATTTGGTGGCTCCAAGTTCAGAATGGCTCAACAAAGGCAGTATGAGGAAGCTAGATATAGCTCTTTTACTGATAAACCTATTGAGTTTTTAATGAAACTTGTAAAAATCTTAAGGGCAATGGACCCAAATATGGAGTTTGATTTATGGAAGGACAGGATCCTCTATAAATTACCAATGTCTCTGAGAGACTTGATAGTGGCTAGGACTGAGTTCTTCAAAGAACCCTCTTCTTTCATTAATACTTGAAATGAGATACTTCTAAAAAATAAGTATGATGCCAGAAGATTCATTCCTAGGACCCCTTTGGAGAAACCCTCCACTTACCAGCAGAAACCTCTGGAAAAGGTTGGTAAACCTTCTGCCCCTGTTGCACCAAAGAAGTATGCAACAAACACTTGCTTTAAGTGCAACAAGCCTTGGTAGAAAGGCCATGTTTGTGACAAGAAGATAAATCTTGTAGAGAAAACAGAGGAGCATGCTGATGACACAGTGGTACTGGATGATACATCAAGTGATTGTGCCAGCAATATTTCATATGAATCTCAACAAGAAATCTTGATGCTGGAAGAGGATATCCATTATTTAAATACTATTGACATTGATAATAATGATTTATCTACAGTTGAAGATGCTGAGATCATAAAGAAGATTGAGGATAGCTCAATTATTATTGCCCCTCTTAAGGCACCAGTCTTGATCAATGGAACCAGCATTGAAGTTGTTCTGGATTCTGGAGCTGGAAGAAGTGTAGTATCTGAAAGAGAACTTGCTTCAGTAGATCAAGACTATAAATCTAAACTGATGCCTATCATTTCTGAAAATTGGAGAGGGTATGGCTCTGTTTTGTCCCCCATTGGGAAATACAAAGCCACAGTGTTTTTTAAATATAACCATGGTTTTGTAAGAGCTAGTTGTGATTTTGTTGTCATGAAAAATGATAACTTGAGCAATTGGTTTATTGTAGGAAATGATATTTTAACCAAGTATGGCATAAAATTGGATCCTTCAAACCAATGTTTCACAATGGGGATGAATGGGAAGAGAAAATTTAAGATTTCCTCCCCTAAAAAATTAGTAAAACCAGAATTGAACACATGTAATTCTGTGGTTCAATATAAAGGAAGATCTACAAAGGAAATTCATGCCCTTATGTCTGAAATTGACAATGCTTCTTTTGGAGAACAACTTTCTGGTGAGGATAAAGATTCCATCATTAACTTGATAAAATCTTTTCCTATGGCCTTTGCTCATGGGTCACATGAACTGGGATTAGTTATAGAGGAAAAGAAACTTTCATTGTCTTGCCCATTAAATAATATACCACCTAGTTTAAAGAAGAAGCCTTATCCTGCTTCTCCCACAAAGAGAAAAGATATTGAAGACAATATCTCTACCCTTTTAAAAATGAATATTATTGAAAAGGTAGTTGAAACACCTAAATATTGTGTTATCTCACCAGTCCTAATTTCTTATGAGAAAGATAAAGCCAGGTTATGTGGTGATTATAGAGCACTAAACACTTATACTGTTGATGATATCTACCCTTTACCTAGAATCAGCTCTATACATGCTACTTTACAGGGTGCTAAATATATCAGCTGTTTGAATGGTAATAAAGGATATCACCAGGTACCTGTTGAGAAAAATTCTCAGAACTTTCTGATGATTGCCACTCATATGGGTATTTATAAGTATATTAGGATGTCATTTGGCCCTAAAAATGCCCCTTCAGTTTTCCAAAAAGTAATGGATAACACATTCCATCAAGAGATAATTGAAGGATGGCTAATGGTTTATATTGATGATATCATTATATTCTCAAAAACATTTGAGGACCATCTTAAACACCTGTGTAAAGTATACCAGAAAATGGATGAAATAGATATGACACTTGCTTAGAAGAAATGTAAATTAGCTTTCCATTCTTTAAAAGTTCTTGGTCATGTTGTTTCAGGCTTACAGATATGTGTTGACCAGAACAAAGTGGCAGCCATACAACAGGTGAAGGCTCCTACAACAGTGAGAGAGCTACAAAGTTTTTTGGGAATGTGTGGATACTATAGAAAGTATATTAAAAATTACCAAGTCATAGCTTTACCCCTTACCCAATTAACTAGAAAGGATGTTGCTTTTGTCTGGAATAGTGAAAGACAAAGAGCCTTTGACACTATGAATCACTGTTTGATGTCAGCACCAATTCTTGCTTTACCTGACTTTAATCAACCATTTGTTTTGTACACTGATGCCAGTTTCATTGGTCTTGGTGCTGCCCTCCATCAAAAGAAGTGATAAATGATAAAGTTTCAGAAGTAGTAATTTGTTATATTTCAAGAACCTTGAGAAATATTGAATTGAAATATGGTGCTACTCAATTAGAGTGTTTAGCTGTAGTATGGGCTCTAGAAAAACTTCATTATTACCTAGATGACCAGAAATTTGAACTTTTCACTGACTGCAGCGCAGTTAAATCCCTTTTAAACTTGAAAACACCTAACAGACATATGTTCAGATGGCAGCTGGCTGTTCAAGAGTACAGAGGGAGAATGACAATTATTCATAGGGCTGGTATTGTTCACTCAAATGTGGATATGTTATCTAGGTTACCTTTGCCAATAATGACTCTAATCCTGCGTATGATCCTGAGGACGAAATTATTCATATACATGGGATATATGTGGTTCATATGGAGGAAGAGCTATTACAGCTTATTCTGGAATCATATGATAAGGACACTGACTTGAAAAAGTTATGCACCATATTAAATGATCCAAAGAATGCTTCAATACAAGTATTAATTAAAACCCTTCCACCAAAATACCAAAAAGCTTTGGAAAAAGGTAAATTTTCAATTGATGAAGGATATCTATATTATAGAAGAAAGTTGAGTAATGTTATTGTTATTCCTCCTTCTATGAAAGAAATCATCTTGAAAATTTGTCATGATGATATATTAGCTGGACATTTTGATATTGAAAAAACAATGATCAGAATTAAGAACACTGCTTGGTGGGCTAATATGTCTGAAGACAGAAAATTATATGTTGAATCTTGTGATTCTTGCCAAAAATCAAAAAGATTAACTGGTAAAAGAGCAGGATTACTGCAACATATTGAACCTCCTGATGCTCCATGGCAAATAATAAACATGGATTTTGTAACAGGATTACCTATTGCTGGTAAAGACAGTTATAACTCTTGTTGGGTTATTGTGGACAGATTCACAAAAATGTGTAAATTTATCCCTACCCACAAGGATGTTTCCACTAAAGAATTAGCTTTCTTATGGTAGTCTCATATGTTTAATAATGCTGGTTTTCCTAAAGCCATAATCTCTGACAGAGACCCTAAATTTAATTCTGAATTTTGGATGTCTCTGATGGATGTTTGTGGTTGTGATCTGAAACTTTCTACTGCCCATCACCCTCAGACTGATGGTTTAGCTGAAAGAATGATTCAGACTTTAGAGGACATGATAAGAAGATATTGTGCCTTTGGCCTTGAGTATAAAGATAATGACAGATTCACTCATGATTTGGTTACCTTACTTCCTGGGTTAGAATTTGCTTATAATAGCACTGTTCATTCTGTTACTCAAAGAAAGCCTTTTGAGCTCTGGCTTGGATATGTTCCTAATACTCCTGCCCAAATTCTCAATAACAAAATACCTAAATTGGATATACATCCTGGTGTAAAGTCTTCTCTTCAAATGCAACAGCTATGTAGAAATCATGCTCAAAAATGTATTGAAAAATCATTTGAATATGAGAAGAAAAGATGGGACAAATCCCATAAAGAATACACTTTTAAAAAGGGTGATGAAGTGTTGATTTCTACAGTCCACTTCAACTTAAAAGGTAATAACAAATTGAAAGATCAATTTGTTGGTCTATTTGTTGTCAGAAGAATGATTGGAGATAATGCAGTTGAGGTTATTCTGTATTCCCCATATGACAGAAAACATCCTGTTTTTCCAATATCTCTTTTGAAACCTTACACATCCAATAGTGATTTATTTCCAAAAAGGAGGGGAACACCAAAGAAAACCCCAAATGAAATCACTGAAAAAGCAGAAATTGAAAAATTCTAAATGACAGAATAGTCACTGCTGAAAGAGGTACAGAATACTTATTGAGATTCAAGATTAAATCATCTGAATATGATTCTTGGATACCTGGGAAGGAGATATCTTATCTTCCTACTCTACTAAAGAAGTATAAAAAGAAAAAATCATAGCATTTTTTTATTATTTTTTTTAGAATGAGGAAGTGTCAGCCAGGCTACTAGACTTACCCGGTAAAATAATTAATTATTTTACTGAGTTAAAGCCACACCTTTCTTCCTAATAATAATTATTTATTTATTTACTTAAGTATTACTTACAATTAACTAAAGTTAAGTACAATAAGTAGTATAAATAAATAATATAAATAAAATGTCCCTTACAATTTTACTCCCTAACACCGTGCTCAAAAGTATATGTCAAAGGGAGTAAAATTAGTAATAAATTTATAATATAAAAACTTTAAAACAATTATATTACCTCAGTGAGAGATCTGTAATTCCGTGAAAGTAATGTAATTGATTATTTATTGTGTAATAATTGTGACAGTCCAAGGAATTCAAACTTTGTTGCTTATAAATTTTATGCCCTTGTTAACGTACTAATTTATTACTTTCTTATGTCATTTATGTACTCCTTTTTCTTGTCATTCTTCTCTCAAACTCACAGTAGACGGTGTAAATTCCTTACATTTTATTTTCTCATATTTTGCCTATAAAAGGCCTCTGATTTTGTGCTTTTCAAACCATTCTTTTATCACCTTACTTTATTATTACTATTTACAACACCATACTTATTTTTATATTTTATCACATTAGTAGTTACAAGAGCGTAATTCTAATCAATAAATTATATTAATATTTAAAAATCTACCTCTTATATTTGAGTAATAAATCATTTAGATTAAGAAATATGTACCAATTTTTGAGAGTTCTTTTAAATCCTTAAAATCCTCGTAGAAACTTCATACCAAATCTTCTAGACCAAAAGCACACCTTGACAGTATCAATGTTCAGGGATCGGAAATTAAATTAATTTCAGATAATAATCCTTATACACCAATTATATTCTGCAATTTTTTTTTCTAATAATTGGGTTATTAGACACTTTACATATCAATGTTCACCTCTTATCTGACATTTTTCTACCCAATTTTTCATAACCACATCTTGGACAACTTTCTGTCATAACCACATGTTGCAAAACTTTCTGCCATAACCATATCTTGGACTACTCTCTGGATATGCCTCATGGATGTGATGAGTTTGGGATCAGGAATTAGGAATTGAAATCGGGGTATAAGAGGTTGGATAATGCATTATCGTGGATTAATTATCCATTATCCCTGGGGAAAGTGAATAAGAATCTTCTTCAATTAATAATGTCTGATTCTGGGAAAAAAATTCCTGATCCATAATTGCGGATCCCTGAACATTGATACCCCCTATTTAATATAATAATATTAATTTCTCACTTTAAATTAGTTACAATTAAATTAATCATTCACTTCAATTAAATTAGTTATTATATTACTAAGATAGTTAAAATAATTAATTAAATTCTCTTGATAACTGAATTAAATTGATTCCATAAATTTTGGCATGAAAATAATTTTATTTGTCTTAATTAAACCCTTTTCATCCTTTTATAATATTTGTTTAGAATATTTTTTCTCATAGTTCTCATGGTCTCATACTAATTTAGTTACTCATTATATTAATTACTTGTTTGGGAATTTATGGTGGTAAGATTATTTACTTATTCACAGATTTAATTTTTTGTTTCATTTTTTCCTCATTTTGTATGTTTTAATTAATTTCTTTTGTTTCACACTATTAGTACTCTTGTATATACAATTGATGCCCTTCAGAGGTATCCTTGCCTATTAAAGGGCCTTGGGATTCCCCTTTAGCAGACATCACTTATATTATAAACATTTTAAAAACTTACAATTCTTTCTTATTATTTTTATTAGTAATTCAAGTCTAATATAAATTTTCAATAATAAATCTAAGGTTTCTTTAAGTTTATTAATAATAATAATTGTTAGCCTCACAGAGAATATTTTTATTTATATAATTAAATAATTACATATAAACCATTACTCACAGTTTTTTCATTTCTCACAAATTGTCTTTACAGCTCTCTCTTTTGATTTAATTATTTTATTAAACTTCTATTCTTCATTTCTTACAACCTATTGAAGCCCCTCCTTTATATTTTTCTTCTCCTCCTCTTTACTTCTTCCGCTTCTTTTTCATGTTCTAGAGGACCTGCCGACATACCCCCACACTTTCCAATATTAAATCTGGAAAGTTCCCCAATGAACACTTCTAACTAAAAGAAATACTCCTCAAAACTTGACCATTATAATTCCTAGTTTTATTGACATCTTTAGTTTTCTGTTTTCTTGAATTTTAAGACCAATAATAAATAATCGTGAAAAGAATTTTCAGTTTTAAGTCTTTATGGACTAACAGAATAAAAAAATAAAAAAAAAGATGTCCCCCAGCCATTTGGATGAGCTGAATCCCTGAGACCATACCCACATCCAAGTGCACCTTGATTGTGGATACACAAGAAAGAAAAATTAAAAATATAACATAAATAAAAGTTTTGCAAACAATTTATTTTTTAAAATAAGTTTGAAAAAGGATAATTTAATGGAAATCAAGAAAACAAACTAATGATCACTGTGTGAGCTACCTCCAATTTGTAAAAATGATTGGAGACAACCAGTTATCGTCCACCCCAATATAACAACTTTTCTTTCAAAAAAAAATTAGGTAAAATAAAGGAAAAAAACACAACAAAACTGAAAAACATAAAAAATGAAACAAAAAAAAAATCTTGAATCCAGACTTCCAAGAGATTGTGCTGTGCCGGCATAATATTCCAGTTTATAGTCATAGAGGACTACCTATATAACAAAAAGAAACCCAGGATTCAACTAGAAAGAGAGAAAAGTTGAAAACAAACATTGCAAGGTAATTGTGTATACAGCTGCCAACTCATCAATTACCCCAAGCTTTCAAATATTAAATCTAGAAGGATCCCCCATGAACACTTCTGCCAATTAATTACATTTCCAATACAAATTTTCACCATATAGTTTTGATATAAGAATTTTTTGAATGAATGAATTATTATTATAATCATCAGGTCTCCTAATCTTCATTTAGATTTCATATTAATCGTTGTGGTAGCCTAAAGTTTAGTATGGCACCTAAGTACGTAAATGGAGTTATTACGGCATGCAAAATTGGCGTTATTATTTTTTATAAAAGGGTTTTATTTAATTTATTTGAGTTTTAAATATGAAGAAATTGGTCAAGAGTGAATGCCTACACGAAAACAATTTATTTTACGGAGAAAACTTATCTTTACGGTCTGAAAATTTTATAAGTATCAAGTCAAGTCACTCAAGAACCTTGGGAAATTTTCCCAGAATTTTTACTATTTTTCTTATATTTTTAAATGAATTTTAAAGTTTTATAGAAATATTTACGTTTTCAGAAATTACTTAGCTTTGATGAATTTTCACGGGGTAATTAGAGCTGCGCAGAATACGAAAATTAGTTTGGAATATAAAGGAAAAGTAGCTCTATCATGCGTAATTTTTCTAGATTTTTTATTATAGTTTTTAAGGTTCTAATTGAGTCCAGAAGTCCGGACGGACTCCGTTTGGACTCCGTACGGACTCCGCTTTGACTCCGTACGGACTCCGTACGGGCTCCGGATTGACTCTGGGAGAGCTCTGGTGGGGAAAACTTAGGCACGTGACTAGGAATACTTAAGCGCTTCTCAAACTCGAAATTGAGAGGGGGGGACACAACATACAGCTTAATCATTAACCACCACGGTCTCATTTTTTATTACTCAACAAATTAAATAAAATTGTAATACCCTTATAACTTTATATTTTATATATAACATTTTAGAAATACTACTCAACAATTTAAATCACACTTCATACAGGGTATCTTTAGAAAGGTCTTCATCACTGGGACTTGATTATTGCTGTCTCATAAAAATTCAAATTATTATAAAAACATAAAAGTCAATCTTTTCAGATCTTTCACTGGTACACCTTAATTGTTGTTATCAGTATTTCTTTCTCAACAGCCACTTTTACTTAAATCTCAATAAGCGTTAAATATTTTAGAGTTTCATTATTTTTAATCAATCACATCCAAGTAGACTGGTTAGCTTAGTGATTAAGAATTCCCATTTTGTTATTTTTATTGGAAGGACAGGGTTTTTAGCTAAATCCACATATCTCCTCCGGATTCTGCTTACAGCAAGGTGACTGTAAGAGTTTACCTTACCATAGTTGGCGCCCAACGTGGGGTTTGATTTCTCTAGCTTTCTTTAAAGACTTACTTGGATCAAGAACGTTCTTAGCCTGCAAGAGGCTTTTTTTCTGGAACTCTAATTGGATTTTTGTTATTGGCCTGCAAGAGGCTTGTTATTTTATTGACTGTTAACGCTTTTCATTACATATTGGGATGTCTTCTTCTGCTGTTGCTTCTGGATCTTCTAACCCTCTTACTCCCTCAGTTAGAATTGTTTCTTGGGATGGCCCAAAGTTTGATGGGGAGGAGGTTAAATGATTCATTAGCAGGTATGAAGCTGCTGCTGCTGTTGATGGTGCTTCTCATGTGGATATGGTGAAGCAAGTTAGGTTTTTTATTGCTGATAGGGAGGTGGAAAAAGAGGTTATTGCTATGCAGGCATTTAAGGACAAGGATTGGGTTAAGCTTTATAAAGCTATGGTTGATAGATGGGGTGTCAGGTTTACTATGATGGACCTCAATAAAATTGTTGGAGACTGGCAAGCAAAAGGTGGAGTTTCTTCTATGGCTGACTTCAAAAAGCTCTGTGTCCAGTTTGATGAAGTGGTGGAATATCTCATATTGGTGGATGAGTTAGTGCATGAGAATCAAGCAAAAGATTTGTTTTGGACAGCATGCAGCAGGGATATTCGTATGGACGTCTTGAAGGATCTTTCAAGAAAAGATTTGATGAAGGAACTGCCTAATGGTGAGCAGAAACTGCCGGCTCTGGAGGTTATCAAGGACAACATTCAAGCCCATCTAAAGTTATTGGAGTTGGACAAATATCAAGAGTCATGCACTCAATATGTTAGCAAGGTTAGCGAATTTTTGGCCGAAAACAACGATATTATGGTCAAAGCCCAGGAGGCTAAGAAGGCTCAAATGGGATTACCTGCTGCAAAAGTTGAGGGTAGTGTGGATAATAAGATAGTCGATCATTTTGCCGATTTAACTAAACAGTTAAAAATATTTGTTCAAGAGACACAGAAGGCTAACAAGGCCCCAATCGCTTCTTCGTTGACGTCAACTTCTTATTAGTCTAGAGGGTATGAACGTCGAAATTATAATGGCAATAATAATGGTAACCGCTTCCCAGGCAATGGGAGAAATGGTGGGAATGGTGGTAGTAGTTATAGAGGTGGCTACGATGAGCCAAAGGTGTGCTCCTATTGTAATAGAAGGGGGCACAGAGCAACAGTTTGTTTTGCTATTGATAAGGATATGGATGCTGGGCGAGTTTTATTTGATGGTAAAGTTTATAAATTTCCTGATGGTTTGTTCATCAAGCCCAGTGATGGACAGTCTCCTTCTGATTTGGTCAGAAGAAGTTTAACGGCTGAAAGGAGAGCCAGATTTGAAGAGGTGACGGATGAAGATGTTAATGCCAAGGGTGGAAAAAATGGTAATGGTAATGGTGGAAAAGCTGACAAAGGTAAAGAGAAAGAGGTCAGTAAAGCCACATTTTCTACTTCTTTTGGAGGTTTAGAGCTGGCAACGGTTGCCCAGGTGGAGGGTAGCTGTATGGCTGGCGAATACAATTTTAATGCTGCTAGAAGAGCAGCTGCTACTAAGGCGAAGAGTGGCATTCAGAGCCAATTGAGGGCTAATCATGTCAAGGCCAATAACAAAGTGAACCCTTACTCAAAGGACAAAAATTCTAGTGCTCAAACTGCCTCCAACAAATTGAACCCTTACTCTAAGGACGAATTATATAAAATGCAGAAGGGGATTGCTGATATGGGGCCCCCTAGTTATGGCAAGTTTGATTTAAATGGTGAGCCTATGCCAGAGGATGATTCGGATTCTGAGGAGGACGTACTGTTGGCGTCTCTACCCAGACCAAGTTTTAGCGGTCCCATCCCAATGGAGGGAGTAAGAAGGACTAGCGATGGATCAGGATTAGTGCAAGAAGCTGGTGACGGAGTTAGGGTTATAGAAAGTGAAGATGTTATTATGGGAGGTGAAGATGGCTCGGTTTGACCTCAAGAGGTACCCAGGGCCAAGGTTGTAAAATAAAAGGTCCAGTATGAGCGGCCAGTAGTTTCTGGTCAAGCTAATGCAATGGACGCAGTTTTGAATAGGGTGAATCAACTTCAGATTCCCTTATCTTTTGGGGAGTTATTTACGATTAGTCCGGCGCTTGCTGAAAAGCAAAAGAAGCACTTGACGAGGCGTCGGGTTTTGACTGGAGAGGTGGAATATATTTGTGATAATGATGAAATTTTTGGGGAAGATGTAGATACACATTTTTCCGCTCCCCTGGGTTACCTGGTGGTAACTCTTAATGGTAAAGAAGTAAAGGCCTTGGTCGATTCAGGGTCTCAAATTAATTTAATTTCATTGGAGCAAGCAACGAGTATAGGCTTGCCAATTAAAAGTGGAACTGGGGGAAACCTCAGAGGCATTGGAGGGCATGCAACAGAGCTGATGGGCACAGCTGAGCATGTCAGGTTAGGCATTGGTGGATCTGTTGGTAAGGTTCACTTTTATGTGGCCAGAGGAGCAGTCAAAACTGTTCTGGGTGGTCCTTTTTTGATGGATTTTGAGGCCAGGATAGGGTATCAAGCTGGCATGGGGATTAGTTTGGAGATCACTGGTGAAGATATGCGGAGGTTACATATGCGGTTAGCGCCTCCTGAAGATGAAGGTTGGGAAACAAGGCCAGGGATTATTACTCTGTGCCAGTGTTGTGTTTGCACCAAGAAGCGGCATATAAAACGGACGGCTTCTGGTGAATTATGTTTGTTGGAAAGGGATGAATGCCCTCATTTTTTGGGGTAGCAGGGGCTGATCACTCTAATGTTGTAATCTCTCCTCAGGATGAGATCCCGGATTGCAATAGGTCAGCTCACTTGGAGATTATTCAAGTGGATTCTCAATTATTTTCTGTTAATATTACTTTGGAGTGCAAATACGTTTTGGACTTTTCTATATGTTTATTGGATTTATCCTGTTTTTCTATTAAATTTAAAAATGGTAAAAAAGGCAAAATTGGCCAAATTAGGTTGGATAAAAATTGGAAGGGTATGTTTCTGGACCTCCAGCAAGAGGTTAAACTGCAATTATCTCCTTCTATTTTGAACCTCCAGCAAGAGGTTAAACTGCAAGTATCTCCTTCTATTATGGACCTCCAGCAAGAGGGTAAACTGCAAAACTCTCATCAAAATCCGATTAAAAATCCCAGTATAATTAAAACGCAAAAAAATAATTTATGTGAAAATGTTATTCAGGACCTCCAGCAAGAGGGTAAACTGCAAAAATCTTATCAAAATCCAATTAAAAATCTCAGAATAATTAAAACACAAAAAAATAATTTTTGTGAAAATTCAATTCCGGTTCTCCAGCAGGAGGTTAAACTGCCAACTTTCTTTACGGGCTATTTACTGTTGGATAAGGGAAGAAAAGGTGTTGGAAAATCTGTTTATAAATTAGACGAGGGAAAGGAGAAAAGGGTAAAATTTAAAAATGAAATGAAATATTTTTCTAATTTTTCTTATTCAAATTCTGACAATGAAGAAGATTTATTTGATGAAATTTTTAATGGCGATACAAAAGAAAATGTTTTACCTCAAGTTTATTTAGATGTGGACGCAGCCAAATATAAGAAAGTAGCAAATAAAGTTGGACCAATTAATGAACCGCTACCTGCTGAATTAAATCCACCTTTGAGAAGACCAAGGTTATCAAGAGATCCTTATGAAAGTCCCTTGGTAAAGAATCTGCCTGAATTTTCTGAGATGTCAAGAATCACTTTTGAGAGACTGGGTGTTGTTAACTTTGGACCTGATGGTTGGTTGTCTGGAGAAGAGAAGAAGTTGTTGTTGGATGTGATGGTCAAGCAAGAGAAGGCCATTGCTTTTGTAGAAGAGGAGAGGGGTGTGTTGAAGCATTCCTATGGGGAGCCTTACAAGATTCCTGTGGTATGTCATGAACCGTGGCAGCTGAAACCGATTCCTATTCCGGCTGCATTGAAAGAAGCTTATATTGAAGTTGTCAGAGAACGGATACGCACTGGACTGTATGAGCAATCAACATCAAGTTATTCTAGTCCGGTATTTTGTATCAAGAAACCAAATGGCAAGCTTAGAGTTGTTCATGATCTTAGGGAATTAAATAGGGTTACAATAAAGGATGCTGGGATACCACCTAGTGCTGAGGAGTTTGTTGAAGCGTTTGCAGGGAGAGTGTGTTATGGTTTAGGAGATATTATGGGTGGATATGATGAGAGAGAGTTACATCCGGACTCAAGGCCACTCACTACATTTGATACACCACTAGGACGTTTACAGTTAACAAGATTACCTCAAGGAGCAACAAATTCGGTTGCAGTTTATCAAGCTCAGATGGCTTGGATCCTTCAAGATGAAATTCCACAATATGCTGGAATCTTTATGGATGATGGAGGAATTAAGGGACCAACAACTGACTATGATAACCAGGTGTTGGAAGAGAATCCCGGGATACGCAAATTCATTTGGGAGTTTGCAATTATTTTAGAAAGAATCTTGTTTTGAATTGAAGAGGCTGGTTTAACTATTTCAGATTCAAAATTTTCATGTTGTGTGCCAGCCTTAGAAATATTAGGCCATGTGGTATGTAGAGAGGGTAGGATTATGTCCAAGAAGAAAGTTAACAAAATTCAGTCCTGGCCAAGACCTAAGAATACCACCGAAGTTAGAGGGTTTTTAGGCGTTTGCGTATATGTTAGAATGTTTATCAAGGACTTTTCTTCATTGGCAGCTCCATTGAGACGGTTAACGAGAAAGGATGCATACTGGGAGTGGGATGAAGAGTGTGAGAAGGCGTTTGTGAAGTTGAAGGAGGTTGTAGGGAAGGATTTAGTCCTGCACAAGTTGGATTATGGAAAAGGAGCTGGCAGAATTTATTTAGCAGCTGATTCAAGTCAGGTTGCAGCTGGGGCGGTTTTGTCTCAGATGGATAAAGCTGGTTACATCAGGCCAGTTAGGTATGAATCTGTAGTATTTACTGAGGTCGAATCAAGATATTCACAACCAAAATTGGAATTATGTGGTGTGGCGAAAATACTGAAGAAACTTCAGCATATTTTGTGGGGGCAACATTTTGAGTTGCAAGTGGATGCGAAATCGTTAATCCAGATGATTAATTCCCCAAGTTTACCGAACGCACCCATGATGAGATGGGTAGCTTTTATTCAACATTTTTTGTTTGATTTAGTTCATAAGCCTGGCAAAACTTTTACTATGCCAGATGGTTTATCAAGGAGACCACCCACTGAAGAAGATTCAGACTCAGAAGAGTTCGATGAAGATATACCTATTATCAAAGCCAGCACTAAAGGAGCTGAAGACTTTCCATACCTCCCCCATGAGGTTAAACTGGCAGGACTATTGTGTTTAGATTATGGTGATGATGACCTCCACCAAGAGGATAAACTGGAAAATAGTTTTTATGTTAATAAAGGTGTTGGAAAAGGCTTAGATAAATTCGGCAGAGAGGAGGTAGAAGAAGATGTGGTGTATGTAGAGGAAAATGGATTGGTAGTGTGGGATAGTAGTAAATTAAGGAATGGTGTATATGTTGGAGAATTAGAGAACTTAAATAAAAAGGTGGATAAAGAGAAAGAGGTATTTTCAAATACGGTTTTCGAAGGATCCAAAGGTTCAGAAGAAAAACGTCGACATAGCTCGATTAAAGATTTATTTAGGGGTCAACGATTATTGGCTCATTCATGTGCAGGTGATATTGTTGAAAGAGAAGTCCCTATTGATGTTATATTAATCGATTTTCAAGATGAAGTCTGGGGTCAGACTGGTTTTTATTTTTTGTTAGTCAAATATTTGTTGACTTTAGAGAGGCCAGAAGATTGTGAAGACAATGAATTGGTGGCTATCAAGAGGAAGTCATCTACGTTTTACCTATCTGGTCGACGTTTAATGAGGAGGAGGTATCCAAATCCTCAAGTAGTTATAACTCAACAGAAGGGGCAAGAATTAGTTTTGAAATCACTGCATGAAGAACTCGGGCATAGAGGCGTTGGAGAAATGTTTAGAAGAATTTCTGATCGATTTTGGTGGCCTGGCATGAAGATGGCTGTTAAACAGTGGGTTCAGTCATGCGAAGAATGTCAAAGACGAAGTTATTTAAGGCCAAAAGAACCTGGACGCGCGACCGGTGAATATACGCTCTTTGGAAGAGTTAGTTTAGATGCCGTTCATATAAAAGAGGGACAGTATAAATATTTAATTGTGGCCAGAGATGATTTATCCGGCTGGGTAGAGGCAGCGCCTCTTATTAATTTAACTGCCAAAAATGTGGCAGAATTTTTTTTGAATAATTGGGTATATAGGTATGGGGTGATGAAGTTGGTAACGGTAGATGGAGGTCCTGAATTTGGGACAGAGTTTAAAGAGGCCGTATTGAAAGTTGGATCAAAGGTTAGGGTAGCAACCCCATATTATCCTGAAGCTGAAGGCATGGTTGAAAGAGGGCATCAAGTTATTAAGGATGCTTTAGTTAAAATGTGTGGGACAAGTGCCGAAAAGTGGAGGCACTATTTACCTTTAGTTTTATTTGCTGATCGAATCACTGCCAAAAGGACAACCGGATTTTCACCTTATGAACTTGTTTTTGGACAGAAAGCAGTTTTACCGGTTGATTTAGAAGCTGAATCATATCTTGGAGTTGACTGGGACACGGTCAAAACTACTGAAGAATTATTGTGTGCAAGAATGATGCAGTTAGAAAAGAAAGAAGAATATTTAGAAAAGGCATATTCGCGGATGATGAAGATCCGAAATCAATCAGTCAGATATTGGGATGAGCGGTTGGCACATCGATTAAGGAAATCTTTGAACCCAGGTGATATGGTCCTGGTGTATAATAGAAGTCTAGAGAGTCAATGGGGAAAGATGTTTGCAGATAGGTGGAATGGACCGTATAAAATCAAGGAACAAGTTTCTGGCAGTTCATATGTGTTAGAAGAGTTGGATGGAGTAGTATTGAAGAAGAGGGTAGCGGCCAATCAAGTGAAACGGTTCTATCCTAGAGGCACCAGGAGTGCTGAAGTCTTCCTCCGCAACGAGGATAAACTTAAATACCAACAAAATTTTATGATGACCTCCGCAATGAGGATAAACTATGACATTTATCAAATTTTATGGATTCCTCCGCAACGAGGATAAACTATGATATTGACAAAATTTTATGGATACCTCCGCAATGAGGATAAACTATGATGTTTATAAAAACCTTATCAACCTCCGCAACAAGGATAAACTATCTTTTTTTTATCAAAATACTTTACTGTCGTTACACTGCATATGGGGGAGGAAACTATGATGAAACTTAACGAAATTCAAGAAGACCTTCTTTGAAATTTTCAAAATTTAAAATTCTTAAAATATGGGTGAAGATAGTGTTGGAAAATTTTTAAATTTTTAAAATTTATTGGAAGAAGTGTTCACAGGGGAACCTTCTTAATTTAATATTGGCAAGTGTGGGGGTAATTGATGGGCTGGCTGCTCTATACACAATTACCCCATAATGTTCGTTTCCAAAATTTTCCCTGTTTCTAGTTGAATCCTGGCTTTGTCTTTTAACTATAGGAAGTCCACTAAGACTATAAACTGGAACGAATCAAGAGACACCGCTCTCAAAGCCAGATTCAAGATTCTTTTTATTTTATTTTGTTTTTGATTTTTTATGTTAGATTGTGATTTCTTTTCTTTGATATATATTATGAATTATTGTAAAGGTGATGCTCACTGGTGCTCTCTAATCATTTTTATAAATTGGAGGGAGCCCACCCAGTGATCATCATTATAAAATTATCTTCTGAAAACTTTCATTTATTTTATTTTCTTTTCAATTTCTCAACATTGTGTAACCACATCAAGTTGCACTTGGATGTGGGTATGATGTCAAGGGTACGGCTCATCAAATGGCCGGGGGGCATCTTTTAAAAATTTTATTTTGAAATTTTTTTATTATTATTACTTTTTTTATCTTTCTTTTCACATTTGTTTATCTTTCTTTAAAAATTAAAAATTAAATTTTATTTCAAAACTATCTTTTCTAAAATCTTTTATTTTAAATTAAAAACAAAATCAAAAATTAAAATTAAAATAAAAAAATAAAAAATAAAAAAATAAAAAAAAATAAAAAAATAAAAAATAAATAAAAAATAAAAAATAAAAAATAAATAAATAAATAAATATAAAATAAAAATAAATAAATAAAAATAAAGTAATAAAATAGAAAAAATTAATTAGTTAAATCAAAATTATTATATTTCTCAGTTTTATTTTTTTTAGTTTTCATTCTTTTTTAGTTTTATTCATTTAGTTTAGACAGGAAACAGGGTCTATGTCAGCCAGGCTATTCTAGGAGTCCAGTAAATGATATGTAACTTATAAAACCTGAA
Source organism: Hemileia vastatrix (assembly GCA_030280995.1). Classification (NCBI taxonomy): domain Eukaryota; kingdom Fungi; phylum Basidiomycota; class Pucciniomycetes; order Pucciniales; family Zaghouaniaceae; genus Hemileia; species Hemileia vastatrix. Next base: position 8,945,597 of record JASXTE010000013.1, read on the forward strand.
AGAGTGGGTAAGAATTGTATTTAATGAATATAAATTAATATTTTATTGCATAATAAAATTATATAAGTATTTTATTATATATAAGTCTTACATTAAATTTATTGGTTATATAAATTTTAATATACAATTAAATTGAGCATAATATAATATATTCTACAAATAAGGGCGCATTTTTATGTATTTAATAATTATAAATTTATATTTGATTAATTGAAAAACATATATTATAATTATAAGTGTAAAATTGACTTATAATATATTTAAATTAATTATTTAAATTTATATATTAAATAACACCTTTCATATAATACTAAACAATAATTAATGACGCTTCTTTTGACCCTTAATTGTGTCAGGAAAGACCAATTAATTAATTTATACTAAATTGAGATTAATTACATGTTTTGTTGCGTCAAAGTATTTTTTCTTTCACTTAAAAATATCCTTAAATCAGACTGTACCATCTGTTTGGAATTATTTTTCTCATAGTTCCTATGTTCCAATCTTGTTTAGTTATTCACTATTTTTACTTACTGATTTGGGAATTAATGGCGGGGAAATTGGATTCTTAATTGGGGTTTTAATTATTTGTTTCATGTTTTTCTCTACATTGTTATGTTTCATTTACTCTTTGATATATTTGTTTTATTCTATTCTAACTATTGTATTTACAAACATAGTGGCGCTTCAGAGGACCCATTGCCTATAAAAGGGCCTTGGATAATCCCCTGTAGAATCATCACTTATTATACACTCAACAAATTAAATACTATTTTACTACGTTTATATCTTTTTTATTAGTAATACAATTCTAATTAAAAGTCTATATAACAAATTAAAGGTTGCTTTAAGTCTGATAGTAATTAAAAGTGTTTGCCGCGCAGAACCCTTACATTAAATAGTATTATTATTAATAAATTCTAAGTTTTTGTCATCTCTCAAAGTTGCTCGCCGTTGTTTCCCTCTTAAATAAATTAAATATATTATTGTAATTTATTTCTTTTATTTTCCCTTGTCCTCCTCCTTCTCTCCTCCTTTTCTCCTATTTTTCTTACCTTCTTCTAGATGACTGACCGACAGTCTAGGGGAACTCAATACCTATGGGATTTTACTTCAAGACAGCTGTTAGTCCTCCAAGACTTTAAACTGGCTACTGTTCAAGACTTTCCTTAAGGTTTTATACGAATTTTGGAGCTGTTAGTCCTCCAAGACTTTAAACTGGCTAATTTTCAAGACTGTCATTAAAGATTTTATATTGGAGCTGTTAGTCCTTCAAGACTTTAAACTGAATTTCAAGGATGTTCAAGATTTTATGGATATTTTTGGAGACGGATTTTTTTTATCAAACAAATGTTAGGTCCACCAAGACCTTAAACTGGAGTGTTATCAAATTTTAGGTCCACCAAGACCCTAAACTGGACTGTTATCAAGCTTTTGGGTCCACCATGACCTTAAACTGGATTTCTTATAGATTAAATGTTTGGTCCACCATGACTTTAAACTGGTAGTTCATTCATTGTTTAGTCCACTATGACTTTAAACTGGAAAATTAATATCTGCAGGATAATTCAACATTCATTGGTCCACTATGGCCTTATACTGGATTACTTGTCGATCAAATGTTTGGTCCACTATGACATTAAACTGTATTATCAAGTTTATTCAATCTTTGGTCAAGCCTATGCCTTACTTAGGAATATTTCAAGTTATTTATGCACTTAAACAATTTTTGGTCCACCAAGACCATAAACTGGCAATCAATTATATGGTTGGTCCACCAAGACTTTAAACTGGAATGTTAATCTCGTTTGGATAACTCAATTCAATCTTTTAATTTATCACTGTCCACTAAGACTCTAAACTGGTTATTCAATTATTTCTGGAATTGGGTGCTGATAAGCTTTAGGAGGTTAAAATTTTAGGTGTTGATGATGCTAAGGAAAGCATAATGGTTAATTAGGTGAAATTTGTGGCGCTTTAACATGGTCTAAAGTTAATATTATTATTGGAAGCCTGGAAAAAGTATTTTATGAGTTTGCTGTATATCAAAGTTTGAAAATTGTGATGAAGGAATCAGAAGTTAGGATGGTAGTTGGATTTTAGGGAATGATTTTTTTAGTGCCTCATAGTTAGGCCATTTTTTTTGGTGTGAAGCTTGGAGGACCTTATGGCGAGATTGGAATCATAGAATTCGGCTCAATGGGGGGCTCTATGAGGTTGGAATCAGGAGTATTCAGCTCATAGGAAGATCCACTCTCTCAATGCTGTGACAAGAAGGAAGACTGGTATATGGGAGTCTGAAGGGATTCAAACCTTGCTCTCAGTAGTGGAATCATCACAAGATTTATTATTTATTATTTTATGTTAAGCCAGAGATAAAGAAAACAACATTTTTGTTGAAAGTTAAAAGAAGACCAGCTAAAACAAATTTATCAAATTATTTTATAAGAAAAGATAATTCTTTTTGAATTGCTCAACCACTTATGCAAAGTTTTAAGAATGGGGACATTCTCAATTGGAGGGAGGATGTGGTAGGCTAAAGTTTAGTATGGCACCTAAGTACGTAAATGGAGTTATTACGGTGTGCAAGATTGGCGTTATTATTTTTTATAAAAGGGTTTTATTTAATTTATTTGAGTTTTAAATATAAAGAAATTGGTCAAGAGCGAATGCCTACACGAAAACAATTTATTTTACGGAGAAAACTTATTTTTACGGTCTGAAAAGTTTATAAGTATCAAGTCCAGTCACTCAAGAACCTTGGGAAATTTTCCCAGAATTTTTACTATTTTTCATAAATTTTTAAATGAATTTTAAAGTTTTATAGAAATATTTACGTTTTCAGAAATTACTTAACTTTGATGAATTTTCATGGGTAATTAGAGCTGCGCAGAATACGAAAATTAGTTTGGAATATAAAGGGGAAGTAGCTCTATCATGTGTAATTTTTCTAGATTTTTTATTATAGTTTTTAAGGTTCTAATTGAGTCCGGAAGTCCAGACGGACTCCGTTTGGACTCCGTACGGACTTTGCTTTGACTCCGTACGGACTCCGGATTGACTCTGGGAGAGCTCTGGAGGGGAAAACTTAGGCACGTGACTAGGAATACTTAAGCGCTTCTCAAACTTGAAATTGAGAGGGGGGTACACAACATACAGCTTAATCATTAACCACCACGGTCTCATTTTTTATTACTCAACAAATTAAATAAAATTGTAATACCCTTATAACTTTATATTTTATATATAACATTTTAGAAGTACTACTCAACAATTTAAATCACACTTCATACAGGGTATCTTTAGAAAGGTCTTCATCACTGGGACTTGATTATTGCTGTCTCATAAAAATACAAATTATTAAAAAAACATAAAAGTCAATCTTTTCAGATCTTTCACTGGTACACCTTAATTGTTGTTATCAGTATTTCTTTCTCAACAGCCACTTTTACATAAATCTCAATAAGCATTAAATATTTTAGAGTTTCATTATTTTTAATCAATCAGATCCAAGTAGACTGGTTAGCTTAGTGATTAAGAATTCCCATTTTGTTATTTTTATTGGAAGGACGGGGTTTTCAGCTAATTCCACATATCCCCTCCGGATTCTGCTTACAGCAAGGCGACTGTAAGAGTTTACCTTACCATATCGTAAATAAATTTCATAATATAATTGTAAATTTTTGTTTGATAACTGTAGTTTATACTCATTACAGAATCACTTTTGAAAAAATTGTAGGTAGTTTATCCTCATTTTGGAGTCACCTTTAAAATTATTGTAGATAGTTTATCCTCATTTTGGAGTCACCTTTAAAACAATTGTAGGTAGTTTATCCTCATTTCAGAGTCAAAATTCAGCACTCTTTGTGCCCCTAGGGTAAAACTTCTTCACTTGATAAGCAGCTACCCTCTTCTTCAAGACAACACCATCCAGCTCTTCCAAAACCTATGAACCACCATAAACCTGTTCTCTAATCCTATATGGTCCATTCCATCTATCAGCAAACATTTTCCCCCACTGACTTTCCAAACTCCTATTATACAATAACACCATATCACAAGGCCTCAAAGGTTTCTTGAGTCTATGAGCCAACCTTTGATCCCAATACCTGACAGACTGATCCCTGATCTTGATCATCCTAGGGTATGCCTTCTCCAGATATTTTTCCTTCTTCTCTAAATTTTGCGGTCTAACATAGAACAAATCTTCAGTAGTTTTGAAAAAATTCCAATCAACACCAAGATTCAGTTTCAAGATCAACTGGCAGAACAGCTTTCTGACCAAAAACTAATTCATAAGGTGAATCACCAGTTTAACTCTTGGTGGTAATGCTGTCAGCAAACAAAACAAGGCATAAATAATGCCTCCATTTTCCAGCACTTTTTCCACACATTTTACCAAAGCATCCTTAAGAACTTGATGCCCCCTTTAAACCATTCCTTCTGCTTCAAGATATTATGGGGTCGCTAACCTAACTTTTGAGCTAATTTTTGAAACAACTTCCTTGAAGTCTGCACCAAATTTGAGCCACCATCAACAGTTACCAACTTCATAACACCATACCTATACACCCATTCCTTCATCAAAAAATCTGCTAAATTTTTATCAGATAAACTAATAAGAGGGAAAGCCTCAACCCAACCAGAAAAATCATCCCTTGCCACAATAAAGTACTTATATTTACCTTCCTTGATGTGAAAATCATCTAAAATATGCTTTCTAAAGATAGTATTTTCACCAGTAACATTCCCAGTTTCTTTTGGCCTTAAATAATTTATTCTCTCAAATTATTCACATGACTGAACCCAAGATCTAACAGCAACTTCATACCAGGCCACCAAAATCTATCAGCGATCCGCTTATAAGTTTCTTCAAAGCCTCTATACCCTAAATCTTCATGAAGAGATTTATTACCATTTCTTGAACTTTTTTTTCAGATAAAAAAACGTGAGGATTTGGATGTCTTATTTTCATCAACCTTCTACCAGACAAATAAAAACTAGGTGACTTTCTTTTAATAGCCACCCATTCACCTTCATCATAATATTATCCAGAGATTTTTAGTTGAATTTGATTTTGATGGTGCAGCTTACCCTCTTGCTGGAGGTCAAAAAGATAATATTTATACTATTTTTGTTCTTGATGTTTTATTTGATTTTTCTGAGAATTTTTTTCTTGATGTCAACTTTTTGAAATGCAGTTTAACCTCTTGCAGGAGTAAGATAGAAATAAAAAAACATAGAAAGAAAAGAGAATCCAAAAGAGATATAGAAGAGAAAATAAAAAAATTTCAGACATTTTTAGGTAGTTTATCCTCATTTTGGAGAATTAATATTCTTGATATCCCCTGGTAGAAACCCAAAAATTTTCCCCAAGGGCCCTTCCACTTATTCCAATAACTACAAAAACAAATCACCAGAATTTGTCCTACCAAAGGACAAAAAGAAACACACACTTTTTTTCCAAAATTTAGGTGAATCCAAATTATTTACCCAATCAATCAGCACCTCAGAACCCTGCATTAGTGTAGGAACAACACCCAACTTTAAAATCTCATCCTGAGATTGAACCATATCCTCCATACATATACCTAATCTATAATCGATATTTATATCTTCATTGCAGACAGTCTCTGCTTCTGAATACAAAACCTGAGTCAAGTAATCCTCTAAATCCAACTCCAAATAATCCAACACAAAATTTTCCCCAAAATCCAAAAATTCTACATTAGTTTCAGAAATATCTTTATCTTCAGAAACCTCTTGTTTCCAAAAAGAATTTTTATCATAAGTAATATCTTCAGGCTTGCCAAAATCTTCAGTTATATCTGAGTCTAAAATCTCCACACAAGCTACCTCTTCTACCTCTTGAGTCACCAAAGCGTCTTCTCCAGAGTCCAAATTAACAGAATTATGAGTATCCAGATGTTCCAAAATAAACTTCTTTAGCACCTCCATACCAGTTATCCTAGTTTCTCAATTTGGGAGATTCTTCATCAAATTAGCATTAAAAAGCACCATCAAAAAATCATTCTTTACCTTTTCCACCATAGCATCTCAAAAAACACACTTTGATACATTATCTTCATAAAAAATCTCATACTCTATCAAATAATCCAAAACAACCTGGAATTCAACCATAAACTGATGATACTGACAAAGAGAGTTGATATAACCTTTAGATTCACATTTCATAGCTATATCTTTCAGATCCTCCAATGAATGAAATTTCGGCAACCTCTTTTGCATTTTTATAGTCAGCTTTCCCCAATCTTGACCTTTATAGCCATCCATAGAAATAACCTCTTCTTCCACCACTCTGTCTCCAATAAAAAACCCAATCTGCTTCACCATATTCAAAGGTAAAGCTCCATCCAATTCAGCAGCATTTTCATACCTATATAAAAATACATCTAAATCCTCACCAAAAAACTTGAGCCCATCCCAAGATACAATCCTTACTGATTCCTTAACAGGTACACCAGCACCAGATGGAGAAGACATCTCAAATAGCACTAGAAACCAATAAAAATCTGCAAGGGTTCAGCCCTTTAATAGGATAAACCAGCAATAAAAAATAAAAAAAACAGATCTAGCAAGGGTTAAGCCCTATACCTAGATCCCTACAACCACAGATACTGTACTGGTTCAGACAGTTACCAGAATCACCAAAAACACCAACCAATCAAAATGCAACAAGCAGAAATCCAAAATCTAGAATTCTAACAAGTAAGTTTCTTCAGAAGCTAGAGAATTCAAACCCCATTTTGGGCACCAAAAATGTAGAATAGACTCTTACAGTTGCCTTTCTGTAAGAAGAATCTGAACAAGTTGTATAATCCTAAGAAAACCCTGTCCCTCTAATTAAAAGTAAGTTTCAATTAACTAAGCTTAAAGATCTTCTTGAAGAGTTGAACAAGTTGAATTTCTGAGAGTTAGACTATAGATGTGTTGGAAACCGGTAATAAAGACAAATGTAAGTGCAACCAATGGTTACACCAGCCAAAAAAATACCAAGTACCAGATTATACTGACACCAGTCACAGAAAATACTTAGAACAAGCCACAACACTTGCCCCAGAGACTGAAAAGTACAGTAAAGTACTCCAGAAACTACCCTTGGAATGATCTGTTCAAAGGTGCCTTATTCAAGGAGTGCCCCAGGTTTATCCAGTTTCCTACTGTAATTAAAGAGTGTACTTTATTTTATTTTATTTTATAAATTTTATAAAAAAAGTAATAAATTTGATTCACCCAGGATGAGAACTCTCCAATGGTACCCTATATGTTGAAACATGTTATTGTAATTTTTCTTTTATGTTAAATATTGTTATTTATATGAAAGGCACTTATTATCGAAAATAAAAGAAATAAAGCATATAAAAGACTAAGATTCACTTGCTCCAGACCTTTCCAACAATACCCTACATGCATAGGATCTACAATACACTATTGATCTAGTAAGCATAATAACTTTCTAACCAAGTTGTCACGCGCCATGTGACACTCGAGGCAAAAGCAGCTCATTAAATCAATAATACATAGGTCTAAATCCATACTCAAAGGGCAGAAAGCAATTCTACATAGCAACTGCAACTTTCCTTTGTGTACTCACTATTCAACCGCGCTAGTCTAAACTCTAAATCTAAATTAGTCAATCTCTCAATAGTGTGTCTTAGTCTTTTCCTCAATAAGCAAAGCACAGTGCAATAGTCAATGTAATATTCCCCTAAAAAGGTTTATTAAAGTATCTGTGGGTTATTAAAAAGGGGTAGTGAGCATGGACGGAATGGTTAGTGGAGGATTAAAGGGTTATCAGATGTTAGTAAGGAGGGTCCAGGTGTAACGGGTGTAATTTTGGTGGTCTGTGGTGAACGGAATGATGGATGGGTATGAGGTCAATGCAAGGAGGATTAAAGGATATAAAAGGGGTTGGATTTTGGTTTGACATTCTTTAGAATTAAATTATAAAAAATGTATATAATAGTGGTAAAGCTTCAGGTTAAATCATTATTATTTTATCTTTCCTTATTTTCTCAGTAATCATTTCTCAATCTTAAATCTTTGATTATTGAGTTTCCAACCCTTTGTGAGATCTTAAGAATATTAATATTACCTTTAAATTATATTAGAATTCTTCTCCAACATATCTCAAAGCAGTAGCTCTTCCTTCAAGTCATCTTTGAATCACTTCCTTGAACATTTCCTCTGTGCTTTGAAGAAGTTTATAAACTATTCTCCACATCTCACTTCCAGGAACACCCTCGACCTTGTGTGTAGGTCGTCCGGTGACAGTATAATTTAATTCTCCATAGTTCTCATTCTTTGGCACTACTACGTCCTTTTTTTAGGTGTTGTAAATTCTTTAAATGGCACCTGTTCAACGCACTCCTCCTATGGGCGCTACTACTAGGGCTCGCGCCAGAGGCAGGCCAACAGCTACATGGCCTGTTTCCCACACTCACTCCTTGGAACCTCTCAACCTTAGGGAATGGGGACATCCCCCAGGATTTTTATAATTCTAGTGAGGAAGAAGAAGGAGAAGATATGATACATGAGGCACCATCTGCCCCTGCTACTCACCCTTCTGGTCAACCTTCGGAACCTGGACCATCTAATTTGATGGAAGACTTCATGAGACTTTTCATGAAAACTCTTTCCAATCCAAAGTCTTTGGAGAAATCTAAATTTAAAACTCCTTCCATGAAATCTCCTGATAAATTCAATGGAGAACATCCAGACAGATTGTGGCCCTTCTTGAAGACCTGCAAGCTCCTGTTCCATAACAACCCTCAAACCTTCAATAACAACCAATTAAAGGTTTTTTATGCTTCTTCATTCCTAGCCGGAAAAGCAGAAAGATGGTTCAAACCTTATCTTCTCATGCTCTCTTTGACAGAAACCCACCTACTTATTAATAACTGGGGAAAGTTCAAAGACCAGCTCTTTACGTTGTTTGGTGACCCTAATGAAACTGACAACGCAGAAATTGAATTGGCTTTCTTTGCATGAGTGATAATGGTAAAGCCTCTGTATATATCTCAAACTTCAGAGCACTTAAAACTCGAGTAGGTTGGAATGATGCTGCCCTTAAGTATCATTTCAAAAAGGGACTTCCTTCGAGGATTCTGGATCAATTAAATCTTCATGGTCAGAAAATGACTAATTTAACAAATTTAATGGATAGAACCCTCAAACTCGATGGTGTGGTACGCACCTCGCAGGTAGTAATTTTAGACCAATCAGTGCGCGTAGTTCAGGAAGAACAAAGTAAGTTAGAGCAGTAGGAAGTGCTAAAATATAATATGTATTTGCGTGTTTCAAAGAACAAAGGAAATGGAAGCGCAGAAAAGGATTAAGGGTCTGTGTGCTTGGATTTTGTAGAGAGATGTGCCGCACAATGGGGAATTGTGTGTTATTGATTTAGGACTGTAAAGCGCTAAACAATAAGGATTTGGACTTTCCAATAACTATGTGTTACACATTAATGAAGGAGTTATTGCTTAAGGACGACTCAAGTGCATAGTATACTGCATCGCAGCTAGTTGGGTAAACTTACATAAACAGGTAATAAAGGAGGCTAACTAGTTAAGTGAATCGTCAGAAATATGAGATTAGCATTAAAGAAAGGTGAGTGGGAACTTGATTGCAAAACTACCCAAGAGTAAAGGCGGCTAGGATCAGTGTTAGAGTGGGTCAAAACTGAAAATAGCGCTGAAACAAAAAAACGAAGGTAGAGTCAAAAATGCATATGTGGAGTATGAGTGAAACAAGTTAATACTAGCGTTAGTAATCATAGGGTATGTTTTAAGTGCCTTAGTTATTAAAAGCGGTGTACGTAGTTACTAATAGGTTAGCTATTTTTTTACTAACATGGCGCTAGAGCTAGCGCTGAATATCCACTAGCAAACTGTGTCTTGAGTACTGGAAAAATATACAAGGGAGGACTATTTGATAGAGATAGAGAATAGGGAGAAGGGATATATTTAGATAAGTAAAATAGAATAGTGAATTAGAGATATTTTCTGAGTCTTTTATCATTTGTGCATCTGTTTGTGTATTTCATATAGCATAGTGAAAGAGCGCAACATAGAGAGAATATATAGATTTAGTGGGATTGACTATTTTTAGAGTTATTTTATTGCTATAATATGGCATATTCAAATAGAGCGCTTCAAGAGGGAGTAGCTGTGGATATTTGCGCTTATTAAGAATAGAAATATCCAGATAGTAATACTTGTTTTCCTGACCTCTAAGACTCATCTCTCATCTTATAAACTTTCTAATCAAATATTAGTGTTACACATTATTGCGCTGTCTTTGAAATAAGAGTGGCAGGCGCTTCTTTTTAGAAATTGAAGAGGAGAACCAAACCATCTCGCATTGTGTCTACTTCTTAGTACTTTAGAACAGTCTACAATGGCGTTTATCAAGGAGGACTACAACATCGTTGATACACCAACAAATCTCAAGGCCTAAATTTTAAATCAGAACCTTCTTCACACCCACGGACAACTCAATCCTCCTTGACTTAATCCAAACCCAAGAAGGGAAAGGATGAACCTCGACCAAAAGGCTCGACCCCAGGCAATATCAGCAAAGTACTGGATCCAAAAGGGGAACTTGAAGAAGCTGAGAGGAAGAGGCGAGCAGACAATGGGTTATGTAAGTATTGTGGGGGTAAGAACAAGCTAGAAGATTTTGTAAAGTTGAAGGAAAGAGAAGGTACTAGTTCAAGGTCAAAAAACTAGTAGATACTTTGCTTGTGTGCAAAGCAAACTATCTTATCTCTCCCAGTGCACAGAACCTCCATGTCTTAAGGACTGGAGTTGCTTTAAACCACTTGAGATTCCTTCTTTTCAAGGAGGATACCCTCATCAGTTGTCTTATAGACTCTTTATCTTCAATTTCTTTTGTCAGTTTATCTTTTGCCGAGAAGTTAAAACTGACATTCACAGATATCGATCAAACTCCAATATATTTGGTCGAATCAGAGGAACCCAAATATTGGGTAAGTAAGAAAGTTTTATGGGTTTTCAACTTTCCAAACTTTCCCCCCTTCTAGTGGGAATTTTCAGTCTTGGATGCCCCAAGAATGGAAAATACCATTCTTGGCCATGAATTTTTAATGCATTGAAATCCTGAAATTGATTGGTCACGGGGAATGATCACCCCACGCACTAAGTATATTTCTAATTCTTCAATGCAGGTCAATAGGGAGTTAAACAACCCGCCTGACAATGTCCTGCTAGAGGAAAAATCTCTTCCAGATGACTTGAAAGCATCTTATCTTTCTCTAAATGAGAAATTGGCTAACTCTTCTATCTCAATAACTTCACACAAAGGGGATTTAAATTGCCTTGAAGTAGTCGAATTATGCTCTCTCAATACGGGTCTTCCCTTGACAGACTCTCTCAAAGATCATGAGGATGACCAAATCAATGTGGAAGCAATTAAATAAAATCTACCGGAAATTTATTTTTATTTCCTCGATGTTTTCTCAATCTGCAAGTCCATTAAGTTACCACCTCATTGACCCTACGACCATCAAATAGAGTTAATAGGTCCAGTACCTCCAGCAGGTCCTGTCTATTCTTCATCGAAGGACAAATCTCAAGCTCTTCAAGACTACATTTCAGAGAATGTAGCCAAAGGTTTCATCAGAGCCAGTAAATCTCCAACCGTCTCCCCTGTTCTTTTTGTAAAGAAAAAAGACGGTAGCCTTAGGTTGTGTATTGACTATAGAAAGCTCAACACAGTTACAAAGAAGAATGCATATCCAGTTCCTCCTATGTCATTGCTTCTTACCTTTTTTAATATTGCTAATTTATTTTCTAAAATTGATCTTAGAGGCGCTTATAATCTTTTTTGCATTGCGGAAGGTCATGAACCACTGACTGCAATGCGCACTAGATTTGGTAGTTTTGAATATTTAGTAATGCCTTTTGGATTATGTATCGCACCATCTACTTTTCAAACTTTTGTTAATGACATCTTTCAAGATTTTGTCAAATAATTTGTGGTCGTCTACTTAGACAATATTTTAGTTTTCTCAAAGACACTGGATGAACATATTCATCATGTTCGACAGGTTCTAAATTGCCTTTGAGATCAGGGTCTCTACGCCAAGCACAATAAATGCGAATTCCATCTTAAATCTATTGATTTTTTGGTTTTTAAGTTATCCACTGATGGTTTAGTCATGGACAACAAAAAGGTCCAAAAAGTCCTGGAATGGCCTGAGCCCAAAACTGTTAAATCCCTCCAAGGATTTTTGGGTTTTGCCAATTTTTATAGAATATTTATTAAAGATGACTCTAAAACTATTTCCAATCTTACTTCTCTTCTTGGAAAAGATATTCCTTTTGTTTTACTTCTACAGCACAAAAGGAATTTGAAGCATTGAAGACTGAATTTACCACAGCTCCAATTCTTCGACACTTTGATCCTTCTGCTTCGACAATAGTAGAGACAGAAGCTAGCGATTATGCTATTGCAGGGGTAATTTCTCTATTCAATCCTGAAACAAAATTGTTTCATACTGTTGCTTTTGAGTCACGAAAACTCATTGAAGCAGAATTAAATAACAAAATTCATGACAAGGATCTTTTAGCTATTATCCATTGTCTTAAAAAATGGCGCTCTTTTCTTCTCAGCCTAGATAGTCCTTTTAAAATCCTGACTGACCATAATGCTTTGAAATACTTTATGTCTTCAAAAGTATTAACCAGGCTTCAAGCCATGTGGGCTGAATTTTTGTCTGAATTTCCTTTTTCTATTTCCTATTGCCCAGGTAAGAACTGCATTGTCCCAGATATCCTGTCAAGTCAAGAAAATGTTTACCCACAGCGGGGGTATGCATTTTCTGACAAGAACCCAGCAAATGTGAAATCAATTTTTAATGAATCAATGTTAACGACTCATCAACTTAATTTGATGACAATTCAATCTTTTCAAAATCCACTATCCAACATCCTCAAAGCTCAGTTGAAGGACAATTATTGTTTAGGGATAAAAGACAAAATACTCTCAAAGCAAGGGGCCAAAAGATTTAGTATTGAATCAGGTCTATTAGTTTTCGAAGGTAGAGTAGTCATACCCAACAATAATGAAATTAAATTATGGATTTTCAATAGTTGACATTATTCTCCATTAGCTGGTCATTTTGGGGTTGATAAAACCTACCAGTTAATAGCTTCCTATTCCCTCTAAACCTTGTGAATCCTTATAAATGGATTTTATTTCTCAACTTCCTCTTTCTAATAATTTTGATGCTATATTAGTAATAGTAGATAGATTTTCAAAGATGTCTATTTTCATTAAAACCACTACTACTGCTACAGCAGAAGATTTTCCAAACTTGTTTCTAGAATATGTATTTTCCAAACATGGCTTACCTAATGATATTATTTCAGATAGAGGCTCATTGTTTGTATCCACATTCTGGAATCAACTGTGTCGACAACTCAATATCACGAGGAATCTCTCCACGGCCTATCATCCAGAAGGCAATGGGCAAACGGAAAGGGTCAACCAAATACTCAAACAATACCTTCGAATGTATGTCAGTTACCAACAAGACTATTGGAACACATGGTTACCATTGGCCAAATTTGCTTATAATAACTCGACTCATTCTTCAACACAACAATCTCCCTTCTAAAATGTTTATGGAAGACATCCTCAATTCAACTCAATCCATGTAGGAACTAGTCATCCTGAAGAACATTTTCTTCGAACCATATCAGGACTCCAAGAAGAACTTAAATCAAATTTGAAATTAGTGATTCGAAGGTACAAGGAACAGGCTGACAAACATCGACAATCTGCTCCTTCTTTTAAACCAGGCAACAAAGTATGGATCGACGCACAAAACATTTGAAAAACTCGACCATCAAAGAAACTGGCTGAAAAAAGCTTGGGAACATTTGAAATCAACTCCGAAGTCTCTAAAACTGCATTTCGACTCAAGCTACCTTCTAAATGACAGGCTATTCACCCTGTTTTCCACGTATCTCTCCTGGGACTGGCTCGAGAAACATACCCGGGAAGGAACCAACCTCCTCCAGAACCGGTAGAAGTAGAAGACCATCTAGATTGGGAAGTAAGCCGTATCCTTGATTCAAGAATGCACAAGGGGAAACTTCAATACCTCGTGGAATGGGAAGGCTTCCTCAATGACTCAGACAAAACATCCTGGGAACCAGCCATCAATGTTTCTAATGCTCCTGAGCTCATAAAATCTTTTCATCTTAAATATCCTTTAAAACCAAAACCTTAGAACTCTCTTTTATTCTTTTTTCTTCTTTCTCTTTTTCTTTTTTCTTTTCTTAAAATTCTAAAACTTCTTCTGTTCTTAAATCCTTACTCTGTTTTTTTTTCTTCTTTCTTCTTCTCAAAAGTTTTTTTCAACCTTCTTTAAAAATAAATAAATAAATTAAATAAAAAAAATAAAATAAAATAAACTAAAATTAAAATTAAATTAAATTAAAAAAGTAAAAATAAAAAAAAATAAAAAAAAATAAAATAATAAAAGTAAAATCTTAAAATTCATTAAAATAAAATCTTAAAAATCAATAATTCCTTTAATTTTCTTTCTTTTCTCTTTTCTCTTTTCAAACTTTTCTTCTTTCCCTAATTTCTTTTTCTTCAAACTATCAAGTTTTTTTACGAACTCAATACGACAATCTTTCTCAAACTTTACTTTAACCTTTAATTCTCTCTTTTATTTAAAATTCTTTGAACAAATTACTTCTTTCTTCAAATTCTTTTTTTCAAAAACTATTTTTCTTCTTTCTTTTCAAATAACCAAATTTCCTAAAAAACTTCAATAAATAAACTTTCACGAATAACAAATTTTTTCTCTCATTAAATTTTCATCTCAAAAAAAATTGTTTTCAATCAACTATTTCTTTTTTCTTACTTAAATTTTTCTTTTTTCAAAACTTAAAACTAAAATTCCTTCAGTTAAACATTCTTTCTTTTCTTCTTTCAAAATATAAAAAAAATTTTTATTCAAATATTTTCTTTCTTCCTCTTCTCTTTCCTTTTCTCAAAATCTTATAAAATATATATCAAAATTTTCAATTAAAACAACAAAATAAAAAATAAATAAATTAATACACAAATTACTATCTATTTTTTCCCCTTCCTCTTTCTTTCTTTTCTTTCTCCTGTATTTTCTCCCAAAACAACTTCTTCATTTTCTTCAAACCCACCCTTATTTCCCTCCTACATTTCTCAAATACCTCCTCATCTCCTACTGGTACCACTTCCCCAATATCTAGTAATTATTCAGCCACGTTGAAGGAGGCAGCATCGACAATCTTATCAACCTCACCGCTTAAATCTTTGATGAATCGAGTTCGTCGACCATACCTGGTCAAGAGACTCTTCGTTGTCCTCCCTCAAATCAACCACTGTTTGATTTACCTCAACTGGCAGTGATGGTGCAGCTTCCACAATTGGAGCCCCCACAATGACATCTGAATTCTAAAACATAGGTCATCAGTAACAAAATTTTTTAAAATAAAAAGAAGAACAGACTTACTTCAAGCAATGGGTCAGCTTCTAAGAATAACTTCGGGGTGACTTCCACCTTCACTTCCTTCTTCTCTTCATCATCCTCAATGACCATCCGCCGCTTCTTTGGTGTCCGTCTCAAAATAGGGATTTCATCCTCATCCTCTTCAACCAATTTATCTATCTCTTCTTTGACCCCTTGTTTTTTACTTGTGGCCTGGGTTGCCCAGGTTGCCACGGTATCTTCAACCTCCTCCTAAGTCTCTCCCACTGACAGATTGTCCCTGACCGATACATCCCAAATATCATCCACCACCTCTTTGGTCTCTGGTATTACCCAATATTTGGTTTTTGTAAATTGACGCTTGATGTCTAAATTTTTTGAAAAGGCATCACATGCCACCCGTCTCCAGCGGCAAAACTTGCATTTCTGGAGGGGACCTCTTGTCGCTGTGCTTTCAACACAGAAGTACTCCATTAATTTTCAGGCTGTGCATGCTTGAGAAGACTATCAGGTAATTATTCCACCATATGCTTTAGGGTGTGGATACGTGGGAGTTAGGGTAGGAAAAGTTGACATAATAAAATATAAAATAATTAAAAACAAGAGGGAGAGAAAGTAGTGTGGGAAAGTATGTCTCACGCTCAACGGAGCTTTTGTTTTTATACCCGGGCATCTGTAATGCGCCACGTGCCACTCAAGGCAAAAGCAGCTCATTAAATCAATAATACAGAGGTCTAAATTCATACTCAAATGCAGAAAGCAATTCTACATAGCAACTGCAACTTTCCTTTGTGTACTCACTATTCAACCACGCTAGTCTAAACTCTAAATCTAAATTAGTCAATCTCTCAATAGTGTGTCTTAGTCTTTTCCTCAATAAGAGACGCACAGTGCAATAGTCAATGTAATAGTCCGCTAAAAAGGTTTATTAAAGTATCTGGGGGTTATTAAAAAGGGGTAGTGAGCATGGACAGAATGGTTAGTGGAGGATTAAAGGGTTAACGGATGTTAGTGAGGAGGGCCCAGGTGTAACAGGTGTAATTTTGGTGGTCCATGGTGAATGGAATGATTGATGGGTATGAGGTCAATGCAAGGAGGAGTAAAGGATATAAAAGGGGTTGGATTTTGGTTTGACATTCTTTAGAATTAAATTATAAAAAACTTATATATATTTAATAGTGGTAAAGCTTCAGGTTAAATCATTATTATTGTTTTTCCTTATTTTCTCAGTAATCATTTCTCAATCCTAAATCTTTGATTTTTGAGTTTCCAACCCTTTGTGAGATCTTAAGAATATTAATATTACATTTAAATTATATTAGAATTCTTCTCGAACATATCTTAAAGCAGTAGCTCTTCCTTCAAGTCATCTTTGAGTCACTTTCTTGAACATTTCCTCTGTGCTTCAAGGAAGTTTCTAAACTATTCTCCTCATATCACTTCAGGAACACCCTCAACCTTGTGCGTAGGTTTTCCGGTGACACAAATTTTGCCACAATAGCCAAATTTTTCCACAGTGACCAAACTTTGGTACAGTGACTAAACTTTGGTACAGTGACCAAACTTTGGTACAGTGACCAAAATTTGTTACAGTGACCAAATTTTGACACAGTGACCAAACTTTGGTACAGTGACCAAACTTTGTTCCAGTGACCCAACTTAAACCTGGTGACCAGACTTTCCCATTGTGAGCAAATTTTGCCACAATGAGCTCTTTTTGCCATAATGAGCTAGTTTTGACAGATTGAGCTAAAGTTGCCACAGTAAGATAATTTTGCCAGCATGACCAAACTTTGCCACCATGACAGAATTTTTCCAGTACACCTTGCTTTTGTACCAGAAAATCACTGGAGCAAACTTGAGCGCACAGGAGAACAGGAGAACAGGAGCTTAGTGGCCATTCTATCTGCACACCATATCCACCAATAATACTAAAAGTCACTAAATCAAGTAAAATACTAAGAAAAAAGTAAAATATGATAGAAAACCATCAAGACCTAAAAGATAGAGAAAACTCTAGGCTATCCAATGATAATAATCACCTTTCAAAATTCCAAATATCCATCCTGATAATCCAGAAAAGTGCTACTAAACTTCCAAAAATAATTCTGAAAGAGCCCCAGAAAATAGCCAAAAGATAGAGAATCACGCCAAAAATCCATTAAAACCATTACCAAATCCATAAAACCATCAAGTCACAATAAAAATACCACCATATTACCATTCCAAAATGCCACAAATCAACCCAAAAAAATCCATAATAACCAAATTAACACCTGGTAATACCATAATTTCCTTTCAACCAATATTTAATCAAATTTTCACGTAAGTGGCTTACCCAGATGTGGGATGTCACACTGTGGGACCATCAACTACAAGGACCAATAAGGACTTGTGGACAACCAGAAAACAACAAACTTAAAAAGGCACATGAAATAACTTTTTTGACGCAACTGGGAATCAAACCTCCCTCCAAATCTAAGGTTTTTATAGGTGTATTTGTCCTATATAGTTGTAGCAACTATACTGGTTGCTATTTGTAGGTCTTGCTCTGCATATTTCATATTTCACATATATATTTTTTACTCAGCACTCTGTAAGTGGCATTGAATCGCTCACATTACAGGGGGAGTTGTATGGCATATAATAATTTTTTTCCTAGTTGACCAAGATAGAACAATTGTGTTCTTAGTCCTAGAAGTAATAAAATGATTTTAATAAATTATTTTATAGTTTCTTTTAATTTTTTCAGTTGACATTTTGTCCTGATAATTAAAATATTATTTTAGTGTTTCAGTTGACAATTTTTCCTGGAAGTAAAAAGTAAATATATAAATTAATTAAATTAATTTTATTAAATTATTTTAGTTGTAATTAAATCCTGGTAATTAAATATTCAGTTGACTCCAAGTCCTGATAACTATATATCAATATATATATTATTAGTTAATCAAGAATTGTGTTGATTATTCCAGTTGACCCTTTGTCCTGATAATTAAAAAATTATTTAATTATTTCAGTTGATTTATTTTAAATCCTGGTAATCAAATATAAATATCTTAATTAATTTGTTAATTAATAAATTGTAATTATTATTTCAGTTGATTTTTGTTACGATAAATATTATATTTTTATTATTCCAGTTCATTATAAATCCTGATAATTGATAATATACTTCAAATATTTTTAGTTTATCCCTTATTTTTTCTTGGGACAAGTTAAATAATCATTGATTAAATATTATTATTTCTTTTCTCGCAGTTCAAGATACCCACAACAATGACCAATCAAAGTGCTTCTGCTTCCTGTGATGAGGAACTAGACTTGATTGATTATGATGAGATTTCTGTAATCTCTCCTTTCACTACAAAACTGGCTAAAATTAATCAATTATTGGACCAATCAGGATGTGGAAATGGGAGAAATAGAAATAAATGTTGAAAATAATTATCTGGATCAAAATCTCTAAGTAAACCCCCGAGAAGAGCTTCCTAGAGGATACAAGACAAAAAAGATGCCCTTGCAGCAGAAAGTCAGAAACCTTTTCATTCACATCAAGGAGTTGAGGGCAGAGAACCTCAAACTAAAATAAAAAGTATAAATCATAGAAGAAAAGGTAAGAAAAATAGAATTCTCTCTTCTAGAGATGAGGAAACCTCCTCTAGCAACAAAAGCCCTTCCATAATTGGCTCCTCAACCACAGGAAAAGGTGGAAGTTTTAAAATGGCAATGGAACTAGCTAAACATTCAGTGTGACTACCTCTAGGCCAAACAACAACAGCAGGCACGTCAAGCAGGTCCTTCCAGGCCCTATCAGCTCAGCCCAAAACCTCCTCATCCCTACTAAAGAGGAAGAATGATGAAGAACATTCAAATCCAATTTTTACCAAAGCCATTGTAAGCCCCTCTATTCAATCTCAATTACTCTTTCTTGTTACTGATCCAATTACTTCAGGTAATTCTGGAAGGCAAGATGATACCTTGAGACAAGTAGAGGCTGACTCTAGTGGGCATATTACTCAATATTCTGATGTACATAATCCTTTAGTATTAATTTCTACTTCAATGATTAATCCTGATATGGCTAATATTGATGAAAAACTTGATCCTGAATTTTATGAGACTCATACCTCCAACTGTTTTATCCTCCTACAAAATGCATTAATAATTCTACAACAGCCCAAATCCTAGCCCCTTACAAAATTTTATGAGCCTCCAATTTGTAAGTACCAAATTAATTAATCCGATTTCTTCAACAGAAAACAATTACTGATCCAATTCTTCTGTTTAGTTGGAACACTCCCTCCTGAAATTGCAATTGGCATTGGCAAATCTCTAAAACTATCTTAACACTGGATTATGCCAACATGAAACAACACCTAAGCATGATGTGTTCAGACATTCTTAAGGCCTTTGCTATTCATGGTCCTTTGAGTAAATTTGAAAAGAATCTGAGGAAACAGCTCCTTGATGACCACTGGATGATGTCTATAATAATCAAGCACACCTTCCAACACTCTATCCCTTCTTCTTCCACTTCTTCCCAAAAATTACCTTCTAATCTTCTTCCTGAGCATTACAATCCATATAATCTTTCCAGCTGCCTACACCACAAAGAACACAGTTCTTCCTCCAATCCTAACAAAAACAGCAACACCAGCATAATCCAGACCAACCGCTGGAGGCTTCTTGTCAAGGGGTCTTTCAAGTCTAGAAGGTTTTATAGGGAGCTCCAATGTCAGTAACAAAAGTTTTTAAGGGATTCAAACTCAGGTACGTATTTTCCTATCTTAAAGATTATTTATTCAATAATAAGAGGTAAAGAGTTAAGTTTATTATTAAAATTAATGGATTACAATTACGTTTAATGTAAATACTAAGGCAATAATAAATAGTAATAAAAGGATTGTAAATAGTTGTAATAAAATAAGTAAGTAATGAATGCCTAACAAGCAACCAAAAGAGAGGCCTTATATAGGCAAAGGTGGGACAAACCACGGCAATGAAATTCTTAAAACAGCAGTATGAGAGAGAGAGAAAAAGAATATTCCAGAAGGAGTATTTTAAAAAACAAAGTTGTTCTAATAAGAAGGCGTCAAAAAGAAGTATTTTAAAGATGTATTTATAGAGTATGTCAGAAATACATAAATTAATTTAATATTTACTATAGAAGTCAATTCTAAATAATAAATTTGAATATATTGTATATATTTATTTTTATTTGAATATTAAAATTTTATTTTAATTTAAAATCTATTTTTTAATATAAAATTTTATTTCTTCTAACCTGCCAATGAGCACGGTGTTAGAGAAAAAAAATAAGGGACATTTTATATTTAATTTTAATTATTCATTTATATTTACCATTCTGTAATTAGTTAATTTATTACAGGTAATTTTAATGTAACTAATTTAATTAAATAATTGAAATAATAAGGTGTGGCTTCACCCAGTAAATAATTAATTATTTTACTGGGTAAGTCTAGTAGGCTGCCTGAAACTTCTTCTTTCCAACATTAAACAAAAAAAGAAGTTAATAATTCCCTAAATAGAGAGAAGAATAATAACTAGCAGATATATATATATATAAATAAATTATTAATTTATTTTATTTTATTTTATTTTATTTTATTTTATTTTATTTTATTTTTTTTTATTTTTATTTTATTTTATTTTTTATTTTTATTTTTATTTTTATTTTTATTTTTATTTTTATTTTTATTTTTATTTTTATTTTTATTTTTATTTTTATTTTTATTTTTATTTTTATTTTTATTTTTATTTTTATTTTTATTTTTATTTTTATTTTTATTTTTATTTTTATTTTTATTTTTATTTTTATTTTTATTTTTATTTTTATTTTTATTTTTATTTTTATTTTTATTTTTATTTTTATTTTTATTTTTATTTTTATTTTTATTTTTATTTTTATTTTTATTTTTATTTTTATTTTTATTTTTATTTTTATTTTTATTTTTATTTTTATTTTTATTTTTATTTTTTTTTTATTTTTATTTTTATTTTTATTTTTATTTTTATTTTTATTTTTATTTTTATTTTTATTTTTATTTTTAGTTTATTTTTATTTTTATTTTATTTTATTTATTTATTTTTTATTTATTTTTACTTAAACTACTAACATACTAAAAAAAACTTGAAAATAATTAAATAAAATTTCCCAAGAAAATATGATTGCTGAAAAATAAAAATGAAATGAATAGTAATAAGATAAAATAATTAATAATAACAAATGGTATCCCCCAGCCAATTCATGAGCTGATCCTCTGATACCTTACCCTCATCTAAGTGCAGCTTGATGTGGATACACTTTAAATAATTTTAAAATGATTTGAGATAGAGAAAAATTAAGAGTAATAATATAAAGATAAAATGAAATGAATAGAAATTAAAGTAAATAATAAAATGAAATAAAGATAGAAAGAAAATAGCATTAAACAGCCAATTGATGAGCCTTTCACCACCAATTCTTGCCCACATCCAGGTGACCATGATGTGGTGACACTATATAATATTATTTTGTGATTTTTCCCCTTTTATATCCAAATAACCCCCATAAAAATTAAAAGAAAAAAAGGAGAAAAAACAGAAAATAATTTAAAACCAATATGTAACACAACAATAGACACAAAAATCAAAAAAAGAAAAAGAAAATGTCAAGCTTCATAGAAGGTCCAGTCCAAGAAATGATCACTGGATGGGCTCCCTCAAATAAGTAAAAAAAAAGGGAGACAACCAGTGATCCACCACCAAAACCAAAGAAGCCAGTCCTGAACCAGTAAGTCAGTTTAAATTTATAGTGGACTCGAAACCTGGATAATAAAAACCAGAACTAGGATTCAACTAGGACAAACAAAAATACTTGAAACAGACATTATGGGGTAACTATTCCACGGAGCAGCCAGCTCATCAGTTCCCCCACACTTGCCAAAATAAAATCTAGAAGCCCCCCCTAGATACCTTCTAACAAAAAAACACAACATCCAACACAATAAACCAAGGCCAATAAGCATGAAGATTCTGGCACTTTAAGACCAAAAGAGTTTCCAGTTTGAATTCATGGAGGACTAAAGCCTGTGAAGAGAAACCAATACTAGGGTTAAACCAAATTAAGAAAAGGGGCTGGAAGCAGACAATCTGGGGTAACTGTTCTACAGAGCAGCCAGCTCATCTGTTACCCCTCACTTTCCAAGATCAAATCTAGAAGCCCCACCGATGGGTACCTTCTAACAAAAAAGTTTCCAACAAAAAATTTGTTTTGTATCACCAAAAGTTTAAAATTTAAACAATTGTCCATAGTTTATCCTCATTTCAGAGTCAATCCTCTTCAATTCTAGTGCCTCTTGGGTAAAATCTCTTCACCTGATCAGCAGCCACTCTCTTCTTTAAGACTGTGCCATCTAACTCCTCCAAAACATAAGAATCTCCAGACACCTGAGTTCTGACTCTGTAAGGTCCATTCCATCAGTCAGCAAACATTTTTACCCACTGACTCTCCAAACTTCTATTATACACCAGAACCAAACAACCAGGTTTCAAGGGATTCCTGAGTCTATGAGCCAACTTCTTCTCCCAGTATCTGACTGATTGATTTCTAATTTTTGTCATTCTAGAGTATGCATTCTCTTGAAATTCCTTTCTATATTCCAAATGTTGCATAATGGAACATAGCAAATCTTCTGTTGAGAACACATCATCCCAATCAGTTCCAAGATAAGAGAAAGCTTTTAAATCTACTGGTAAAATAGCTTTCTGCCCAAACATTAATTCATAAGGGGAATAGCCAGTTGTCCTTTTCAAAGTGACCCTATCAGCATATAACACCAAGGGTAAATAATTCCTCAACTTTTCAGCACTATCTCCACACATCTTCACCAAAGCATTGTTGATA
Organism: Hemileia vastatrix; assembly: GCA_030280995.1. Lineage (NCBI taxonomy): Eukaryota > Fungi > Basidiomycota > Pucciniomycetes > Pucciniales > Zaghouaniaceae > Hemileia > Hemileia vastatrix. Next base: position 8,969,032 of record JASXTE010000013.1, read on the forward strand.
ACTTGATGGCCTCTATCAACCAAGCCTTCAGCTTCAGGATAATAAGGGGTAGCCACTCTGACTTTAGAACCAATACTTGACACAGCTTCTTTAAATTCAGCTCCAAACTCTGGCCCACCATCAACAGTCACCAAATTCAACAACCCATACCTAAAAACCCATTATTTATTCAAAATTTCTGCCAAATTTTTGGCAGTCAAATTAACCAAAGGCACTGCCTCAACCCAACCAGACAAATCATCTCTTGAAACTATCAAGAATTTATACCTGCTCTCTTTAATATGGACAGCATCCAGACTGACTCTCTCAAACACAGTTGATTCATCAGTAGCATGGCCAACCTCTGTAGGTTTCAAGTGACTTCTTCATTGACATTCTTCACAAGATTGAACCCAACCCTGAACAGCCAACTTCATACCTGGCCACCAAAATCTATCTGCTACTCTCCTATAAATCTCCCCATAGCCTCTGTGCACAAGGTCTTCATGCAAAGACTTCAACACCAACTCTTGACCCTTCTTCTGAGTCACCACCACTTGAGGTTTTGTATTTATCCTCCTCATCAACCTCCTTCCTGAAAAATAGAAGCCAGGACCCTTCTTCTTGATTTCCACCCAATTATCATCATCACAAATATCTGGCCTCTCCAATTTTAACAGATATTCAACCATAAGAAAATAAAACCCAGTCTGACCCCAGTTCTCATCTTCAAAATCCAACAAAACAACATCCAAAATACAACCCTATAATCAAAATAACCAGTTTACACATGTGCCACTTGACCAGCCCAACCAGGACACCAATCCCTAAATTTTGGTACATCCTTTTCCTTCCACTAAATCTTAAGAGAATCAAGTTCACCAACCAAAATGCCATTTTCCAATTTTGAGCCATCCGAAACAATAGCCCCATCTTCGCCAAAAAAAAATCCTGATCACCATAATCAAGATCAGAACCAGCCAGCTTAGCCTCTTGGTGGAGGAGAGAACTATCATCCAGTTTAGCCTCATGGGGGAGGAGAGAAAAATCTTCAGAACCCTTTGTGCTGGCCCTAACCACTTGTACATCTTCATCAAATGCTTCAGAGTCTGAATCTTTATCCATGGTTGGTCTGCTTGATAATCCATCTGGCATCAAATCTTTTTTCCAGGTTTGTGTACCAGGTCAATAGAGAAATTCTGAATAAATGCCACCCACCTAGTCATTTGAGCATTTGGAAAACTAGGTTTATTGATTATTTGAACCCGAGATTCTGCATCCACCTGCAGCTCAAAATGCTGCCCCCACAAACAGTTTGCAGCTTCTTCAAAGTTTTTGATACATCACATAATTCCAACTTGGGTTGAGAATACCTATATTTGACCTCATTAAATACCACAGACTCATACCTTACTGGCTTGACCCTCCCAGTTTCATCTTCCTGAGACAAAACAGTAGCAGCAGCAATATAACTTGAGTCCACTGCCAAATAAATTTTTCCAGCACCAACACCATTATCCAACTTGTGAAGAATAATATCTTCACCTATTACCTTCTTCAACTTTTGAAAAGCCTCTTCACACTCTTCAGTCCATACACACTCTGCGTCTTTCCTGGTCAACTTCCTCAAAGGTGAAGCTAACAAAGAAAAATCTTTAATAAAAATTCTGACATACACACAAACCCCTAAAATTCCCCTGACTTCAGTAGTATTTTTAGGCCTTGTCCATGACTGAATTTTATTAACTTTTTTATTTACCATAACCCTTCCCTCCTTACATACCACATGACCCAGAATTACCAGAGCAGAAACACAACAACAAAACTTTGGCCCAGAAATGGTTAAACCAGCCTCTTCAACCTAAACAATACTCTCTCTATAGTAATTTCATATTCCCAAACAAATCTCCTTATACCTGGATTCTCCTTCAGCACCACTTTTCCTTAATCAGTGGAGGGTCCTTTGATTCTACCATCATCAATATAAATACCAGCATGATTAGGGACATCATCCTGTAAAATTTAAGCCATTTGTACTTGATATACTGCTACTGAATTTTTTGCTCCCTGAGGAAACCTAGTGAGGTTAAATCTTCTCAGAAGAGTCTCAAACGTTGTAAGTTGCTGTAAATCAGTATGAAATTATCTTTCATTATAACCACCCATAATATCTCCCAAACCATAACACACCCTTTGTCAAGGGGACTTTTGGTCTAGATGATTTAGCTGAAGGTTACACGAGGTTTCTAAGGGGTTTAATGGACTCTCAAAAGCAAGGTACATATTTCTTTATCTATTTGATTGTTTTACTCAAATTATAAGAGGTGATTTTAAATATTATTATAAATTATATCTTTAGAATTACGGGTTTGTAACTACTAATGTTATAAAGAATAGTAATAAATTTGTTTTAATTGATATGTTATAAAAATTGATAAGTAAGTAAGGAATGAATCAAAAGTACAAAAGGAAGGGCCTTTTATAGGCAAAATTTGAGAAATAAAACACGGAATTAACACCACCTGATGCAAGGGTGTGAGAGGAAAAAAAACTAGATAAAGAGGGTATTTGAAATACTAAAATCTATACTAAATGGTACGTCAAGAGAGATATCAATTTTATTTGAAATAAAACTTGAGTTCCCTTAGATTGTAACATTTAATACAAAATATTTGATTTAAAATGTAGATTCAACAGAATTTTAAATTTATTAATAAAGGAATTTAAATTTTTTTATATTTTTATTATATTTTAATACTATTTTTATTCCCTCTCATCTGTACTATTGAGCACAGTGTTAGGGAGTAAAATATGTATGGAAAAAGTACTTATTTTCATTAATTATCTACATTACTTAGTGTACTTGGCTAGTTAGTTGTAAGTAATACATAAGTAGTTAATAAATAATTAATTATTAATAAGGATTTGAAAGGTGTGGCTTCACCTCAGTAAGATAATCAATTATTTTACTGGGTAAGTCTAGTAGCTTGGCTGACACTCCTTCACCCTAAAAAAAAAATAAAAAAAATGCTATGATTTTTTCTTTTTATACTTTTTAGTAGAGTAGGAAGATTAGATATCTCCTTCCCAGGTATCCAAGAATCATATTTAGATGATTTATTCTTGAATCTCAATAAGTATTCTGTACCTTTTTAGCAGTGACTATTCTGTCATTCAGAATTTTTTCAATTTCTGCTGTTTCAGTGATTTCATTTGGGGTTTTCTTTGGTCTTCCCCTCCTTTTTTGAAATAAATCACTATTGGATGTTTAAGGTTTAAGAAGAGATATTGGAAAAACAGGATGTTTTCTGTCATATGGAGAATACAAAATAACCTCAACTGCATTATCTCCAATCATTCTTCTGACAACAAATGGACCAACAAATGGGTCTTTCAATTTGTTATTACCTTGTAAATTGAAGTGGACTGTAGAAATCAACACTTCATCACCCTTTTTTAAAAGTGTATTCTTTATGGGATTTGTCCCATCTCTTCTTCTAATATTCAAATGATTTTTCGATACATTTTTGAGCATGATTTCTGCAAAGTTTTTGCATTTGAATAAAAGACTTTACACCAGGATGTATATCCAATTTAGGTATTTTGTTATTGAGAATTTGGACAGGAGTATGTGGAACATATCCAAGCCAGAGCTCAAAAGGCTTTCTTTGAGTAACAGAATGAACAGTGCTTTTATAAGCAAATTCCAACCCAGGAAGTAAAGTAACCCAATCATGAGTGAATCTGTCATTATCTTTATACTCAAGGCCAAAGGCACAATACCTTCTTATCATGTCCTCTAAAGTCTAAATCATTCTTTAAGCTAAGCCATCAGTCTGTGGATGATGGGCAGTAGAAAGTTTCAGATCACAACCACAAACATCCGTCAGAGACATCCAAAATTCAGAAGTAAATTTAGGGTCTTTGTCAGAGATTATAACTTTAGGAAAACCAGCAGTATTAAAATGAGACCACCATAAGAAAGCTAATTCTTTAGTGGAAAAATCCTTGTGAGTGGGGATAAATTTACACATTTTTGTGAATCTGTCCACAATAACCCAACAAGAGTTATAACTGTCTTTCCCAGAAATAGGTAATCCTGTTACAAAATCCATGTTTATTATTTGCCGTGGTGCATCACGAGGTTTAATATGTTGCATTAATCCAGCTCTCTTACCAGTTAATCTTTTTGATTTTTGGAAAGAATCACAAGATTCAACATATAATTTGGTGTCCTCAGACATATTAACCCACCAAGCAGTGTTCTTAATTCTGATCATTGTTTTTTCAAGATCAAAATGTCCAGCTAATATATCATCATGACAAATTTTCAAGATGATTTCTTTCATAGAAGGAGGAATAAAAATGACATTACTCAACTTTCTTCTATAATAAAGATATCCTTCATCAATTAAACATTTACCTTTTTCCAAAGCTTTTTGGTACTTTGGTTGAAGGGTTTTAATTAATGCTTGTATTGAAGCATTCTTTGGATCATTTAATATGGTGCATAACTTTTTTAAGTCAGTGTCCTTATCATATGAATCCAGAATAAGCTGCAATAGCTCTTCCTCCATATCAACCACATATATTCCATGAATATGAATAATTTCATCCTCAGGATCATAAGCAGGATTAGAGTCATTATTTGGTAAAGGTAACCTTGATAACATATCCACATTTGAGTGAACAATACCAGCCCTATGAATAATTTTCATTCTCCCCCTGTACTCTTGAACAGCTAAATGCCATCTGAACATATGTCTGTTAGGTGTTTTCAAGTTTAAAAGGGATTTAACTGCACTGCAGTCAGTGACAAGTTCAAATTTCTGGTCATATAGGTAATAATGAAGCTTTTCTAGAGCCCATACTACAGCTAAACACTCTAATTGAGTAGCACCATATTTCAATTCACTATTTCTCAAGGTTCTTGAAATATAACAAATTACTACTTCTGAAACTTTATCATTTATCACTTGTTTTTGATGGAGGGCAGCACCAAGACCAATGAAACTGGAATCAGTGTACAAATCAAATGGTTGATCAAAGTCAGGTAAAGCAAGAATTGGTGCTGACATCAAACAGTGTTTCATAGTGTCAAAGGCTCTTTGTCTTTCACTATTCCAGAAAAAAGCACCATCTTTCCTAGTTAATTGGGTAAGGGGTAAAGCTATGACTTGATAACTTTTAATATACTGTCTATAGTATCCGCACATTCCCAAAAAACTCTGTAGCTCCCTAACTGTATTAGGAGCCTTCACCTGTTGTATGGCTGCCACTTTGTTTTGGTCAACACATATCTTTAAGCCTGAAACAACATGACCAAGAACCTTTAAAGAATGGAAAGCAAATTTACATTTCTTTAAAGCAAGTGTCATATTTATTTCATCCATTTTTTAGAACACTTTACACAGGTGTTTGAGATGGTCCTCAAATGTTTTTGGGAATATAATGATATCATCAATATATACCATCAGCCATCCTTCAATTATCTCCTGATGGAATGTGTCATCCATGACTTTTTGAAAAACTGAAGGAAAATTTGTAGGGCCAAATGGCATCCTAACATACTTATAAATACCCATATGAGTAGCAATCATCAGAAAATTCTGAGAATTATTCTTAACAGGTACCTGGTGATATCCTTTATTACCATCCAAACAGCTGATATATTTAGCATCCTGTAAGGTAGCATGTATAGAGCTAATCCTAGGCAAAGGATAGATATCATCAACAGTATAATTATTTAGTGCTCTATAATCACCACATAACCTGGCTTTATCTTTCTCATAAGAAATTAGGACAGGTGAGATAACACAATATTTAGGTGTTTCAACTACCTTTTCAATAATATTCATTTTTAAAATGGTAGAGATATTGTCTTCAATATATTTTCTCTTTGTGGGAGAAGCAGGATAAGGCTTCTTCTTTAAACTAGGTGGTATATCAGTTAATGGACAAGACAATGAAAGTTTCATTTCCTCTTTAACTAATCCCAGTTCATGTGACCCATGAGCAAAGGCCATAGGAAAAGACTTTATCAAGTTAATGATGGAATCTTTATCCTCACCAGAAAGTTGTTCTCCAAAAGAGGCATTGTCAATTTCAGACATAAGGGCATGCATTTCTTTTGTAGATCTTCCTTTATATTAAACCACAGAATTACATGTGTTCAATTCTGGTTTTACTAATCTTTTAGGGGAGGAAATCTTAAATTTTCTCTTCCCAATTATCCCCATTGTGAAGCATTGGATTGAAAGATCTAATTTTATGCCATATATGGTTAAAATGTTATTTCTTATGATAAACCAACTGGTTAAAATATCATTTTACATGACAACAAAATCACAAATAGCTCTTACAAAAAGATGGTTATATTTAAAAAATACTATGGCCTTCAATTTACCAATGGGGGACAAAACAGAGCCATAACCTCTCCAATTTTCAGAATTGACAGGAGTCAGTTTTGATTTATAGTCTTCATCCACTGAAGCAAGTGCTTTTTCAGATAATACACTTCCTCCAGCTCCAGAATCCAGAACAATTTCAATGCTGGTTCCATTAATCAAGACTGGTGCCTTGAGAGGGTCAATAACAATTGAGCTATCCTCAATGCTCTTTATGATCTCAGCATCTTCAGCTGTAGATAAAGCATTATTATCAATATCAATAGTATTTAAATAATGAATATCCTCTTCCAGCATCAAGATTTCTTGTTGAGATTCATATGAAATATTGCTGGCACAATCACTTGACATATCATCCAGTGCTACTGTGTCATCAGCATGCTCCTCTGTTTGTTCTACAAGATTTAAATTCTTGTCACAAAATTGGCCCTTATGCCAAGGTTTGTTGCACTTGAAGCAAGTGTTTGTTGCATACTTTTCAGGTGCAACAGGGGCAGAAGTTTTACCAACCTTTTCCAGAGGTTTCTGTTGGTAAGTGTAGGATTTCTCCAAAGGGGTCCTAGGAATGAATCTTCTGGCATCATACTTGTTGTTTAGAAGGATCTCATTTCAAGTACTAATGAAAGAAGAGGGTTCTTTGGAGAACTCAGTCCTAGCCACTATCAAGTCTCTCAGAGACATTGGTAATTTATAGAGGATCCTGTCCTTCCATAAATCAAACTCCATATTTGGGTCCATTGCCCTTAAGAGTTTTACAAGTTTCATGAAGAACTCAATAGGTTTATCAGTAGAAGAGCTATATCTAGTTTCCTCATACTGCCTTTTTTGAGCCATCCTGAACTTGGAGCCACCAAATTGTGCTTTAATCAATTTTTTCTAATCTTCCCATGAGTAGTCATTCCTGTCCAGGAAACAGATTCATACCACATTAGGGCAACATTGGTAAACAAAGAAATCAACTTACACACAATTTCCTCATCTGGGAGTTTGTAAGAATTTTTAAAGTTATCAATTCTGCAAATGAATTGCTGCCAATCAGAAGAAGAATCACCATCAAATGTTGGGTACTGGTCAAGTTTTGGCCAATTCTTTTGATTTGAAGGAGTCTCTTTAGTACCAGCTTGTTTCTGATTAAGAAGCAGCTGTAAATTTTCTAATTGTGCAGTAATCTCATTGTTTAATCCCTCTGTTGAAGATCCTGGTGCATAATCAATTTTTGATGGAAACTCAGGGGTATCAACATGTATTTCTGGAACTAATTTACTTTTAGATGAACTAGCCACAGGTAAATCTGGAGCATCCTGTAATATTTGTTCCTTCAAAGAAATCTCAGAATACTTTTGATCAATAAACAATGAGTTCAATTTCTCCTCAATGGTTGTTAGTCTGGTTTTCACTCTTAAAAGACTAGATAAACTCTCATTGATTGTTGCAAAAAATAACTGATTTTTATTTTGAAAAGATGAAAAATGGTCATTCAATCTTTTCAGATTCATCTTGTCTATCTCCACCTCCTGGCAACAGGTAGATACAGTATCTTTCAGTTTAGACAAATAATTTTTGATATTTTGCCATAAAGCAACTTTCTTTTCATGGGTTTCTTTGTAATGAAACAATTCATCAGAAACTCTTTGTGATTCACTTCATAATTCTTGATAACCCTGTTCAGTTAACAAACAATTATATTTCTGAATCAGTTGCATGTTGTTCATTGTATGATTTTGTTTAGCAATAATATCTCTCAAATATTCATCCTCAATGTTTGCTATATCTGGAGTGTTTTTTAATAAGAAAACAGAGTAACTTTCCAGCATCTCATAAAACTCAGATTCAAGTGTCTCATCAATAATAGCCATATCAGGATTTATCATTTAAGTAGCAATTAAAACTAAAGGATTAGATACATTTGAAATTTGGCAATTTGTCTACTGTTCTCAGCCTCTACAGGTCTCACAGTCTCATCTCCTCTTCCAGAATTACCTGAGGGAACTGAATTAGTTACAAGAAATGGTACTTGAGAATCAATAGAGGGTCTTACCAAGGTTTTCTGGGAAATATCATATTGTTTTTTCTTCTTCTTCCTCCTTGATAGGGGTGAGGAGGTGTCAGGGTGACTTGGCTGTGTCTTGTTGGACCTGCTTGTGGCGTCTGTTGATTTTGAGACAGGTAATCCCACTGAGTTTTCAGCCAATCCCACTGCCATTTTGATACTTCCACTTTCTCTGGCTGCTGGGGAGCCAATTGATGAAGATCCCTGGGGGGAGGGGGTTTCCTCTTCTCTTGAAGAAAAGCATCAATTTTTGTTACCTTTTCTTCTAGAGCATCTACTCTTGACCTCAATCTCAAGTTTTCTGTCCTTAATTCCTTTATGTGTGTTGACAGGTTCTTTACTTGTTGAGGTAGTTGCATCTTTTTTATCTTGAAGCCTTTTGGAAGTTCTTCTGGGGGGTTTATTACAGGTTTCAGTTCCTGAGTTGTTTCTACCAGAATTTCCACTTCCTCCATTTCTACATCCTGATTGGTGAATTAATTGATTAATTTGAGGTAATTTACTAGTTAAATGAGAACTCACAGATGTAGCCTCATCATAATCAGTTAAATCCAATTCCTCTTCACATGCAGAAGAGACATCTTTATCAGTCATTTCTAATTTTCACTGCAATGAGAGGGGAAGACAATAAGATGAATTAGTTTGTATTTTTACTTTTATTTAAAAGAAAAATAATAAAATAAAATTTTTCAGGATAAAATCAACTAAAATAATAATCAATTTATTAATTCAAAACAATTTAAAACCAGGATATAATAATCAACTGAAGAATTAATTTTTTATTTCTTATTGAAAATTTTATGATAATTATTATCAGGATTTTAAATCAACTGAGAATTTAATAAGTAACAGGACTTTATGTCTACTGAAATATTAAATATAAATTTAAAAAAAAAATTATTGTCAGGACAATTTTTCAACTGAAACAAATAAAATTTAAATATATCAGGACAAGAGTCAACTGAAAAATATAATGAATAATAATTTTTTAAAAATATATTTTATTACCTCTAGGACTAAGAACACAATTGCTCTATCTTTGTCAACTAGGAAAAATAAATTAAATAATAAAAAATTTAATTCCAATTTTACTAGACACCTCCCCCTGTAAAATGAGCAAATTAATGCCACTTGCAGAGTGCTGAGTAAAAGGAAATACATAGAGTATGAAGAGTGCCAAGTGACCCACGAATAGTAATCAATAATTACCACGAAATATATAGCTATTAGTTAGTATATAAGCTTAAGTTTTGGAGCGTGGTTCAATTCCCATTTGCAGCATAATTTAAGTCACGTTGTGGTAGCCTAAAGTTTAGTATGGCACCTAAGTACGTAAATGGAGTTATTACGGCGTGCAAGATTGGCGTCATTATTTTTTTTATATATAAAAGGGTTTTATTTAATTTATTTGAGTTTTAAATATGAAGAAATTGGTCACGAGCGAATGCCTACACAAAAACAATTTATTTTACGGAGAAAACTTATTTTTTTACAGTCTGAAAAATTTATAAGTATCAAGTCAAGTCACTCAAGAACCTTGGGAAATTTTCCCAATATTTTTACTATTTTTCTTATACTTTTAAATGAATTTTAAAGTTTTATAGAAATATTTACATTTTCAGAAATTACTTAACTTTGATGAATTGACACGGGGTAATTAGAGCTTCGCAGACTACGAAAATTAGTTTGATATGTAAAGGGGAAGTAGCTCTATTATGTGTAATTTTTCTAGATTTTTTATTATAGTTTTAAGGTTCTAATTGAGTCCGGAAGTCCGGACAGACTCCGTACGGACTCCGTACGGGCTCCGGATTGACTCTGGAAGAGCTCTGGAGGGGAAAACTTAGGCACATGACTAGGAATACTTAAGCGCTTCTCAAACTCGAAATTGAGGGGGGGGGACATATCATACAGCTTAATCTTTAACCACCACAGTCTCATTTTTTATTACTCAACAAATTAAATAAATTGTAATACCCTTATAACTTTATATTTTATATATAACATTTTAGAAATACTACTCAACAATTTAAATCACACTTCATACAGGGTATCTTTAGAAAGGTCTTCATCACTGGGACTTGATTATTTCTGTCTCATAAAAATTCAAATTATTATAAAAACATAAAAGTCAATCTTTTCAGATCTTTCACTGGTACACCTTAATCGTTGTTATCAGTATTTCTTTTATCAACAGCCACTTTCTTTAAATCTCAATAAGCGTTAATTATTTTAGAGTTTCATTATTTTCATCAATCAGATCCAAGTAGATTGGTTAGCTTAGTGATTTAGAATTCCCATTTTGTTATTTTTATTGGAAGGACGGGGTTTTCAGCTAAATCCACATATCTCCTCCGGATTCTGCTTACAGCAAGGTGACTGTAAGAGTTTACCTTACCATAGTTGGGGCCCAATGTGGGGTTTGATTTCTCTAGCTTTCTTTAAAGACTTACTTGGATCAAGAACTTTCTTAGCCTGCAAGAGGCTTATTTTCTGGAACTCTAATTGGATTTTTGTTTTTAGCCTGCAAGAGGCTTGTTTTTTTATCAATTGTTAACGCTTTTCCTTACTTATTGGGATGTCTTCTTCTGCTGTTGCTTCTGGATCTTCTAACCCTCTTACTCCCTCAGTTAGAATTGTTTCTTGGGATGGCCCAAAGTTTGATGGGGAGGAGGTTAAATGGTTCATTAGCAGGTATGAAGCTGCTGCTGCTGTTGATGGTGCTTCTCATGTGGACATGGTAAAGCAAGTTAGATTTTTTATTGCTGATAGGGAGGTGGAAAAAGAGGTTATTGCTATGCAGGCATTTAAGGACAAGGATTGGGTTAAGCTTTCTAAAGCTATGGTTGATAGATGGGGTGTTAGGTTTACTATGATGGACCTCAATAAAATTGTTGGAGACTGGCAAGCACAAGGTGGAGTTTCTTCTATGGCGGAATTCAAAAAGCTCTGTGTTCAGTTTGATGAAGTGGTGGAATATCTCATATTGGTGGACGAGTTAGTGCATGAGAACCAAGCAAAAGATTTGTTTTGGACAGCATGCAGCAGGGATATTTGAAAGGACGTCTTGAAGGATCTTTCAAGAAACGATTTGATGAAGGAACTGCCTAATGGTGAGCAGAAACTGCCGGCTCTGGAGGTTATCAAAGAGAACATTCAGGCCCATCTAAAGTTATTGGCGTTGGACAAATATCAAGAGTCCTGCACTCAATATGTTAGCAAGGTTAGCGAAGTTTTGGCCGAAAACAACGATATTATGGTCAAAGCCCAGGAGGCCAAGAAGGCACAAATGGGATTACCTGCTGCTAAAGTTGAGGGCAATGTAGATAATAAGATGGTCGATCACTTGGCCGATTTAACAAAACAATTAAAAATATTTGTTCAAGAGACTCAGAAGGCCAACAAGGCCCCAATCGCTTCTTCGTCGAAATCGACTTCCTATCAATCCAGAGGTTATGAATGTCGAAATTATAATGGCAATAATAATGGTAACTGCTTCCCAGGCAATGGGAGAAATGGTGGGAATGGTGGTAGTAATGGATATAGAAGTGGCTACAATGAGCCAAAGGTGTGCTCCTATTGTAATAGGAGGGGGCACAGAGCAACAGTTTGTTTTGCTCTTGATAAGGATATGGATGCTGGGAGAGTTTTATTTGATGGTAAAGTTTATAAATTTCCTGATGGTTCATTCATCAAGCCCAGTGATGGACAGTCTCCTTCTGATTTGGTCAGAAGAAGTTTAATGGCTGAAAGGAGAGCCAGATTTGAAGAGGTGACGGATGAAGATGTTAATGCCAAGGGTGGCAAAAATGGTAATGGTAATGGTGGTAAAGCTGACAAGAGCAAGGAGAAAGAGGTCAGTAAAACCACATTTTCTACTTCTTTTGGTGGTTTAGAGCTGGCAACGGTTGCCCAGGTGGAGGGTAGCTGTATGGCTGGCGAATACGATGTTAATGCTGCTAGAAGAGCAGCTGCTACTAAGGCGAAAAGAAGCATTCAAAGCCAATTGAGGGCTAATCCTGGCAAGGCCAATAACAAAGTGAACCCTTACTCTAAGGACAAGAATTATAGTGCTCAAACTGCCGCCAACAAATTGAACCCTTACTCTAAGGACGAATTATATAAAATGCAGAAGGGGATTGCTGATATGGGGCCCCCTAGTTATGGCAAGTTTGATTTAAATGGTGAGCCTATGCCAGATGATGATTCGGATTCTGAGGAGGACGTACCATTGGCGTCTCTACCCAGACCAATTTTTAGCGGTCCCATCCCAATGGAGGGTGTAGGAAGGACTAGCGATGGATCAGGATTAGTGCAAGAAGCTGGTGACAGAGTTAGGGTTATAGAAAGTGAAGATGTTATTATGGGGGGTGAAGATGGCTCGGTTGGACCTCAAGAGGTACCCAGGGCCAAGGTTGTTAAATCAAAGGTCCGGTATGAGCGGCCAGTAGTTTCTGGTCAAGCTAATGCGATGGAAGCAGTTTTGAATAGGGTGAATCAACTGCAGATTCCCTTATCTTTGGGGGAGTTATTTATGATTAGTCCAGCACTTGCTGAAAAGCAAAAGAAGCATTTGACGAGGCGTCGTGTTTCAACTGGAGAGGTGGAATATATTTGTGAAAATGCTGAAAAGTTTGGGGAAGATGTAGATACGCATTTTTCCGCTCCCCTGGGTTACCTGGTGGTAACTCTTAACGGTAAAGAAGTAAAGGCCTTGGTCGATTCAGGGTCTCAAATTAATTTAATTTCATTGGAGCAAGCAACGAGTATAGGCTTGCCAATTAAAAGTGGAACTGGGGGAAACCTCAGAGGCATTGGAGGGCATGCAACAGAGCTGATGGGCACAGCTGAGCATGTCAGGTTAGGCATTGGTGGATCTGTTGGTAAGGTTCACTTTTATGTGGCCAGAGGAGCAGTCAAAACTGTTCTGGGTGGTCCTTTTTTGATGGATTTTGAGGCCAGGATAGGGTATCAAGCTGGCATGGGGATTAGTTTGGAGATCACTGGTGAAGATATGCGGAGGTTACATATGCGGTTAGCGCCTCCTGAAGATGAAGGTTGGGAAACAAGGCCAGGGATTATTACTCTGTGCCAGTGTTGTGTTTGCACCAAGAAGCGGCATATAAAACAGACGGCTTCTGGTGAATTATGTTTGTTGGAAAGGGATGAATGCCCTCATTTTTTGGGGTAGCAGGGGCTGATCACTCTAATGTTGTAATCTCTCCTCAGGATGAGATCCCGGATTGCAATAGGTCAGCTCACTTGGAGATAATTCAAGTGGATTCTCAATTATTTTCTGTTAATATTACTTTGGAGTGCAAATACGTTATGGACTTTTCTATATGTTTATTGGATTTACCCTGTTTTTCTATAAAATTTAAAAATGGTGAAAAAGGCAAAATGGGCCAAATTAGGTTGGATAAAGGTTGGAAGGGTATGTTTTATGACCTCCAGCAAGAGGTTAAACTGCAAGTATCTCCTTCTATTATGGACCTCCAGCAAGAGGGTAAACTGCAAAAATCACATCAAAATCCAATAAAAAATCTCAGTATAATTAAAACACAAAAAAAAAATTTTTGTTAAAATTCAATTTCGGTTCTCCAGCAAGAGCTTAAACTGCCAACTTTCTTTACGGGTGATTTACCGTTGGATAAGGGAAGCAAAGGTGTTGGAAAATCTGTTTATAAATTAGACGAGGGAAAGGAGAAAAGGGTAAAATTTAAAAATGAAATAAAATATTTTTCTAATTTTTCTTATTCCGATTCTGACGATGAAGAAGATTTATTTGATGAAATTTTTAATGGCGATACAAAAGTAAATGTTATACCTCAAGCTTATTTAGATGTGGACACAGCCAAATATAAGAAGGTAGCAAATAAAGTTCGACCTATTAATGAACCGCTACCTGCTGAATTAAATCCACCTTTGAGAAGACCAAGGTTATCAAGAAATCCTTATGAAAGTCCCTTGGTAAAGAATCCGCCTGAATTTTCTGAGATGTCAAGAATCACTTTTGAGAGACTGGGTGTTGTTAATTTTGGACCTGATGGTTGGTTGTCTGGAGAAGAGAAGAAGTTGTTGTTGGATGTGATGGTCAAGCAAGAGAAGGCCATTGCTTTTGTAGAAGAGGAGAGGGGTGTGTTGAAGCATTCCTATGGGGAGCCTTACAAGATTCCTGTGGTATGTCATGAACCGTGGCAGCAGAAACCGATTCCTATTCCGGCTGCATTAAAAGAAGCCTATATTGAAGTAGTCAGAGAACGGATACGCACTGGACTGTATGAGCAATCAAAGTCAAGTTATTCTAGTCCGGTATTTTGTATCAAGAAACCAAATGGCAAGCTTAGAGTTGTTCATGATCTTAGGGAATTAAATAGGGTTACAATAAAGGATGCTGGGATACCGCCTAGTGCTGAGGAGTTTGTTGAAGCGCTTGCAGGGAGAGTGAGTTATGGTTTGGGAGATATTATGGGTGGATATGATGAGAGAGAGTTGCATCCGGACTCAAGGCCTCTCACTACATTCAATACGCCACTAGGACGTTTACAGTTAACAAGATTACCTCAAGGAGCAACAAATTCGGTTGCAGTTTATCAAGCTCAGATGGCTTGGATCCTTCAAGATGAAATTCCACAATATGCTGGAATCTTTATAGATGATGGAGGAATTAAGGGACCAACAACTGACTATGATAACCAGGTGTTGGAAGAGAATCCTGGGATACTCAAATTCATTTGGGAGTTTGCAATTACATTAGAAAGAATCTTGTTTCGAATTGAAGAGGCTGGTTTAACTATTTCAGGTTCAAAATTTTCATGTTGTGTGCCAGCCTTAGAAATATTAGGCCATGTGGTATGTAGAGAGGGTAGGATTATGTCCAAGAAGAAAGTTAACAAAATTCAGTCCTGGCCAAGACCCAAGAATACCACCGAAGTTAGAGGGTTTTTAGGCATTTGCGTATATGTTAGAATGTTTATTAAGGACTTTTCTTCATTGGCAGCTCCATTGAGACGGTTGACGAGAAAGGATGCAGACTGGGAGTGGGATGAAGAGTGTGAGAAGGCGTTTGTGAAGTTGAAGGAGGTTGTGGGGAAGGATTTAGTCCTGCACAAGTTGGATTATGGAAAAGATGCTGGTAGAATTTATTTAGCAGTTGATTCAAGTCAGGTTGCAGCTGGGGTGGTTTTGTCTCAGATGGATAAAGCTGGTTACATCAGGCCAGTTAGGTATGAATCTGTAGTATTTACTGAGGTCGAATCAAGATATTCTCAACCAAAATTGGAATTATGTGGTGTGGAAAAATTACTGAAGAAACTTCAGCATATTTTGTGGGGGCAACATTTTGAGTTGCAAGTGGATGCGAAATCGTTAATCCAGATGATTAATTCCCCAAGTTTACCGAATGCACCCATGATGAGATGGGTAGCTTTTATTCAACATTTTTTGTTTGATTTAGTTCATAAACCTGGCAAAACTTTTACTATGCCAGATGGTTTATCAAGGAGACCACCCACTGAAGAAGATTCAGACTCAGAAGAGTTCGATGAAGATATACCTATTATCAAAGCCAGCACTAAAGGAGCTGAAGACTTTCCATACCTCCCCCATGAGGTTAAACTGGCAGGACTATTGTGTTTAGATTATGGTGATGATGACCTCCACCAAGAGGATAAACTGGAAAATAGTTTTTATGTTAATAAAGGTGTTGGAAAAGGCTTAGATAAATTTGGTAGAAAGGAGGTAGAAGAAGATGTGGTGTATGTAGAGGAAGATGGATTGGTAGTGTGGGATAGTAGTAAGTTAAGGAATGGTGTATATGTAGGAGAATTAGAGAATTTAAATAAAAAGGTGGATAAAGAGAAAGAGGTATTTTTGAATACGGTTTACGAAGGATCCAAAGGTTCAGAAGAAAAACGTCAACATAGCTCGATTAAAGATTTATTTAGGGGTCAACAATTATTGGCTCATTCATGTGCAGGTGATATTGGTGATAGAGAAGTCCCTATTGATGTTATATTAATCGATTTTCAAGATGAAGTCTGGGGTCAGACTGGTTTTTACTTTTTGTTAGTCAAATATTTGTTGACTTTAGAGAGGCCAGAAGATTGTGAAGACAATGAATGGGTGGCTATCAAGAGGAAGTCATCTACGTTTTACCTATCTGGTCGACGTTTAATGAGGAGAAGGTATCCAAATCCTCAAGTAGTTATAACTCAAGAGAAGGGGAAAGAATTAGTTTTTAAATCACTGCATGAAGATCTTGGGCATAGAGGCGTTGGAGAAACGTTTAGAAGAATTTCTGATCAATTCTGGTGGCCTGGCATGAAGATGGCTGTTAAACAGTGGGTTCAGTCATGCGAAGAATGTCAAAGACAAAGTTATTTAAGGCCAAAAGAACCTGGACGTGCAACCGGTGAATATACGCTCTTTGGGAGAGTTAGTTTAGATGCCGTTCATATAAAAGAGGGACGGTATAAATATTTAATTGTGGCCAGAGATGATTTATCTGGTTGGGTAGAGGCAGCGCCTCTTATTAAATTAACTGCCAAAAATGTGGCAGAATTTTTTTTGATAAATTGGGTATATAGGTATGGGGTGATGAAGTTGGTAACGGTAGATGGAGGTCCTGAATTTGGGAAAGAGTTTAAAGAGGCCGTATTGAAAGTTGGATCAAAGGTTAGGGTAGCAACCCCATATTATCCTGAAGCTGAAGGCATGGTTGAAAGAGGGCATCAAGTTATTAAGGATGCTTTAGTTAAAATGTGTGGGACAAGTGCCGAAAAGTGGAGGCACTATTTACCTTTAGTTTTATTTGCTGATCGAATCACTGCCAAAAGGACGACCGGATTTTCACCTTATGAACTTGTTTTTGGACAGAAAGCAGTTTTACCGGTTGATTTAGAAGCTGAATCATATCTTGGAGTTGACTGGGACACGGTCAAAACTACTGAAGAATTATTGTGTGCAAGAATGATGCAGCTAGAAAAGAAAGAAGAATATTTAGAAAAGGCATATTCACGGATGATGAAGATCCGAAATCAATCAGTCAGATATTGGGATGAGCGGTTGGCACATCGATTAAGGAAACCTTTGAACCCAGGAGATATGGTCCTGGTGTATAATAGGAGTTTGGAAAATCAGTGGGGAAAGATGTTTGCAGATAGGTGGAATGGACCGTATAAAATCAAGGAGCAAGTTTCCGGCGGCTCATATGTGCTAGAAGAGTTGGATGGAGTAGTATTGAAGAAGAGGGTAGCAGCCGATCAAGTGAAACGGTTCTATCCTAGAGGCACCAGGAGTGCCGAAGTCTAACTCCAAAATAAGGATAAACTACAATTTTAATGACTTTTATTATATTTATACCTCCGCAACGAGGATAAACTATGATATCTACGAAATTTTATGGATTCCTCCGCAATGAGGATAAACTATGATTTTTTTTAAAAAAAAAAAAAATCTTATCGACCTACGCAATGAGGATAAACTATGATATTGATGAAATTTTATGGATTCCCCCGCAATGAGGATAAACTATGATATCAACAAAATTTTATGATGACCTCCGCAACGAGGATAAACTATCTTCTTTTTTAATCAAAATACTTTACTATCGTTACACTGTATATGGTCAACGAAACTATGATGAAACTTAACAAAATTCAAGAAGACCTTCTTTGAAATTTTCAAAAACTTAAAATTCTTAAAATATGGGTGAAGATAGTGTTGGAAAATTTTTAAAATTTATTGGAAGAAGTGTTCACAGGGGAACCTTTATAATTTAATATTGGCAAGTGTGGGGGTAATTGATGGGCTGGCTGCTCTATACACAATTACCCCATAATGTTTGTTTCCAAAATTTTCCCTGTTTCTAGTTGAATCCTGGATTTGTCTTTTAATTATAGGAAGTCCACTAAGACTATAAACTGGAACAAATCAAGAGAAACCGCTCTCAACGCCGGATTCAAGATTTTTTTATTTTGCTTTTGATTTTTTTTATGATAGATTGTGATTTCTTTTCTTTAATATATATTATGAATTATTGTAAAGGTGATTCTCACTGGTGGTCTCTAATCATTTTTATAAATTGGAGGGAGCCCACCCAGTGATCATCATTATAAAAATTATCTTCTAAAAACTTTCATTTATTTTCTTTTCTTTTCAATTTCTCAAAATTGTGTAACCACATCAAGTTGCACTTGGATGTAGGTATGATGTCGAGGGTACGGCTCATCAAATGGCCGGGGGGCATCTTTTAAAATTTTATTTTGAAATTTTTTATTACTTTTTTATCTTTCTTTGAAAATTAAATTTTAACTTTTATTTCAAAACTATCTTTTTTAAAATCTTATATTTTAAATCAAAAAAAAATAAAAATAAAAATAAATAAAAATAAAATAAAATAAAAAATAAAAAAAAAATCACAAAAAAAAATAAAAATAAAAAAATAAAAATAAAATAAAATAAATAAATAAAAATAAAATAATAAAATAAATAAAAAATTAATTAATTAAATCAAAATCATTATTATATTTCTTAGTTTTATTTTTCAGTCTTCATTCTTTTTAGTTTTATTCATTTAGTTGAGACAGGAAACAGGGTCTAGGGGAGCTCAATACCTATGGGATTTTACTTCAAGACAGCTGTTAGTCCTCCAAGACTTTAAACTGGCTACTGTTCAAGACTTTCCTAAAAGTTTTATACAAATTTTGGAGCTGTTAGTCCTCCAAGACTTTAAACTGGCTACTGTTCAAGACTTTCCTTAAGGTTTTATACGAATTTTGGAGCTGTTAGTCCTCCAAGACTTTAAACTGGCTAAATTTCAAGACTGTCATTAAAGATTTTATATTGGAGCTGTTAGTCCTTCAAGACTTTAAACTGAATTTCAAGGATGATTAAGATTTTATGGATATTTTCGGAGATGGATTTTTTTTATATAAATCAAATGTTAGGTCTACCAAGACCTTAAACTGGAGTGTTATCAAATGTTAGGTCCACCAAGACCTTAAACTGGACTATTATCAAGCTGTTGGGTCCACCATGACCTTATACTGGATTTCTTGTCGATCAAATGTTTGGTCCACTATGACATTAAACTGGATTATCAAGTTTATTCAATCTTTGGTCAAGCCTAGGCCTTATTTAGGAATTTATCAAGTTATTTATGCACCTAAACAATCTTTGGTCCACCAAGACCATAAACTGGCAATCGGTTATATGTTTGGTCTACCAAGACTTTAAATTGGAATGTCAATCTTCTTTGGATAACTCAATTCAATCTTTTAATTTATCACTGTCCACTAAGACTCTAAACTGGTTATTCAATTATTTCTGGAATTGGGTGCTGATAAGCTTTAGGAGGTTAAAATTTTAGGTGGTGATGATGCTAATGAAAGCATAATGGTTAATTAGGTGAAATTTGTGGCGCTTTAACATGGTCTAAAGTCAAAATTATTATTGGAAGCCTGGCAAAAGTATTTTATGGGTTTGCTGTATAGCAAAGTTTGAAAATTGTGATGAAGGAATCAGAAGTTAGGATGGTAGTTTGATTTTAGGGAATGATTTTTTTTAGTGCCTCATAGTGAGGCCATTTTTTTTGGTGTGAAGCTTGGAGGACCTTATGGCGAGATTGGAATCATAGAATTTGGCTCAGTGGGGGGCCCTATGGGGTTGGAATCAGGAGTATTCGGCTCATAGGAAGATCCACTCTCTCAATGCTGTGACAAGAAGGAAGACTGGTATATGGGAGTCTGAAGGGATTCAAACCTTGCTCTCAGTAGTGGAATCATCACAAGATTTATGTTATTTTATTTTATGTTATATCAAGCCAGAGAAGAAGAAACAACCTTTTTTTTACTATAAAGAATTAAAAGAAGACCAGCTAAAACAAATTTATCAAATTATTTTATTAGAAAAGATAATTCTTTTGGAATTGCTCAACCACTTATGCAAAGTTTTAAGAATGGGGACATTCTCAATTGGAGGGAGGATGTGGTAGCCTAAGGTTTAGTATGGCACCTAAGTACGTAAATGGAGTTATTATGGCGTGCAAGATTGGCGTTATTATTTTTTATAAAAGGGTTTTATTTAATTTATTTGAGTTTTAAATATGAAGAAATTGGTCACGAGCAAATGCCTACACAAAAACAATTTATTTTACGGAGAAAACTTATTTTTTTACGGTCTGAAAAGTTTATAAGTATCAAGTAGAGTCACTTAAGAACCTTGGGAAATTTTCCCAGAATTTTTACTATTTTTCTTATATTTTTAAATGAATTTTAAAATTGTATAGAAATATTTACGTTTTCAGAAATTACTTAACTTCGATGAATTTTCACGGGGTAATTAGAGCTGCGCAGACTACGAAAATTAGTTTGGTATGTAAAGGGGAAGTAGCTCTATTATGTGTAATTTTTCTAGATTTTTTACTATAGTTTTAAGGTTCTAATTGACTCCGGAAGTCTGGACGGACTCCGTTTCGACTCCGTACGGACTCCGCTTTGACTCCGTACGGACTCCGTACGGGCTCCGGATTGACTCTGGAAGAGCTCTGGAGGGGAAAACTTAGGCACGTGACTAGGAATACTTAAGCGCTTCTCAAACTCGAAATTGAGGGGGGGGACATATCATACAGCTTAATCTTTAACCACCACAGTCTCATTTTTTATTACTCAACAAATTAAATAAATTGTAATACCCTTATAACTTTATATTTTATATATAACATTTTAGAAATACTACTCAACAATTTAAATCACACTTCATACAGGGTATCTTTAGAAAGGTCTTCATCACTGGGACTTGATTATTGCTGTCTCATAAAAATTCAAATTATTATAAAAACATAAAAGTCAATTTTCAGATCTTTCACTGGTACACCTTAATTGTTGTTATCAGTATTTCTTTTATCAACAGCCACTTTCTTTAAATCTCAATAAGCGTTAATTATTTTTGAGTTTCATTATTTTCATCAATCAGATCCAAGTAGATTGGTTAGCTTAGTGATTTAGAATTTCCATTTTGTTATTTTTATTGGAAGGACGGGGTTTTCAGCTAAATCCACATATCTCCTCCGGATTCTGCTTACAGCAAGGTGACTGTAAGAGTTTACCTTACCATAAAGTGATGTTTGACATTCGTTGTTTTCGTTGTCCACTTGTCCTTATAGGTACCTCAATGGCAATGGTCCCCCAGTCTCCGGTCCTCAAAATAACGATGCGCCGTTGACGATTTGGGAAGGCCTCCAATTGTCAAGGGGACTTTTGGTCTAGAAGATTTAGCCAGAGGTTATACGAGGTTTCTAAGGGGTTTAATGGACTCTCAAAAGCAAGGTATGTATTTCTTAATCTATTTGATAGTTTTACTCAAATTATAAGAGGTGATTTTAAATATTATTATAAATTATATCTTTAGAATTACAGGTTTTTAACTACTAATGTTATAAAGAATAGTAATAAATTTGTTTTAATTGATAAGTAAGTAAGGAATGGATCAAAAGTACAAAAAGGAAGGGCCTTTTATAGTCAAAATGTGAGAAATAAAACACGGAATTAACACCACCTGATACAAGGGTGTGAGAGGAAAAAAAAACTAGATAAAGAGGGTATTTGAAATACTAAAAGCTATACTAAATGGTACGTCAAGAGAGATATCAATTTTATTTGAAATAAAACTTGAGTTTCCTTAGATTGTCACATTTAACACAAAATATTTGATTTAAAATGTAGATTCAACGGAATTTGAATTTTTTTAGATTTTTATTATAGTTTATTACTATTTTTATTCCCTCTCATCTGTATTATTGAGCACAGTGTTAGGGAGTAAAATATGTATGGGACAAGTACTTATTTTTATTAATTATCTACATTACTTAGTGTACTTAGCTAGTTAGTTGTAAGTAATACATAAGTAGTTAATATAAATTAATTATTAATAAGGATTTAAAGTTTGTGGCTTCACCTCAGTAAGATAATCAATTATTTTACTGCGTAAGTCTAGTAGCCTGGCTGACACCCTTCCCGCAAAAGCTTCCACAAAGTCCTCTGCACTTTGAGGCATTCCTGCATTCTTGTTAGTAACTCTATTCAAGTCCCTAAGATCATGTACCACCCTCAGCTTCCCATTCTGCTTCTTTAAACAGAAAACCAGACTTGAGTAACTAGATGCTAGTTGTTTGTATAAATTAGTCCTAACTCCTTCCCTAACAATCTTAAAAACTATCCCTTATAGCAGCTGGAATTGGAATAGGTTTGATTTGTCATGGTTCATGACAAACCACAGGAATAAAGTAAGGTTCCCCATAAGAATGTTTCAACACACCCCTTTCCTCCTCAACAATGCCACTGCTTTCTCCCTCAGCACAATAACGTGCAAAACAACTACTTTTCCTCATCAGACAACCACCCATCAGGACAATAAATAAAAACTTACAAACTTTTCCACAGTCACTCTAGCAGTTTTCACAAAATCAGGAGGATTATTCACCAGTGGATTACATTATGGATCTCTTTACAAAGAAGGTCTCTTCAAAGGAGGATTCAAACCAACAGACATAGGCTCATTGACAGGCCTAATAATCTGCACTACCTCCTTATACTTTGCAGCTCCACCTTCAACTTGAGGTATCTTAAGGAGGTCTTCAACCACCAGACCTGAAACAAAAGCCAAGGGCTTACCCATTGCTCACATGTGTGGCCAAGGGGATTTTTTTAAAAGGTGTATAAGAGACCCTAGTGGTGAAAAATTGGGAGGAATTACTTTTATTCCCCAAACTCACCACTCCAAAACACTTCAGCCATTCCACATCTTCATCCTCACCTCCATCTTCTAAATCTTCAAATCTTGATATATCTTCTGAATCACATCTTATAAAATTGTGCAGTTTATCCTCATGCCAGAGGCCCAAATATTGATCTTGATGATCTTCTTTCTTCAAAATTTTGTGAAGTTTATCCTCATGCTGGAGGCCCAAAAATTGATCTTGATGATTTTCTTTCTTCAAAATTTTGTGCAGTTTAACCTCATGCTGGAGGAACAAAAATTGATCTTGATTATATTCACAAAAATAATTCTTTTCTTCTTTCTTCATTATCTTAAGATATTTTTCTTGATTTTCTTCAGTTATCTTGAACTTTTTAATTTCTTTTCTTGAGACTTCTTCTATCCTACAAAAATAACCAGGGGTCTCCCCAATGTACACAGACGTGGCCAAGGTAATGTTTTTGAAAGGTGTAGAAGAAATCCTAGTGCTGCACAACTGGGAGGACTTACATTTAGACCCCAATCTCATCACTTCAGAGCTTTTCCTCATATCTTTCAATAAAGATATATAACAAATTTTCTTTTTTGAACTTGAATTTAAAATAATTGAAAATCTTGAGAGAGAACAGATACTTGATAAAAAACATTAAGATTACTTTCAGAGAAAAGAAGCATTAAATAGAGAAAATTGAAAATCAACTTAGTATATCTCCAAGGGATATGACCTACTACAATCTACAATTTTCTAATCAAGGGGAGAGGTTGTAGCACTTGTGGAATAAGCCCTCATCACTCTAAAAAAGACAGACTCTTACTAGAGCCTGAGCCACACTCCAAAAAACCAGATGTGGCACCCACTTCTCTTATTCTCCTAAAACAATCCATGCACTGGCACATTGAAGAGAAACTAGGCCTGGTCACCAACCCATCCTCTCCAGGAGATGATAAACTCATGTGAAGTCTCCTTTCATCTTCACCAGTCAACTGAAAACTTATTCCCACATCAAACTGATAACCAATTCTTGCTTTAAAATTCATCAAGAATGGCCCACCCAAAACAGCTTTTACTGTTCCTTTGGAAATATAAAATTGAACCTTCCCTGAGGCTCCACTAACATATAACTTCACAAACTTAAATGTTCCAACCAATTCAGTGACATGGCCAACAATCCCTCTCAAATTCCCACAAATACCTGTCTTGATGGGGAGTCCCAGATGAGTAGCCTCAAATAAAGAAATCAGTTTAATCTGAGAACCTGAATCCACCAATTCCCTAGCCTTTCAGCCATTCAGAGTGACATTGACATAACCCACAGGTGCAGAAAAATGAGTTTCCAGCCCCTCACCAAATTTTTCAGCAGAATCACAAATGTATTCTTCCTCCCCAGAAGAAACCCTTCTCCTGGTCCACAGTTTTTTCTGCCTATCAGTCAACCCAGGACTGACAGCATACAACTCCCCTTAAGGAAGGGAAACCTGACCCTGATTCATCCTTTCCAGGAAAGATTCCATAACATTAATGTGGCCAGAAACCACTGGCCTCTCAAATTGAGCTCTTTGCTTCACTAACTTAGTCCTAGAATAT
This sequence comes from Hemileia vastatrix, assembly GCA_030280995.1. Lineage (NCBI taxonomy): Eukaryota > Fungi > Basidiomycota > Pucciniomycetes > Pucciniales > Zaghouaniaceae > Hemileia > Hemileia vastatrix. The sequence continues at coordinate 8,993,810 of JASXTE010000013.1, forward strand.
TCTTGAGGACCAGAACCACTAACAGGAATCAAACCAGATTCCTAAACAGAACCTCTAACTCCAGAAGTCTTTGGAAATGAAGCCAAAAGGACATCCTCCTCAGAGTCGGAATCAACATCCATAGGCATTGGCTCACCATTCATGTTCAATGCCCCAAAACTTGGGGGGCCATATCTGCCATACTCTTCTGCATTTTATACAGCTCCTCTTTGCTGTACTTCATCCTAGCCAAACTCAGCTTAGGATCCACCTTTGAAACCTTAGGCTTTGGTTGGGCCTGATAACTGCTCTTAGGCCTTCCCACCTATCCTGCTTCCACATCATAAACACCAGCCAAGAATTCCCCACTTGACTTTCTACCACAATAATACAACTCCAAACCACCAAAATAAGATGTAAATGAGACTCTATTAGCCTCCTATCCCTTTCCCTTTCCATCATCTCCACCTTTACCAGAATAAGAAGCCTCATTATCCAACTCTTCAAATCTTGGCCTCCTTGAGTTAAATTATATCTCCTCCTCACCAAGTCCACTGGAGCCTGACCTTCATTAGGCTTCACAAAAGAACCATCTGAGAACTTGAAAATTTTCCCATCAAATTCCACCTTTCCTTCAGACACATCCCTATTCAGTTCCCAACAATCATTGGACTTGTGGCCCTTCCTGCTTCAATAAGAGCAGAACCAAGAATCACTTCTACCAACCATCCTATCCAAATCTCTAGGCTGATAGGGAGCCTTATTGGCCTTATGAGCCTCCTGAACAAAAATATGTTGCTGTTTTGTCAGATCAGCCAACTTCTCCACCACTGGGTCAACCTCTTTAGGCTTATCAGGAGCCTTCCCCTTGTTCACACTTTCCTTCTTCCTAGTTTCCTCCACATCTTCAGCAAAAGGTTCACTGACCTTGCTAACATACTTGCTGCTAGCTTCCTGGAATGAATCCACTGCCAAAAGTTTCAGATGTACCTCCACAAACTCCTTCACCACAGGAAGAGCAGGCAATTTCTGATTCCCATTATGCAGAATCTTCTTTTTATCCTTCCTTTCCAACTACTTCAACACATCAATCCTAATATTCTTGGCCAGAGAAGACCAGAAAATATCCCTTTCAGAGTCAGTACTCTCCAACTCCTGCATATCCACCATATAATCCACCACTGGCTCCAACTGAGCCAGGAACTTCTTATAAGTATGGAGGTTGTCCACACCTCCATAAGATTGCCATTCACTTGCAATCATATTGAGATCCACCATAGAGTACCTAGATCCCCACCTGTTGGTCATCTGCAGACACAACTTTTTCCAATATTTTCTCCTATATTACTCCATAGCAGCAACTTCTTTCACCAGAACCCTTTCACCAATGTAGAAGATGACTTGCTTCACCATTTCAAAAGGAGAAGCACCATTCACATTCCCAGCAGCCTCAAAAAGCTTGAGAATCAACTTCAAATCCTCCTCCATAAACATAGGCCCCTTCCAGGACTTGATCCTGACAGAAGGCCTAACAGAAACAGTAGGATTACCATCCTCAGAAGCGCCAACAGTTCCACTACCACCACTAGAGAAAGAGGGTCCAGAAGCCATGGTCCAATAGATTCCAGAAAACCAATTTCCAACCTCAGAAGAGGGTCAAAAAGTAAAATAAAATCCAAAAAGCTAACAAATCCTCACCCCACGTTGGGCGCCAGAAATGTAGACAATCCTATAGTACTAGCTAGAGGCCTTGACCAAGGGAGTTGGAGTAGAGCTGGAGAGAAAAACCCTTGTCCCTTTGAGAAAATACCAGGTGAGATTTATTTGCTACAGAAAATTAGAGACTATTACTATACCCCTTCCAACACACTTCTTGACTGCTTAACAAGTCAAGAAAGTAGCCAATAGAAGATCACCGAGATCCAAAGAACCGGAAACCTGAAATGCAGAATGATCCACACCAGAAAACCAAAACATTGTGCACTTCTTGCACAGAAAACAGCAATAATACTTAATGCAGGTTGCAAAGCTACACCAGAGAAACCAGTTGTCAAAGTTGAGTTAAATGAAGAACTAACCTTGCAACAAACACAGCCAATTGTGGCCAAAAAACAGTGAAAACTGAGTGAGAAACAATGATATCACCTCCAGATGGTTGTATGATAATTAAAGTTGTTCCAAACTGTCTTATTTAGTATGTACACACAGACCACCCTCTAAAAAAATTCATGCACAGCAACTAATTTGGCGCTTTTGGCAGCCAAATTGAATAAAAACCCTATAGAAGCACACCCCAGCCTTCTACAACTGAGGCAGGTGGGACACCCGTCTAGGCAGGCCACCTGATGTGGGGGGGCCTGCCTAGAAACAGCCAGACCTCCCTGAAGCCAGAAAACTGCCAAAAACCCCCAATAAAGCCCAAAATACTTAGAAAAATCCACCACAACTACTAAAACCCTCAAAACACAAAATTAAGCTATGACAACTTAAGACATAAAATATAGAGCCAAATTAGCTCTAAATAATGGTACTAAGTACTTAAACCTAAGACTTATGGTTAGCCTGTAATACACAAAAAACAAAATTATACAGCTATCTTTTAGAAATGAAAAATGAGCAAATGACCCCTTAAAACTTAGAATATGAAAAATGTCATGAAGACTTAAAATATAGAGAAAAACTGGGGCTATCCAATAGTAGTACCCACTTACTCATAGTCCTAATATTTATTGAATAAAAGCAGAAAAAAACCCATTTATTCAACCAATGTCAATTAAGACATACCAAAACAGCACCAAACAGACCAACAAAGGCCTCTGCCAATTTTGGAAGACCACACTGGTTTTAGCAAAAAAACTAAGTCCATGGCTGATGACGTTTGTCGTTTTTGTCGTCTACCTGTCCCTACTGGGTCCTTGTTGTAAATGGTCCCTCGGTCACTGGCTTCAAGATATCAATACGCCATTGACAATTCAGAAAGGCCCTCAAGTGTTAAGGAGTCCTTTTGTTGTAGAAGATTTTGATGGAGGTATAACAGCGTTGGTAGGTGGATTTGAAGATTTCAAGGTCAAAGTACTAATGAATTTATCTTTTATTTTAATTACTCAATTTAAAGAGGTGAAAGGTTTTATAATTATTATTATAACTTATGATTTAGAATTATGTTGTAGTAAATACTAAAAAAAAAAAAATTATTAATAAATAATTGATTGAAGTAATGGCATAAAAAATAATAAGTAAGTAAAGGATGATCCAAAACAACCAGTGTCAGCCTAAATATCCTTAGGACTGTGTATTTCTTATGCTTAAAATAAGATAACCTTAACTAGATTAAGCTTATATCTTAAAAATAAGGTTAAAATAATAATATATATTATTTTATTATATATATATATAATTATTATTCTATTATATAATTTATAATAGTTTAAATAGCTTATCCATGGCCTAATAATACTTATTAAGGTGTTAATGGAGTCATAATATACTTATGTTAAGTGATATGAAGTAATTATTGACATACATAAGCTTATATGTTTACATAAATCTCATATTCAGTGAAATATGCAGTATATTATGTATATTTAGGTATATAAGTGGGTTTTAGCCCCTTAATAGCCTATAAACTTTGTTTTTCTGCTTATTTTAGGTCATATGGACGAAATCAGTGGACTCACAACGCCTAAAGAAGCATAGACACCTATATCAGGCGCATACACCCAGTTTGGACAACTAAAATTACTTCCTTGGATGGTTATTCACGGATTTATGGGTTGGAAGGATGTTTCTGGGTTAATGTGGATGCTTGGGGATGTTATTGGGGGATTGGACATTATATTTGTTTCCTTTATATGCTTTTAGTTTCATTAAATCTCTTTTTGATTATTTATTTTACCTGTTTCTTTATGGTATCCGCTTTTATCTGGGTTTTCTATTTATGGTATGACTCTGTGTTATTATTAATAGTGATGGAGGGTCCTTACTGGAGGTCTGGGTGTTGAAACTGCTTGAAGTGGACGCCATGGGGAGGTGATGGGCCCTCACAGTGCTGTAATTGCCAGGGATAGCAGTGACATCATCTGGATTGAAGGTCTGTGCACTCCAGTGGATTTGGGTATAAGTAAGGAGGGATTTTGACGGTTTATTATAATCATTCCATTACTACACTTCAAACAAACACTAAAATACAATTATTAGTATTCAGAAATATATTATAAAGCCCTTATAAATTGATATTATCTTTATAAAAGCTATAACTATATTTTATTCTTCTATTTTCCACCACTAGCACGCATTTAAATCCAAGTATTGTGAGTTTTATTTGAGTATAACTATTTTATTAGTCTTCCCCTGAGGTTTAATCACTAAATCATTTATTAATAAGTAGTAGGACTATAAAATAACACTATTATATCATACTTATATACTAGACTATACTGACAACCAGAAAGGGGAGGCCTTATTTAGGCAAAGGAGAGACAAAGCACAGAGTTAAAATCCTATATACAGGAGTATGTGAGATAAAAAGAAATTTACAGAAAAATATTTCAAATTTAAATATTTTTCCATAGACAATGTATTTAGAATGATGTAATAGGGGGCATCAATGTTCAGGGATCAGCAATTAAATTAATTGCGGAAAATAATCTGCATACCCCAATTATTTTTGGCAATTATTTTTGCTAATAATTGGGTTATTAGACACTTTACGTGTCAATTTTTCACATGCCACGTGACACTCGAGGCGAAAGCAGCTCATTAAATCAATAATATCGAGTCCTAAATCTATACTCGAAGCGCAGAAAGCAATTCCCCATAGCAACTGCAATTTTCCTTTGTGTACTTACTATTTAACTGCGCTAGCTTAAACTCTAAATCTAAATTAGTCAATCTCCCAATAGGGTGCCTTAGTCCTTTTCAATAAGTGACGCACAGCGCTAGGTTCAATGAAATAGTACAGTAGTAGTTTTTTCATTAAAGTTTTGTTAATTAATTAAAAAGGGGTAAATTGAGCATGGACGGATATTTAGAGAAGAGGGTCTAAGAGTATGTTAGTAATGGTAAATGGAATGGGAATGGTGCGATGGAAGGGAGGTCAATGCGAGGAGGAACAAAGGATATAAAAGGGGTTGGGTATTTGGTTCGATATTCCTTAGAATTAAATTATAAAATCGTATTTACATTAATAGTGGTAAATCTTTAAAGTTAAATCATTGTTATTGTATCTTTCTTTTATTTTCTCAATATTCATTTCTAAATCCTAAATCTTTGATTATTGAGTTTCCAACCCTTCGTGAGATTTTAAGAATTCCTATTACCTTTGAAACTATTTTATAATTCTTCTCGAATGAACCTCAAACCTGTAGCTCTTACTTCGAGTGACCTTCGAACCACTTCCTGGAATGATTCCTCTGTGCTTCGAAGAAGTTTCTAAATCTCTCATCTCACTTTCAGGAACATCCTCAACCTTGTGTGTAGGTCGTCTGGTGACAGTATAATTTAATTCTCCGTAGTTCTCATTCTTTGCACTACTACGTCCTTTTAGGTGTTTTTAAAGTTTTAACGTGGCACCTGTTCAACGCACTCCTCCTGCGGGCGCTACTACTAGAGCTCGCGCTAGGGGCAGGCCAACAGCCACAAGGTCTGTTTCGCGCACTCACTCTTTGGAACCACTCGACCTTAGGGAACGGCAACATTCAGTTCAATCTGTAGAAGACATCCCACAAGATTTTAAGGATTCTAGTGATGAAGAAGAAGGAGAGGATACAATGCACGAGGCACCATCCGCTGTGGTAGCCTAAAGTTTAGTACGGCACCTAAGTACGTAAATGTAGTTATTACGTCATGCAAGATTGGCGTTATTATTTTTTTATATATAAAAGGGTTTTATTTAATTTATTTGTGTTTTAAATATGAAGAAATTGGTCACGAGCAAATGCCTACACAAATACAATTTATTTTACGGAGAAAACTTATTTTTAAGGTCTGAAAATTTTATAAGTATCAAGTCAAGTCACTCAAGAACCTTGGGAAATTTTCCCAGAATTTTTACTATTTTTCTTATATTTTTAAATGAATTTTAAAGTTTTATAGAAATATTTACGTTTTTAAAAATTACTTAACTTTGATGAATTTTCACGGGGTAATTAGAGCTGCGCAGACTACGAAAAATTAGTTTTGTATGTAAAGGGGAAGTAGCTCTATTATGTGTAATTTTTCTAGATTTTTCATTATAGCTTTAAGGTTCTAATTGAGTCCGGAAGTCCGGACGGACTCCGTTTCAACTCCGTACGGACTCCGCTTTGACTCCGTACGGGCTCCGGATTGACTCTGGAAGAGCTCTGGAGGGGAAAACTTAGGCACGTGACTAGGAATACTTAAGCGCTTCTCAAACTCGAAATTGAGGAGGGGGGACAGATCATACAGCTTAATCATTAACCACCACGGTCTCATTTTTTATTACTCAACAAATTAAAATAAATTGTAATACCCTTATAACTTTATATTTTATATTTAACATTTTAGAAATACTATTCAACAATTTAAATCACACTTCATATAGGGTATCTTTAGAAAGGTCTTCATCACTGGGACTTGATTATTGCTGTCTCATAAAAATTCAAATTATAATAAAAACATAAAAGTCAATCTTTTCAGATCTTTCACTGGTACACCTTAATTGTTGTTATCAGTATTTCTTTCTCAACAGCCACTTTTATTTAATCTCAATAAGCGTTGTATATTTTAGAGTTTCATTATTTTCATCAATCAGATCCAAGTAGATTGGTTAGCTTAGTGATTTAGAATTCCCATTTTGTTATTTTTATTGGAAGGACGGGGTTTTCAGCTAAATCCACATATCTCCTCCGGATTCTGCTTACAGCAAGGCGACTGTAAGAGTTTACCTTACCATAGTTGGCGCCCAACGTGGGGTATGATTTCTCTAGCTTTCTTTAAAAGACTTAATTGGATCAAGAACGTTATTAGCCTGCAAGAGGCTTATTTTCTGGAACTCTAATTGGATCTTTGTTATTGGCCTGCAAGAGGCTTGTTATTTTATCGATTGTTAACGCTTTTCATTACTTATTGGGATGTCTTCTTCTGCTGTTGCTTCTGGATCTTCTAACCCTCTTACTCCCTCAGTTAGAATTGTTTCTTGGGATGGCCCAAAGTTTGATGGGGAGGAGGTTAAATGGTTCATTAGCAGGTATGAAGCTGCTGCTGCTGTTGATGGCGCTTCTCATGTGGATATGGTGAAGCAAGTTAGGTTTTTTATTGCTGATAGGGAGGTGGAAAAAGAGGTTATTGCTATGCAGGCATTTAAGGACAAGGATTGGGTTAAGCTTTATAAAGCTATGGTTGATAGATGGGGTGTCAGGTTTACTATGATGGACCTCAATAAAATTGTTGGAGACTGGCAAGCAAAAGGTGGAGTTTCTTCTATGGCTGACTTCAAAAAGCTCTGTGTCCAGTTTGATGAAGTGGTGGAATATCTCATATTGGTGGATGAGTTAGTGCATGAGAATCAAGCAAAAGATTTGTTTTGGACAGCATGCAGCAGGGATATTCGTATGGACGTCTTGAAGGATCTTTCAAGAAAAGATTTGATGAAGGAACTGCCTAATGGTGAGCAGAAACTGCCGGCTCTGGAGGTTATCAAGGACAACATTCAAGCCCATCTAAAGTTATTGGAGTTGGACAAATATCAAGAGTCATGCACTCAATATGTTAGCAAGGTTAGCGAATTTTTGGCCGAAAACAACGATATTATGGTCAAAGCCCAGGAGGCTAAGAAGGCTCAAATGGGATTACCTGCTGCAAAAGTTGAGGGTAGTGTGGATAATAAGATAGTCGATCATTTTGCCGATTTAACTAAACAGTTAAAAATATTTGTTCAAGAGACACAGAAGGCTAACAAGGCCCCAATCGCTTCTTCGTTGACGTCAACTTCTTATTAGTCTAGAGGGTATGAACGTCGAAATTATAATGGCAATAATAATGGTAACCGCTTCCCAGGCAATGGGAGAAATGGTGGGAATGGTGGTAGTAGTTATAGAGGTGGCTACGATGAGCCAAAGGTGTGCTCCTATTGTAATAGAAGGGGGCACAGAGCAACAGTTTGTTTTGCTATTGATAAGGATATGGATGCTGGGCGAGTTTTATTTGATGGTAAAGTTTATAAATTTCCTGATGGTTTGTTCATCAAGCCCAGTGATGGACAGTCTCCTTCTGATTTGGTCAGAAGAAGTTTAACGGCTGAAAGGAGAGCCAGATTTGAAGAGGTGACGGATGAAGATGTTAATGCCAAGAGTGGCAAAAATGGTAATGGTAATGGTGGTAAAGCTGACAAGGGCAAGGAGAAAGAGGTCAGTAAAGCCACATTTTCTACTTCTTTTGGTGGTTTAGAGCTGGCGACGGTTGCCCAGGTGGAGGGTAGCTGTATGGCTGGCGAATACATTGTTAATGCTGCTAGAAGAGCAGCTGCTACTAAGGCAAAAAGAAGCATTCAAAGCCAATTGAGGGCTAATCCTGGCAAGGCCAATAACAAAGTGAACCCTTACTCTAAGGACAAGAATTCTAGTGCTCAAACTGCCACCAACAAATTGAACCCTTACTCTAAGGACGAATTATATAAAATGCAGAAGGGGATTGCTGATATGGGGCCCCCTAGTTATGGCAAGTTTGATTTAAATGGTGAGCCTATGCCAGATGATGATTCGGATTCTGAGGAGGACGTACCGTTGGCGTCTCTACCCAGACCAAGTTTTAGCGGTCCCATCCCAATGGAGGGTGTAAGAAGGACTAGCGATGGATCAGGATTAGTGCAAGAAGCTGGTGACGGAGTTAGGGTTATAGAAAGTGAAGATGTTATAATGGGGGGTGAAGATGGCTCGGTTGGACCTCAAGAGGTACCCAGGGCCAAGGTTGTTAAATCAAAGGTCCAGTATGAGCAGCCAGTAGTTTCTGGTCAAGCTAATGCGATGGACGCAGTTTTGAATAGGGTGAATCAACTTCAGATTCCCTTATCTTTGGGGGAGTTATTTACGATTAGTCCGGCGCTTGCTGAAAAGCAAAAGAAGCATTTGACGAGGCGTCGGGTTTCCACTTGAGAGGTGGAATATATTTGTGAAAATGCTGAAAAGTTTGGGGAAGATGTAGATACACATTTTTCCGCTCCCCTGGGTTACCTGGTGGTAACTCTAAATGGTAAAGAAGTAAAGGCCTTGGTCGATTCAGGGTCTCAAATTAATTTAATTTCATTGGAGCAAGCAACGAGTATAGGCTTGCCAATTAAAAGTGGAACTGGGGGAAACCTCAGAGGTATTGGAGGGCATGCAACAGAGCTGATGGGTACAGCTGAGCATGTCAGGTTAGGCATTGGTGGATCTGTTGGTAAGGTTCACTTTTATGTGGCCAGAGGAGCAGTCAAAACTGTTCTTGGGGGTCCTTTTTTGATGGATTTTGAGGCCAGGATAGGGTATCAAGCTGGCATGGGGATTAGTTTGGAGATCACTGGTGAAGATATGCGGAGGTTACATATGCGGTTAGCGCCTCCTGGAGATGAAGGTTGGGAAACACGGCCAGGGATTACTACTCTGTGCCAGTGTTGTGTTTGCACCAAGAAGCGGCATATAAAACGGGCGGCTTCTGGAGAATTATGTTTGTTGGAAAGGGATGGATGCCCTCATTTTTTGGGGTAGCAGGGGCTGATCACTCTAATGTTGTAATCTCTCCTCAGGATGAGATCCTGGATTGCAATAGGTCAGCTCACTTGGAGATAATTCAAGTGGATTCTCAATTATTTTCTGTTAATATTACTTTGGAGTGCAAATATGTTTTGGACTTTTCTATATGTTTATTGGATTTACCCGGTTTTTCTATTAAATTTAAAAACAGTGAAAAAGGCAAAATGGGCCAAATTAGGTTGGATAAAAATTGGAAGGGTATGATTTATGGCCTCCAGCAAGAGGTTAAACTGCAATTATCTCCTTCTATTTTGGACCTCCAGCAAGAGGGTAAACTGCAATTATCTCATCAAAACCCAATAAAAAATCTCAGTATAATTAAAACACAAAAAAATAATTTTTGTGAAAATTCTATTACGGACCTCCAGCAAGAGGTTAAACTGCAAGTATCTCCTTCTATTTTGGACCTCCAGCAAGAGGGTAAACTGCAAATATCACATCAAAATCCGAAAAAAAATCTCAGTATAATTAAAACACAAAAAAATAATTTTTGTGAAAATTCAATTCCGGTCCTCCAGCAAGAGGTTAAACTGCCAACTTTCTTTACGGGTGATTTACTGTTGGATAAGGGAAGCAAAGGTGTTGGAAAATCTGTTTATAAATTAGACGAGGGAAAGGAGAAAAGGGTAAAATTTAAAAATTAAATAAAATATTTTTCTAATTTTTCTTATTCAGATTCTGACGATGAAGAAGATTCATTTGATGAAAGTTTTAATGGCAATGTTTTACCTCAAGTTTATTTAGATGTGGACGCAGCCAAATATAAGAAAGTAGCAAATAAAGTTCGACCTATTAATGAACCGCTACCTGCTGAATTAAATCCACCTTTGAGAAGACCAAGGTTATCAAGAGATCCTTATGAAAGTCCCTTGGTAAAGAATCCGCCTGAATTTTCTGAGACGTCAAGAATCACTTTTGAGAGACTGGGTGTTGTTAATTTTGGACCTGATGGTTGGTTGTCTGGAGAAGAGAAGAAGTTGTTGTTGGATGTGATGGTCAAGCGAGAGAAGGCCATTGCTTTTGTAGAAGAGGAGAGGGGTGTGTTGAAGCATTCCTATGGGGAGCCTTACAAGATTCCTGTGGTATGTCATGAACCGTGGCAGCTGAAACCGATTCCTATTCCGGCTGCATTGAAAGAAGCTTATATTGAAGTTGTCAGAGAACGGATACGCACTGGACTGTATGAGCAATCAACATCAAGTTATTCTAGTCCGGTATTTTGTATCAAGAAACCAAATGGCAAGCTTAGAGTTGTTCATGATCTTAGGGAATTAAATAGGGTTACAATAAAGGATGCTGGGATACCACCTAGTGCTGAGGAGTTTGTTGAAGCGTTTGCAGGGAGAGTGTGTTATGGTTTAGGAGATATTATGGGTGGATATGATGAGAGAGAGTTACATCCGGACTCAAGGCCACTCACTACATTTGATACACCACTAGGACGTTTACAGTTAACAAGATTACCTCAAGGAGCAACAAATTCGGTTGCAGTTTATCAAGCTCAGATGGCTTGGATCCTTCAAGATGAAATTCCACAATATGCTGGAATCTTTATGGATGATGGAGGAATTAAGGGACCAACAACTGACTATGATAACCAGGTGTTGGAAGAGAATCCCGGGATACGCAAATTCATTTGGGAGTTTGCAATTATTTTAGAAAGAATCTTGTTTTGAATTGAAGAGGCTGGTTTAACTATTTCAGATTCAAAATTTTCATGTTGTGTGCCAGCCTTAGAAATATTAGGCCATGTGGTATGTAGAGAGGGTAGGATTATGTCCAAGAAGAAAGTTAACAAAATTCAGTCCTGGCCAAGACCTAAGAATACCACCGAAGTTAGAGGGTTTTTAGGCGTTTGCGTATATGTTAGAATGTTTATCAAGGACTTTTCTTCATTGGCAGCTCCATTGAGACGGTTAACGAGAAAGGATGCATACTGGGAGTGGGATGAAGAGTGTGAGAAGGCGTTTGTGAAGTTGAAGGAGGTTGTAGGGAAGGATTTAGTCCTGCACAAGTTGGATTATGGAAAAGGAGCTGGCAGAATTTATTTAGCAGCTGATTCAAGTCAGGTTGCAGCTGGGGCGGTTTTGTCTCAGATGGATAAAGCTGGTTACATCAGGCCAGTTAGGTATGAATCTGTAGTATTTACTGAGGTCGAATCAAGATATTCACAACCAAAATTGGAATTATGTGGTGTGGCAAAAATACTGAAGAAACTTCAGCATATTTTGTGGGGGCAACATTTTGAGTTGCAAGTGGATGCGAAATCGTTAATCCAGATGATTAATTCCCCAAGTTTACCGAACGCACCCATGATGAGATGGGTAGCTTTTATTCAACATTTTTCGTTTGATTTAGTTCATAAGCCTGGCAAAACTTTTACTATGCCAGATGGTTTATCAAGGAGACCACCCACTGAAGAAGATTCAGACTCAGAAGAGTTCGATGAAGATATACCTATTATCAAAGCCAGCACTAAAGGAGCTGAAGACTTTCCATACCTCCCCCATGAGGTTAAACTGGCAGGACTATTGTGTTTAGATTATGGTGATGATGACCTCCACCAAGAGGATAAACTGGAAAATAGTTTTTATGTTAATAAAGGTGTTGGAAAAGGCTTAGATAAATTTGGCAGAGAGGAGGTAGAAGAAGATGTGGTGTATGTAGAGGAAAATGGATTGGTAGTGTGGGATAGTAGTAAATTAAGGAATGGTGTATATGTTGGAGAATTAGAGAACTTAAATAAAAAGGTGGATAAAGAGAAAGAGGTATTTTCAAATACGGTTTTCGAAGGATCCAAAGGTTCAGAAGAAAAACGTCGACATAGCTCGATTAAAGATTTATTTAGGGGTCAACGATTATTGGCTCATTCATGTGCAGGTGATATTGTTGAAAGAGAAGTCCCTATTGATGTTATATTAATCGATTTTCAAGATGAAGTCTGGGGTCAGACTGGTTTTTATTTTTTGTTAGTCAAATATTTGTTGACTTTAGAGAGGCCAGAAGATTGTGAAGACAATGAATTGGTGGCTATCAAGAGGAAGTCATCTACGTTTTACCTATCTGGTCGACGTTTAATGAGGAGGAGGTATCCAAATCCTCAAGTAGTTATAACTCAACAGAAGGGGCAAGAATTAGTTTTGAAATCACTGCATGAAGAACTCGGGCATAGAGGCGTTGGAGAAATGTTTAGAAGAATTTCTGATCGATTTTGGTGGCCTGGCATGAAGATGGCTGTTAAACAGTGGGTTCAGTCATGCGAAGAATGTCAAAGACGAAGTTATTTAAGGCCAAAAGAACCTGGACGCGCGACCGGTGAATATACGCTCTTTGGAAGAGTTAGTTTAGATGCCGTTCATATAAAAGAGGGACAGTATAAATATTTAATTGTGGCCAGAGATGATTTATCCGGCTGGGTAGAGGCAGCGCCTCTTATTAATTTAACTGCCAAAAATGTGGCAGAATTTTTTTTGAATAATTGGGTATATAGGTATGGGGTGATGAAGTTGGTAACGGTAGATGGAGGTCCTGAATTTGGGACAGAGTTTAAAGAGGCCGTATTGAAAGTTGGATCAAAGGTTAGGGTAGCAACCCCATATTATCCTGAAGCTGAAGGCATGGTTGAAAGAGGGCATCAAGTTATTAAGGATGCTTTAGTTAAAATGTGTGGGACAAGTGCCGAAAAGTGGAGGCACTATTTACCTTTAGTTTTATTTGCTGATCGAATCACTGCCAAAAGGACAACCGGATTTTCACCTTATGAACTTGTTTTTGGACAGAAAGCAGTTTTACCGGTTGATTTAGAAGCTGAATCATATCTTGGAGTTGACTGGGACACGGTCAAAACTACTGAAGAATTATTGTGTGCAAGAATGATGCAGCTAGAAAAGAAAGAAGAATATTTAGAAAAGGCATATTCGCGGATGATGAAGATCCGAAATCAATCAGTCAGATATTGGGATGAGCGGTTGGAACATCGATTAAGGAAACCTTTGAACCCAGGAGATATGGTCCTGGTGTATAATAGGAGTTTGGAAAGTCAGTGGGGAAAGATGTTTGCAGATAGGTGGAATGGACCGTATAAAATCAAGGAGCAAGTTTCCGGCGGTTCATATGTGCTAGAAGAGTTGGATGGAGTAGTATTAAAGAAGAGGGTAGCAGCCGATCAAGTGAAACGGTTCTATCCTAGAGGCACCAGGAGTGCCGAAGTCTTCCTCCGCAACGAGGATAAACTATGATGTTTATAAAAATCTTATCATCCTCCGCAATGAGGATAAACTATGACATTTATGAAATTATATGGACGAACTCCGAAATGAGGATAAACTACAATTTTAATGACATTTATCAAATTTTATACCTCCGCAATGAGGATAAACTATGATATCTACGAAATTTTATGGATTCCTCCGCAACAAGTATAAACTATCTTCTTATTTTTATAAAAAATACTTTACTATCATTACACTGCATATGGGCGACGAAACTGTGATGAAACATAACGAAATGCGAGAAAACCTTCATTGAAAATTTTCAAAATTTAAAATTCTTAAAATATGGGTGAAGATAGTGTTGGAAAAATTTTAAAATTTATTGGAAGAAGTGTTCACAGGGGAACCTTCTTAATTAAATATTGGCAAGTGTGGGGGTAATTGATGGGCTGGCTGCTCTATACACAATTACCCCATAATGTTCGTTTCCAAAATTTTCCCTGTTTCTAGTTGAATCCTGGCTTTGTCTTTTAATTTTAGGAAGTCCACTAAGACTATAAACTGGAACGAATCAAGAGACACCGCTCTCAACGCCGGATTCAAGATTTTTTTATTTTGTTTTTGATTTTTTATGTTAGATTGTGATTTCTTTTCTTTAATATATATTATGAATTAATGTAAAGGTGATGCTCACTGGTGGTCTCTAATCATTTTTATAAATTGGAGGGAGCCCACCCAGTGATCATCATTATAAAAATTATCTTCTAAAAACTTTCATTTATTTTCTTTTCTTTTCAATTTCTCAAAATTGTGTAACCACATCAAGTTGCACTTGGATGTGGGTATGATGTCGAGGGTACGGCTCATCAAATGGCTGGGGGGCATCTTTTAAAATTTTATTTTAAAAAAAAAAAAAAAAATTTATTATTACTTTTTTTATTTTTCTTTTCACATTCGTTTATCTTTCTTTAAAAATTAAATTTTAACTTTTATTTCAAAACTATTTTTTTTTTAAAAAAAAATTAAAATTTAAAAAAAAAAAAAATCTTTTATTTTAAATGATAAAAAAAAAAATAATAATAATAAAATAACTAAAAAAATAAAAATAAAAATAAAAATAAATAAAAATAAAAATAAAAAATAAAAATAAATAAAAATAATAATAATAAAATAATAATAATAATAAAAGGTATTTTAGTTTTAGGTAGTTTAGATGTTTATATTTTATTTTTCAAACATTATTCAAGAAAGCTACATACCAGGAAGAACACCATCAAGGGTTGTTATCTTTTGAAGAATCAAAATTAGAAAATTTAGAAGGACCTTGATCAATTTCCTGGGATTCGAATCTTATTTCACGGTCACGATAGTGTTGAAGCCAGTTGGCTATTTTGAAAAGGTCTCTTAACAGTTGCTCTCTCATCCAAGATTCTGATCTATCAGAGGGCGGGTATCGTTGGAAATAAGCGATGAGGTTATTAAAATTAGCAAAAAGCTTTTCAGACACTAGGTGAATTGGAACTCTAGGGAAGCTTGGATTAGGTTCTGGTAGTTCATAAGCAGAATATGAAATTGGAGAACCGGTGGACGCTTATCAAATTAAAATATCAGCAAATTAAAACCTGAAGATTAAGAAAATAAAAAGAGACAACTAACCTGTGTCAACACTATCATGATCATAGATAAATGGCTTACTTGGTAATGGAGTGGGATTTTTTATGTTTAGAAAAGGATTTTTTATTTTTGATAGATGAGGAGGACTGGTGTTGGATTTGGTGTTTGAAGTAGATGTTCTGGGCCTTTTGGATGATACATGTCGGTCAGTCGTCTAGAAGTAGGTAAGGAAAATAGGAGAAAAGGAGGAGAGAAGGAGGAGGGCAAGGGAAAAATAAAAGAAATAAACTAAAATAGAATATTTAATTTATTTAAAAGGAAAACAACAGCGAGTAACCTGAGAGATGACAAAAACTTAGGATTTATTAATAATAATATTATTTGATGTAAGGTTTCTGCGCGGAAAACACTTTTAATTACTATCAGACTTAAAGCAACCTTTAATTTTGTTATATAGACTTTTAATTAGATTTGTATTACTAATAAAAAAATATAAACATAATAAAATAGTTATTTAATTTGTTGAGTGTGTAATAAGTGATGAGGCTACAGGGGATTATCCAAGGCCCTTTTATAGGCAATGGGTCCTCTGAAGCGCTACTATCTTTGTAAATACAATGATTAGAATGGAATAAAACAAATATATCAAAAGAGTAAATGAAACATAACAATATAGAGAAAAACATGAAACAAATAATTAAAACCCCAATTAAGAATCCAATTTCACCGCCATTAATTCCCAAATCAGTAAGTGACAATAGTGAATAACTAAACAAGATTGGAAACATAGGAACTATGAGAAATATAATTCCAAACAGATGGTACATTCTGATTAAAGGACATTTTAAGTGAAACAAAAAATAATTTGACGCAACAAAACAAGCAATTAATCTCAATTTAGTCCAAATTAATTTATTTGTTTTTTCTAACACAATTAAGGGCCAAAAGAAGCGTCATTAATTATTTTTTAGTATCATATGAGAGGTATTATTTAATATATAAATTTAAGTAATTAATTTAAATATATTATAAATCAATTTTTCACTTGTAATTATAATATATGTTTTTCAATTAATTAAATATAAATTTATAATTATTAAATACATAAAAATGCGCCATTATTTGTAGAATATATTATATTATGCTCAATTTAATTGTATATAAAAATATATATAACCAATAAATTTAATGTAACATTTGTATATAATAAAATTCTTATATAATTTCATTATGCAATAAAATATTAAGTTATATTCATTAAATACAAGTCTTACCCACTCTTTAAGGTTTTATAATTTATATATCATTTACTGGACTCCTGGAATAGCCTGGCTGACACTCCCTCACTCTAAAAAAAACAATAAAAAAAAATGCTAAGATTTTTTCTTTTTGTATTTTTTCAACAGAGCAGGCAGATTTGAAATTTCCTTGCCAGGTATCCATGCATCATGTTCAGATGATTTGTTCTTATATCTCAATAAATATTCAGTACCTCTTTCAGAAGTGATAATTCTATCATTGAGAATTTTATCAATTTCTGCTGTTTCTGTGACTTCCTGAGGGTTCTTCTTAGGTCTTCCTCTTCTTTTTGGAAATAAGTCACTGTTGGAAGTATAAGGTTTAAGTAAAGAAATGGGAAAGACAGGATGTTTCCTATCATATGGAGAATACAATACAACTTCTACTGCATTATCACCAACCATTCTTTTAACAACAAATGGTCCTACAAAAGGATCTTTTAATTTGTGGTTACCTTGTAAATTGAAATGGACAGTAGAGATCAACACTTCATCACCCTTGTTAAATGTGTATTCTTTATGGGATTTATCCCATCTTTTCTTTTCATATTCAAATGCTTTATCAATACAACTCTGAGCATGTTTTCTGCATAGTTGTTGCATTTGCATAAAAGATTTTACACCAGGGTGTAGTTCCAACTTAGGTAATTTATTATTGAGAATCTGAGCAGGAGTGTTTGGGACATAACCTAACCAAAGCTCAAAAGGCTTTTTCTCAGCGACAGAATGAACAGTGCTATTATATGCAAATTCAAGACCAGGCAAAAGAGTGGCCCAATCATGAGTAAATCTGTCATTGTCTTTATATTCTAAACCAAAGGCACAATACCTTCTAATCATATCTTCCAGAGTTTGAATCATTCTTTCAGCTAGACCATCAGTCTGGGGATGGTGAGCTGTAGAAAATTTTAACTCACAGCCACAAATATCCATCAAAGAGGTCCAAAACTCAGAAGTGAATTTTGGATCCCTATCAGAGATAATGGCTTTTGGAAAACCAATAATATTAAACATGTAAGACCACCATAAGAAAGCTAATTCTTTGGTGGATACATCTTTGTGGGTTGGAATAAATTTGCACATTTTTGTGAATCTATCAACTATTACCCAACAAGAGTTAAAGCTGTCTTTACCTGAAACAGGAAGACCAGTGACAAAATCCATATTAATGATTTGCCAGGGAGCACTAGGTGCTTCAATATGTTGTAATAACCCTGCTCTCTTACCTGTTAACCTTTTAGATTTTTGGCAGGAATCACAAGATTCAACATATAATTTTGTGTCTTCAGACATATTAGCCCACCATGCAGTGTTTTTGATTCTAATCAATGTTTTTTCAAGATCAAAATGTCCAGCTAATATGTCATAATGACAAAGTTTGAGGATAGTTTCTTTCATTGAAGGAGGAATAACAATTACATTGGTAAGCTTCCTTCTATAATATATATAACCATCTTCAATAGAAAACTTTCCTTTATTTAAAGCATTTTGGTACTTTGCAGGAAGAGTTTTTATTAATGCTTGAATTGAAGCATTCTTAGGATCATTCAAAATAGTAACTAATTTATTTAAGTCAGAATCTTTATTATATGAATCCAGTATTAACTGTAATAACTCTTCTTCCATATCAACTATAAATATACCATGTATATGAACAGTATTATCTTCAGGTACATAAGCAGGATTGGAGTCATTATTTGGCAGAGGCAATCTGGAGAGCATATCAACATTAGAGTGAACATTTCCAGCTCTATGGATAATAGTCATCCTTCCTCTGTATTCCTGAACAGCAAGTTGCCACCTGAACATATGTCTGTTAGGTGTTTTGAGGTTTAAGAGAGATTTCACAGCACTACAGTCAGTTACCAACTCAAATTTTTGGTCATCCAAGTAGTAATGAATTTTCTCAAGAGCCCAAACAACTGCTAAGCACTTCAATTGAGTGGAACCATATTTCAATTCACTATTTCTTAAGGTTCTTGAAATATAACAAATTACAACCTCTGAGTATTTATCATTAATAATTTGCTTTTGGTAAAGGGCATCTCCCAGACCAATAAAGCTAGCATCTGTATAAAGTACAAATGGCTTGTTAAAATCTGGAAGAGCCAATATAGGGGCTGTCATTAAGCAACTTTTCAATGTATTAAAAGCTTTCTGACAGTCATTATTCCAGAGAAAAGCAACATCTTTTCTGGTTAGTTTTGTAAGAGGCAAGGCTATGACCTGATAATTTTTAATATATTGTCTATAATAGCCACACATACCCAAAAAACTTTGGATTTCTCTTACAGAAGTTGGTGCTTTCACATTTTGAATGGCAGCAACTTTATTATGGTCTACACAAATTTGTAAGCCTGACACAACATGGCCAAGGACTTTCAAAGATTGAAAACCAAATTTACACTTTTTTAAAGATAAGGTCATATTGATTTCATCCATTTTTTGAAAAACTCTATTCAAATGAATCATATGTTCATCAAAAGTTTTAGAAAAAACAATAATATCATCAATATAAACCATGAGCCAACCTTCAATAATTTCTTGATGGAAAGTGTTATCCATGACCTTCTGGAAAACTGAAGGAGCATTTTTAGGGCCAAATGGCATCCTAACATACTTATATATTCCCATATGAGTAGCAATAAGCAAAAAATTTTGAGAATTTTTCTCAACTGGAACTTGATGATAACCTTTATTACCATCCAGACAACTAATAAACTTTGCACCTTGCAAGGTAGCATGTATAGAATTAATTCTGGGTAAAGGATAAATATCATCAACAGTATAAGTATTTAAAGCTCTGTAATCTCCACATAATCTAGCTTTATCTTTTTCATAAGAAATTAAGACTGGGGAGATGACACAATATTTGGGGGTGACATCCACTTTCTCAATGATATTCATTTTCAATAATGTTTCAATATTATCTTCAATATCTTTTCTTTTTGATGGAGAAGCAGGATATGGTTTTTTCTTAAGGGTAGGAGGAATATCACTCAAATTACAGGATAAGGTAATCTTCATTTCTTCTTGAACAATTCCCAAGACATGAGAACCATGAGCAAAAGCCATAGGGAAAGAGGTAATAGAGGCAATAATAGAATCCTTTTGTTCACTAGTCAACTGATCACCAAAAGAAGCGGTATTTATTTCATGTAATAAATCATTCATTTCAGTTGTTGTTCTACCTTTACATTGGGTCAGTGAGTTACAAGATTTCAACAAATTCCCAGAAGGTCTAGGAGAAGAAATTTTGAATTTTCTTTTCCCATTCATTCCTAAAGTAAAGCAATTATTTGCTGGATACAGTTTCACACCAAACATGGTTAAAATATCATTTCCCATAATAAACCAATTGCTCAAATTATTATTTTTCATGACAACAAACTCACAAATAGCTCTGACAAAACCACCATTATATTTAAAGAATACAGAGGTTTTGTATTTGCCAATAGGAAATAAGGTAGAACCATACCCTCTCCATTTTTCAGAAGTTATAGGCAATAATTTACTCAAATATTCCTTATCCACTGAAGCCAAAGCTTTTTCAGATACTACACTTCCTCCAGCACCAGAATCAAGAACTACATCAACATTTTTACCATTAATGATAACAGGTGCCTTTAAAGGGGATATAGGAATAGAATTGTTAGTAATATCTTTAATTATCTCAGCATTTTCTACTGAAGATAAATTCAATACACAATCTTCAGATATATTATTTAAATAATGGACATCATCTTCCAACATTAAAACATCTTTAACAGATTCATTGTCATAGGAGATATTACTTTCACAGTCACTGGAAGAATTATTGACATCAAGTTCAACTTCATCAGTGTCTTCATTTTGTTCAACAAGATGAATTTTCTTGTCAAAAACATGACCCTTCTGCCACAGTTTGTTACATTTATAACAAGTATTTGTTGCATATTTTTTAGGTGCAACTGGGGCAGAGGGTTTACCAGATTTTTCTGGGAGCTTTATAGAAGGTTTATTCTGATCATTATAAGATTTACTAAGGTAATTCTTTGGTTCATATCTATGGTTGAGTAGTACTTCATTACAGATATTAATGAAAGAAGAATTTTCCCTTACATGCTCAGTTCTAGCAACAATCAAATCCCTAAGAGAATTTGGTAATTTATACAAGATTTTATCTCTCCAAATATCATAATCCATCTTTGGATCAATTGCTCTAAGGATTTTAGTTATTTTCATCAGAAAAACAATAGGCTTTTCAACAGAGGAGGATACATATCTAGTATTCTCATACAGTCTCTGCTGAGCTAACCTGAATTTTGAACCACCAAACTGATTCTCAATCAAGGATTTCCAATCATTCCATGTATAATGATTGTTATCTAAGAGGACAGATTCATACCACATCAAGGCTACATTGGAAAATAAAGAAATTAGCTTAGAAACAATTTCCTCATCAGGTAGTTTATAAGATCTCTTTAAATTATCAATTCTCTGGATAAAGTGTTGCCAATCAGAGGAAGAATCACCATCAAAGGTAGGATATTGGTCTAACTTAGGCCAATTTTTCTGACTACTGGGATGGTCCACTTTTTGGTTTGAATTATTCATTAGTAATAATTCCTGAAGTTTAGCCAGGTGTTCAGAAATTTCATTATTTACAGAAACAGCTGGTGCATGATCATCACAAGATTTTTTGCTAGTAGCAAAAGATTTTACAGACTCATTGTCAGATTGTTTAATGGTTGAAATATAAGGAAGAAAGGATGAACTTTGCTCAGGTTTTTTCCCTTTATTTTTACGCAGCTTATTTACAGAAATCTCATTTAATTCATTATTGATGGTTAAGGTTGAGAACTTTTCCTGCAGGTCAGACACATAGTTTCTTATTCTTGGAATTTCAGACATCTGGTCATTTACTTTTGCAAGAGATAGAACATTTCTGTCCTCAGAAACTGAGTGTTTGGTACTTAGTGCATGGAAATCATTTTTTAGCTTCTTAAACTCATTTTGCAGAGATTTTATTTCATTCTTGAATGAATAATTTTCCTCAATAAGGGGTTTCAATTCACTCAAGGTCTTATGTAGACTGATATTTCTATCTGAGATAGCTCTATGGTCACTTCTTATTTGTTTTTGTTGACTAATAACAATATTCAAGGTTTCTTTGATTTTTAAATAAGCTGTATCTTGTACAGAAGAACTCACTTTACATTGCAAGTGTAAATTATTTAATCTATCATTTTCATGGATTAACACATCTCTCACATGTTTGTCTTTCACAATATTAAAATCAAGGGTATCTTTCAATATTTCCTCAGAAGTTTTTTCAATTAAGGTATAGATTTCAGGGGGAACAGAATCATTTTTAATTGCAAGAGAAGGATTAATTAAAGATGTAGAAGTTAAATGTAAAGGTTCATCAAATGACAATTTGGTAATTACATCAATAGGGCTACTAGTTACAGGAAGCTGTCTTTTAACAGGTTTAACTGTTCTTTCACCATGTTCAATAATATTACCTGTAGAAGAAGTCTTATTAGAAAACATACCCAAGTGACTATCAACCAAATTACTTACCATGGCAGAGGAGGAAACTTCCCCTGGGACTGGGTTTGGGATTGTGCTTGGGCCTTCTTTCTCCTGCCTTGTTGGTAGGGATGAGGAGGTGGATGGAAATTGGGTGTTCTGGATGGGCCAGGCTGATGATGAGGAGGGTGTTGCACATTCTGTTGGTAGTGACTCATTAGATAATCCCATTTCCATTGCTCTACTTCCATAGTATTTGGATTTTGGATGGTTGAGCTGGGTGGCTGTGAAGGTTGAGCCTGAAACTGAGGCTGATTGGGAGGCAACTGAGGAGGGGCCTGGGCCTGAATCTGGTTCCTGAGTTCTTGGACCTGATCCCACAATGTGTCTACCTTTGCTTTGTACGTCATATTTTCTGTCTTCAACTCTTTTATATGACTGGATAGGTTGCTGATTTGCTGTGGCAGAGGAAGCTTTTTTATTTTGAAGCCTTTTGGAAGACCTTCTTGAGGCACTAGAGGCTTTACTTCCTTCTGTGGTACTGGGGGAAGGGGGTTTGGTTTGTTTGCATTTCCTGTCATTTCCACATCCTGCAGTATGTGAATTCTTTGTGTTAGCATAAGATTTTTTATGACCAACTTTAGAAGAACTTACAGTGTCAGCATCATAGTCAATTTCTATCTCATCCACTTGCATGTTATCCATTTTTTCTGCCAAATTGTTGGACATACTAGTGGGAAGATTTATAATTTACTTTTTACTTTATAAAAAAAATAATAAAAGTTAGTCAATAATTGCTCCAAATAATAAAAAAAAAATATTTAATTAATTAAATTATAGAAAAAATAATTTTCAATATAAAGTAATAATTAAAAAATTAATTTTTTAAAAAAAAATGGATTGCAAGGTTAAATTGGGAATAACAAGTAAGTTAATTCAACCAATTAATTACCTATATTAAATATGGCAATATATTGGGACTAAGCACAATGTACTTTTAAGTCAATTAAAATTAACAATAATTAATAATAAAAAAAAAATTAAATTAATAATTCAATTTGTATTAATAATAATGTCAATTCTTCTAGGACTAAGAGGATTTAACACTCTATAATGGTCAACTAGGAAAAAAAAAATTTAAAAATTGAACACTTACACTCAGTGAATCAGCAATTAAGCCACAATCACTGTTATTGCAATAAAAATATAGTAATATGAGTGAGAGGCGCAAAGGTGAACTTACTATAGTGATCGAAAAATCACTTCAAAATAATATAAAAATTAATATTATATAAACCTAAGATGTCGAACCCAAGTTCGAAACACAGTCGCGGCAAAAGTTTCGTTTTGCTAGGTGGTCCGTGCGTTTTGTCGTTCGTCGCCAGGCTTGATCGTCGTCGTCGTTTTGGAAAGGTCCCCAGTTGTCGGTCAGTCGTCTAGAAGTAGGTAAGGAAAATAGGAGAAAAGGAGGAGAGAAGGAGGAGGGCAAGGGAAAAATAAAAGAAATAAACTAAAATAGAATATTTAATTTATTTAAAAGGAAAACAACAGCGAGTAACCTGAGAGATGACAAAAACTTAGGATTTATTAATAATAATATTATTTGATGTAAGGTTTCTGCGCGGCAAACACTTTTAATTACTATCAGACTTAAAGCAACCTTGAATTTTGTTATATAGACTTTTAATTAGATTTGTATTACTAATAAAAAATATAAACATAATAAAATAGTTATTTAATTTGTTGAGTGTGTAATAAGTGATGAGGCTACAGGGGATTATCCAAGGCCCTTTTATAGGCAATGGGTCCTCTGAAGCGCTACTATCTTTGTAAATACAATGATTAGAATGGAATAAAACAAATATATCAAAAGAGTAAATGAAACATAACAATATAGAGAAAAACATGAAACAAATAATTAAAACCCCAATTAAGAATCCAATTTCACCGCCATTAATTCCCAAATCAGTAAGTGACAATAGTGAATAACTAAACAAGATTGGAAACATAGGAACTATGAGAAATATAATTCCAAACAGATGGTACATTCTGATTAAAGGACATTTTAAGTGAAACAAAAAATAATTTGACGCAACAAAACAAGCAATTAATCTCAATTTAGTCCAAATTAATTTATTTGTTTTTTCTAACACAATTAAGGGCCAAAAGAAGCGTCATTAATTATTGTTTAGTATCATATGAGAGGTATTATTTAATATATAAATTTAAGTAATTAATTTAAATATATTATAAATCAATTTTTCACTTGTAATTATAATATATGTTTTTCAATTAATTAAATATAAATTTATAATTATTAAATACATAAAAATGCGCCATTATTTGTAGAATATATTATATTATGCTCAATTTAATTGTATATAAAAATATATATAACCAATAAATTTAATGTAACATTTGTATATAATAAAATTCTTATATAATTTCATTATTCAATAAAATATTAAGTTATATTCATTAAATACAAGTCTTACCCACTCTTTAAGGTTTTATAATTTATATATCATTTACTGGACTCCTGGAATAGCCTGGCTGACAATACAAGAGAAGATGAAGGCTGCTGGCTATTATAGGACCTTTTGTGCTTCAAGATGTTGGAAGAAGGAGAAGAATTGTTAGAAGGTTGAAGCATGGCCCTGGGAGCAGCAAGAGTTCTTGGGGGAGTAGCAGCAAGTCTAGATTGGAGAGAAGGACCCAGAGGATTAGGTGATGGAGAAAGATTTAAATAGGCTGATGGAGAAAAAGGGATGGGATCTTTAGAGGTTGATGGAATAGGGGGTGGAGTAGAAGGTGAAGAAGAAGGAAGAGGTTTGCAGAAGGCGGCGAAGCTAGTAGCAGTGATGGGGAAAGAACCACAGTTCAAGCCAGAACATTTTCTTTTCTTCTCATAGCAGGATAAACAGGCCCTGTTATAAGTGTGCTTTTGCCAGTTAAAAGAGAAGATACATTCCCTATGGGTGAAGGCACAGTATTTGCAAGATTGATCAGCTGAAGCAATGAAGTCAGAAGGTTTCATCTTGTTAGGAGATTTTTTTTTTTTTTTGAAGAAGAAAACTTGAAACTAGGATGAAGAAAGCTGGTGGCAAAATCTGGGTTCAAGGATAGAGAAGTTGTTAGGTCCACCAAGACCTTAAACTGGACTATTATCAAGTTTTGGGTCCACCATGACCTTAAACTGGATTTCTTATCGATTAAATGTTTGGTCCACCATGACTTTAAACTGGTAGTTCATTCATTGTTTAGTCCACTATGACTTTAAACTGGAAAATTAATATCTGCAGGATAATTCAACATTCATTTGTCCACTATGACCTTATACTGGATTACTTGTCGATCAAATGTTTGGTCCACTATGACATTAAACTGGATTATCAAATTTATTCAATCTTTGGTCAAGCCTAGGCCTTACTTAGGAATATATCAAGTTATTTATGCACTTAAACAATCTTTGGTCCACCAAGACCATAAACTGGCAATCGATTATATGTTTGGTCCACCAAGACTATAAACTGGAATGTCAATCTTGTTTGGATAACTCAATTCAATCTTTTAATTTATCACTGTCCACTAAGACTCTAAACTGGTTATTCAATTATTTCTGGAATTGGGTGCTGATAGCTTTAGAAGGTTAAAATTATAGGTGGTGATGATGCCAAGGAAAGCATAATGGTTAATTAGGTGAAATTTGTGGCGCTTTAACATGGTCTAAAGTTAATATTATTATTGGAAGCCTGGCAAAAGTATTTTATGGGTTTGCTGTATAGCAAAGTTTGAAAATTGTGATGAAGGAATCAGAAGTTAGGATGGTAGTTGGATTTTAGGGAATGATTTTTTTTAGTGCCTCATAGTTAGGCCATTTTTTTTTTGGTGTGAAGCTTGGAGGACCTTATGGCGAGATTGGAATCATAGAATTCGGCTCAGTGGGGGGCCCTATGAGGTTGGAATCAGGAGTATTCGGCTCATAGGAAGATCCACTCTCTCAATGCTGTGACAAGAAGGAAGACTGGTATATGGGAGTCTGAAGGGATTCAAACCTTGCTCTCAGTAGTGGAATAATCACAAGATTTATATTATTTTATTTTATGTTATATCAAGCCAGAGAAGAAAGAAAACATCATTTATGTTGAAAGTTTAAGAAGACCAAGCAAAAACAAAATTTTATCAAGTTATACTGTTAGAAAAGATAATTTCTTTGAAATTGTTCAACATCATTATCAAAGCTTTGCATTAAAATTCTTCTTTTCATGAGGTCTTCATGGTTATTAGCTGGAGTTTCTTGAAAATAGGCCAGCATTTTTCGTTTCAACTCATTAGTAAAGTCAAGAAAAAGATAGCGATGAAAATTTGGGTAATGATTGATATAGTCCGTCTTCACTCTACCAACATCATCAGTGTTGGTTATTTCGACAGCTAGAAGTTCAAATATGTTATTAAGTCATAGGTTTAGTCAATTTTGATTAAAAGTTTTTTTTAGTAAGATAAATAGGGTCTTACATTTAGAGCCAGGAAACATAGTCTCAGAAAAGTTAGTTGGGGGTACTGGCGTTATAGGATTAGGATCTTGTGAAGGCAAAATTAGGCCGGGATCCGTTGATGAAGATTGAACTTTTGAAGCTGTTTTTGATCTTATTTGTTTTAAGAAGACAGGAATTTTGGATCGCTTTTTAGAAGTTGAGGGATCAGGGAGAGCTGCTGGTCCTAAATATACGTTTGTTTTAGAAGGAACTATTGGCCGGTTGCATTTGACTTTTTTCACACGGCATAAGTCGCAAGCTGTTCTGCCAGGAAGATTAGGGTTGGACATTAAACAAGGTACCTGGTATCGAGCGCAGAGTTCACATGGAGCGACAAGTTCTTTGGAAGACATATTGATGAAGATGAATTTTATAGTTGATTAAAGAAGATGGTGGTTGAAGGTTAAAGATGAATATTGTGTTCGACCACTTATGCAAAGTTTTAAGAATGGGGACATTCTCGATTGGAGGGAGGATGTGGTAGCCTAAAGTTTAGTACGGCACCTAAGTACGTAAATGGAGTTATTACGGCGTGCAAGATTGGCGTTATTATTTTTTTATATATAAAAGGGTTTTATTTAATTTATTTGAGTTTTAAATATGAAGAAATTGGTCACGAGCAAATGCCTACACAAATACAATTTATTTTACGGAGAAAACTTATTTTTACGGTCTGAAAAAATTATAAGTATCAAGTCAAGTCACTCAAGAACCTTGGGAAATTTTCCCAGAATTTTTACTATTTTTCTTATATTTTTAAATGAATTTTAAAGTTTTATAGAAATATTTACGTTTTCAAAAATTACTTAACTTTGATGAATTTTCACGGGGTAATTAGAGCTGCGCAGACTACGAAAATTAGTTTGGTATGTAAAGGGGAAGTAGCTCTATTATGTGTAATTTTTCGAGATTTTTTATTATAGTTTTAAGGTTCTAATTGAGTCCGGAAGTCCGGACAGACTCCGTTTCGACTCCGTACGGACTCCGTACGGGCTCCGGATTGACTCTGGAAGAGCTCTGGAGGGGAAAACTTAGGCACGTGAATAGGAATACTTAAGCGCTTCTCAAACTCAAAATTGAGGAGGGGGGACAGATCATACAGCTTAATCATTAACCACCACGGTCTCATTTTTTATTACTCAACAAATTAAAATAAATTGTAATACCCTTATAACTTTATATTTTATATTTAACATTTTAGAAATACTATTCAACAATTTAAATCACACTTCATATAGGGTATCTTTAGAAAGGTCTTCATCACTGGGACTTGATTATTGCTGTCTCATAAAAATTCAAATTATAATAAAAACATAAAAGTCAATCTTTTCAGATCTTTCACTGGTACACCTTAATTGTTGTTATCAGTATTTCTTTCTCAACAGCCACTTTCATTTAATCTCAATAAGCGTTAAATATTTTAGAGTTTCATTATTTCCATCAATCAGATCCAAGTAGATTGGTTAGCTTAGTGATTTAGAATTCCCATTTTGTTATTTTTATTGGAAGGACGGGGTTTTCAGCTAAATCCACATATCTCCTCCGGATTCTGCTTACAGCAAGGCGACTGTAAGAGTTTACCTTACCATACCGCCCCTGCCAATCACCCTTCTGGTCAATCCTCAGAACCTGGACCATCTAACTCTCTGGAAGATTTCATGAGACTTTTTATGAAAACCCTTTCAAATCCAACATCTTCAGAGGGATCTAAGTTCAAAACTCCTTCTATGAAATCTCCTGACAAATTCGACGGAGATCACCCCGACAGATTGCGACCCTTCTTGCAAACCTGCAAGCTACTGTTCCATAATGACCCTCGAACCTTTAACAGTGACCAATCAAAGGTTGTTTACGCTTCTTCATTCCTAGCTGGGAAAGCAGCAAGATGGTTCGAACCTTATCTGCTCATGCTTTCTTCGACAGAAACCCACTTACTTATCAATAATTGGGAAAAGTTCGAAGACCAACTTTTTACGTTGTTTGGGGACCCTAATGAAACCGAAAACGCAGAAATTGAACTTGATTTTCTTCGCATGAGTGATAATGGTAAAGCCTCTGAATATATCTCGAACTTCAGAGCACTTCAAACTCGAGTAGGTTGGAATGATGCTGCCCTTAAGTATCATTTCAAGAAAGGACTTCCTTCAAGGATTCTGGATCAATTAAATCTTCACGGTCAGAAGATGACTACTTTAACGGATTTAATGGATTGAACCCTCAAACTTGACGGCGTTTATCAAGGACGACTTCAACATCGTCGATATGCCAACAAATCTCAAGGCCTAAATTTTAAATTGGGACCTTCTTCACACCCACGACCAAATCAATCCTCCTCAACTCAATCCAAACCCAATAAGGGAAAGGATAAAACTTGACCAAAAGGCTCTACCCCAGGCAATATCAGCAAAGTACTGGATCCAAAAGGGGAACTTAAAGATGCTGAGAGGAAGAGACAAGCAGATAATGGGTTATGTATGTATTGTGGGGGTAAGCACAAGTTGGAAGACTGTGTAAATTTGAAGGAAAGAGAAGGTACTAGTTCGAAGTCAAAAACTAGTAGATAGTTTACTTGTGTGCAAAGCAAACTATCTTATCTCTCCCAGTGCACAGAACCTCCATGTCTTAAGGACTGGAGTTGCCTTAAACCGCTTGAGATTCATTCTTTTTAAGGAGGATATTCCCTTCAGTTGTCTTATAGACTCTGGAGCTTCAATTTCTTTTGTTTGTTTATCTTTTGCCGAAAAGCTTCAACTAACATTTACAGATATCGATCAAACTCCAATCTATTTGGTCAAATCAGAGGAACCCAAATATTGGGTAAGTAAGAAAGTTTTATGGGTTTTCAACTTTCAGAACTTTCCCCCCTTCGAGTGGGAATTAACAGTCTTGGACGCCCCAAGGATGGACGATACCATTCTTGGCCATGACTTTTTAACGCATTGGAACCCCGAAATCGATTGGACTAAGGGATTGATCACCCCACGCTCTAAGTATATTTCTGATTCTTCAATGCAGGTCAATAGGGAGTTAAACAACCCACCTGACAGCGTCCTGCTAGAGGACAAGTCTCTGCCAGATGACTTGCAAGCATCTGATCCTTCTCTAAATGAGCAATTGGATAACCCTTCTAGCTCTATGACTTCACTCGAAGAGGATTTAAATTTCCTCGAAGTAATCGAATTCTGCTCTCTCAATACAGGTATCCCCTCGACAGATTCTCTCGAAGATGAAGAGGACGACCAAATCAACGTTGAAGCCATTAAATTGACTCTACCAGAAATCTACCACGATTTCCTCGATGTTTTCTCAATCCGCAAGGCCGATAAGTTACCACCTCATCGACCCTACGACCATCAAATAGAGTTAATAGGCCCAGTACCTCCGGCAGGTCCTGTCTATTCTTTATTGAAGGACGAATCTCAAGTTCTTTGAGACTACATTGCAGAGAATCTAGCAAAAGGTTTCATCAGAGCCAGTAAATCTCCAACCGGCTCCCCTGTCCTCTTTGTAAAAAAGAAGGACGGTAGTCTTAGGTTGTGTGTTGACTACAGAAAGCTCAACACAGTCACAAAGAAGAATGCATATCCTGTTCCTCCTATGTCATTACTTCTTACCCTTTTCAATGGTGCTAATTTCTTTTCTAAAATTGATCTTAGAGGCGCTTACAATCTGATTCGCATTGCAGAAGGTCATGAACCACTGACTGCAATGCGCACTAGATTTGGTAGTTTTGAAAATTTAGTTATGCCTTTTGGATAATGTAACGCACCTTCAACTTTTCAAACTTTTGTTAATGATATCTTTCAAGATATTGTTGAACAATTTGTAGTCGTCTATTTAGATGATATTTTAATATTCTCGAAAACACTAGATGAACATATTCATCATGTTCGACAGGTCCTAAATCGTCTTCGAGATCATGGTCTCTACGCCAAGCATAATAAATGCGAATTCCACCTTAAATCAATTGATTTTTAGGGTTTTACGTTGTCCACTGACGGTTTAGTCATGGATGACAAAAAAGTCCAGAAAATCCTGGAATGGCCTGAGCCCAAAAACATTAAATCGCTCCAAGGATTTTTGGGTTTTGCAAACTTCTATAGAAGATTTATTAAAGATTACTCTAAAACTATTTCCAATCTTACTTCTCATCTTAGAAAAGACATTCCTTTTGTTTTTACTTCTACAGCACGAAAGGAATTCGAAGCACTAAAAACGGTGTTCACCACAGCCCCAATTCTTTGACATTTTGATCCTTCTGCCTCGACAATAGTTGAGACAGATGCGAGCGATTATGCTATTGCAGGGGTCATCTCCCAATTAAATCCTGAAACAAATTTGTTTCATCCTGTTGCTTTTTAGTCACGCAAACTCATAGCCGCAGAATTAAATTATGAAATTCATGACAAAGAGCTTTTAGCTATTATCCATTGTCTTAAAAAATGGCGTTCTTTTCTTCTCAGCCTAGATAGTCCTTTTCAAATCTTAACAGATCATAATGCTTTGAAATACTTCATGTCTTCTAAAGTGTTAACCAGGAATCAAGCCAGGTGGGCTGAATTTTTGTCTGAATTTTCTTTCTCTATTTCCTATCGCCCAGGAAAAAACTGCATTGTCCCAGATATCTTGTCACGTCAGGACGACGTTTACCCACAGTGGGGGGACGCATTTGCTGACAAGAACCCAGCAAATGTGCAATCAATCTTCAATGAATCAATGTTAACGACTCATCAACTTAATTCGATGACAATTCAATCTTTTCGAAATCCACTATCCAACATCCTCGAAGATCAGTCGAAGGACGAATATTGTTTAGGGTTAAAAGACAAAATACTCTCGAAGCAAGGGGCCAAAAGATTTAGTATTGAATCAGGTCTATTAGTCTTCGAAGGTAGAGTAGTCATACCCGACAACAATGAGATAAAATTATGGATTTTCAACAGTCAACATGATTCTCCATTAGCTGGTCATTTTGGGGTTGATAAAACCTACCAGTTAATAGCAAGGGATTTCTTCTGGCCAGGTATGACCAGGGAAATCAAGGCCTATATAAAAGCTTGTTATGAATGTAATAGGAATAAGGCTCCCCATCACCAGAAGCATGGGTTGCTTAAACCACTTCCTATTCCCTCTAAACCTTGGGAATCTTTATCGATGGATTTCATTTCTCAACTTCCTATTTCTAATGATTTTGATGCTATATTAGTAATAGTAGATAGATTTTCAAAAATGTCTATTTTCATTAAAACCACTACTACTGCTACAGCAGAAGATTTGTCAAAATTGTTTCTAGAATATGTATTTTCTAAACACGGATTACAAAATGATATTATTTCAGATAGAGGCTCATTGTTTGTATCCACATTCTGGACCCAACTGTGTCGACAACTCAATATCACGAGGAACCTCTCCACGGCCTATCACCTTGAAACCGATGGTCAAACAGAAAGAGTTAACCAAATCCTCGGACAATATCTTCGAATGTATGTCAGTTACCAACAAGACAATTGGACCACATGGTTACCATTGGCCGAATTTGCTTATAATAACTGGACTCATTCTTCGACACAACAATCTCCCTTCGAAACCATTTATGGACAACATCCTCGATTCAACTCAATCCATGTAGGAACAAATCATCCTGCGGAACATTATCTTCAAACTATATCACGACTTCAAGAAGAACTTAAAACAAATTTGGAATCAGCGATTCGAAGATACAAGGAACAGGCCGACAAACATCGACAATCTGCTCCTTCCTTTAAACCAGGCGACAAAGTATGGCTCGACACACGAAACATTCGAACAACACGACCATCAAAGAAACTGGCTGAAAAGCGCTTGGGACCATTCAAAATCAACTCTGAAGTCTCTAAAACTGCATTTCGACTCAAGTTACCTCCTAAATGGCAGGCGATTCACCCTGTTTTCCATGTATCTTTACTGGAACTGGCTCGAGAAATATACCCGTGCAAGAATCAACCCCCTCCGGAACCGGTCGAAGTAGAAGATCATCTAGAGTGGGAAGTAAGTTATATCCTTGATTCAAGAATACGCAAGGGGAAACTTCAATACCTCGTGGAATGGGAAGGCTTCCTCAATGACTCAGACAAAACATCCTGGGAACCAGCCATCAATGTTTCTAACGCCCCTGAACTCCTAAAATCTTTTCATTTGAAATATCCTTTAAAACCAAAACTTTAAAATTTCTTTTATTTAAATTTTCTTTTCTTTTTCTTTCTTTCTTTAAAATCTAAACACCTCTTAAATTTCTTAGCCTTGTTTTCTCTTTTCTCTCTCTTGTTTTTCTTTCTTCTACTTCTATATAAATTTTCTCTAAAAACCAAATAAAAGTAAAATCAAAAGTAAAATTAAATAAAATAAAATAAAAATAAAATAAAATAAATAGAATAAACATAAACAATAAAATAAAAAAAAAAATAATAAATAGAATAAACATAAATAATAAAATAAAATAAAAAAAAAACTCTTAAATCTCTCTAAATATTTTCTTTCTTTTCTCTTTTTCAATTCTCTAAAAATACATTCTTTTCTTAAATTTAAAATTCTCTTTAAAATTTTCTTCTCTAAAAAAATTATTCTCTCTTTAAAATTTTCTTTTCTTCAAACCATCAAACCTTGTACGGCACGACCATTTCCTTGAACTTAACTTCAACCTCTAAATCTCCCCATAATAATTCTTCAAACAATTAATTCTTCTTTTCAAATTCTCTTTAAATTCTAAATTCTGTTTTTTTCTTTTCTTTCTTCTTCCTCTCTTTTCAACTAAAATTTCCTAAAAAAAAAAAAAAAAAAAAAAAAAAAATTCTTTCATTAAATTCTCAATTTAACAAACTCATCTCAATCACCAATCGTTTCTTTTTCTCTCTCTTTTCTTACATAAAGTTTTCCTTTTAAAACCTTAAAACTTCCTTCAAATTAAACAACTTTTTTCTTTCTTTAAATTTCTTCTTTCAAATTCTAAAATTTTTATTTAAAACTTCTTTTGTCTTTTCCTTTTTCTCTCTCTCCCAAATCTTATAAAATTAATAATAGTCACCTACAATAAAAATAAAATAAAATAAAATAAAATAAAACTAAAATACAAATTTTTCTACTTCTTTACATCTCCTTTTCATTTCAAATTTTTTCTTTTAATTTTTCTCGAACCAATCTTTTCATTTTCTCCAAAACTACCCTTATCTCCTTCCTGCATTTCTCAAATACCTCCTCCTCTCCTACCGGAACCACCTCTCCAATCTCCAAGAGTTCCTCTGCCACGTCGAAGGAAGCAGCGTCGATAATTGTGTCAACCTCCCCACATAACTCTTCTGCGAACCTTACTCGTCGACCTTGACGAGGTTTCTTTGACCACACCTGGTCCAGTGTGTCTTCAGGTTCTTCAACTACATCCGTGGCCGGAGGGTTTGCCTCAGTTGGTATAACCGGCGCAGGCTCCCCAATCGGGTCTTCAAGGGTATTCGATGTCTAAACAAAACTCATCAGTAACTTCATCCTTAAAAAATAACAATTGAAAACTTACCTCAAAGATGGGGTCAGGCTCTAAGAATAACTTTGGTGCCACCTCGACCTCTGCCTCTCTTTCCTCCTCGTCCTCTTCGATGACCACCCGTCGTTTCTTGGGAGCCCGCCCTGGAACAGGGACTTCATATTCATCTTCCTCCACCAACTCATTGACCTCTTCCTCGACACCTCGCTTCAACCTCGTGGCCTGGGTTACCCAGGTTGAGATCTCGTTATTTAGTTCCTTATCATTTTCCCCCACGGACTGTTCATCTTCAATTGAGACATCCCAAATGTCTTCGACCACCTCTTTTGTTTTAGGGATTACCCAAAACTTGGTCTTGGTGAATTGTTGTTTGATCTCTGCGTTCTTCTTCAATGCATCGCACGCCACTTGTCGCCAACGGCAAAACTCGCATTTCTGGAGAGGGCCTCGAGTCGCCGTACTTTCAACACAAAAATATTCCATGCTTTCACAAGCCGTGCAAGTTTGTGAAAATTGGCGCGTAATCATTCCCCCATCCGCTTTAGGGTGTGGAGGCGTAGGTGTGGGAGTAGGGCAGTTCATTATAAAAGAGAAATTAATAAGGGAGGAAAAAGTTATAGAAAAAGGGAAACTAGTGTGGGAAGATGGCTCAAGCTCAACGGAGTTCGCAATTCTTATACCCGGGCATCTGTCACGTGCCACATGACACTCGAGGCGAAAGCAGCTTATTAAATCAATAATATCGAGTCCTAAATCTATACTCGAAGCGCAGAAAGCAATTCTCCATAGCAACTGTGATTTTCCTTTGTGTACTTACTATTTAACTGCGCTAGCCTAAACTCTAAATCTAAATTAGTCAATCTCCCAATAGGGTGCCTTAGTCCTTTTCAATAAGCGACGCATAGCGCTAGGTTCAACGAAATAGTACAGTAGTAGTTTTTTCATTAAAGTTTTGTTAATTAATTAAAAAGGGTTAAATTGAGCATGGACGGATATTTAGCGAAGAGGGTCTAAGAGTATGTTAGTAATGGTCAATGGAATGGGAATGGTGCGATGGAAGGGAGGTCAATGCAAGGAGGAACAAAGGATATAAAAGGGGTTGGGTATTTGGTTCGATATTCCTTAGAATTAAATTATAAAATCGTATTTACATTAATAGTGGTAAATCTTTAAAGTTAAATCATTGTTATTGTATCTTTCTTTTATTTTCTCAATATTCATTTCTAAATCCTAAAGCTTTGATTATTGAGTTTCCAACCCTTCATGAGATCTTAAGAATTCCTATTACCTTTGAAACTATTTTATAATTCTTCTCAAACGAACCTCGAACCTGTAGCTCTTACTTCGAGTGACCTTCGAACCACTTCCTCGAATCATTCCTCTGTGCTTTGAAGAAGTTTCTAAATCTCTCATCTCACTTTCAGGAACATCCTCGACCTTGTGCGTAGGTCGTCCGGTGACACAATTTTCACCTCTTATCCGACATTTTTTTTTCAATTTTTCATAACCACATCTTGGGCAACTTTCTGTCATAACCACATCTTGACCTACATTCTGCCATAACCACATCTTGGACTACTCTCTGGATATGCCCTCTACCTTGCTTCACGCACAAATTCTCATCCCATCCTGTCCATTGTATCCACTCAGAACCCCTCACCATCTCATCTGCTTGTTTCTGCTCCTTTTCATCTTCATTATATTTTAACATGCCTTGTCGTCCTAGATCTTCTCAAAGGCAGCCATCACCCAGTTGTTCTTTGAATCCCACTACTCCTTCTTTCCCCCGCTCAGCCAAGAAATCTAAGTCTGTTAAATTAAAAAAAGATGATCATCTCATTCTTATCAACTGGCTGAAAACTAAATCTAACTATGATTCTTATTTTGGTACTGATTATGCAACTAAAGTAGGATGGCCCCCAGAATCAATAGTTAATGTCTATCTTCTAATGGCAAATGAATTATGGAATAAGACCAAGGGAAGGATTGATATTTTTCTTTTACAGATGTCTGAACACTTCAAGCATTACTGAGCCAAATACAAGAAGGCAAAGGCTCTTTTATCTTCCACTGGTTTTGGGGTTACCGACATCAATATAACTAAGTGTAACAAATACATAGACAATAAACTTGAATCTTTATGTCCTTACTTTAAAAAGATGGATGCAATTTTTGGAGAGAGAGCCAATGTTAATCCTGTAAACATGTTGGATGGAGAAGATCCTATCTCCAAAAATGATGTTTAAGCAAATCTTTTCCCATCCTCTTCCTCCACTCAAGCCTCCCCTCATTTGGATGAGACAAATATAGATAGCTTTTCTGTAGATCCTATTGGAGATTTAACCCAACCAAATCTAACGCAGGTCTGTTTCTTTTATCTTTTCTATTCTATTTTTTTATTTACTTATCTTTTTCTTATATCAAAAAAAGCTGACAAACAAACCCAGGATCCTCAATCAAGTGAGTCTGAAGGTAGCAACAATGATGAGGAGAAAAATATGACCTTGAAAAAGAAGCGTAGGGCTTCAAGTAGTCTAAATTTACACTCCCAAAGAAGACAAAAAAGTGATACTTCATCAAAAACCCCTTTTTTGTCTATGGGAAAATTTTTAGAGAAATGTGATGCTGGTAAGTGATACCATACCTCTTATTACTTTACTCTGCTTTTCTTCTACTTTATATTAATTTTTATTATCACTCTAGAACAAGCGGAAATTGCTAAAGAGACTCTAAGTTTTGAAAAGAAGAAATAGGAGCTCTCTTTAAGAAGGGATGATAGGCTACAAGATTTTGAAGAGAGGAAGTACGAGCTCTCTTTATTGAAGGATGATCAGGCCCAAGATTTGGAGGAGAGGAATTTTGAGTTAACTCTAAGTATTGAAAAATCAAAAAAAGAGGAGAAAACACTCAAACATCAAAACCTATTAGAGCAGATGAAATATAAGTTTAATCTTGAAGAAAATTCCAAAAAGAAAGATTTATTGATAGAATGTGTTAAAGCTAATAAATCTGTTGAGGAAATTGTTGGATGACTAGTTTGTTTTATTTCTCTCACACTTCAACTGTTCATATTTATTT
The DNA here is from genome assembly GCA_030280995.1 of Hemileia vastatrix. Taxonomy (NCBI): domain Eukaryota; kingdom Fungi; phylum Basidiomycota; class Pucciniomycetes; order Pucciniales; family Zaghouaniaceae; genus Hemileia; species Hemileia vastatrix. The sequence continues at coordinate 9,031,295 of JASXTE010000013.1, forward strand.
GTACATAAAATTTACAATAATTTCATGTATTTAATTACTCTATCAATCATTACTTGAATTTTTGTATTTTAATGTTAAATATTCTTTTTTTAAATAAAATTTTCATGTCTCCTTTGAAAATTTGATGATCCCCCACCCCTGGATTTTTTTGAATTAAGGGGTGGGTATAACCAAAATTCTTTCATGTTATGAATCTTGAAAGTCTTATATGAAACTTTGGCTTCACTACCCCCTGAATTTTAATGGTATCCCTAAAATTATTACATGTCAAGAATTTAACAAGTCTTATAAGAGATTTTGGCAATACCCCTCCTGGATTTTATTGAAGTAAGGGACAGGAATCACCAAAAAATTTTCACCAAAATATTTACAAGTCAAAAATTTTACATGATACATTTGAAAATTTGGCAATCCCCCCCCCCCCCCCTACATTTTATTGAAGCAAGGGGTGGGTATCACCAAAAGTTTTACAAGTCTTCAATTTTGAATGTCAGATTTGAAAATTTGGAAATACCCCCCCTGAATTTATTGAAGTAAGGGGTGGAATTCATCTAAATTTAATATAATTACATAAATTATTAAATAAATATCCAATATATATCAATTTTCTTAGTTTAAATTAATGACAATTTCTCAAGCCAAAATGCAGATCAAATCTAGAAACCCAAGTTTGGGACTTTCCACAGGTATAGTCTAGAGGAACCCCATGAAAAAAAAAATGTTTTCATGATTACCTGTTATACAACCAAAGGTTGTTGGCCCATTACTTTAGTTGAGGAAATTGATATATATAAAATATTTATTAAAAATTTATGAAAAAATATATAATTTTTGATGACAACTCTAATCCCCATACTTTTTGGATCTAGATAAAGTTTTTTTAAATTAATTAACTTTACCTTCTTTCTTTACCTTGTTGATTCTTTGAATCAACTTATGACTAATTTAAAATGAGCAACCAAAATGTGTGAAGTCTTGACAGCATTCCAAACCAGGAGGAGCTTTGGCCGTTTGATGATTATCCTGAGAATAATTCCAAATAGTTTCAATGATACCATTTCACAAACCAAAATCAATGATGCACTGGTGGTCTGGAAAATATAAACCATGTCCTTTGATTTTAGCTGGAGATGGTATTGGTTGGCCATTTATTGGATTTGTATATGAGAATACACCAAAAGTAAGAAAATTGGTGTCATTCCTATTGATATGAATCCTATTGTGGAATCCAGAATGAGTGATAATAACATTAGAAAATAAAAGATATTTGTGGGTGATATCTTCCCATTCGGAGTCACACCAATTTTTTATTCCAACTTTGGTTGCAAGTTCATGATTTTCTTCAAATGCTTTATTACAGAGCTTTTTGAGTCGAAGAGCAGGAAAAGAGTTAAACAAAGGTAGAGTGTCCCATAAGAAAAAATCTTCATCTTTTTGAGCTTTAGTGATATTCTTGAGCAATGAATATATGCCTATATAATTGAAATAAGTGAAATGATATTAAGAATGGAACAAGAATTATTAGAAATACCAAGAGAATATCCTTTAACAAAACCTGGTCTCCAACCAAAGCCAATCATGATACCACCCAACAAATTCGTATTCCTTATAGGTAACCAAACCAAAGCCATTTGATAAAGAGTTATGGAAAAATTGGATAGTTGATTAAAAGATTCATCTTTTACACCATCAAATGAATGAACTTCCAAAATGAATTTAGACTTATAAGTATTAATGATAACTGCAACAACTTGATCATCTCCAAATTGGGTTAGATATTTGATATCTTCTGGTAATTTTTTTGGATATTGATTTTTTTTATCTACTTTAGTTTTATGAAAAAAAATGTTTGGGATATGACAAAAAAAACTTTCACAGAGAATTTTCTTTTCAGATATCTTTTCTTCTGATGAGACTGATTATCTTTACTTTTTTTGATGATTTAGAAGATGAATTTTTTTCTTCAGATATCTTTTATACTGATGAGACTGATCATCATTAATTTTTTTTGATGATTTAGAAGATGATTGTATTGAAGTTGATTCTGAAGAAGATGATAGAGATGATAAAGATGAAGATAATAAAGAGGATATAGATGAAGATGATAGAGAAGTAAGGGGTGAATCTGAAGAAGAAGATATTTTTTTGATCTGAAAAAATTTCAAATGTCAAAAAAAAATTCAACACATTTTTTTTTTTAAAAAAAACTCACCTAATAATATCTTTTAAAATAAAATTTAAAGCAAAATTCTTTTAAAAAAAATTTAAAAAAAAATTTAAAACAAAAATAAAATATATAAATTTTCAGTAAAAATTATTTCAAAAAAAAAATCAAATGAAAACCTGAAGTTGTGTTTTAAAAAACCTTCACAGAAAATCCTGACAAAATAATTTAAAAAAAAAATAAAAAAATAAAAAAAATTTAGTAAATGAAAAATCAAAACAAATAAATTAAAAAAAAAATTAAATTCAGTAAAATTATTTGGAAGAAAATTTTAAAATTAAAATCTAAACCTTTTTTATTTTGTAATTTACAGGAAAAGACCTTAACATAATTTAAAAGATTTTTTTTCTAAATTTCTGCCAAAAAAAAAAAAAATACAAAAAACAAATTTTTAGTATGTTTTTTAGAAAGTAGGTAACCCCTCTTTAACTCCCATAAAAGTCCCCTTTCTCCCCCCTTTATTTCTCTGAAATCCCCTATAAAATCCTTCCCCCCTTGCCTCAGAACCCCCCTCAAATCTCCTCCTTGCCTGCCTCAAAATTTCCCTGAAACCCCCTCCTTAATTGCCTCAAATCCCCCCCCAAACTCCCCCCCTTAGTTATCTTAAACCCCCCTCCTTTACCCCTCTTTATTTTTCCCAAACCCCCCCCCCTTTCCCCCCCTCTTTAGCTGCCTCAAACCCCCCCCTTTTAGGTCCCTTCCCCCCCCCCCCCCCTTCCACTCCCCTTAAACCGCCTCTAGCCCCCCCTCCTTCTTAACAAACAATCAGTAACGATTTTTCGTTAAGAAGGAGGGGGGATAGAGGCAGATTACGAGGAGTGGAGGGGGGGGGAAGGGGGGTTTTGAGGCAGCTAAAGAGAGGAGAAGGGGGGAGGGTTGAGGCACCTAAAAAGAGGGGAATGGGGGGCATGAGGCACCTAAAGAGAGGGAAAGGGGGGGTCATGAGGCACCTAAAGAGGGGGGAAAGGGGGATTTGAGACAGGTAAAGAGGGTGAAATAAGGGGGACTTGAGGAAGGTAAAGAGAGGGGAGAAGGAGTGACTTGAGGTAAGTAAAGAGAGATGAAAAGGGGTGAAATGAGGCAGCTAAAGAGGGTGAAGGAGAGAAAAAAAACGGAAAAAAAAAGAGAAAAAAGAGAAAAGAAAAATATTCTAACCTTGAAAATAAAAAAAAAGGACTTACAAAAAAAAAATAAAAATAAAAAAATAAACAACAAAAAAAAAACAACAAAAAACAACAAAAAACAACAAAAATAAAACAAAAATAAAACAAAAATAAAAACAAAAAAAATAAAAATAAAAAATTCATGATTAGCAAATAAAAAACAAGAAAAAAGAAAAAAAAAAGACTTACCTGGTGAGATGAGTTGAGAAAATAAAAGTAACCAAAATATTTTAGTGATGTTTGAGGAGAGGATGAAAAGGATATGAGTGATGAATGAAAAAAAAATCACTGACAAAATATGCAATTTCAGAAAATATGTGATTTCATGTTGAGCTGGTGAAAGAAAACCAATGAGCCATCCAAAAAAAAGATATTACCGTAAATTCCAAAAAAAAAAATGAATATGCAACAAACCAAAATACCAAACCAAGTGAATAAAGTACACTAAGTGGAAATTTGGAGAGTACAAAAAAATAATTTAAAAGGGTGGTGAAGAAAAATGTTGGAGAGTAATAGGCATAATGACAGAGTGTATGCTGGTTGAATGAATGTTTTGTGATTCAAGGGAGGGGAGAGCTGGTGCTGGTTCAGGATTCTTTTCTTCATAAAGATCATTCCACTCATCCTTTAAATCAGCTAGGATATTGTGGAGTATAATGCAAGTCATGATACAATGATTTGCAGTTTTGATCTCCAATTTTTTTTGAAATTGGATTCTGAGCTCCTGAATACTAGAAAATTTTCCCTTTAAAATACCTATAGCATGTTCAATTCATACTATTGATTGGGCAAGGTGATAATTAAAGGCAGTTTTGGGGTCACTTTCTAAACTTGCACCACGGAAAGCAGGTATAATGTACTTTCCACTTGCATATGCTGAGTCTGCAAGGAGGCACTGAGATTCATCAAAGTATGAGTCAGGGGTTTGAGAAATCCTCATTCTTTGGAAGAAAGAAGAGTCATGACATGAGCCAGGGCAGCCACTATGAAAAGAAATAAATTTTTTATTGACATTGCATACAAGTTGAACAGCAATAGAGTATCTAGAAAGAAGATAAAAAGTTAGTTTATGAAGGATGAGAAATTGGAGAAGATTTTGAAGAAACCTTTTTTTGTGATCCAAATAATGGTTGCCATAATGAGCAGGCTTTTGACTCAAAGGTATAGTTGTGCCATCAACAAATCCTACACAGCCAGGGAAACCTTCAGCTTGCATTACTTGAGAGGATTCAACTCACTGTTCTGGAGTTGGCCAAGTAAGTGTTTGAGACTTGAGGGAAAGGATAGCAATCATATAGCGCTTGGTGTATAATATCACAGTACCATATCCTATGTTAAAGAGATTATCCAAAAGTCTTACTTCAGCACCGTTTCCATTTGAGCCAAAGCAACATAGTGCAACAGCAAGTTGGATGGAAGGATTACGCTGTTTGTTATGGGAATTGTTATGAAAGATAGGATGATTGGAGATGAGTTGATAAAGTTTGATAAAAGAATTGGGAGAAGTTCTAAAAAGTTGGGTGAAGTTTAAATGAGGAATGTTGAGAATGGAGGCCAGATCATATCGGGGATCATGATAAAGATTTGGTCCCCTGGTGATGATGTAGCACTTTTTGGAAAGAAAACACATATAAGCTAAAGCATCTTCCAAATCAGAGTCAGATTTATAGTAAAGAACTAAAAGAAAAGTAATAGCATTCATTGTTGAGTGAAGTAGCTTCCTAGTAGAGAGGTGTTTCATTGTTGCTGGTGGAAGGGTTATATGATGAGGGAAGTGGGAATTCACTGCCAAATGTGCAGTTGGGGTGTGCAGATAGAGAAAAAACTTAAGTCTTTGCCACCAAAATTAAGTAGCATAGAGTGAGGAAAGACTTAAGGATGGCATCAGCAATTATGAGTCATATGACTTTCTTGCAAATCCATCATGGATGAGATGAATTTGGGATCAGGAATTAGGAATGGAAATTGGGGTATAAGAGGCGGGATTATGCAATATCGTGGATTCCTTATCCACTAGCCCTGGGGCTAGTGGATAAGAATCTTCCGCGATTAATAATGTCTGATCCCGGGAAAAAAAATTCCTGATCCCTAATTGTGGATCCCTGAACATTGATACCCCCTATTTTCTGTATCTGTCAAAACAATTTGATTTATTAAAAAATTCCTGTAAATGTCATTTTTATATAAGTAAGTTTTTTTGTATATATTTTTTTTTGTTTTAATATTATTTTTTATTTTCTTTAACCTGACATTGAGCACAGTGTTAGGAAATAAAAATATAAAGGACAATTAATATTAATTTTAATTATTTACTAAATTTACTTTTTTTTGTAACTAGTTAATTTATTACAAGAAAAATTAAAGTAAATATAATAAAATTAATAACAATATATAAGAAATAAAAAGGTGTGACTTCATCCCAGGAAATAATTAATTATATTACTGTGTAAGTCTAGCAGCCTGGCTGACAAAAAGGGTATTGTGCCAAAATGTGCATTACAGCTGTACCAACAATTGTTTATGCACAAGTTGAATAACTTGTAAATAACTTGAAGGCTGATATTAAAACAGAATCATCTAATGTTTTGAATATTTACAATTTTTAAATATTTTTATACATTTGAACCATTCCAAAATAAAAATTTGACATGATATCGAGAATTTATAATTATTTTTCGTCATTTTTTACTGCCATGCAGATAATCAAACCAAAATATGAATTTATTCACTGTTGAGACCACTAAAGTTGCATTATCTTTCAACTCTTGTGTTTATTAGTTCATTTAAGGTTTCATGTTCATTTTGTAATCTTTTTGTAATTAGCTTTGATGTACTGGTCATTTTTGCGCTTTTGAATTCCACTAGGTCATTAAAGTCGTCATAAATAAGGTTGAGAATATGGAATTTTTGAATGACAGATTTGGGTAATAAAACTTGAATCGATTGTACAGCGGTGATATAGTAGATAAAAAAAAATTCAAAATACCTATCTGTAATCACTGAAATATCTTAGAGTAGATACTACAAAAAAGTAAATGAAAGAGACACATACCTTTGCTCTTGCTAATATTATTAACAACATTTTCTGTTACAATGCTGAGTATGAAATTAAAGGATTCAACTTCCAGTAGATTGTTTAACATGAGCGTGCAAGTTTTCCATTCGTTCAGCAGACATTCAAATTTTACATCATTTGGAGAAATCATTTTTTTTTGATTTTTCAAAGTTATGAGTTGTCGAAGATCTTTCACAAAACTATCTAGAGCATGCTGTGGTTCAAAATTTTTTGCTGAGATTCTTTTTTTGAATTTCTTACTTAACATTAGGTCGAAAATAGCTTTACTTGACAAGTAAATGAGACACGTAAATGAGCTACTAATCATCATCCTGTGATCGCAAAACAATTCAACTTTTCACATGTCACAAACCTGATGAAAACCTTGTACCTAATGTCCTATTATTCTCAATTCCACAAGATCTCACCAAGAATATTTGCTGCGCTCTATTAATTACAACCCCGTCCCCTCTTAACTCCTTGATGATACAATTTTTCAATTTACAGAGCTTGCTGACATAGGCATCCATGTTTTTTAAACTACTTAGAAAGGCCTTGTTCATTTTCGAATTGACAGAACTGATTTTAAGTATATCTGAGGTTGAAATCTCTAGAGTGATACACATACAAAAAATCAATCTTGTGAAAAAAAAGCAAGTCGTTATCTTACCAGCTATTTTACAAAGATGTTGTACAAAAATGATGGATTTCAAAAAACACTGAAAGAAATAAGGCACTGCACCCTTTTTGATGTGAGTATGATTCAAAAAATAAATAAAATTGATAAAAAGCACAGAATAATCGTCTTACCTCTGGCATTACTAACCAACAGATTAAGAAATGTGCCCCTGTTTGCATTCCCTGTCATTAGATTCTGCCAGTCATTAGCATGTGGCAAAGCCAATGTTTTTTGAAGCTTTTTGTGAATTTCTAAAATATTTAAAAGGGGTTCGTTACTTTCGGAACTCCGGTAGAATTCTTAAAATTTGATTTTTAAATCTGATTCACATTCACAAATTTATGTTTCTACTTTAACACAAAAGGACGTACCCGAATATCTCAGCATCAAGTAATTAGTTGGTCCTCCTTCAGAAAACCCCTTGTCAATAAAATGAATGCATATTCTATAGGCAGCAATTAAAGGTTTCATTTCTTCTGAATAGTGTGAAAACTTTTCCTGCATGGATATGTTCACATTGATTCTCCGTGGTATCGCAGATTTTAAAAAGAATTTCTTTTCATCTTGCGGTGGCCAAGGAGTTTGTAGAAAAATATCCATGTATTGGCGGTCATAAGCTACTGAGTAGACTTTTTTCAGCAACTCTCTTTGAAAGTTCAATACATTATCTAAAGATTGATCTATATATTCTGGTTAGTTGAGTGGAAATAATACGGAAAGACAGGAGCTACAACGAATTGCAAAAATATCAAGTTACCCTTTATTATTTGAAATGTTTTGGGATCTGGAGGAGGTGACTGTGTTTTCATGGTATCCTCAAACAAAGTGACTACTTGTAACAATGGTTCTATGAACTTTTGGGTGCTTGCATGATAAGTTAAAATGTGATGAAAAATGCCTCTCGCCTGTTGTATTTTTTCTTCCTCCATTCCACTATCATGGAGAAAACTTTCGTACCTTTTCAAATAGTGCTTCGTCGTTGAATAAGAAGATTCAATGCAAACTCACATTTTGAGGCTCGAAAAAACACATTACATTATATACTTACGGCGTTAGCTTCATCTTCGCTCTTCGGAATGGGCATCTCCTTGTCAATTTTGTGCTTGAAAATTGTAAGCTCATATATGAGTGAATCAATGTTATCTACGATAAAAGTTTAGTGAATTAGGACTGCTTTTTTATTCGTTTCAATGTACTATTTACGCTTTTTAAATTCAATTTTCTTTGTAAACAAGCCTAAGATCTTTAGCTGTAAAGATTCATTTTTGAATGATGATTTTGAAAACTTTTCCATGTTCATTTGAAGATGATGGGTGGCCATGATTAGCTTTAAAACAGGTTCTCTGGTTTCGATAAATATTTTTTGGTTTTGCTTGTTCATAAGGGATAAGTACGGCTTCAATTGATTATTACTTGACCAGTTGTTAAATTGTTTGGTGAATGCATGTACCTCTAAATTTTGACGTTAGTGTTTTACGATAAGGTGGTTGGCTATATCCTTTTTTGCGATCACATACCCGTCCATGTCAATCCAGGAATGACCATCATTATCAAACCTTTTATTAACTGTTGCAATTCAGAACTCCAAATTGAATGTTCAGTGCTATCTATAGCAATTTAACCAAAACATTATTCGGTATAAGTCTACGATATATACAACAACAAAAAAGAAAAACGAGAAGCGAGTACCTGAAAAATGAATTGCTGCCATGAACTGCACGGTTTTTACGAGCTTTGCTACATCGCCTTTTATTTTTCTTACTTGCTTGGTATTAACTGCAAATCGTGGTTGATTCCCCCGTAAGGAAAATTTAACACGAACCAAATTCAAACATTTAAATATTTCTAAGTACAAGCTTATCAATAGAATCGGACACTCCTTACACTTTTCCTTTTTTAATTCAACAAGAACATCTTCTCTATTACCAAATGCTCCTTTTTCCTCAACGCTTTTAGGTTGCGCAACCGATTTCGTGATCGTTAAATTCATTGCTCTGGCAGTGGAAGACGAGACAAAATTATCTAAGTTTTCAGGGTTAGGAGCTCTGCACCTTGCAAGGAAGCATATTGTCATCAAACAATACAATAGTATCATCTTTTAAGTCAAGAAAACAGAGGTTGTTCAGAAGAAAAGTACAAATTCTACAGTTTTTTAAGCGCAAATTAAAAAAAAATAGTTGCTGTACAATGAATTCTTTAAAACAGAATGAGTCGAATCTTATCTAAAGAAGTGTGATAGTGAAAAGGACTAGTTGAGACGCTGATGATGGAAATAATCTTAATCTTGTGGCGAAATCAAAATACATGACACACAAGTAAACTGTATACAACCTCATTCTGAAGCAGGTGCCAACATCGTTTCAGCGCAGACAAAATTTCATGTGATGCAAAAAAAACTCTCAAGATACTATTCTTATTAATAATCATTGTACAGCCATATTGGCAACTCTTGGTGCAGCAAGCCAACAAAAGGGCGAGTTAGGCACAGCATTTTCGACTGACAGAGACTGACATATCTGACATTTTGGCAGCATGGTGGTGTGGATTGATTGTAGACTGGTTGCCAAACACTGACAGATCTGTAATAAATGTCAGATATGTCAGTCTCTGTCAGTCAAAAATGCTGTGCCTAACTTGCCCTTTTGTTGGCTTGCTGCACCAAGAGTTGCCAATATGGCTGTAGTAGTTCTATAGTTTATTCCTGAACTCTACCTTCATACCCTAGTCTCTTACTCTGTTTCGATTTCACAAATTATATCTCTGAATCATTACACTCTGCTCTTATATTCTCATTTATATATCCATTATAAACACGTTTATCTCTTTTATCTACCCCGTATCTTCACACTTACTCTGACTGTTACCACTTCTCTTCATGAAAAAGATATTATAATATAAGAAGCTTTAATCAAACGTAAGTCTTCTCCTCTAGTAACACTGGGATGAAGCTGGAGATACTGATTGTGATGCGCTAACCTATAGTGAGGACAACTTGTAAATATAACAGTAAAAGCTAGAACTAATCATTATACGCACCTGCTTGGTCAAGTGTGGAGGTGTAGAAAGATAGAACGAGATGGTAAGCAAAGAAAAGGAAGTATAGAGAATAACTATTGCTACGTAGAGAGTTATATACTGTTCCTTTAACTTCCCACGCTATTCCAAGACACGTTGTCTTCTTTCTACATACAGATCATAATTTTCTACTTCGGGGCAAGTAATGCCATAACAATAATAATAATAATAAAATAAAAAACTATATGCATATACTAACAAAAGATGCTTGCGCCATGTTCATGTGCAACAATTGATTATCAGCCTTCATTCATCTGGCTCATCGATTCGCCACATCATCCCCAGAAATTTGTGCATGAGAAAAACTGGAATGGTTGAAATCATTGTTTGTAAAGATGAAGTACACAGCTAAGTAAAGGTAAAGTAAGGTCGAGTAGAGCGAGGTCAAAGTAATAGGTCAAAGGTCAAGGAAGGTCAAGTTAGGAAAGTACTAGTGAGGTCAAATAAATAAGAGAGTGAGTTAAAGGTCAAATAAAGTAAGAGTAGAGAAAGATGGATGCCAAAACTAGGAGTGAGGCACCCATCTTTTATTGCAGAGGATGTAACCTAATTGGCTGAATCAAATGCATAACGAGTGTATTGGAAAACGTGCTCAAATTAGTTTGAAAGCAAATTAAATCTAGTAGTAGATGAGAGAGTATTCTGATAATTAAGGTAATAACATAGAGATGAAAAAGAAGTTAATTAGATGCATTAGATTTAAGTAATAGATGAGATATAAGTTAGATACGAGTGTTAACGTAAATTTGTATGTGAAGTTAGAAATTGGTATCAGATAAGATGAAAAGATTAAAGGATATTAACGGAGAATAGAATTATCATTGACATTGTTGAGCTCTCATGCAAGCGTGGAGGAAAGCGCCAGGTTGGACTATTGGGCAGAAAATTCAAGTAATAGACCGGAGGCAAGTGACCGTTTAGAAGGTTAGAGAGAGACCTAAGAGTTATGCTTCAAAAATGTGTCAGAAATTGAAAGCCGATGCTTCTTACACTACAATAAATGTTTGTTTCCTCTTTTTTTTTATTTTTTATTTTATTTCTTACAATCTCACCCAGCTAGGGGTATGATGGCGTTGGAAACTAAGAGCATTCGCAGCCGTGTTGGTAAATTGGTTAGGTATGCATACTTAACCAACTTATTCTCAATCTTTGCTCAGTTAGACTCTAGTAACTAATTTATTCTGTAGTCATATAATCAAATGAGCAAAGTTTCTTGAGTAGCTTCTGTAATGGCCAAAACCTGTCAGGCTGAGGTCAAGTACAAAGACGTGAACTAGCTTGAATGGTCAGTTGTCTAGAAGATTTTAATGGTCCTATATGAATACTGTAATATAAATCCAATAAGTAGTAAAATATAATCAAAATTAAAGGTCTCAGTAATATAATTCTCACTATTTTTATATATGGCTTACAATCTTTGTAGTTGGTAGAAAAATAGATTTTATAATTCAAATACTATTCAAAAGTCTTATAAAAGTACTAATTGATATGTATTGTAATTTATTTGGTTATATTGGTAAATTGTAAATGATAAAGAATGTAGAAACAAGACCCAAAAACCTCCTCCTTTTATAAACACTGAATTCCCCAATGATTCCCTTGATGTACCATCCAATAAACAGTTAATGATGCCTCAAAACAACTAATAGACCTGCCCATCAACATCCCTAGTAACCCATGACATAATTAGACAAGGAACAACCGTCAAAATCCTGTAATAATAAGGGAAATACATCAAAATTAAAGAAAAAGACAAAAAGAGAGTATATGCGTATAAAACAATAATATAAAAGACTAAAGGAGACTTTTTAAGGTTAATAATAGCTTAATAATAAGGGGGATTAACTGTAGAAACGGAGGGGCTAATCCTTATTGTAGCTACCGTTGATGTTTTATGTATATGTTATCTTTATTACCAATAAATTAGATCTCTCATCATGTTCCATACACCATATATATATATACAACTTAGGGTTACTGCGGCACAGTTGAGTGTAACCTAACACCCGCCCCCTCAACAAGCCACAGAAAGGAAAAAAATGGTAAAAAAAACTGCTTTTAGAGGTGTTCAGGAGGAAGAATAAAGAAAAGAGAAAAAAAAGGAGAAAGAAAAGAAAAAATATATATATATATCTAGCCCGCCCCAGCTCATTGAAACTACACCCGTAATTAATTATCTCAAACTGTCACGCGCCACGTGACACTCGAGGCGAAATCAACTCATTAAATCAATAATATCGAGTCCTAAATCTATACTCGAAGCACAGAAAGCAATTCTCCATAGCAACTGCGATTTTCCTTTGTGTACTTACTATTTAACTGCGCTAGCCTAAACTCTAAATCTAAATTAGTCAATCTCCCAATAGGGTACATTAGTCCTTTTCAATAAGCAACGCACAGCGCTAGGTTCAACGAAATAGTACAGTAGTAGTTTTTTTCATTAAAGTTTTGTTAATTAATTAAAAAGGGGTAAATTGAGCATGGACGGATATTTAGCGAAGAAGGTCTAAGTGTATGTTAGTAATGGTCAATGGAATGGGAATGGTGCGATGGAAGGGAGGTCAATGCGAGGAGGAACAAAGGATATAAAAGGGGTTGGGTATTTGGTTTGATATTCCTTAGAATTAAATTATAAAATCGTATTTACATTAATAGTGGTAAATCTTTAAAGTTAAAATCATTGTTATTGTATCTTTCTCTTATTTTCTCAATATTCATTTCTAAATCCTAAATTTTTGATTATTGAGTTTCCAACCCTTTGTGAGATTTTAAGAATTACTATTACCTCTGAAACTAGTCTATAATTCTTCTCGAACGAACCTCGAACCTGTAGCTATTACTTCGAGTGACCTTCAAATCATTTCCTCGAATCATTCCTCTGTGCTTCGAAGAAGTTTCTAAATCCCTCATCTCACTTTCAGGAACATCCTCGACCTTGTGCGTAGGTTGTCCGGTGACACAAACCCAGTTTAACGCAAGATCTACTATGTAATATATTACCCAGACCTTTCTTCAAAATGTCTGCTAACTGATCACTTGTCTCTACCCACACTAGAGTTGCCTTCTTTTTGAACAACTGTTCATTGAGGTAGAAGAAATCCCTTTCCACATGCCGCGTTTGCTTGTTTGATGCCTGATCGGATGCTATTTTCACTGTGGCCTGATTATCACACTTAAGCACCAGGGGGTCCATGAAGTCAATAAGTTTGTGCAGAAGGTTTCTAATCCATATTCCAATTCTTGCAGTGGAGCTTAACGCCATAAGTTCGGCATGACTGGTTGAGGTGGCGACACAAGGCATTCGTTTGGAGCTCCAAAAAATTAATGACCCTTGCAGTAATATAGCCATGCCCGCCGTCAATCGTGAAGTCTCATCTCCCCAATTTGAGTCTGAATAAGCTTCTAACTTTCCTGTGAGCTTTGATTGTTTACCTAAGAACAATTTCTTCACTCGTGTATTTGATAGGTAACCAAGCAAGTGTTGAAGAGCTGTCCAATGAATTTCTTGTGGGCATTTGGCAAATCTTGAAAGTAGATTGACAGCGAAGGAAATGTCAGGCCTTGTTCCAGTGGCAATATAACTTAACGATCCTATGATTGAAAGATATTTCTTAGGAGAAAGGGGTTCAGAGGAATCAGCACTCGAGACAAGATGACAATGCTGCGGAAGTGGAGTATCTTGGTAGATTAATGGTTGCCCACTGGAGTTCAGTACTCTATCAATGAGATGTGTTTGGTTCAGTAGAAAGCCCTCATTCGTTCTTACTGTTGAGATGCCCACTATAGAGTCAAGCGCAGATTCCCACTTAATCTTGAGATTTTTTTAAGACAGTTTTCCAGGGTTTTTAGACATTCGATTGAGGTTCCAGTTACTAAGCCATCGTCTACATGTATCCAGATAAACATTTTGTTTCTGTTTGACGACAAGAAATACACACTGTTGTCATATTGAGATACATGATAACCGGCATCTTGGAGTGTGCTGCATAGATGTTGCCACCAGCATCTGGCAGCTTGACATGTACCATACAGGGACTTTTTAAGCCTGAGAACAATTCTGTCTCTATTTTCAAAACCTTGAGGATCTCTTACCCATAGTTGCTCTTGTAAAGGGCTATGCAGGTATGCAGCGGTGACGTCAAAAGAGTGGACAGGCCATTGGTTAATGGCTGCAATAGTAAGAATAAGACGTTGAGAAACAAAGGTAGCTGTTGGAGCAAAGGTCTAAGTGAAATCTAGACCAGGCACTTGTTTGAAGCCTTTCGCTACATATCTTGCTTTTCTTTGTATGATTACATTGTCAGCATTCCGTTTTTCAGCAAAGACCCATCGTGCATCTAAGATTTGAGCTCCCTCTGGTGGTTTACAGCGTTCCCACACATCCATCTCTATCAGATTCCTTATTTCTTCTTTGCAAGCGGCCTTCCATTCATTAGCAAAGGGTGACCTCATAGCCTCTTTGTACGTTTTGGGTGCTGGCAGTGCAAAGAAGGCCGAGTTTTTTTCAATGGCAGCAGTTAAAGATTCTTGATCTTCATACTTGCATTCTTGTGAGAAGTTACCTAGAGATATGAGGTCCGGCGAAACGGTGTTGACTATATGATCAATGGACATCTTACTATCAGTCTTTGTTTTTCCAGGCATGGAGAAGTCAGCCCATGCCGAGGAAAGGATCTTTTTGTCAGTAGGGTCCCAAAAAAGCCATCCCTTTGAACCTTGAGGGTATCCAACTATTAAGCATGGTTTAGCCCGGTCGTCTAATTTTCTACATGTTTCTTTGGGAATATGAACATATGCGAGTTCACCAAAGCATCTGAGGAGATCTAGTTGAGGTTTCAGGTCAAACATTGCCTCATAAGGCGTTATTGTTTTACTCGTTACATTGGGAAGTCGGTTGCGGATATATGCGGACCATCTATAAGCAAAGCCCCAGAAGAACTTGGGCAGGCCACTTTCATGTAGGACAGTCCTTCCAATTTCCTCTATTGTTTGGTTGAATTGTTCAATACGACTGTTCTGTGCATGGTAGTATGGCTGCATTAATTCATGGGTGATACCTTTCTCTTCAAAGTAGGATACTAACCTTTTGTTTTTGAATTCTCCACCATTATCTGACCGGAAAATTTTCACATTTCTATTTGTTTGATTTTGCAGACGAGTAATTGTCTTTATTATTACTTCTGTTGCTTCTGACTTCTGAGAAAGTATGTGACATTCGCCATATGAGGTGGAAATGTCTTGAATAGTAAGGGCATATAGGCCGTTAGCAAACGTTGCCTCCTCTAGGGGTCCGATCAGGTCAGCAGTGAGGATCTCTAGTTTTTCCGGGTCTCTGTTTGTTGAGTTTAATAAGAATCTCCGTTTGCTCTTACAAACTCTACAAGAATGACATACAATTTTGCCAGGTGGGAGCTTTTCCGGTAATACATGAGCCATTTTACCCACTATCATTCTTCTCAGTTGTCTCAAACTAGCGTGGCCAAACTTACAGTGCCAGTTATAGAGTTCTTCCTTGTCTTTGGTCCTTATGACCACAGGTAATTTGACTGTTGGAATTTCTAGTTTCACAATAGATTGCGCTTGGGCTTGTTGTTCACAGGGCGTGGTTGGCGGAATTAGAAGATTAGGTTTGTCTGTCACAGCTATTGTGTGTTGCTGTCCACATGTTTTTAATGAGCGAAGGGTTTGATTAATTGGAGGAGGAAAAATCCACATTCTATTTACACGTTCTGCCTTTAACCGTTGGAGTCCATCTTTCCAAAATATAAATGAATTGTCGCAGGTTGTCATCAGCAACTTCCCATTAAGTAAGGCAGCAGGAGAGATTAGCGTACCTATTGCTTTTGGACAATAGTGGACTGGTCCGACGTTAATAATCTCCCCATGTATCCCAATAAACTGCATTGTACCCATTCCTGTAATAAAATTTTGATCGCCATCAGTTGCCACTGTGAGAGGAATAGGAGTTTTCAAAGGTATAAAGTCAACTAACAGGTCAAGATTTCCAGTTAAATGATGTGTAGCTCCAGAATAAAGCACAACAGTATCATTGTTACCTGACGCTGCAGGTGGTAGTTGCTCTACCAGTACGGAGGCTGCTGTAGGTTGATCATCTATGACCTCTAATATTTGTGCTTGCTTGCTTGCAAATTGATTCGGAGCTTGTGGGCGTGGAACAGTTCTATACAGTTGTTTCGGGTATGTTGGACGGTAGCTGTCCATTTTAGTAGTCGGGTTTTTGGGTATATTTGGTTGGGGAAGATATGATGGAACCATTGGGACTGGTGCAAGGATTGGATAAAATGCCTGAAAGCGTTGTCCTGGGGTTGGCATTGGCGCTATATTTCGGCTTATTTGATTCCCAAAGGTAGGTTGTTGTTGACAGTCAGCTTGTAAGTGATCTGCAGAGTTACAATTCCAGCATAAAGGAGTTTTGGTGATCATTGCTGCCGGAGGTTCCAATTCTTCAGCGGCCGACTGTTGGCTTACTGATAATCCAGCTGTTTGTGCGGTCAATGAGGTAGGAGAGGTATCCGTCAGTTTAGATGTCAGTGCCTTTCCAGCTTTTAGTCTATCCCACACATTGGACATCACTCGTTGTTGCTCTATGTATGTTGGGTATTCTCCAGACACACAAAGACTTAGTTCATTATCCTCCAATACTTTCTCGTAAAAAACTGGGTTACTCTTCATAGCTTGCTGGAGAAGTATGCCTAGAACGGTGTCTTGATTAATTCGGGGTCCATGGCTTTTGAATTTTTCAACACATTCTTTGAATTTTGTTATGAGTAGTAATGGATCCCCAAAATCTCTAAGACTAAGGCTTGATAGTTCGTCCCACGCGTTAAGTTGAGATGCTTTGCACGTAACATTAAAGTGTGTGTCCAGTTCCTGATAGAGAAGAGCAACAGGTTTGATGTCAACAACTAGCAATTTGATTTCTGGTGCCACCGAGTTGATCATAACACATCTTGCAATTTTTTCTTTAGACGTGTTTGTGTCGGTCAATATTCGGAGAGGGTAAAAGCTATCGTCAATGTATTCGTCCAGCATGAGCTTGACATCATTGTACCAGGCCTTGAAGTTGGATCCATCTGTTTTCAATATATTGGTCCAACTTTTAATTTCATGCTTGATACTAGTGATGAACTGAGTAACGTGTCTGCATTTATCTCAATCCCATAAGCTCATGCCCATTGATTGCATGGGGGGTAGTGGAGTGGCTGTACCGCTGGTTGTTCCGGTGTTGGGTGGGACTGGCGCCACAGGGGTGTTCTGTGAGAAGAAGAGGCTGTTGAATTTGTTGACAAGGCCCTAGTTGATTGATGTGGTGGTAGGTCTCGTGGGGCTGGGGTTGGTGTTTTGTCGTCTCCAATTCTTGGGTTGTTTGACAACATTATGAAATAGTTAAAAGGTTTTTTTTTTTTTTTTAATTTTAATTTTTATTTTTTATATGCATATATATTTGGAAGGAAAGTGAAATAGATAGAGAGATAAAACGTAAAGAAAGAGAAAAAAAAGGATAGATTAAGAGAAACTTTCGGAGTAGTTGCGCGTCCGCAAGTACACTTCAGGATCTGGCCAAGATTCTGACCTAATCGTCAAAAGGTAAGCTTAAGAGAAAAAAAGGAAATGAAAATAAGAAAGAAGAAAAAAAATTTTGAGAAGTGGAAACGTAGAGAGAAAAGATGAAGGAGAGAAAAAAGGAAAAAAAAATAAGAGATAGTGGGAAAAGAGAGCAAAAAGGTTGACTAGACGTAATTTAGTCTATTTTGTATTGATGGTTGACTAGACCAGGAATTAGTCTTGTAACAGTGAAGACAGAGAGAAAAGAAAGAAGGAAAAATAATAATAATAATAATAAAAAGCACTTTATAGGCCCATAACCTATTGTAGCTACCGTTGATGTTTTATGTATATGTTATCTTTATTACCAATAAATTAGATCTCTCATCATGTTCCATACACCATATATATATATACAACCTAGGGTTACTGCGGCACAGTTGAGTGTAACCTAACAATCCTGACATTATACTACGTGAAATTCCCATCCTAAAATAACCAATATTGACTGAGAAACCACCCAAAAACTCAAAAAAGAGCGTGAGATGTGGGGTAACTACATGCAGTCCTTGGAAGGTGCTTGCATGGGTAAATCCTTGACTAAAATTAGGCAAATTTAAGTGTGGTGATGAAATAAGACGCCAAGAGTGAGGTTATTAATGAAATTAGTGCATATAAACAGGGTCAATGCATTATTAATTAAGCTAGGACACTAAATAAGCGCCTGTCGCCTATTTTAGTGTGTTTCCCCACAGTGGGCGTAGAATGTGGGGTAATTATAGTGTGAAAAAGCTAACTTTGCTAAAAATGAAGCTATTCACACAGGAAAAAAGCAGGCAGTATGTGGCCAGTACACAGAAGCCATTTCTGGCATAAAAAACACCAAAATTGAAAAGTGTTATTTTTATACATTTAAATAGCCAAATAAGTAGTCCTAAATGAGACAAATTGTTCTGTCAAAGCACATTATTGATATTCTCAAATTTATAGTGCATATAGTCAACTTTTAAGTGAAATAAAGCACATTTCTTGTTTTTTGCATAAAACAGTGAAAATAACAGCTTTGAGTGTACTTAAAAATTATTTAGCCTTATACTTAAGGTTCTTAAGATTACCCTAACATATTCCAACTTAATATTAAGTAAATAAGACTTATAAAAGGTGGATATATGCATGTATATAAGGTGTTATAATGGCATATTTTGAATATTATCATAATTTTACTTATGTATATTGTTTTTGTACTCTTAATTATTATTAACATGTATAGTTCATGTGTTTAACATAAATTATAAGTACTTTTTACTCAGTCCTGGGGATATACAGTCTGACAACCTCACACTGTGGCAGTCTAAAGATTAGTATGGCACTTTAAATATTTAAAAATAAATGTGGGATGGTTAAATTAAAGATTGTAAAGGCCAATCTAATTATAAATATATAATTTTATTATAAAAGAAGGGATGGTTTGTTGCCAAAATGGTTAATTATACAATTCTAGGAAGAAATAATTAATTAACAGTCAAGAAATGCAACTATAAGTTAAAGAATGCATTTAAATAAAATCTGAGAGTTTCAAGAACCCTTAGAAATTTACTTAGAATTTTTACTATTTTTCTTATATTTTTGATAATTTTATAAAGTATTACTAATTATTTTTGAATTCTAATAATTTACTTAACTTTGATGATTTTTAGCTCAGTGATGTCACCGGACGACCTATGCACAAGGTCGAAGATGTTCCTGCAAGTGAGATAAAAGGTTCAGATACTTCTTCGAAGCACAGAGGGATAGTTCGAGGAAGTGATTTGAAGATGACTCAAAGGAAGAACTACTGCTTCGAGTTATGTTCGAGAAGGATTCTAATATAATTGAACGGTAATATTAAAATTCTTAAGATCTCACGAAGGGTTGGAAACTCAACAATCAAAGATTTAGGATTTAGATATGATTATTGAGAAAATAAAGAAAGATATAATAATAATGATTTTCACTTAGAGTTTTATCACTATTAACTATAAATACGTTTTATAATTTAATTCTAAATAATTTCAAACCAAAAAACCAGCCCCTTTTATATCCTTTACTCCTCCTCGTATTGACCTCATACTCATCCACCATTCCGCACACCACAAACCATTTAAAATATATCCGTTACACTTGGACCCTCCTCACTAACATCAGTCAACCCCCCTTAATCCTTCACTAACCATTCCTTCCATGCTCACTACCCCTTAATAACCCACAGACATTTCATGAACCTTTTAATGTACTATTATATTAACTATTGCGCTGTGCGTTGCTTATTGGAAAAAAGACTAAGACACACTATTGAGAGATTGACTAATTTAGATTTAGAGTTTTAGGCTAGCACGATTGAATAGCGAGTACACAAAGGAAAGTCGCAGTTGCTATGGAGAGTTGCTTTCTGCGCTTTGAGTATGGATTTGAACCCTTTAGTATTGATTTAATGAGCTACTTTTGTCTCAAGTGTCACGTGGCGCGTGACAGATGCCCGGGTATAAGAACGCAAGCTCCGTTGAGCGTAAAACATATTTCCCACACTAATCTCTCTTCCTATTTACTTAATTATTATTTTATTACTTTAATTCATTATGACGGATTTCCCTACACCGACTCCCACGCCTCCACACCCTAAAGCGGATGGCGGTGTTGTCACACGGCAATTTTCAAAGACTTGCACGGCTTGCGAGTCGATAGAGTATTTCTGCATGGAGAGCACGGAGACACGAGGGCCTCACCAGAAGTGCAAGTTTTGCCGATGGAGAAGAGTGGTGTGTGACGCCTTAGCAAAGAATGCCAATATTGAAAGTCGGTTTACTAAGACGAAGTATTGGGTGATCCCTAAAACAAAAGAAGTAGTCGAGGACATCTGGGATGTGTCCATTGGGGACGATCAATTGGTGGGGGAAAATGAGGAAGAAGTTGAAGATGATGTGAACATCTGGGTGGCTAGGGCTGAGAACAAGAGGGGGGTTGTTGAGGAGGAAGTTGACGAATTGGTCGAAGAGGAGGAAGAAATTCCCATCTCGAGGAAAACCCTGAAGAAACGAAGGGTGGTCATCGAAGATGACAAAGAGGAAAGGGAGGTGGCAGAGAAGGTCACTCCTAGATTATTTTTGGAGCCTTACCCAATCTTCGAAGTAAGTTCACCCTTTTATAATTTATAAATTTAATTACTAATGATTCTGTTTTTAGATATCAGACGTCATCATTGAGGCCGCTACGACAGAAGCATCAAATGTGGAAGCGAACCTTGTGGGGCCCATTGCGGTGGAAGTGGCAGTGGAGGATAGATTACCAACTGTTACCTCGAGGGAGGAAAACGAAAAAACCCTCGATCAAGTATGGTTGAAGAAAACTCTTCAGGTTCGATGAGCAAGATATATTGAAGAATTGAGCAGCGAGATTGATAACATTGTCGATGCCACTTCCTTCGACGTAGCCGAGGAGTTACTTGAACTTGGGGAATTGATTCCGGTAGGAGAGGGGGAGAACTTTGAGAAATGTAGAAAGGAGATAAGGGAAATTTTAGAGAAGATGAAGGGATTGGTTTGGGAGAAGATAAAAGAGAAAATTTAAAATAAAAAGAGAAAAGAAGAAAAAGAATGTAAAAACCATTTGTATTTGATTATTTTACTTTGTTATTTTATTTAGAATTTTATTTTTATTTTTTTATTTTATTTTTATTATTTTTTATATAAGATTTTGAGAGAAAGAAGGAAAATACAGAAAAAAAGATTTAAATAGAATTTGTTTTAAGATTTTGAAAGAAGAAGTTTAAATGAAGAAAAAAAAGAGAAAGAATAGTTGATTGAAGGAGTTTTTAGTTTTAAAGTTCAAAAAGAAAAGAATTAAGTAAGAAGAAAGAAATAAGAAAGAAATAATTGATTGAGATAATTTAGGGAAAAAATTGTTATTTAAGTTTGTTAATTGAAGATTTGAGGGATTTTAGTTATTTGAAAAAAGAAAAGAAAGAAAAGAAGAGACGAAATAAAATTTCTAAGAGGATTTTGAAGAAAGAAGTAATTTGTTTTGAAGAATTTAAAAAGGTGATTTAGAAGTTAAAGTGAAGTTCAAGAAAGATGGTTGTGTAATTTTCGTGAAGAATTTTGATAGTTTGAGGAAAATAAAATTTTAAAGAAAAAATGTAGATAGAAAATTGAGAAGAAATTTTTTTTTTTTATTTTTTTATTTTTTTTAATATTTTACTTTTATTTTACTTTATTTTATTTCATTTTAATTTAATTTAATTTTATTTTAAAAGAAGATTGAAACATTTTGAAAAGAGAAAGAATAAAGAAGAAAACAAAAGAATTTTTTAGAAATAAAAATGTTTTAGATTTAAAAAAAAAAAAAACAGAGAAAAGAAAAAAAGAGAGTTTTAAGGTTTTGGTTTTAAAGGGTATTTAAGATGAAAAGATTTTAGGAGTTCAGGGGCTTAGAAACATTGAGGGCTGGTTCCCAGGATGTTTTGTCTGAGTCATCGAGGAAGCCTTGCCATTCCACGAGGTATTGAAATTTCCCCTTGCGCATTCTTGAATCAAGGATACGGCTTACTTCCCACTCTAGATGGTCTTCTACTTTGAACGGTTCCGGAGGAGGTTGGTTCTTGCCCGGGTATGTTTCTCGAGCCAGTTCCAGGAGAGATACGTGAAAAACAGGGTGAATGGCCCGCCATTTAGGAGGTAGCTTGAGTCGAAATGCAGTTTTAGAGACTTCAGAGTCGATTTCGAATGGTCCCAAGCACTTTTCGGCCAGTTTCTTTGATGGTCTTGTTGTTCGAATGTTTCGTGCGTCGAGCCATACTTTTTCGCCTGGTTTAAAAGAAGGAGCAGATTGTCGATGTTTGTCGGCCTGTTCCTTGTATCTTTGAATCGCTGATTCCAAATTTGTTTTAAGTTCTTCTTGGAGTTGTGATATGGTTTGAAGATAATGTTCCACAGGATGATTAGTTCCTACATGGATTGAATTGAATTGAGGATGCCTTCCATAAACAGTTTCAAAAGGAGATTGTTGTGTCAAAGAATGAGTCGAGTTATTATAAGCAAATTCGGCCAATGGTAGCCATGTGGTCCAATCGTCTTGTTGGTAACTGACATACATTTGAAGGTATTGTTCGAGGATTTGGTTGATCCTTTCTGTTTGCCCATCGGTTTCGGAATGATAGGCTGTGAAGAGGTTCCTCGTGATATTGAGTTGTCAACACAGTTGAGTCCAGAATGTGGATACAAACAATAAGCCTCTATCTGAAATAATATCATTAGGTAAGCCGTGTTTAGAAAATACATATTCTAGAAACAATTTTGACAGATCTTCTGCAGTAGCAGTAGTAGTGGTTTTAATGAAAATAGACATTTTTGAGAATCTATCTACTATTACTAATATAGCATCAAAATTATTAGAAAGAGGAAGTTGAGAAATAAAATCCATTGATAAAGATTCCCAAGGTTTAGAGGGAATAGGAAGTGGTTTAAGAAACCCATACTTCTGGTGACGGGGAGCCTTATTCCTATTACATTCGTAACAAGCTTTTATATAGACCTTGATTTCCCTGGTCATACCTGGCCAGAAAAAAATTTCTCGCTATTAACTGGTAGGTTTTATCAACCCCAAAATGACCAGCTAATGGAGAATCATGTCGACTGTTGAAAATCCATAATTTTATCTCATTGTTGTCGGGTATGACTACTCTACCTTTGAAGACTTATAGACCTGATTCAATACTAAATCTTTTGGCCCCTTGCTTTGAGAGTATTTTGTCTATTAACCCTAAACAATAATCGTCCTTCGACTGAGCTTCAAGGATGTTGGATAGTGGATTTTGAAACGATTGAATTGTCATTGAATTAAGTTGATGAGTCCTTAACATTGATTCGTTGAAGATTGATTTCACATTTTCTGGATTTTTGTCAGCGAATGCCCCACCTGGCTTGACGCCTGGTTAACACTTTGGAAGACATAAAGTATTTCAAAGAATTATGGTCTGTTAAAATTTGAAGAGCACTATCTAGGCTGAGAAGAAAAGAGCGCCATTTTTTAAGACAGTGAATAATAGCTAAAAGCTCTTTGTCATCAATTTCATAATTTAACTCTGCTGCAATGAGTTTGCGTGACTCAAAAGCAACAGGATGAAAAAGTTTTGTTTCTGGATTCAATTGAGAAATGACCCCTGCGATAGCATAATCGCTCGCATCTGTCTCAACTATTGTCAAAGCAGTAGGATCAAAGTGTCGAAGAATTGGAGCTGTGGTGAACGCCGTCTTCAATGCTTCGAATTCCTTTCGCGCTTTAGAAGTAAAAACAAAAGGAATATCTTTTCTAAGAAGAGAAGTAAGATTGGAAATAGTTTTAGAGTAATCTTTAATAAATCTTCTATAGAAATTTGAAAAACCCAAAAATCCTTGGAGGGATTTAACGGATTTGGGCTCAGGCCATTCCAGGACCTTTTGAACTTTTTTGTTGTCCATTACTAAACCATCAGTGGATAATGTAAAACCCAAAAAATCAATAGATTTAATATGGAATTCACATTTATTATGCTTGGCGTAGAGTCCATGATCTCAAAGCCGATTTAAAACCTGTCGAACATGATGAATATGTTCATCCAGTGTCTTCGAGAAAATGAAATATCATCTAAATAGACAACAACAAATTGTTCGACAACATCTTGAAAGGTGTCATTGACAAAAGTTTGAGAAGTAGATGGTGCGTTACACAATCCAAAAGGCATTACTAAATATTCAAAACTACCAAATCTAGTGCGCATTGCAGTCAGTGGTTCATGACCTTCCGCAATGCGAATAAGATTGTAAGCGCCTCTAAGATCAATTTTAGAAAGGAAATTAGCACCATAAAAAGGGTAAGAAGCAATGACATAGGAGGAACAGGATATGCATTCTTCTTAATGACTGTGTTGATCTTTCTATAGTCAACACACAACCTAAGACTACAATCCTTCTTTTTTACAAAGAGGACAGGGGAGCCGGTTGGAGATTTACTGGCTCTGATGAAACCTTTGGCTACATTCTCTGCAATGTAGCCTCGAAGAACTTGAGATTCGTCCTTCGACAAAGAATAGACAGGACCTGCCGGAGGTACTGGGCCTATTAACTCTATTTGATGGTTGTAGGGTCGATGAGGTGGTAACTTATTGGCCTTGCGGATTGAGAAAACATCGAGGAAATCGTGGTAGATTTCTGGTAGAGTCGATTTAATGGCTTCAACATCGATTTGGTTGTCTTCATCATCTTCGAGAGAATCTGTTGAGGGAAGACTAGAATTGAGAGAGCATAATTTGATTACTTCAAGGCAATTTAAATCCTCTTCGAGTGAAGTCATCAAGCTAGAAGGGTTAGCCGATTGCTCATTTAAAGAAAGATCAGATGCTTGCAAGTCATCTGGCAGAGATTTGTCCTCTAGCAGGACATTGTCAGGCGGGTTTTTAACAACCTATTGACATGCATTGAAGAATTAGAAATATACTTAGTCCGTGGGGTGATCAATCCCCTTGTCCATTTAATTTCAGGATTCCAATGCGTTAAAAAGTCATGGCCAAGAATGGTATCGTCCATCCTTGGGGCATCCAAGACTGTTAGTTCCCACTCAAAGGGGGGGAAATTTGGAAAGTTGAAAACCCATAAAACTTTCTTACTGACCCAATATTTGGGTTCCTCTGATTTGACCAAATAAATTGGAGTTCGATCGATATCTGTAAATGTCAGCTGTAACTTCTCAGAAAAAGATAAACTGACAAAATAATTTGAAGCTCCAGAGTCTATAAGACAACTGAAGGGGATATCCTCCTTAAAAAGAATGAATCTCAAGCGGTTTAAGGCAACTCCAGTCCTTAAGACATGGAGGTTCTGTGCACTGGGAGATATAAGATAGTTTTTTTTGCACACAAGTAAACTATCTACTAGTTTTTTGGCTTCGAACTAGTACCTTCTCTTTCCTTCAACTTTACACAATCTTCCAGCTTGTGCTTACCCCCACAATACATACATAACCCATTATTTGTTCGCCTCTTCCTCTCAGCTTCTTTAAGTTCCCCTTTAGGATCCAGTACTTTACTGATATCGCCTGGGGTCGAGATTTTCAGTCGAGGTTTGTCCTTTCCCTTAATAGGTTTGGATTGAGTCGAGGAGGATTGAGTTGTTTGTGGGTGGGAAGAAGGTCCCAATTTGAAATTTAAGCCTTGAGATTTGTTGGCGTATTGACGATGTTGAAGTCATCCTTGGTAAACACTGTCAAGTTCGAGGGTTCGATCCATTAAATCTGTTAAAGTAGTCATCTTCTGACCGTGAAGATTTAACTGATCCAGAATCCTCGAAGGAAGTCCTTTTTTTAAATGATACTTAAGGGCAGCATCATTCCAACCTACTTGAGTTTGAAGCGCTCTGAAGTTCGAGATATATTCAGAGGCTTTCCCATTATCACCCATGCGAAGGAAATCAAGTTCAACTTCTGCGTTGTCAGTTTCATTAGGGTCACCAAACAACGTGATGAGTTTGTCTTCGAACTTTTCCCAGTTATTAATAAGTAAGTGGGTTTCAGTTGAAGAGAGCATGAGAAGAGAAGGTTCGAACCATCTTGCTGCTTTTCTGGCCAGGAATGAAGAAGCATAAACAACTTTCAATTGGTCGTTATTGAAGGTTCAAGGGTCATTATGGAACAGGAGCTTGCAGGTTTGCAAGAAGGGTCGCAATCAGTCTGGATGTTCTCCATCGAATTTATCAGGAGATTTCATAGAAGGAGTTTTGAATTTAGATCCCTCTGAAGACATTGAATTTGAAAGGTTCTTCATGAAAAGTCTCATGAAATCTTCCAGAGAATTGGATGGTCCAGGTTCTGAAGGTTGACCAGAAGGGTGGTTAGCAGGGGCGGATGGTGCCTCGTGCATTGTATCCTCTCCTTCTTCATCATCACTAGAATCATCGAAATCTTGTGGGATGTCTTCTACCGATTGGACTGAATGTTGCCGTTCCCTAAGGTCGAGTGGCTCCAAGGAGTGAGTGCGGGAAACAGGCCTAGTGGCTGTTGGCCTGCCTCTGGCACGAGCTCTAGTAGTAGCGCCTGTAGGAGGAGTGCGTTGAACGGGTGCCATTTTAAGAATTTAGAGAAAACACCTGAAAAGGGATGCAGTAGTGCAAAGAATGAGAACTACGGAGAATTAAATTATACTGTCACCGGACGACCTACACACAAGGTCGAGGATGTTCCTGCAAGTGAGATAAAAGGTTCATATACTTCTTCGAAGCACAGAGGGATAGTTCGAGGAAGTGATTCAAAGATGACTCGAAGGAAGAACTACTGCTTCAAGTTATGTTCGAGAAGGATTCTAATATAATTGAATGGTAATATTAAAATTCTTAAGATCTCACGAAGGGTTGGAAACTCAGTAATCAAAGATTTAGGCTTTAGATATGATTATTGAGAAAATAAAGAAAGATACAATAATAATGATTTCACTTAGAGTTTTATCACTATTAACTATAAATACGTTTTATAATTTAATTCTAAAGAATGTCAAACCAAAAAACCAGCCCCTTTTATATCCTTTACTCCTCCTCGCATTGACCTCATACTCATCCACCATTCCGCACACCACAAACCATTTAAAATATATCCGTTACACTTGGACCCTCCTCACTAACATCCGTCAACCCCCCTTAATCCTTCACTAACCATTCCTATCATGCTCACTACCCCTTAATAACCCACAGACATTTCATGAACCTTTTAATGTACTATTATATTAACTATTGTGCTGTGCGTTGCTTATTGGAAAAAAGACTAAGACACACTATTGAGAGATTGACTAATTTAGATTTAGAGTTTTAGGCTAGCACAATTGAATAGCGAGTACACAAAGGAAAGTCGCAGTTGCTATGGAGAGTTGCTTTCTGTGCTTCGAGTATGGATTTAAACCCTTTAGTATTGATTTAATGAGCTACTTTTGCCTCGAGTGTCACGTGGCGCGTGACAAGTGAATAGGGTTGTGTGAGCTACCAAATTTTTAAAAGGAGTTTATTCAGATGTAACCCTATCATCTGTAATTTTTGTAGATTTTTAATTATGCTTTTAAGGTTCTTATTGAGTCCAGAAGTCTGTACAAGCTCTGTAAAATCTCCAGCAACTTCCAGACAAGCTCTGGAGTACTCCGGCTAGGAAAAGTAGGGCACATGAAATACTATGCATATAAAGCCTGTAGACTCAAAATTATAGGATCATCAGACATCATACATCTTAACCATTAACAAAAATAATGCATATAACAACAACTACCATCATATTTTACATAACATTGTAGAAAATTGTATTACCCTTATAAATATTACACTTTTTTCATAACATTTATAAATTTTATAACACAACTCATAAATATATACTTATAGGGTACCATTGTAAAGGCCTCAACTTTGGGGACTCAAATTTAACATCAGTTCGCAAAAATAAAAAGCCTTATAAAAACAATTGTTCAACCATTTATATAACTTTTCTAAGTACAATATCACCGTTATATTTCTTTTTCTCATTATAAAGAAGATCAATTTTACATCTCAAATCCATTAAAAACAAGTTTTCAGAAATTCATTTTTTATCAAGTAGACAATTTAGCTTAGATTATTTAAAACTCTTATTTTACTTAAAGGGACAAGATTTTCTTAGGTTTATCCAATTCCCTTAAATTCTTCTTAAAGCAAAGTGACTGTAAGAGTCTTTCTACATTAGTGATGCCCAACATGGGGTTCAAATTTTCTGGTTTTTAATTGATCTTACACCACACAGTATGGGGGGCGGACTTGCTAGTGAGTCCACAACCTTGGACCCAAACTCACCACAGATTGAACACACATTAAGCTATTGATAAAGGAACCATACAATCAGGGATGAACACCACTCAGCAGAACAGTTTTAGGTGGGTGTTCAAGTAGATATTAGTATGGGCTCAGTATGAGTTCAGTATGAGTTCAGTCTGAGTTCCATCTGAGTTCAGGCTGAGGACTTGCTAGCAAGTCCACCCCCTAAATTTCATAATGTTACTAGGTACTTGGACATGCTTAGCCTGCAAGATGCTTATTTAACAAACACTTTTAATGTTTTAATGGTTTAATCATATATTTTTTAGATGTCTTCTGCTTCTGGATATGGTGTTTCTTTTTTTCATTATGGCATTTGTCAGGCTTGTATCTTGGGATGGGCCCAAGTTTAATGGGGAAAAGTTTAAATGGTTTTTAAGCAGGTATGAAGCTGCTGCTGCTGTTGATGGGTCTTCTCATTTAGATATGGTGAAGCAAATCAGGTTTTTTATTGTGGACAGAGAGGTGCAAAAAGATGTCATTGCTATGTATGGTTATAAAAAGTGGGATTGGTTAAGATTGTCATAAGAGATGGTTGATAGATTGTGTGTTAGATACACTATGGCAGAAATTGAAAAGATTGTCATTGATTGGCAAGCTAAAGGTGGTATTTCTAATATGGTGGACTTTAAAAAGTCATGTGGACAGTTTGATGAAGTGGTAAAATATTTGATTCTGGTGGAGGAAATAGGCGATGAAAATCAGGCAAATGAATTATTTTGGTCTTATTTTAGTAGGGATATTAGGATGGATGTGTTGATGGAACTGTCTAGGAAAAACATGATGAAGGATCTGTTGAATGGGTAACAGAAGCTTCCTGATTTAAAGGTTATCAAAGAGAAAATACAGACATATATAAAATTATGGATCTGGACAAATATCAAGAATCTTGTAGTCAATATGTCAACAAGTTTAGTGAAGTTAGGGCTGAAAACAATGATATTATGGTCAATTCTCAAGGGGCAAAGAAGACTCAGAAGTGTCAGCTTGCTGCTAAGGTTGAGGGGAATGCTGACAAGAAGATAGTTGATCACTTGGCTGACTTAAGTAAGAAGCTCAAAATCTTTGTTCAAGAATCCCAGAAGGCCAACAGTACACCTGTGGCCTCATCATCTACTTCTTCCTCTTATCAATGTAGGGGTTATGAGAAGAGGAAATATGGCTAGAATGGCAATGGTAACAAATTTTCTAGGAATGGAAATGGAAATGGTAGTAGTAATTGGAATGATAATGGTGGAAATAGTTTTAGAGAAGGTTATGGTAAACCTAGAGTGTGCTCCTATTGTAATAGGAGAGGGACAGGGCTGGAGATTATTTTTATTTGGATAATGACTTGAAAGCTAGTAGATTCAAATTTGATGGCAAGGTTTATAAACTTCCAGATAAATCATTCATCAAACCCAGTGATGGTTAAGCGCCATTGGATTAATTTAGGAGGAATATGATGGCTGAAAAAAGGGCAAGATTTTAAGAGTTATATGGTGATAAAGATGATGATGGTAAAGGTGGTAAAAAGAATGGTTGTAATGAAGGAGTGAAAGTTGATAAGGGAAAGGAACATGAGTTCAGTAAGGCCACTTTCACAACTTATTTTGGTGACTAGAGCTGAGAAAGGCTGCTAGAGTGGATAGAAAATGTATGATTGGGGAATATGATGTTAATACTGCTAGTAGCGCAGCTGTTACTAAGGCAAAAAGTAGAATTCAAAGCCACTTAAGGGGAAAACCAGGCAAGATAGATATAAATAAGATGGAAAACAAACCTTACTCTAATGACATAATTTATAGGATGCAGGAGGGGATGGCAGATATGGGGCCTCCTAGTTTTGGAAAGTTTTATTAAAATGGTGAGCCTGTGGCTGAAGAAGATGAATTGGATTCAGAGGAGAATGTACCTTCAGCATCTCCCCCAGGCCAAGTTTTAGTGGTCTTACTACTATGGAAGAAGTAAAGAGGACCAGTTATGGATCTGAATTAGTGAAAGAAGCTGGTGATGAAGCTAGGGCTATAGTGCAAGAAGATTTTTTTATGGGGGATGAAGATGGATATGTGATTCCTCAAGAGGTGCCCAGGGCCAAGGTTGTTAAAAATACATTTAAATATGAAAGACCAGTATTAGCTGGTCAAGAGAATGCTATAGATGTGGTTTAAGGTAGGGTGAATCAACTCCAGATTCCTCTATATTTGGGGGAGTTATATATGATTAGTCATACCCTTGCAGAAAAGAAAAAGAAGCATCTGAAAAGGAGACCAGTATCAGTAAGAGAGATGGAATATATCTGCAAAAATGTGGAGAAGTTTGGAGAGGAGGTGGAAAACCATTTTTCTTCTCCTTTAGGGTATTTAATGATTACTTTAAATGGTAAAGAGGTGAAGGCCCTGGTGGAGTCTGTGTCACAAATTAATTTATTTTTGTTGGATCAAGCAACTTTAATAGGCTTTCCAATTAAATCTTATACTGGTGGTACCTTTAGAGGAATATACGGACATGCTACTTAATTTATGGGAACTGTGTGGCAGTCTAGATTTTATTAAAAGCTGATTTTTGCAAGATGATTATTGAAATTGGAAAATCCAATCTAATTTTAAAATGGTTATAGTTAAGAAAATGAGTATATAAAAAACTTTAAAAGGGGGTAATTTTATGATTCAAATTTAAACAACTAATTAACAGCTAGGAAGTGAAAGTATAAGACTAAAAGTGCATGAAAATTAAATTCAGGAGTCTCAAGAACCTCTGGGAATATTTGTGGAATTTCTAGTATATTTCTACTATTTTTAATAATCTTATAAAGTATTTTTGTTTATTTTTAATTTTTCATAATTTACTTAACTTTGATAATTTTTACTAGGTGAATAGGGCTTCACAGACTACAAAAATTAGAATGCATTATAAAAGAGAAGTAGCTCTATAATCTATAATTTTTATAGATTTCTATTAGTATTTTAAGGTACTCATTGAGTCCAGAAGTTGGTAAAAGCTACAGAATTCTCCAGAAAAGCTCCATATGAACTCTGGTGATCTCAAGATGAGCTCCGTACAAGCTCTGGGATGTGTTGGTTAAGGAAAATAGGGCACATGACATACTATGCATAAAAAAGCTTTTAGACCCCAAATTAAACAGAATATTGGAAATCTAACAACTTAATCATCAACAACAACAATGCATATTAACAACAATCATTATTATTTTTACATAACAAATTATAAAATTGTAATAACCTTATAAATATAACACTTTTACATAAAATTTTATTAATTTCACTCATAATCACATATAATAACTCATAGGGCACTGTTTTAAAGGTCTCATCACCAGGGATCTAAATATAATAACTAAATCATATAAAAATAAAATCTTCAAAAACATAAAATAAATTCATTTAAATAAATTTTCTCACTAAAGCTTCACTTTTTTGTTTCTTACAATCATTATAAAGAACAATGTTACAAAATCTCAATACCATTAAAAACAAATAGTTAAATGGTCATTTCATAACAAGTGGAGGCTATAGCTTTCCTAATTTTGAGCTTTTTATTAACTTAAAGGTACATGATTTTCTTTGGTTTATCCAACTCCCTTTGATTCTGCTTACAGCAAGGAAACTGTAATAGTCTTTCTACAACAACAGAGCATGTCAAGTTATGTGTTGGTGGATCAGAAGGTGGGGTGCACTTTTATGTGGCCAGAGGGCCTGTGAAAATGGTTCTTGGTGGGCCATTTTTAATGGATTTTAAAGCTAGGATAGGATATCAGTAAGGTATTGGAATTAGTTTGGAAATTACTGGAGATTATATGAGGAGGCTTCATATTCCATTGGCACCCCCATGAGATGATGGGTTGGAATTCAGGCCTGGCCTCACTACAATGTTGAAGTGATGTGTATACACCAAGAAGATGCAAATAAAAAGGTTAGCTTGTGGTGAATTAATTAAAAATAATGATTTTTTAGCTCCCCATTTCTTGGGGTAGTTAGTGCTAATTTCTTTAATGTTTCTATCTCTCCTCAAGAAGAGACCCCTGATTAAAATAGGTCAGCTCACTTGGAGATAATTCAAGTGGATTCTTAATTATTTCCAGTTTATATTTCATTGGAATGTCATTATGTGTTAAATTCCTCTATAAATTTTAAAAATTGGATGTATTGTGTTGGATAAAAGTTGGAATGAATATTTGGAAAGAAATGGTGATATTGTGTGGGATAGTAGAAAGTTGGTGAGTTGTGTATATGTTATATTATTATAAAATTAGGTTAAAGAGAAGTTATGTGATTGTAAAAATTTGGTTAAAAGGAGGTTGGACAAAGAAGAGATTGTTGATACTGAAATGGGTGTAAAAGTGATTGAAGAAAATTTGGTAATTAAAAGGTTCGAAGGTTCAAAAGAGGAAAATTCAAAATCTTTAATGATGAGAAGGAAAATGCAAGGTTTAAAATTATTAGCTCATGCATGTTCAGGTAATTTTGGTGATAAGAAAGTGCCCATAGATGTGGTATTAATGGAGTTTCAAGATGAAGTCTGTGGTCAGACAGGATATTATTTTTAGATGGTTATATATTTATCAACCTTTGTAAGGCCAGATAGTTGTGATAATGATGAATGGTTGGCTAACAAAAGGAAGCTACCAGAATTTTATCTATCTGGTAGAAGATTGATGAAGTTGAGGTATCCAAATCCTCAGGTTGTTAATACTCAGACAAAAGGGCAAGAGTTGGTTAAAAAATCAGTACATGAATATCTTGGGTGTAGAGGAGTTTTAGAATCTGATAGACAAATTTCTGATAGTTTTTGGTGGCCTGGAATGCAGTTGGCTGTTTAAAAATGGGTTCAATCATGTGATGAATCTCAAAGAAAGATTTATTTAAGGCAAAAGAGACCTTGATATGCAACCAGAGAAAAAAATCTTTTTGGTAGGGTTAGTTTGAATGCTGTTCATACTAAAGAGAGTAGCTATAAATATTTAATTGTAGCAAGAGATTATCTATCTGGTTGGGTGGTGGAATTTCCTCCTATTAATTTGAATGCCAAAAATGTGGCAGATTATTTGATGAAGGATATAGCATATAGGTATGGAGTGATGAAGTTTGTGAAAGTTGATGGAGGTCCTGAATTTGGGACATATTTTAGGAAGGCTATATCAAAAGTTGTATCAAAGTTTAGGATAGAAAGCCCTAATTATCCTGAAGTAAAAGGAATGGTAGAAAAAGGAAATCAAGTTATTAAGGATGAATTTATAAAGATGTGTGGAACAAGTGCTGAAAAGTGGAGGCACTATTCACCATTATTTTTATTTGCTGACAGAATCACTTCCAAAAGGACAGCTGGATATTTTCCATACAAACTAGTTTTTAGTCAAAAGGCAGTTTTACCAGTTGATCTAGAGGCTGAATCATATCTTGAAGTAGATTTGAATGCAGTCAAAAGTACTGAAGAATTACTATTAGCAAAAATGGTTCAGAAGAAAAGAAAAAAGAAACTTTGGAGAAGGCATGTTATAGGATGATGAAAATCCAAAATCAGTTGATAAGATATTAGAATAAGAGGTTGGCTAATTGACCAAGGAAACCTTTGAAAACTTGAGATATGGTCTTGGTGTATAATAGGAGTTTGGAAAGTCAGTGGGGGAAGATGTTTTCTGATAGGTGTAATGGACCATACAGAGTCAGAGATCAAGCATCTGATGGTTCATATGTATTATAAGAGTTGTATGGCTCTGTGCTGAAAAAGTGGGTAGCTGCAGACCAAGTCAAGCAGTTTTATCCAAGGAGAACCAGAAGTGTAAAATTTAAACTCTAAAATGAAAATAAACTACTCTCAATCATTTATCAAGATAACTCCAAAATTAAGATAAATATCAGAAGGCTTCTTTTTGTCTATAAGGAGTTTAAATGGTCCAACAGCAATGAAAGGTGAGGAAAGACTCAAGATTTCAAAATTTGTATTTATTTAGTATTTTATTAGTTATCACTCAAATAAAAGGTAAAGAGTTTTTATTATTCTTATTTTCAAGTCTTAGATATATGCAGATGTAAGTACTAAGCTGGTAAATAGTAGTAATAGATTGATTTGTATATATAATGTTTAATTGTAAAGTAATTATAAATTGGAATTAAACAGCCAGAATGAAGGGCCTTATATTGGCAAAAGAGAGAGAAAATATGGAACCACAAATCTACATACATGAGTACCACAGTCAGAGCAGTCCCAAAAAATAGAAATTTCCAATTTTACAGTTTATTTTATAAATAATGTTCTTATATACAGTATTTAACTGTATATGTCAATTTAAATTTAAATTATTTGATTTTAATTATTTTTCTGTATACGTCAAAGTAAAATAAAAATATTTAAATTTAATATGTAGTATTTTCATAGTTTAGTTTACCTTTCAGCTGTCATGAGGAAACTGTCAAGGAATATAAAATGAGGGACCTTAAATTTATATAATTTCTTGATTTTACTTATTTTAATTAGTCAAATTATTATAATTAAGATACAAAGTAAGTATAATTAATAAAATAAGAAATAAAAGCATGGCTCTATCCTAGTAAATAATTAATTATTTAATGGGTTAGTCTAGTAGCCTGGAAGACATTCCCTCACTCTAAAAAACAATTAAAAAATGCTATAATTTTTAATTTTTATATTTCTTTAGTAGAGCAAGAAGGTTAGATATCTCTTTTCCCGGTATCCAAGAATAACATTCATAAGATTTATTATTTAATCTCAATAACAATTCAGTACCCTTATAAACAGTGACAATTCTGTAATTTTGAATCCTATCAATTTCTGCTGTCTCAGATATTTCCTTAGGGGTCTTCTTTGGTCTACCTCTTCTTTTTGGAAATAAATCACTATTTGATGTGTAAGGTTTCAAAATATATATTGAAAAACAGAATGCTTCCTGTCATATGGAGATTACAGGATACCTTCAACTGCATTATCACCAAACATTTTTCTTGCAACAAATTGACCAACAAATGGGTCTTTCAATTTGTTATTAACTTCTAAATTGAAGTGGACTGTAGAAATCAGTACTTCATCACCCTTCTTAAAAGTGTATTCTTTATGGGATTTATCCCAACTCTTCTTCTCATATTAAAAAGATTTTTCAATGTGTTTTTTAGCATGAGTTCTGAAAATTTGAAGCATTTGAAGAAAATATTTTACACTAGTTTTTAAATACAATTTAGGTATTTTATTATTGAGAATTTGGGCAGGAGTATTTGGAACATATCCAAGCCAGAGCTCAAAAGGATTACTTTGAGTAGTTGAATGAACAGTGCTATTTTAAGAAAATTCCAAACCAGGAAGTTAGGTGACCCAGTAATGATTGAATCTGAAATTGTCTCTGTACTCAACGCCAAAGGCACAATACCTTCTTATCATGTCCTCTAAAGTCTGAATCATTATCTCAGCAAATCCATCAGTCTGAGGATAATGGGCAGTAGGAAGTTTCAGATCAGAGCCACAAGCATCCATGAGAGACATCGGAAATTCAGAAGTTAATTTAGGGCCTCTGTCAGAGATTATAGCCTTTGGGGAAGAAAGCAGTGATAAACATATGAGATAACAACAAGAAAGCTAATTTTTTTAATGGAAACATCCTTTTGAGTAGGGATGAATTTACATATTTTTGTAAATGTGTGTACAATAACCTAGCAAGAGTTATAACTGTCTTCCCAGAAATGGGAAATCCTGCTACAAAGTACATTTTTATAATCTGCCATGATTAATCAGGAGATTCAATATGTTGCATCAATCCAGCTCTTTTTCCAATAAATCTTTTTGATTTATTGAAAGAATCACAGGATTCAACATATAGTTTGGTGTCTTTAGAAATATTAGACCACCAAGAAGTTTTCTTAATTTTGAACATTGTTTTTTCAAGGTCAAAATCTCCTGCCAATATGTCATCATGACAAATTTTCAAGATATTTTATTTCATAGAAGGAGGAAGAACAATTACATTACTCAACTTTCTTCTATAATAGAGATAGCCTTCATCAATTGAAAATTTACCTTTTCCCAAAGAAATCTGGTACTTTGATGGAAGGGTTTTAATTAATTCTTGTATTGAAGCATTATTTGGATCATTTAATATAGTACCCAGATTTTTTAAGTCTGTGTTTTTATCATATGAATCCAGAATAAGCTGTAATATCACTTCCTCCATATCAACCACATATATCCCATGAATTCAATATATTTCATCCTCAGGATCATATTCAGGATCAGAATCATCATTTGTCAAAGGTAAACTTGTTAAAATATCCACATTTGAGTGAGAAATACCAAACCTATGAATTATTGACATCCTTCCTCTGTTCTTGAACAGCTAACTGCCATCTGAACATATGTCTTTTATGTGTCTTCAAGTTCAAGAGGGATTTCACTGCACTGCAGTAAGTGACAAGTTCTAATTTTTGGTCATCCAGATAAGAATGTAGCTTCTCTAGAGTCCACACAACTACTAAACACTCCAGTTGGGTGGTGCCATATTTCAATTCACTATTTCTCAAGGTTCTTTAAATATAAAAAATTACTAATTCTGATACTTTGTCATTCTTTACTTGTTTTTGTTGGAGAGCAGCATCAAGGCCAATGAAAATTGCATCAGTTTATAAAACAAATGGGTGATTAAATTCAGGAAAAGAAATATTATCAATGTAAACTGTTAGCCATCCCTCAGTTATTTCTTGATGAAATGTGTCATCCATAACTTTCTGAAAAACTGAAGGGGCATTTTTGGGGCCAAATGGCATCCTAAAATACTTATAAATACCCATATGATTAGAAATCATCATAGAATTCTGGTAGTTCTTCTCAACAGGTACCTTATGATATGAATTATTACCATCTAGACAGCTGATATATTTAGCACCCTGTAAGGTAGCATGGATAGAGCTAATTCTTGGTAAAGGATAAATATCATCTACAGTATAAGTGTTTGATTCTCTATAATCACCACATAACCTGGCTTTATCTTTCTGATAAGAAATTAGGACAGGTGATATAACACAATGTTTAGGTGTTTCAACCACCTTTTCAATAATATTCATTTTTAAAAGGGTAGAGATATTGTCTTCAATATCTTTTCTCTTTGTGGGAGAAGCAGGATAAGGCCTCTTCTTTAAACTATTTTGTATTTCTGTTAATGGGAAAGATAATAAAAGCTTCATTTCTTTTTCTACCAATCCTTATTCATGTGACCCATGAGCAAAGGCCATAGGAAAATATTTTATCAACTAAATGATGGAATATTTTTCCTCACCAGATAGCTGTTCTCCAAAAGAAGCTGTTTCAATTTCAGAAAATAGGGCAGACATCTCTTTTTTAGATCTTACTTTATATTAAATCTCAGAACTACATGTGTTCGATTCTGGTTTTAATAATTTTTTGGGGGAGGAAATTTTAAATCTTCTCTTCCCATTCATTCCCATTGTGAAGCATTGGTTTGAGGGATACAATTTAATGCCATATTTGGCTAAAATGCCATTTCTCACAATGAACCAACTACTTAAGTTATGATTTCTCATGACTAAAAAGTTAAAAATAGCTCTTACAAAGCCATGGTAATATTTCAAAAATAATGTAGCTTTGTATTTTCCAATGGGGGACCAAACAGAGCCATAACCTCTCCAATTTTCAGAAATGATAGGAATAAATTTTGATTTATAATCCTGATCCACTGAAGCAAGTGATATTTCAGATACTACACTTTCTCAAGCTCCAGAGGCCAAAAAAATCTCAATGTTCTTTCCATTAATCAAGACTGGTGCCATGAGAGGGTCAATGATTATTGAGCTATCTTCAAGGTTTCTTATGATCTCAGCATCTTCAACTGTATAGAAATAATTATTCTCAATGTCAATATTATTCAAATAATGAATATCTTCTTCCAGCATTGTAATTTCCTGGTGAGATTCATAAGGAATATTGCTGGCACAATCACTTGAAGTATCATCTAGTGCAACTGTGTCATCAGAATGTTCTTCTGTTTCTTCAACAAGATTTATTTTCTTGTCACAAAAATTAACTTTCTTCCAAGGCTTCTTCATTTAAAGCAAGTTTTTGTTGCATACTTTTAGGTGAAACAGGGGAAGAAGATTTACCAACTTTTTCTGGAGGTTTCTGTTGGTAATTGGAGGTCTTCTTGAATGAAGATCTAAGAGTGAACCTTTTAGAATCATAATTGTTGTTTAAAAGGATCTCATTACAAGTATAAATAAAAGAAGAAAGTTGTCTTGAGAACTCAGTCCTAGAAACTATTAAGTCTCTCAGAAACATAGGCAATTTATAGAGGATCCTGTCCTTCCATAATTCAAAGTCCATGTTTGGGTCCGTTTCCCTTGGAATCTTTACAAGTTTTATCAGGAACTCAAAAGGTTTTTCTGTAGATGAAGAGCTATATCTAGCTCCCTCATACTGCCTTTGTTGGGTTAACCTAAACTTTGAACCACCAAAATGTGTTTTACTCAATTTCTTCCAATCTTCCCAGGAGTAGTCATTTTTATCTAAAAGGACAGATTCATACCACATTAGGAAAACTTTGGAAAATTAAGAAATCAATTTAGACACAATTTCTTTATCTTCCAGTTTGTAAGAATTTTTCAGTCTATCAATTCTGAAAATAAATTTCTGCCAATCAGAGGAAGAATTTCCATCAAATGTTGGTTATTGGTCAAGTTTGGGCAAATTCTTTTGATTTGAGGAAATTTCCTTGTTAAATACTTGTTTCTGTGTAAGAAGAAGTTGTAGTTTCTCTAACTGAGCAGTAATATCATTTTTTCACCCTTCTGTAGGTGAACAGGGTGCATCATCAATTTTTGATTGAAACTCAGGAATATCTACAGGCATTTCTTGCACTAATTTTACTTCTGATGAACTTGTCTCAGGTAAAATTGGAGTAGCTTGTGCAACGGGCTCTTTCAAAGAAGTGGCAGAAATTTTTTGGTTAAGTAACAATGAGTTCAGCAGTTCTTCAATGTTTTTTATCATAGTATTCACTCTTGGAATACTGGATAATGTCTCATTGATAGTTGAAAAAAATAATGTATTCTTATTTTTCAGAGATGAATAATGGTCACTCAGTCTTTTCAAATTCAATTTATGTCCCTCTAGTTCCTGGAAAGAGATAGACACAGATTCTT
This sequence comes from Hemileia vastatrix, assembly GCA_030280995.1. Classification (NCBI taxonomy): domain Eukaryota; kingdom Fungi; phylum Basidiomycota; class Pucciniomycetes; order Pucciniales; family Zaghouaniaceae; genus Hemileia; species Hemileia vastatrix. The sequence continues at coordinate 9,071,093 of JASXTE010000013.1, forward strand.
TTAATTTGGGCAAAATATTATTTTTATTTTGCCACAAATCAACTTTTTTTTCATGAGTTAATTTGTAATTATACCAATCATTAGAAACACTGCTATTAACTTCTCACTGCTTGGTAATCTAGTTCAGTTAACAAACTATTAAATTTTTGAGTCAATTGTAGGTTTTTCTTTATTTTATTTTTTTTAGTAATAATATCTCTAAAATATTCATCATTAATAGTAGCTACATCAGGAGCATTTCTCAATAGAGAGACAGAGTAATTTTACAGAGTCTCATAAACTTTAGAATCAATTTTTTCATCTATAATAGCCATATCAGGGTTTATCATTGAAGTAGCAATCAGAACTAAGGGAGTATTTACATTAGAATATTGATTAATATGCCTAATAGAACCAGCCTCTACTGGTCTCAAGGTATCATTTCCCATTCCAGAACTACCTGAAGGAACTGAATCATTAACAAGAAATGGAACTTGAGACTCAATGGAGGGCTTTACCATGGTTTTGTCAAGACTTGGAAGTGATTGTTTTTCTTTCTTCTTCCCCCTTGGTAAGGGTGGAGTGGAGTCAGGTTGAATTGTTGTGGTCTGGATGGACCTGCCTCAGGAGCTTGTTGCATTCATTGAGCTTAGAGGGAGTCCCACTGTGTTTTGAGCCAGTTTCACTGCCATTTTAATACTTCCACCTTTTCCTGTTTATGAGGATCAAACTTTGAATGGGGTTTTTCTGCTTGTTGAGGCTTCCTCTTCTCTTGGAGAAAAGTCTCTACACTTTTTAGTTTTTCTTCTAGAAACTCTAACTTTGATTTTAGCCTGAGGGTCTCTGACTTCAACTCCTTGATTTGAGTTGACAGGTGGTTTACCTGCTGCTGTAAGGGCATATTTTTTATTTTGAAGTCTTTGGGAAGCGCTTCTGGGGGGATCACTTGGGGCTTTGAGTCCAGAGGAGTCTTCTCCTTTTTTATCTCTGCCTCCTGCATTTCTACATTATGTTTGGTTCAATAATTGATTAATTTGAGCAAGTTCATCAGTCAAAGGAGAACTTACAGAAGTCTCATCATAATCAACCAGGTAGCACTCCTCTTAATGGGTGGTAGAAACACTTAAATCAGTCATTTTTTGTATAACTTGAGCTGAGAGAAAAAGGAAATATTAATATTTAATCAGTTATTATTTAATTTGTTGAAAAAAATAAAAGATAAAATAAAAATAATTGAAGTATATGATAACTTACCAGGATTATTAATCAACTTAAATATTGAAAATATAATACTTATCAGGACCAAAAAATCAACTGAAACAATTATTACAATTTTTAATCAATCAAGTTAACTAACATATTAATATTTTATTACCAAGATTTAAATAAATCAACTGAAATAGTAAAATAATTTATTACTTATCAGGAAAAGGCATCAACTGAAATAATTAACAGAATTCTTAATCAAATAATAATTTATATATTGATATATAATTAACAGGATTAAGTATCAACTGAATATTTAATTTCCAGGACTATATGCCAACTGAAATAATTTAATATAATTTTAATCAATTAATTAATTTATATATTATTATTTTAATACCAGGACTAATTGTCATGTGAAGTAATAAAATAATATTTTAATTATCAGGACAAAATGTTGACTGAAATAATCAAAAAAAATATAATATAATTTATTAATGTAATTATATTACTTCTAGGACTAGGAACAAAGATGCTCTATCTTGGTCAACTAGGAAAAAAATATATTATATACCTGACACCTCCCCCTTTAATTTAGTAATTTAATACCAACTACAGAGTGCTGAGTAAAAAGATATATGTATATAATGAAATATTCAGAGTGAGACCTAAAAATAATGACCACTTTAGTCATTACAAATATATAGGAAAATTATGCTTATATAAACCTTAATTTTGGGGCAAGGTTTAATTCCCAGTCATGAAAAAAAAGTTAGTCATGTTTTAAATAATCTTATAGTACTAGCTATAGGCCTTGACCAAGAGAGTTGGAGTAAAACTGGAGAGAAAAACCCCTTTCCCTTTGAGAAAAACCAGGTGAGATTAATTTGCTTCAGCAAATTAGAATGTTACAATTCCCCCTTCCAAACAACTCCTTGAATGCTTTAAAATTTTAGACAGTAGTCAATAGCAGACCACTGAGAGCCAAAGAACCAGGAAACCTTAAATGTAGAGAAATCCACACCAGAAACCAAAGACACAGAGCACTGGTTTCACAAACACAGTAAAAATACTTGATGTAGGTTACAAAGCTACAACAGAGAAATCAGTTTCCAAAGTTACGTTAAATGAAGAACTAAAATTTCAACAAACACAGCCAATTGAAGCCAAAAAATAGTGAAAAATGAGTGAGAAACAATGATATAACTACCAGATGGTTGTATGATAATTAAAGTTGCCCCAAACTGGCTTATTCAGTATGTACATACAGACCACCTAAGATCCATGCACAGCAACTAGTTTGGTGCTTTTGAAAGCCAAATTGAATAAAACCCCTCTAGAAATGCTTCCCAGCCTTCCATAACCAAGGAAGGCGGACCTCCCTGAAGCCAAAAAACCTCAAAAAAACATTTAATAAAGCCCCAAATACTTAGAAAAATCCACCACAACTACAAAAACCCTTAAAACACAAAATTCAGCTATTTCAACCTTGTGACATAAAATATAGAGCCAAATTAGCTCTGCTTAATGGCACTAAGCACTTAACTCTAAGACTTAAGGTTAGACAGTAAATCACAAAAAACAAAATTAAACAGCTATCTTTTAAAAATGGAAATAGAGGAAACGACCCCTTAAAACTTGGAATATGAAAAATATTGTCACAACAAAAAACCAAGGCTATAAAATGGTAGTATCCACATACCCATAGTCCCAATATCCAATGAATAAAACCAAAAAACACCTAATTTATCAACCAATTTCAATTAAGACATACACAAACAGAAAATCAGCCCAAAAAATACCTCTTCCAATGTTGGAATACCACATCCTACCTCCAATCAAGAATTTCCCCATTCTTCTTCATCAGATCCACCATCTTCAGCTTTCTTTCAAAATCAGCCTCTGACATGGGCCCTTGCCAATACTGCATTGACAATAATCTGATCTCTGCCATCACACCACCAGCTCATCCATACAGAACCTCCTGTGATGTCTACCAACCCAGAAAGAAGACTTGCTACAGACCTGGTCCATTATCATCTTCAACTGCTTCACCTCCACCTCAACCTGGTCCATCTTCCACCAGCACCAAAAGATACAGGCCATCCATCCTGATACCCAGATTAGTCAACAAACTACACCCTTTAAAAAAGAGTGCCTAAACCACTACAGCAACCAATTCTACCATTCCTTGTCCATCTAATGGTAAACACTTTTATTAACTCCTTCTCATTTTTTGAAAAAAAAAACTGATGACTTCTCAGTTCCTCCATCTTCTGAAAGCAATGATGACAATGTAGGGTCCATTGAACCACCAACACCTAACTACTTGCCAACCATTAAGCCCAAGTTCCAATAACACTCCTCTGAACAAAAACACCTTCTACTAAGCTACTTCCTGTCAGCCTAAATATCCTTAGGACTGAGTATTTCTTATGCTTAAAATAAGATAAAATTAAGTAGATTAAGCTTATATCTTAAAAATAAGGTTAAAATAATAATATATATTATTTTATTATATATATATATAATTATTATTCTATTATATAACTTATAATAGTTTAAATAGCTTATACATGGCCTAATAATATTTATTAAGATGTTAATGGATTCATAATACACTTATCTTAAGTGATATGAAATAATTATTGACATACATAAGCTTATATGTATACATAAATCTCATATTCAGTGAAATATGTAGTATATTATGTATATTTAGGTATATAAGTGGGTTTTAGCCCCTTAATAGCCTATAACCTTTGTTTTTCTGCTTATTTTAGGTCATATGGACGAAATCAGTGGACTCACAACGCCTACAGAAGCATAGACACCTATATCAGGCACATACACCCAGTTTGGACAACTAAAATTACTTCCTTGGATGGTTATTCACGGATTTATGGGTTGGAAGGATGTTTCTGGGCTAATGTGGATGCTTGGGGATGTTATTGGGGGCTTGGACATTTTATTTGTTTCCTTTATATGCTTTTAGTTTCATTAAATCTCTTTTTGATTGTTTATTTTACCTGTTTCTTTATGGTATCCGCTTTAATCTGGATTTTCTATTTATGGTATGGATCAGTGTTATTATTAATTGTGATGGAGGGTCCTTACTGGACGTCTGGGTGTTGAAACTGCTTGAAGTGGACGCCATGGGGAGGTGATGGGCCCTCACAGTGCTGTAATTGCCGGGGATAGCAGTGACATCATCTGGATTGAAGGTCTGTGCACTCCAGTGGATTTGGGTATAAGTAAGGAGGGATTTTGACGGTTATTTATCATCATTCAATTACTACAACTCCAAAAAACACTCCTATACAATTATTAACCTTTAGAAATATATTATAAAGCCACTATAAATTGATTTTATCTTTATATAAGCTATAACTATATTTTATTCATCTATTTTCCACCACTAGCATGCACTTAAATCCAAGTATTGTGAGTTTGATTTGAGTATAACTATTTTATTAGTATTCCCCTGAGGTTTAATCACTAAATCATTTATAAATAAGTAGTAGGACCATAAATAAACACTATTATATCATACTTATATACTAGACTATACAGACACTTCCAATCCATTCCTACTAGAAATCAACAAGACCTTGAGAAAAGAAACACCTCATCCACCAGTTCAAGGCTAATGCTCAACACTTTGTTTCATCTCTTGATTATCTTCTGCCACTTGACTCTTGATCGAAATTTTAACTTAGAAATGAAAATTCTTGACCACTCTCCAGACTTCCTGAATTTAGCCAATCATAAGTAATTCCTCAGTTTACAGTCTTGTGGGACTCATCCTCAGTTTTAAGTTTTGTGGGACTAACTTCCCTCATTTTATAGTCTTGGGGGACTTAAAACCCTCAGTTTATAGTCTTGGGTGACTCAAAACCTAAATCACAAAGACAGAACCAGAGATCAAACCATTAAAGACCAAAGAAATAACCTAACATTCTAGAGTAACTTCTCTACAGAGCAGCCAGCTCATCATTTACCCCCACACTTGCCTTAACTCAATTCAGAGACTCCCCATTTGTATGCCCTCTTCCAGAATCACACCAACACCTCATTTTTAAATTATAGTCCTGAAGTATTCAACCATCAAAGCATCCTCAGTTTATAGTCTTGGGGGACTATACCATTTTTCAGGTTAAAGTCTTGATGGACTGTCCACAGTTTTCAGTTTAAAGTTTTGATGGACTTCCCACACTTTGCATAAAAAAAACCAATTTCATGCACAATACGCCGCAACCAACCTACTGAACTTCCACTTTCACTTCATCATCTACCCATCACTGATAAAAAATTTTCTTCTTATCTCTTTTCTCTTCATTTTTGTCTCATCACATATCATGGCTGGATCCCCAGACCCTCTTAGTAATTTTCCCACTATCTTTACAATGTTTAAAAAATAAGAGGAGAAGAAGAGAAAAGAAAGGAAAAATAATAATCAATAAACACCCAGTAATTTCCTTTGTTCCTTCCATATATCTTATCCCAGACTCTTTGTTAACAGATCAGCTAATTGATCCTTTGATGAAATCCGTTCAATTAAAATTTCTTTACAATGAACTTGCTTGTTAACAGAATAGAAATATCTGTCAACATGATGTCAGCATTCATCTGAGGGATTTTCTGTAGCTGCCACAATAGCTCCTTTATTATCGCAAAAAATCTTTGTCGGGCCATGACACAGGTCTACTTCTCTAAGAATTTTTAGCAACCAGAGAGCTTGACGGGTGGCATTTGACATTTCCATCAATTCCAAGTGAAGAGATGCTGTTTCCACACGGGATTTGAATGTGGAATGCTACAGTATGAGGCAGTTATTGATTAGGGGAATGTGACCCCCTGTAGCCCTAGAACATTTACCTCCCCATGTAGCATCACAGTATATTTTGGTCTTTGGTTTAAAATTTAGCATAGGGAATAAATGGAATTTCATGTGTCTGGTAAATTTCAAGTATTTCAGTAAATGATTTAGCGCTTCCCAATCTTCTTTACCTGTAATTGAGGTAAAACATGCCAGGAGTTTGACTGGGTACGCCAAATAGGGTCTGTATCCAGCTACCAAATAAGAGAAAGAACCAATAATAGATAAAAATTCAATTGGGTCAATAGGTTTATCTGCTCTATCTTTTAATGAATTTAATGAAATTCTAATTGTAAATGGAGAATAAGATGTTAAACCTGCTGCATTATTTTCATTGATTATTTTGTTGAAAATTCCTGGTTGATGAATGGTAAAGCCTTTATTGCATCTGGATATAAAAAGTCCAACAATTGATGTTAAGCCATCTGACCATTTTATTTTTAAGACTTAATTAATATCCTCTCCTAAGGACTTAAAAACTAGGTCACTTCTCCCAACTACTACTTCATCATCCACATGGATCCATAACATGCCTTGAATGCCTTCTTTTCCTAAAACATAGACACTTTCATCCTGATTGCTTGCTTTATAATCCAGGTTGATCAAAATACCGCTGATATGTTTCCACCAGAATCTAGCTGCCTGCTTGGTGACATACAATGCCTTATTAAGTCTACAAAAAAGATGTGTGTCAGTTTTTTCAAATTGCTAAGTCTGCTGTATGTAAATCTCCTCATCTATATTGCTGTGGAGGTACCTGGCGGTGACATCAAATGTCTTAATTGGCCAGTTGTACGTGGCTGAAAGAGTCAACATCAGCCTCAGAGATGCGAAAGTGGCTGTAGGCACAAAATTCTGGTTAAAATCAATTCCAGAGATTTTTTTGAAGCCTTGAGCTACATATCTGGCTTTATATTTAATTATCTTTCAGAATTCATCTCTTTTGAGTGTGAAAACCCATTGGGCACCAGTGACACAATTACTAGGAGGTAAAGGCACAATGTCCCAGACTTTCATTCTCAACATATTTTCTATTTCATCTCTACAATCTAAATTCCACTTATCTGCATCTTCCCATTTCATAGCCTGCTTATAAGTCCTGGGCAATCTGTCAGATTGGTCAAGAGCATTGTTGTCAATGTAGTCAACAAGTGTATCTTGAGAAGGGATAGTCTCTTCAGCTGAAAAGTCACCAAAATGTAAGGTATTAAGAATGAAAGATAAATTGGCCTTCTTTCGTTTTTCTTTAAGGGGATTGTTGAGGGATGGAGTATCAAATTCTGATCCTTCATCAATGAATTTTTCCATGGCTTACTAGACAAAAGAATTTGTATCAGGATTCCAAAAGATCCATCCTTTACCCTTGTCTAGAAAACTAACAACGCAACATCTGATTGCACAAGTTTGCATTCTTGTTTGCTTCTCAGTGGGGATATGAACATATGCCCACTTCCCAAAATATTTAATAGGTGTCAAATCAGCAATCCTATTGAAAATAAGCTGGTATGGCGCACTATTTTTGATGCGCACATTTGGTATTCTATTATGAAGGTAGGATGCCCAACAATATGCCAAGGTCTAAAAGGTTGGTGGGAGGTTTGAGGCAAGAAAGATGGTTCAAACTATTTCTCCAATGGTTTCGTTGAACTTTTCAGCCATTCCACTTTTTTTGTGATGGTATGGCATAGAATGTTCATGTAGGATACCGTGAGTGGAAAAAAATTCAGAGAATCTCTTGTTCATATACTCTTTTCTGTTGTCAGTACGCAAGATTTTTAATCACCTGTTAGTAAATTTTTCCAGACTATTCTTGAAATAGATGAAAGCCTTGAGAATATCTGATTTCATTTTTAAAATATAAACCTCACCATAAGTTGAAAACAACTCCCTAAAGGTAGAGACTTAAATTTCACCATCATTAGTTATATCTACCATTGTGCCAACTAAATTTGACACCACCAGATCCATCAAGTCATGATCCCTCTTCTTTTCAATGCAAGTGTTTTGCTGTTTGCTCTTTGAAAATGCACAAATGTTGCAATTAAATCTGCATGTTGGGATAAACTATGGGATACCAGTGCACAGGCCCATTTTCACTATCTGCCGTAGAACTCTAGTACTTGTGTGTCCTAGCTGTTGGTGAAAATCCATAAGTGAGTTCAGAACTGCTTTGGCATAAGGAATATTAGATATAGATGGAGGGACAAATGTTTCTGGCAACGTGGCTGAAGACAAAGAGTTAAGATATTTGATTTCAAATGGGTTAATGTCTAGTGTACAAGGATAGACTAGATTAGTTGTCCATTTACAATCAGAAGAAGATAAAAGAGCAATGAAGAGTATTTTTTGGTCTTTTTTAATTATAAAATCATGTTTGTTATTAAAAGTTAACGAGATATCATTTTGTAAGAATTTAAAAGGAGAAATAAGTCGAGACTTTACCTTGTAACAAAAGAACACATTTTTAATTCTAGCTAGTTCTTCTCCATATGCTTTAATTGTTATATCACCATATCCAGTAATAAAAGCATCAGCTAGGTCAGTTGTCATCTTTACTGAAATTGGTGTCTTCAAATTTTGAAAGTTAGAAAGAAGAAATACATCTCCTAACATGATGTGTCGCACTGGTATCAAAAATTTTCTTGGTGCCTTTGGCTTTCAAAACATTGAGCCATTCATCACTTCCTAGATCTAGTTCATTCAGGGAAGTTGTTAGGATGTTGAGTGCAGAGGTGTCAATTTCATTGAGTCTTACTTTGGACAAAAATGCTGAGGGTCTTTATTTTTTATCATGTAAGGATTGTTTTATTGTGACCAAAGCAGTTCTTGCTTTCTGTAGCTTGGCTTCTCTTCTTGACCACAACTCTGAGTTGAAGGCTGATCCATCCCCATTATATGGGCAGGATTTCGAAAAGTGTTTGTTTGAGCAACAAAAACGGCAGGAATAGTCAGGTGGTTTGTTTCCAGGTCTATAGCTATCCATTTTCCCTTTTTTGAAAGCAAGAGTGTCAATGTCATCATGTTCAATTGATGTCTCCAGGGCTGTTGATGGAGGAGTTTTTAACAGCATTCTGTAAGGCTGTGAGTACATTATTGAAAGAGGGTTGGGATATATCTTTCCTCAACTCAAAATGTTTCTTCAATTCACTTGATAAATGTGCATTTGACACAGGCAACAACAGTTGCAGTAAGACTGCACCAATTTTGTCATAACCCATTTTGAATCCCAATCACTTTAACACATTGAGAATTGATTTGATTGAGTCAGCATGGAGCATGGGATCAATAAAAGTTGTTGTCTTGATCTTAAAAAGGTCATTGAATAGAGCCATACAGAAAGTATGTGTAATTGTTTCAAATATGGACAACAGAACCTGATAGGCATGATAGCAAGTCGTACCAACATCAATAAATTTCTGAAGTTTTCCCAAAATTGTGAAATAAATTATATGCCAACACATCTCATCTTCACAAATGTCGGTTGGTGTTTTTAGAAAGCTCAAATTGGTGGTGTATTCAGTGGACTTGACATGATGTTGCATAAATAATGCAACACTTTTGTACCAGTTTTGCCAATTAGAACCTTTGCTTTTCAGTTTAGGTGTATGCTTGATCTGGGCCAAAATGTTTTCAATAAAGACACCACAGTATTTACCTTTATACTCGTGGATAAGATGTTCAGGTTCTGGTTGGGTAATCACGTTTGTGGATGGGAGGAGATGGAGGGAGACAGGAGATGTTGAAGAGGAGGAGGTTGTTGAGAGTCAGGAATTAGGATCAACTCATGCAGGGTCAAAGAATTGTTGGGTGGTACTACCACAAGTGGTCAATTGTAAAGGAGACATCAAGGTGGTTGCAATTGAACCTGAGAAGGAACGTGAACATCTACAATCCCTTATAGTTTGTTTGGAGATATGAGGTGGGATGTCTAAGTTTTTAAGTTCCCTAGCTAAGTGTGGTAGATTGTGTTGGATTTTAGGTGTGGGTTTGAAAGGGTCTAAATTGTTATGATTGGCAGGCATGAATTAAATGCCAGGGATAAGTTGTGCGTCAAGAATTAATTGGATGCTGGGGGGAGGCACTTTTAATAAGGGACTGGCTCGGGGCACACAAAAGAAATATTCTGGGAAATTACAAGATTGTGATTACTGCTAGTAAAAAATCAGGGACAGCCCATAACCTATAGTAGCAGTGTCAGCACTTTGTCTGGAGTGAACCCAAATAGATTGCATCACATACCTATGGTAGCAGTGTCAGCACTTCATCTGGAGTGAGCTGGAGTTAGTTGTGTTGGCTGCACCATAGGTTTTATACCAAAACTATGTACATAACATGTGATCACTAAGTATACCTTAATCTAACCATAATACTTACCATACAATGTGTGTGAAAGGCTTCTGACTGTCTGAATAGCAGACAGGTAGCAGGCTTTACCACCAATAATACTTACAAAATTACAAATATCCAGCCTGAAAATCTAGAAAGTAGCTAATAATCTTCCAAAAATAAACCCAAGAGAGCACCAGAAAATACCCAATAGATAGAAAATCACCCCCTTAATACAATAAAACCATTTCCAAATCCATAAAGACCATATTCCTCCATTAAAATCATAAATTCTTCAAAAGTGAACACATTTTCCAACAATAAATAAATCCATATTGAACTTAAAAAATAACCCTTTCTTGTTGATGAAAATATCCAAATAGATCCCATAAAACCCAAAATAATCCAAAATCCATAAAAAATTGACACCATAAGACCTACCCTTACTTGGAATGCCACATCATGCATTCCTTATCCACTAGCCCCTGGGCTAGTGCATAAGCATCTTCCGCAATTAATAATGTCTCATCTGGGAAAAAAGAAACCTGATCCCTAATTGTGGATCCCTTAACGTTGATACCCCCTATTTGGTTAATCAAGGGAAGAAAAGGGTATTGTGCAAAAGTGTGCATTACAACTGTACCAACAATTGTTTATGCACAAGTTGAATAACTTGTAAATAAGTTGAAGGCTTATATTAAAATAGAATCATCTGATGTTTTGAATATTTACAATTTTTAAATATATTTATACGTTTGAAACATTCCCAAATAAAATTTAGACAATATATCAAGAATTTATCATTATTTTTCGTCATTTTTTACTGCCATGCAGATAATCAAACCAAAATATGAATTTATTCACTGTTGAGACCACTAAAGTTGCATTATCTTTCAACTCTTGTGTTTATTAGTTCATTTAAGGTTTCATGTTCATTTTGTAATCTTTTTGTAATTAGCTTCGCTGTACTGATCATTTTTGCGCTTTTAAATTCCACTAGATCATTAAAGTCGTGATAAATAAGGTTGAGAATATGGAATTTTTGAATGACAGATTTGGGTAATAAAACTTGAATCGATTTGACAGCGGTGATATAGCAGATAAAAAATTTTTCAAAATACCTATCTGTAATCACTGAAATATCTTAGAGTAGATACTACAAAAAAGTAAATGAAAGAGGCACATACCTTTGCTCTTGCTAATATTATTAACAACATTTTCTGTTACAATGCTGAGTATGAAATTAAAGGATTCAACTTCCAGTAGATTGTTTAACATGAGCGTGCAAGTTTTCCATTCGTTCAGCAGACATTCAAATTTTACATCATTTGGAGAAATCATTTTTTGATTTTTCAAAGTTATGAGATGTCGAAGATCTTTCACAAAACTATCTAGAGCATGCTGTGGTTCAAAATTTTTTGCTGAGATTCTTTTTTTGAATTTCTTACTTAACATTAGGTCGAAAATAGCTTTACTTGACAAGTAAATGAGACACGTAAATGAGCTACTAATCATCATCCTGTGATCGCAAAACAATTCAACTTTTCACATGTCACAAACCTGATGAAAACCTTCCACCTAATATCCTATTATTCTCAATTCCACAAGATCTCACCAAGAATATTTGCTGCGCTCTATTAATTACAACCCCGTCCCCTCTTAACTCCTTGATGATACAATTTTTCAATTTACAGAGCTTGCTGACATAGGCATCCATGTTTTTTAAACTACTTAGAAAGGCCTTGTTCATTTTCGAATTGACAGAACTGATTTTAAGAATATCTGAGGTTGAAATCTCTAGAGTGATACACATACAAAAAATCAATCTTGTGAAAAAAAAGCAAGTCGTTATCTTACCAGCTATTTTACAAAGATGTTGTACAAAAATGATGGATTTTAAGAAACACTGAAAGAAATAAGGCACTGCACCCTTTTTGATGTGAGTATGATTCAAAAAATAAATAAAATTGATAAAAAGCACAGAATGATCGTCTTACCTCTTGCTTTACTAACCAACAGGTTAAGAAATGTGCACCTATTTGCATTCCCTGTCATTAGATTCTGCCAGACACTCACATGTGGCAAAGCCAATGTTTTTTGAAGCTTTTTGTGAATTTCTAAAATATTTAAAAGGGGTTCGTTACTTTCGGAACTCCGGTAGATTTCTTAAAATTTGATTTTTAAATCTGATTCACATTCACAAATTTATGTTTCTACTTTAACACAAAAGGACGTACCCGAATATCTCAGCATCAAGTAATTAGTTGGCCCTCCTTCAGAAAACCCCTTGTCAATAAAATGAATGCATATTCTATAGGCAGCAATTAAAGGTTTCATTTCTTCTGAATAGTGTGAAAACTTTTCCTGCATGGATATGTTCACGTTGATTCTCCGTGGTATCGCAGATTTTAAAAAGAATTCCTTTTCATCTTGCGGTGGCCAAGGAGTTTGTAGAAAAATATCCATGTATTGGCGGTCATAAGCTACTGAGTAGACTTTTTTCAGCAACTCTCTTTGAAAGTTCAATACATTATCTAAAGATTGATCTATATATTTTGGTTAGTTGAGTGGAAATAATGCGGAAAGCCAGGAGCTACAACGAATTGCAAAAATATCAAATTACCCTTTATCATTTGAAATGTTTTGGGATCTGGAGGAGGTGACTGTGTTTTCATGGTATCCTCAAACAAAGTGACTACTTGTAACAATGGTTCTATGAACTTTTGGGTGCTTGCATGATAAGTTAAAATGTGATGAAAAATGCCTCTCGCCTGTTGTATTTTTTCTTCCTCCATTCCACTATCATGGAGAAAACTTTCGTACCTTTTCAAATAGTGCTTCGTCGTTGAATAAGAAGATTCAATGCAAACTCACATTTTGAGGCTCGAAAAAACACATTACATTATATACTTACGGCGTTAGCTTCATCTTCGCTCTTCGGAATGGGCATCTCCTTGTCAATTTTGTGCTTGAAAATTGTAAGCTCGTATATGAGTGAATCAATGTTATCTACGATAAAAGTTTAGTGAATTAGGACTGCTTTTTTATTCGTTTCAATGTACTATTTACGCTTTTTAAATTCAATTTTCTTTGTAAACAAGCCTAAGATCTTTAGCTGTAAAGATTCATTTTTGAATGATGATTTTGAAAACTTTTCCATGTTCATTTGAAGATGATGGGTGGCCATGATTAGCTTTAAAACAGGTTCTCTGGTTTCGATAAATATTTTTTGGTTTTGCTTGTTCATAAGGGATAAGTACGGCTTCAATTGATTATTACTTGACCAGTTGTTAAATTGTTTGGTGAATGCATGTACCTCTAAATTTTGACGTTAGTGTTTTACGATAAGGTGGTTGGCTATATCCTTTTTTGCGATCACATACCCGTCCATGTCAATCCAGGAATGACCATCATTATCAAACCTTTTATTAACTGTTGCAATTCAGGACTCCAAATTGAATGTTCAGTGCTATCTATAGCAATTTAACCAAAACATTATTCGGTATAAGTCTACGATATATACAACAACAAAAAAGAAAAACGAGAAGCGAGTACCTGAAAAATGAATTGCTGCCATGAACTGCACGGTTTTTACGAGCTTTGCTACATCGCCTTTTATTTTTCTTACTTGCTTGGTATTAACTGCAAATCGTGGTTGATTCCCCCGTAAGGAAAATTTAACACGAACCAAATTCAAACATTTAAATATTTCTAAGTACAAGCTTATCAATAGAATCGGACACTCCTTACACTTTTCCTTTTTTAATTCAACAAGAACATCTTCTCTATTACCAAATGCTCCTTTTTCCTCAACGCTTTTAGGTTGCGCAACCGATTTCGTGATCGTTAAATTCATTGCTCTGGCAGTGGAAGACGAGACAAAATTATCTAAGTTTTCAGGGTTAGGAGCTCTGCACCTTGCAAGGAAGCATATTGTCATCAAACAATACAATAGTATCATCTTTTAAGTCAAGAAAACAGAGGTTGTTCAGAAGAAAAGTACAAATTCTACAGTTTTTTTTTAAAAAAAGAAATAGATGCTGAGCCTCGCATATATCAATTAATAGAAAACTGGTTTTCGGTTTTCTCAAGTTGAATGAGTGAAATACTGCTCAACGAAGAGTGGCAGTGCAAAAGTTTAGTGAAGACATCAATGATGAGAAGTAATTATAAACTTGTGGCAAAATCAAAATACGTAACACACGTAAGAGCATCTACCTCCGTGTCGGTAAATTGGTTCGGTATGCATATTTTACTGCATTTTGACGTGAACCTTAACCCTCGTTTCATTAAAGGCCTCTATTAGCTAGTGAAGTCAGCATGTACTGTAGCCTGTCAACTAAAGTTACTGAGCTCCTTTTGACCTCATTCGGTAATTCAATATTATGCCAGCCAATTCTTTTCACTCCACCTTGTAGCTGCTGAACACTTTCACGTTTCACTACTTATGGAAACAAAACATTTTTTATTTTAATTCACAACTGTTACAGCTATGTTTTTTAGTCTTGGTGCAGCTTTAAATTTTTTGGCCACTTGTTCACAGCAATTTTGGTAGGTTTTCCATGTCATCAGCTGTCATAAAAAAACTTGATTTAGCATCTACCTTGTGACATGTCACCACCAGAGCTGGCCCACCTCATCCCTCCAACCCAATCCCCCCCATCCACCCCATCCTCCCAATCAATTCCTGGTGAACAATTCCACCCTCCTATCAATCCTGGACACTCTCACCCCTCCAGTTCTTTTTTTTATTGGCCAATCACTTTTTCATTCTCTGGGTCTTCTTTTATAAACACTTATTTTGTAAGTTTCTATTTTTTTTTTCCCTTCATTTTTTTTCTTTCACTAATCTTTTTCTTTTTGTTTTCAGCATTCTCCCCCCTCCAGCTCTTTTTTTTATTGCTCGATCACTTTTTCTTTCTCTGGGTCTTTTTTTATAAACACTTATTTTGTAAGTTTCTATTTTTTTCCTTCATTTTTTTTCTTTCACTAATCTTTTTCTTTTTGTTTTCAGCATTCTCCCCCCTCCAGTTCTTTTTTTTATTGCTCAATCACTTTTTCTTTCTCTGGGTCTTTTTTTATAAACACTTATTTTGTAAGTTTCTATTTTTTTTCCTTCATTTTTTTTTCTTTCACTAATCTTTTTCTTTTTGTTTTCAGCATTCTCCCCCCTCCAGTTCTTTTTTTTAATTGCCCGATCACTTTTTCTTTCTTCAGGTCTTTTTTTATAAACACTTATTTTGTATGTTTCTATTTTTTTTTCCTTCATTTTTTTTCTTTCACTAATCTTTTTCTTTTTTTTTTCAGCATTCTCCCCCCTCCAGTTCTTATCCATCTGTTGATTTCATTTTGCCCCCTATGACCTCTCAAAATCCTTTCATAAATCCTCTGAGTCTTCCTCCAAGTTACTCTCTCTTGGAATTAAACAATATTGATCTGACAAACAACTCGGTAAACAGCTTGCCTTCTGTGCCTTCTAATTTATCCAACAATGATCATGAAGATGATTCTGTGAAAGCTCTGATAACTATAAATCTTGAGTTCATACTATTCATGAAGAAGAAGCAAGTCTCAGCTGCTTGCAAATCAAAGGCTACAAGTGAAGCTGGCCCCCCCATGCGCAAGATATGTTCTGAACAAGAAAAGTTAAGTTTTTTGTGGGATGTTGAAAACACAAGCCTAAGTGCCTTCAAGAGCTGTGCGATTCAAACTATCAGAGAAGATGAAAATAAATTGTTGGCTGCACACATTGAAATGGAGCAAAATTCTACATTCTGGGTTGGCATCATTTCAAGATCTGGTGAATTCTCTGCCCAAAAGAAAACTAAGTTGAAAAACGATGAAATTCTTAAAAAATACCTAAGTGTGGCGCAACTTGCTTTTCTTGACCGTCAAATCATTCTTCAGTTGGAGCAAATGGATCCCAAAGGTTCTCATGAGGTTTGTTTCTTTGTTTATTTATCATTTTTATTTCTTTAACTTAGTCTCTTTATTTATTTTTCCAAGAGACTTCAAGCATACCAGGATCTTGAAGCAAGTGTTTCACTCAACAGTATTGACAACATTTCTCCTTCAGCAACTCAGAGCATGCAAAGAGATGCAGGACATTATGAACATGTCAAATTACTATTGCAAGTCCATCATAAGAGGAGTGACATTACCAATGGCAAACTTGTTCACTGTTGTGTTAATCCAGCAAATCCTCAAGAGTACTTTATACTAACTTACGATATGGCCGAAATTTGGGTAAATGCTATGGTATGTGTCTTGATTTCATCACCTCACCTCAACATTCTAATTAATTTAGTAATTTATTTATTAATCTCTTTGAAGAAGAAAAATCCAAAAGAAGCCACCTACCTTGTGCCTCCCAAAGCCCCCCAATTTGCTTTCAAGATGGAAATTATTAAAAAAAGGGGTCATGGTTCTAAAGAAGTTCAAGTTTCCTCCTCTCCTGACCAGCTTCCAGCCAGCAATTCTTCAGTCTCTATTCCTTCATCTGACCTGTGTGAGCTTGAAAATGAATCTCCAATGAGTCGCTTCAAAGATTTTTTTTGTAAATCCAAAGTTGATGCAAATAATGTCAAGCTCCAGGAAGCTATTCAAAAATTAGGTTTGTCAAATTGGAGTCATTTTCAAGACTATACAGTTGGTGAATTGATTGAAGCTGGTGCTCCAGATGCCCTTGCAAGGGCTTGTATTTGCACATGCAATACTTACAAAGCACATCTTAAAGAGTCTCTTAAGTAGAATAAGAAGCATAAGCACAGTGTTGGTGCAGCTTGAGGGAATTTGAATGATATATTTAATTGTTTTTTTCATTTAAAAAGCAGACTTATTATAAAATTATATAAAAAATGGTAAGAAAAGAATTATTGTTGAACTTGAATTTCTCTAAGTTGAATGTGGCATGTCAAAATTTTGAACAATTCCTAAGATTTTTTTTTCTAAGAAAAATAAGTTTCAATGAAATTTTTTTCTATTTCATCAATAACCATGCAATATGGGGGGCGGACTTGCTAGCGAGTCCGCAACTTGAAGTCAGATGGAAATAAGATGGAACTCAGACTGAAGTAATACTGAACTTTCACTTGAAGTATCACACAAATAATAATGGATATATAATGAAAACATAGTGAAAGTGTGAGGATAACTGAATGGAAGCCAGAAAAAATCATTCCATGAGTCTACTCAATTCAAAGCATTTTTTGAAGCAACTTATTTAAATAATACTTTATTAAATTAAGTTGATCAATAAAAATTGATTGACAATATTTCAATTCTTAAATACAATAAGTTTATTAAAAAACTTCAGATTACATATAAAAAAAATCAGTGACTTTTTCTATTACTTACAACTGTTTTTACAGAATTGAAAACTATGTTTCAGCTAATATTTTATGGAAGTGAACTCTGTTCTTTGCCCAAAGAACAGAGTTCGTCCTCCTATTTTCACACTCTGTTTGCACCAATCTCCATCCCTTTCAATTCTATCAACACATGCTTGTCTTCCCTCCCCGTGCCTTTTTCTATAATCCCAGCCCCATTATATGCCATCCTCTTTTGATCCCCATTTCACCCCTCTCAACCTCTCCCAGACCCTTTTCTTCATTTAAAATGCCTCAGAACCCTTAATCTTCCCTTCCAACTCTTTCCCAACCTTTTCGCTACCCCATATACCCTTCCTCACCCCTCTCTCCAGCCTTTCCAACCCTTGTAGCCCCATTCGTGTTCACATGAGCTTCAAGGTGTGTTCAAAGTAAATTCAATACTTCTTCATGTTGGTTTTATCACTTCCTCAATGTGTGCTCAAAAAGATATGAATTAGGGTTCAAGGTTGTGGACTTGGTAGAAAGTCTGCCCCCCATATTGCGTGGTGAATGTGCCAAAATTATTTCTAAGTTCCTCTTTCTCAGCTAGAAAAAAACTAAAAGTAAAATTTTATTTCATTGCAACATTTTCATTAAATTATTTCTAGCTTGCCTTTTTGGTGGCAAAAATTAAAATCATAATTTATTAAATCTGTAATTTATGATGTCTACATCAAATTACATATATTCAAAAGCTATCTATTGAACATATCCACTAGCTTTGAAACATGAGAACATCAAATCTAAGGTGAAAAATATTTTGACCCATATGTTTAATATTTCATCATCATCTGCTCCTCCATTCATAACTTGATGAAAACGTAACCTGCTCTTCGAAACACCAAAGCATTTTTCTATGGGGTTACGGTCTGGTGAATATGCAGGAAGATACAGCAATTTACAGCCCTTTTTTTCTATTATCTCACTGACATGTCCTCCATGGTGAATTGAAGCATTGTCCATTAAAATGACACTACAAGGCTCAGGAAAAGGATTCATCATCGGAATCTAAGAAATAAAAATTATAGTTCTACATGATAAAAATACAAAACAGAAGAGCTTACCAGAATGTTCTCAAGGTAATATTCTATATCAAATTGACAAACAGTTTCTAGTTGGGTAGTTGTTGCAACTAAACCAGAAAATGAAATTGCAGGGATGATTGTAAATCGTTGAGAAGCCCTAAAATGAGGACAACACTTTTTTCGTGTTCTTACTTTAGACCAGCCCTTGCCTCATTGAACTTCATCAAACGAGATTCCAGACTCATCTGTTTTTTAAATTGGAGTATCAATAGAGAGAAATTTAACATATGAATTTACTATGATTACTTACCAGTGAAAACTAGCATATTGGGATTATATTGGCAAACATTTGACATATAGCTAATACGCTGGTCATAATCTTGCCTTGGGTCAACTTTTTTGGTAGTTTTCTTGCTCATATGGAGGCGTATAACTAGCTCATTATGTATAGTAGATAGACATACCTCCAAATCATAAATTTCACGCAAAGCCTTTTGCAATTCTATTTGGTATTTGGTCGGATCAGTTTCAAGCAATTCTTGAAGGAACTCCCGTTGTTCATCATCAAGCTTGAATGGTTGGCCATGTTTGAGGTAAGTTGATGGGTCAGTAACCACAGCTCTTGTGCTGTGGTAGAGCTTCAACCAACGATATAGAGAGTTTTGATGAATTTTTGAGGCATTTTTTAAATTTATTACAGATAAGCTTTCCCCATCAATAGCGGCATTGACAGCCTTGACCTTCAATTAGGGGTCGTACTTAATGAACACCATGGATGGAGGTTTATTTGAGAGGAAAGAACACTGAAAACCAAAAGAAAAAGATTAGCGAAAGAAAAACAATGAAGGAAAAAAAAATAGAAACTTACAAAATAAGTGTTTTTAAAAAAAACCCACAGAAAGAAAAAGTGATCAGGCAATAAAATAAGAACTGGAGGGGGGAGAATGCTAAAAACAAAAAGAAAAGGATTAGTGAAAGAAAAAAAACGATGGAAAAAAAATAGAAACTTACAAAATAAGTGTTTATAAAAAAAGACCTGGAGAAAGAAAAAGTGATCGGGCGATAAAAAAAAAGAACTGGAGGGGGGATTATTCTGAAAAGGAAAAGAAAAAAAACAAAGGAAAAAAAAATAGAAACTTACAAAATAAGTGTTTATAAAAGAAGACCTGGAGAATGAAAAAGTGATTTGCCAATAAAAAAAAGAACTGGAGGGGTGAGAGTGTCCAGGATTGATAGGAGGGTGGAATCGTTCTCCAGGAATTGATTGGGAGGATGGGGTGGATGGGGGGGATTGGGTTGGAGGGATGGGGTGGGCCAGCTCTGGTGGTGACATGTCACAAGGTAGATGCTAAATCAATTTTTTTTTTGACAGCTGATGACATGGAAAACCTAGCAAAATTGCTGTGAACAAGTGGCCAAAAAATTTACAGCTGCACCAAGACTAAATAACATAGCTGTACTACACAACACTTCCTATTAACACAATCTCCCATTTGGCACCTCGCCCTACAACCCCCAAATCCATGTAATGTGATCAACTTGTCTGATCCAACAAAAAAGCAATCCCCTAATCGGAACCACCAAGTGTTAGGGTGTTACCATACTATGTACTTAGCTAGTCACCCATCAGTATATAGTGTAGCTTCTGAGTGTACCAGAGATCTTTTCCTAGTCCTGAAAGGCATCAGTCTCCACACCAAGAAGCCCTGTACAATTAAATCTTCTTCCATTGTGAGAAATTTGTCAATTATGATTTTTTCCATCTGAAAAGTTGAGGAGAGTGAAATGAGTAGCGAAAATGTGAGAAGGAAAACAGTAGAGTTTACCAAATGAGCAACTCAACACGAGGGTATGGAAATTTACCCAACTCGTTTTTGCTAACTGAATCTGCATACGAGGGTGTCAAACCCCATTTCAGTAACAATTGACACAGCAATTATGCAATTATCTACTGAAATTTTACTGCAACAGAGGTAGATGCTCTAAGAAAGCAGAATAGAACTTTATTTTGAAGTAGGTGCCAAGGTGCAACATTTTTTTTTATTTTTACTTTATACAATCTCACCCAACAAGCACTTCCACTCATGTTTGTTACACCACATGGAGTAACAAATGCGTAATTGTAACATAACGGTTGTGTAACAAGTAGGTAATGAATGTTTTTACACTTAGGGGGGACTTAAAGGGAATATACCCCTACTTAAATGTGAAGAGAATAGTTACGCAACTGTTACATTACCATTACGCATTTGTTAAGCCGTGTGGCGTAACAAAAATGGGTGGAAGTTAAGGGGCATGAAGGAATTGGCAAACATATGTATATACAACTGGGTGCCCACATGAGAGTAAGAAACTGGGCAATGAACAGATACTATGATGATAGGGAACTAAAAATTGGTAAACTAGTTGGGTACGTGTGAGCTCAAACAACTGTTTGAAAGTTATTAGCGGGGCAAATTTGCCTCTCAACTTCCGGATAGAGTCAGGGCTACGGGGGATAAGGAGGAGGGATTTGTAATGTGACATTAGGAAATATTTAAACAAGGCAAAAGAAGGAGGAGGGGTGGAGAAGAGGGTGGCAGAGATGGTGAGGTGTGAAATGGGGTAGGAACCATTGGCAAGTGAATCCACCATCTCGTTACACAGGATACCGTAGTTCCCCTAACACCACTGAAGGGCAATAAAGATTTGTGGATTAATTTTTCTGAGCTGAACAATTTCATGGACAATGGAGTAGTAAGTAAAGGTGTTGGATGTAAATAGGAGGATATGATGAGAGGTATTTGATAGTTGCTTGGTTGTGTACTAGGAGAGTGAGGGATTTTGTGTGAGGGTTTATGTGGGTTAGAGCATGTACTATTGTTGAAATATCTTTGTTATGTCATTGGGAATATGTACTTAGTTATTTCTGTTGATATATAGTCTGTAGTCGCGTTGTCCCCTGTTCTCCAGTTCTTTCCGGAGTTTTACAGGCTGACACCTTGCTACAGGTAAAGGAATGGAGTTTGATTCTTTCAGGAGTTCTACAGGCTGACACTGTGCTACAGGTTATGGGCTCTACCTGCAGGCACTGAAACATTAGATGTAAAAAACTCCACAATGTTAGCAACACTAGGAGCGTTAGTAACAGAAAGACCCCCAGTGTATGTCTGAAAAAGATTCATCTAATTCTCATGCTGGTAAAACAAAAACTACATAAATCACTTGCTCCATCTCCAACCAAGAGCTAAAAAGTATTTGTATTGACTGTCAGCTGGCAGATTCCACTGGACTACCCACTGACAATATTATAAATCATTATCAAAAATAACTTGACAAATAAAATAACAGAAAAATCATGATATAGTATTTATAATAATAAAAAATTATTATTATATAAAATAAAAAATAAAAATAGTAGAATTATTTCTAGAAAGGGATAGAGTGTGGGAAGAATCTGCTATGTCCAATTAAAACTCAATACAAGAAAATAGTTAAAATAAATATCCACAAATATCCTTGGACAACTTAACCCCATAGAGCGCCAAACCATGCTGGATATCAATCTCTAGTCAACAACAGGGCACCTCAGGATTATGGACAATGTTACTTGTACCCCTTAGATCTAATTTCTGGACCACCAATGGACCACTCATGGCGCTTTTACAGGACTTTGTTGGATACATTTAATTATTTATCTTATAATTAGTAAAATAACTTTTTTTTCTCAGTTTTATCCATTCCTTTGATCTTATATTCCTTTTACCTTTTATTCTTTTTAATTTATTTCCTTTTATTTCTTTCCCTTACAAACTATATCTATAAAAAATCTGTGATCCCTTATCAGTCACATTAAAATAAAAATATAGCTTAAAAATATTTAATACCTCATTATTACTATGTTTTTTGTGGCGCTTCTGAGCCCTTTATACAAAAATAACTGGCTAGAAAAATCAATATACATCTTTTTTTCTTATAAGTCATTTATCTGAGGCTATTTTCACTTTATCTTATCTTAAATCTTGGTTTCTCAACATTTATTACTGTTTCACTTCCATTTATCTCATTTTCTCTCCTTTTTAGCTCCGTGTGTGTCTCAGGCTTGAGAAAAGTTGTAAGCACATGGTGTGGGAGGCCAAAAAGGCTCTTGACTCGACTCATCCTGAGTAAGACTGAGGAATATGCAGTTTCCACAGCCTGAGGAACTGTTGGTACACCGCATACAGGGGGGGTCTGAAAGCCAGATAGTAGAGTCAAGGGCTTGGAGGCCTCTAATGCGCTGTGGGGCAGGTAAAGTTGAATTTTTACTATATATATAGCTTGTTTCTGTCAAGTAAAAAGAAATCTTTTTATCCTCATAAAAATAATTGCTAAGTTTCCACTTTCCAAAATAACTGCAGTAGAAAATAACCTTACCTCTTGGATATAAAGTAAGTCTTATTGTTTAAACTTTTATTCGTCATTTTTGCCTCTTAATAAATAATTATTATAGTGTTATTGGGTTGAGTTCTCACTCTCTATAATTGTTAAATTGTGGTTTTAATTTATTTTTTAGTATTACAGTTTGTTATCATCATTAAGAAAAATTACAACATCATAATCTTTTATAACTTTTGTTATAGCTATCAGGTTGATTCCTTATCTGTTTCTTAACTCGCTTATTTTATTAAAATTGCTAGTTATTAGTTACATTGTGATAGTCCAGTAGTTATAATTTAGAGTCAGATTGTTTTTGTAGTGTTTCTCTGTTGTGTGGTGCATATAAATTTGTACACCTCAGCAAAACCCCCGCTGATCCAAGGCTCATCACCCTGTTTCAGTGAGAAGAGCAGTTGGTATTCATTTCTCACTGTTCTTTTTAGTCTGAGCTACTCTCAATAGCCTTGACTGCAGCTCCCTTAACAGCTATATCTCAGAGAGCTGTGTGGGGAAATTGATACTACAGATACTGTAGTATTAATTCATATCTTTTCTCAGACTCTCACCAGTTAAAGTGCATGTGAAGGCTGTATACTACAGAGACTAGTAGACCTAGCCACATCTATATATCTATATATATATTCGTTCCAATCCAATTGCACACTATTTTTGTTGTGTGAACTAGTCAGTCCCCACAGAGACTTGTGAGGAGCTGACATTGACCCCCTTGTTCCCCAAACTTAATCCTCTACCTCATGCACCACTTGCACACAACCTAACATATCTACCACACCTGCCCCTACTATTACCCCCATACCAGATACACTTCCCACCTTGTATACTCCTAATAACCCCAAAGAGACACTGGTGACTCCCACACCCAATAACCCTACGCCATCCATACCCCCATCCACCAAAACAAAGGCAAACTCTCCTATTCACATCTACCCTACTGACCTCACCCCTATAACCCCTAATCCCAACAATGTTATCATAACCCTTACTCTGATCAACAATATTAGAGCATCCCCAGCCATGTCAGTAAAGTGGTTTGGTATGCATATTTTACTGACTTATTCCCCAATCATTGCTCAATTAAACTCTAGTAACTAATTTATTCTGTAGTCATATAATCAAATGAGCAGAGTTTCTTGCGTAGATTCTGTAATCACCAAAATCTCAAGCCATTTTTTTTGTACTCAACCATTACCTACTGAAGCCAGATGTGCCTCATTGATTACTTATCTGTTTTTTCACCCTCACTTCACACAACAATAGCCACTACTATTCATTAAATTACTACTTATATTTGTATTACACACTTCAGCCATACCTTCTGAACTATAATAGATAAATAAAAGTTATTTATGTCAACTGAGTCTACGAAGAAAAGGTCTCCTAATTGGCACCCCCAAGAAGAAGAAGAACAACTTGCTTTGTTATGGATAAGCATCAGCAAGCAACCCGAGTGCTCCACATACCAAGCTGGAAAGACATTTTACAAAAAGATAGAAGCACTCTTTAATCAATTCAGAAAACTAAACTACCGTGATTGGGAACAGATTTGAATTTGTTGAATTGTTTGTATTTACAAAAAAATATGAATTTAACTAATTAAATTTATTTCTAACATTCTACTCTAGATGGCAAGCAGTAAACACAGAAACTCTTAAATTTAGTGCAATATACAACTCAATTGAATGAAATCTGCCTAGTGGCTCTTCCCCGACTGACTGGTTAAAAACAACACTCTCAATTTTTCATGATCAGAACAAAACTTCTTTTAAATGTCTAGTTGCATGGGCAAAATTGAGATACAAACCAAAGTGGAGACCTGATACCACCAAACCCACTTCTACTAACTCAGTTGATCTCACCTCTAGCCATACAAGCAGAGTTGAGAACCTGACCAGTGGAGCTGATAGTTTTTACCCATCATTTTCTCATTCTACACATCTCATTGGAATAAAGGCTTCTAAATGACAATGATTAAGTGAAAGCACCTCAGAAGATTCAAAGTCTCTATTGGCAGAAAAATACAGTAATCTTGCTGAAAGATGTGCCTCAACCATGGAGAACAGAAACAGTTTATTTGAAAAAACAAATCATCTTACCAAGTAAAGAATCTTGATAGAGAAAAAGAAACTTGATAATGATATGAGATTGAATGATATAAAGTTACTTATCATGAAAGAAAAGGATTGTGAAACCAATGGTGATTTAGCTGTTTTAAAAAAGATGAAGGCAGATTTAATGAAAAGATGGATAGGTGATTAACAGTTTTGAGACATATTTAAAATTCAGTAACTAGATAATAATATTTTAAGTAAAATTTATTTGGTCAGTAACTACAAATCACATTTTAATATTGAGAGACAATGATATGTGGATCAGTTTGAGGAGCTATAGGGAGAATGGGATATGATAATAGATGATACAATTTGTAATAATTAGTGTTTAATAAATCCTTGATATTAAGAAATGAGAGTTATAAATCTTTTTATTTAATATACATTATTTATTACACATATAAAATTATATAAGCAACAAAAATTATTATTAGCTAACTACTTATTACCTTTTGATATTTAGAGAAAATAATATACAGATCTGTTTGAGGGGCTATAGTATATGGAAAATTGGGTTATATAATAGATGATATATTTCAAAGTTAGTGGGACCAAAAAATTGGGAGAATGGCTCAACTTATATGTCAAGGAGTCCTAATGGTCTAGATGATTTTACGGCGGTCCAAATGGCAGTGAAGATGGATGACTCAATGATTTCAAAGCAAGTATGTAGATTCTATCTTTGTATTTAATTACTCAAATAAAAGGTATAGGGATAAGATTATTATTACTTACAATTTTTAGATTTATGCAAATGTAAGTACTTAAACAGTAGTTGTCAGCCAGGATACTAGACTTACCCAGTAAAATAATTAATTTCTCACTGGGATGAAGCCACACCTTATATTTCTTATGATATTATTAATTATATTATATTTACTTTATTATTACTAGCAATGAACTAACTAATCACAATAAGTAAATTTAGTAAATATTTAAAATTAATAATAATGTCCCTCATATTTTTATTCCCTAACACCGTTCTCAATAACAGGTTGGAAGAGAAATAAAAATATATTAATACTAAATTTTAAGAATTTGAATTTCTTTATTTACAAAAAGATTAAAATTCTATTAATACAAAGAATTAATTCAAATTATTAGTGGGTGTCAGTTCTGGAAAATTCGCACTTAACTTATGTGCGGATTTCAAACCAAATCAGCACTTAACTTTTGAAAAAAAGTTACATATTTCAAAAATGGGTGTCAGTTCTGACCTCGAATCAGCACTTTTTTTGTGATTTTTTTTTCAAAACCACATGTTGGCCACATCATCCCTTTCTTTCTCATACCATCCCTATCACATGTGATACACTGACCTTCCTTGCTACCTACCCATCAATCTTCAGCACACACCCCTTCCTGACATTTTCAACATTTTGACCAGGCATGTTTACATTCTTTTTTACTTATTTCTTCTACCTCTTAATATTTTTTCTTGTTATGTGCCAGTTTCATAATGCTTCCCAGACATTCCAAATCTCATAAGGTAACTCAAAAATCTGCTTTGTCACAAAAGTCTCCTCGTAAAGCAAGCCCTACACCTGAAAAATCAAAGTCAGGTTCAGGTCAGCTTAAAAAGGATAATTATCTCATCATAATCAACTTCCTTAAAATAAAAACAAATTTTGAAGCATGTTTTGGATGTCCACCTTCTTCAAAGGTTAATGGCTACTTATTAATGGCCAATGAAGTAAGGAAGAAAACAAGGGGGAGAATCGATATCAATCCTAAACAAATGAAGGAGAGATTTTAAAGTTACCAATCACAATATAAAAAGGCTCATCATGCTGCAAATGAAACTGGCTTTGGTATTGACAATGATGATTTGGAGATTGGAATAACTACTGTTTCCAAAAATCTCAATGTCATGTGTCCTTTCTATGAGGAAATGGATAATCTTTTTGACTCCCAAGTTGATGTAAACACTTGGTTTCTACACAATACTACTAAGGATATACCCTCTGGATCCAAACCTTCCTATAATCCTCCCGACACACCTTTACTTGAAGGAGATCAATCCCCTCCACTTTCTAACCATAGTTCAGCTGAAGATGATCCCGACTATCAAGCAGAACAATTATATTGCAGCAGATCTGAATCCTCAGAGGCACAAAATTTAAATGTATGTTTACTTTTTGTTTTTTCTTCAATTCTTCTCTGAATTTCTCTTTCATTCTAGTCTCCTCCTACTAAAACTCAATCTCCATTAAATAATCTCGATTCTGGAAATGTGAATCCCACTTTAGAAGCTGCTTTAGATGAACTTCCTGAAGCCTCTTGCTCAAGCTCCAAACTAAAGCGTCAAGCCTCAACTTCAATGAACTTGAACCATCTATTAAAACATGGTAATACTTCAACAAGCTCATTTGGCTCCCTTGAGGATTATTTTGAAAAAAAAGATATAAGTAAGATTTGTTTAATATATATCTTAATCATCAACTCATTTATTTATTTATTTAATTTTAATTTTCTCAGCAAAATCAACTATTGCAAAAAATGCCCTTGACTTTGAGAAGATGAATTTTGATCATATGCTAAGGAAAGATCAGCAAGCCTTAGATTTGGAAGAAAAAAAATTTGAGGCAGAGCAGATGGAAAGAGTAAATGACCGTCAATTTCAAAGAGAAATGGCTACTTGTGAATTGGAAAAACAAGAGAGTTTAAAAAAAAGATTTCATTATGGAATGTGTAAAAAATGGCCAATCTTATGAGGACATTAAAAAATTACTTGACCTTTTCAATTGATAAATTGTTTTTCTAGTTAATTTAATTTTGTTTGATTTCTTTTTGGTAATATTCTCTTATATGCTGACTTATAAAAGGTCTTGAATATAGTACGTTATTTTTGACAAATTTTTGAAAATATCATACAATTTTTCTATCTTTACATTCAAGTCAATAAGTTTGCTTATACTTTTATTTTGAAAAAAATTTGAAAATATAATAAAAATTTTCTATCTTTACTTTCAATTCAATAAGTTTGCTTATCTAAATACTTCTAAGTCAATAAAATTCAATATCTCTTTTGAAAATTTGGCAATACCTCCCCTTGAATTTTATTGAAACAAGGGGTGGGTACCACCAAATTTTTCTAAGTCATCAATTTCACATGTCAGATTTAAAAAATTAGCAATACCCTCCCCTGCATTTTATTGAAACAAGCACAACGGGAAATTTAGGGGTGAATTGCTAGCAATCCCCTCTCTTGAAATTTAGAGTGTCCCTTAAATATGCCAGGTTTATGAATACTTTATAAACATAAGTAAATTAGAGTTAGATTTACATTTATTCTCAGATTGATTATAGACAGAATATCAACTGATTCCAAATTATGCACAAGTTGATCCTCCAGAACTTGATTTTGGTCCTCTGATGAGAACAAATTGAGCACAAATTGATCTAACCTAAGCTTATGCATATATAATTATTCAGGATACTTGCTCTATTAAATTTGATAATAAAAAAAATATTGATGAATTTATATGAAAAAAATTATTATGTAAGATATTAAATTATAAATTTAGTCATCATAAGAGGGCACGTCATAGAACTTAATTATACTATGTGACACCTTAATACTGTATCACGCAGTTTGAAACATTTAAAACAAAATGTGTCATAATGGGCAATGAAATAGCTTGGACAGACTCTTTCAAAATTAATACTGACCATAATACACAAGTATGAAACCTTGGCATCTATCCAATAAAAGATTTTCCTTCTGATAAATGGATTTTTCTCAGTTACTACCTGCTAAAAAGTGTCCTTCTGTGGTTTGTCTGACCTTCAGGGGGGTAATTTGGCCACATCACACTACTTCTATTTCCATGATTGACCAAAACATCATCCTCATTCCCATCTAAAGAGTTGATCTCATCTGACTGTGGCTGATCAAAGGGGTCCACTACAAGTTTAGCCAAAATTTTGGTGAACACTTTTTTGATGGATAGTGACTAACTGGTGCTTTCCAAAATTGTCCACCTCAAGTTAGGATAAACTTCAGGAGGATAAATTTATTATGAATACCAAATTAACTGAAGAATACTTTTTCCCTAGCTACTCTGCATCACAAAAGTGTCCAACTGAGGTTTAGCCATATTTCAGGTAGACACTTTTGGAAAGGCACAGTCTGATGGGTTTAATATCTATATATGGCAATAAGTATCAGTTTTTTATCAACATGGAGCTAGAATTAATTTAATATGGCCAAAGTTTCCACCTGAAGTTTGGCCAAAATACAGGTGGAAATTTTAATGAGGATTACTTGATGAAATGAAGAAGACTTGCAATTACTTTCCATCATAAAATTTTCAAACTTAAGTTTATCAAAAATTGTGGTGACGCTTTTGTCAGATCCAGTCATATGGGAGCAACTCTCTATATGGCAATGAGAATCAATTTTTAGTCAATCATGGCATTAGAAGTAATTTTATATGGAAAAAATTTCCACCTGATGTTTGCCAAAAATAAGTTGGAAATGTTTATGAGGAATACTAGATTAACTAAAGAAGACTTGCACCCTACTACTTTCCATCATAAAAGTGTCCACCAGAAGAATTCTCAAACTTGTGGTTGACACCTTTGGCCTGGTCCAGCCATATGGGATCAATTCTGCATATGGAAATGAGGATTTAATTTGGTCAATCATGGTACTAGAAGTAATTTTGTCAGCCTGTATATCTCCAGGACTGAGTAAAAAGTAATTATAAGTTATGTTAAACACATGAACTATACATGGGAATAATAAATAAGAGTACACAAATAGTATACATAAGTAAAATTATGATAATACACAAAAAAATGCCATTATAACACCTTATATACACGCATATATCCACCTTTTATAGGTCTTATGTACTTAATATTAAGTTGGAATATGTTAGGGTAATCTTAAGAACCTTAATTATAAGGCTACATAATTTTTAAGTACACTTAAAGCTGTTATATTCATTGTTTTATGCAAAAAACAAGAAATGCGCTTTATTTCACTTAAAAGTTGACTATATGCACGATAAAATTGAGAATATCAAAATTGCGCTTTGACAGATCAATTGGGCTCATTTAGAACTATTGATTTGGCTATTTAAATGCATAAAAATAACACTTTTCAAATTTGGTGTTTTTTATGCCAGAAATGGCTTCTGTGTACTGGCCACATACTGCCTGCTTTTTTCCCGTGTGAATAGCTTCATTTTTAGCAAATTTAGCTTTTTCACACTATAATTACCCCACATTCTACGCCCACTGTGGGGAAACACACTAAAATAGGCGACAGGTGCTTATTTAGTGTCCTAGCTTAATTAATAATGCATTGACCTTGTTTATATGCACTAATTTCATTAATAACCTCACTCTTGGCACTTTATTTCATCACCATGCTTAAATTCGCCTAATTTTAGTCAAGGATTTACCCGTGCAAGCGCCTGCCAAGAACTGCATGTAGTTACCCCACATCTCACGCTCTTTTTTAAGTTTTTGGGTGGTTTCTCAGTCAATTTTGGTTATTTTTGAATGGGAATTTCACGTAGTATAATGTCAGGATTATCCCCATTATTTCTACAGTAAATCCCCCTTATTATTAAGCTATTATTAACCTTAAAAAAAGTCTCCTTTAGTCTTTAATATTATTGTTTTATACGCATATACTCTCTTTTTGTCTTTTTCTTTAATTTTGATGGATTTCCCTTATTATTCTAGGATTTTGGCGGTTGTTACTCTTCTAATTATGTCTTGGGTTACTTGGAATGTTGATGGGAATGTCTATTAGTTGTTTAGAGGCGTCATTAACTGTGTATTTGGTGGTATATTAAGGGAATAATTGGGGAACTCAGTGTGTATAAAAGGAGGGGGTTTTTGGGTTGTATTTCTTCATTCTTTATCATTACAATTTAACCAATATAACCAAATAAATTACAATACATATCAATTAGTACTTTTATAAGACTTTTGAATAGTATCTGAATTTATATAATCTATTTTTCTACCAACTATAAAGATTGTAAGCCACATATAAGAATAGTGAGAATTATATTACTGAGACCTTTATATTTGATTTTATTATACACTTTAGTGGATTAAAACTACAGTATTCATATAGGACCATTTAAATCTTCTAGAAAACTGAATATTCAAGCTAGTTCACGTCATTGTACTTGACCTTAGCCTGACAATTGGGGACCTTTCCTCAAGAATTCTGTTATAATCCTGTAAGTGAAATTTTCAAAAGAAGGTGCATGTAAATAATATCCCTATAGAAATATTTGGATAATTACAACAGGTTGGGGTCACTTATATAGTGATTTCAGAAAAAGAAGCCCTGTTATATAATAAAATTGTGATATTGAATCATCAATTTTACCACTAATTTAACATATAATTGTTCTTAGTGGGAGTCTGTCAATAGACCAATTAAATTTGTGATCTTTGCAGATAATAACCAATTAAACTGATTAATTGTTTTCTTTTTACAGGACTATTAATCCCTTTTTATTGGTTTGTAAAATTCATTTAATATTTAGAAAGAATCTTACTAACAAATTTTCTTTTTTAAATATAAATACACGGCTACATATTGTAGACCAGTTAAATCAAGTGACCACATAAAAAGCATATTTGACTTTTGGCACTTAAATATTCACTTAATACCAATAAGTAAGCAATAAAATTGTCTTCAGTGGTATTAATAAATACTGATTAAACTCCTTTTTGAAGCTTTTCAAATCTAAACTTTCAATTCTCTAAAATTCCACGTAAAAATGTGTGACAACAATGACATTGTAAGTAATAAGGCAAAACCTTATAACTTAAGAACTAGAGCTGAAAGACCTGTTACAGGACATCCAAATGGAGGGTCAAGAATCACCAGTAACAATAAACAACACCCCACCAATGTCCATGGAGGAAAAGGAAAAGCTCTTAAAACAAATGTCAATAAAGAAGTCCAAAAACACCTTACAAGAGCAAATTCACTCCCTCTCAACCCTACTGAATACACTAACAATAAGAGTAAACAATATGTTAGACCAGATCAACAATCTGGAGAAAAGGGCGGCACAGGGCTTTATAGAAGTCAACCAGGCTCTAGTGGATATAAGGTCTCATCAACAACCAGTGGCACCAAATACCACAGCAACACCTCCAGTCCCAGAAGAGGACCAAAAGATAACTGTAAGCAAATGGAAGTGGGATTGGTATGCCCAAAACTACAACAGTCCTCCTCAACAGGGATCCAGCAGTCACCCTTACAGGGGAAAGCCAAGGAGAGGCAGGGGAAATGGAATAAGACCGTGGTAAGTCATCCATCTTCTCAAGATCAAATATATAATCCTAACAATGAATTACTTATAGGTAATGAAATTGATAGAGAGTTATTGGATATAATTGATAAGGATTTAAAAAATTATTCATTTGAAAATAACATGTTAGACTTGTCATTACATGAGGACAATGTACATAGTTTTATTGATCACCAGGAAAATACTATTAATATAAAAATGGAATCAAATGAATTAAAAATTGACCCTGATGATGAATCTTCTGAATTGAAAACAGACAAAATTGAATATTTTCTGAAAGAAAATCCAATGGAATCAAAAATAATTAGTAAATTATTATTAAGAATTGAAAAATTGGAAGAATCCTCTTGAGAGTCCAACAATAATACAGAAAGTGTATTATTAAACATCACACAATCATTGAGTACAACAGCCAATAAGTTAAAAGTTATTGAGAATTCAAATAATGAATTGATCAATGAAAACA
Source organism: Hemileia vastatrix (assembly GCA_030280995.1). NCBI lineage: Eukaryota > Fungi > Basidiomycota > Pucciniomycetes > Pucciniales > Zaghouaniaceae > Hemileia > Hemileia vastatrix. Next base: position 9,104,169 of record JASXTE010000013.1, read on the forward strand.
AAAGATTAAATTCTGAGATTAAAAATTTAGAAATTAAATTAGAACATTCTCAGAATATTATGGCCACCATAGAGGGACGTGTAAAATTGTCTTTTTCAAATGTAAATGATACTTTAACTCATGTACCTGTAATAAAAGATAGGTTACAACGAGTAGAAATTGAAGTAGCTAACATTTTGAAGAATACTGAAACAATAAAAGATAATACCTCTTATGTAGGAAGAGTACCAGTTTTTATGAAACACTCTGATGATAAACCAATGATGGAACATGAACATAGTGTCATGGGCTCTGAGAATATAAAATCAGTAAAAGATGAAATCAATGATCATCTTTCTAAAGTGAGTGAATTACTCAATATTCCTCAGGTTAGGGAAGCAAAAACTAGCCAAAAGAACTGGCCTAAGTTAGATCAGTACCCTTCTTTTGACGGGGATTCAAAATCTGATTGGCAACAATTCATACAAAGAATTGATAACTTGAAATTTTCATACAAATTACCTGATGAAGAAATTACTTCAAAGTTAATATCTTTATTTACAGATGTGGCCTTATTATGGTTTGAATCTGTATTGAGTGAGGGAATTAATTACTCCTGGAATGAATGGAAGGCACTAATTGAAAGGCAATTTGGTGGCCCAAAATTTAGAATCACTCAACAAAGACTGTATGAAAGGGCCAGATATAATCCAAATGCTGGAGATAAACCCATGGTCTTCTTAATGAATTTAATAAAAATCATGAAAGCTATGGATCCAAAAATGGATTATGAAGAGTGGAAAGAAAAAATAATATACAAGTTGCCTATATCAGTTAGAGACATTATTGTAGCTAGAACTGAAACTGTCAGAGACACCTCTGGATTCATTAATATATGCAATGAGATATTATTAAACCACAAGTATGAAACCAAGTATAGTAATTACAGAAAAAGTGTTGACGTGGTAAAACCTACTACAAGTAAGTTACCAGTGGAAAAGAAAAAACCTTCAGCTCCCCTTGTCCCTAAGAGACAAGAAAATAACACTTGTTACAAATGTAATGAACCTTGGGTTAAGGTTCACACGTGTAAGAAAAGAATAAATGTTATTGAAACCTCACAGAATTCTGAACCTAGTAATCATGAAGATGAGAATGTGGAATCTAGTGAGGATTTCAAAAGTAACATATCTTACAGTAATGATGAAAATGAGATATTTGTATTAGAACAGGATATAATGTTCCTGAATGATGCTATACCTCATACAGACACATCTTTAACTTCCATAGAGGAAGCTGAAATAATTAAAGATGTATCTCATGACACTTACAAAATAACACCTATCAGAGCTCCTATTATCATATGTGGAAAAGAAATGAATTCCATTCTTGACACTGGGACTGCAGGTAGTGTAGTTTCACTTAATGCATTAATGAAACTTGATAGTAAGTACCTGGAAAAACTAGAATCTGTTCAGACAAAGAACTGGAGGGGTTTTGGTTCGGTATTAAATCCAATTGGCAAATACAAAACTGCTGTATTCTTTAAATATAATAATGGATATGTTAGAGCAGTTTGTAAATTTGTAGTAATGGATAATAATAATTGTAGTGATTGGTTTATTATTGGAAATGATTTATTGACAAAATTTGGCATTAAACTAGATCCTTCAAACAGTTGTTTCACCATAGGCGTGAATGGTAAAAGAAAATTCAAAATATGTTCTGAAAATTCAGTATATGTCATTTCTCCTAGAGAAGAACAACTACAAGGTGGAAGAACCACCAATGAAGTGGGTGAATTGGAAAATGAAATCCAAAAGGCCTCTTTCAGTCCTCAACTCTCAAAAATTGAAGAAGAAGATATTTTGAGATTGATTAAATCATATCCTATGGCATTTGCTCATGGCTCAAATGAACTAGGATTTGTCAAAGACCATGAGATGAAAATCTCTCTAAGCTGTGATTTGGATAATATTCCTGGCAGCTTAAAAAAGAAACCTTACCCAGCATCTCCTGCAAAAAGGAAAGATATTGAAGACAATATAAAATTGTTGTTGGAAATGGGTATTGTTGAAAAAGTGGACACAACACCTAAGTATTGTGTCATTTCACCAGTATTAATCTCTTATGAAAAAGATAAGGCAAGATTATGCGGTGATTATAGAGCTCTGAATACATACACAGTAGATGATATTTACCCTCTACCAAGGATAGCTTCTATCCATGCTACCTTACAAGGAGCAAAATATATTTCCTGTCTGGATGGGAACAAGGGTTACCACCAGATTCCTGTGGAAAGAAATTCTCAAAATTACTTATTAATAACCACACATATGGGTATATATAAGTATGTGAGAATACCATTTGGCCCAAAGAATGCGCCTTCAGTCTTCCAAAAATTGATGGATAGTGTTTTTCATCAGGAAATGGTTGAAGGATGGCTATTGGTCTATATTGATGACATCATAGTGTTTTCAAAAACATATGATGAACATTTAAATCACCTGAAAAGAGTCTTTCAAAAAATGGATGAAATTAATATGACTATTGCATTAAAGAAATGTAAGTTTGGATTTCAATCCTTGAAAGTACTTGGACATGTTGTATCTGGATTACAAATTTGTGTTGACCAGAATAAGGTGGCAGCAATTAAAAACATTGGGATACCTAAAAATGTAAAAGAGGTTCAAAGTTTTTTGAGTATGTGTGGATATTATAGACAATATATTAAAAATTACCAATCCATTGCAGCCCCCTTAACAACATTAATCAGGAAGAATTAAGCTTTCATTTGGAATAATGAAAGACAACACGCCTTTAATAAATTAAAGGAATGTTTAATGTCAGCTCCAATATTGGGACTGCCAGATTTCACCCTACCTTTTATCTTGTACACTGATGCAAGTTTCATAGGTTTGGGTGCTGCTTTACAGCAGAAACAGATAATAAATGGAAAATTATCTGAAGTAGTTATCTGTTATATATCCAGAACCTTAAGAAAAACAGAATTAAGGTATGGTGCCACACAGCTAGAATGTTTAGCCGTGGTGTGGGCTTTGAAGAAACTTCATTACTATCTGGAAGACCAGAAGTTTGAGCTTATAACAGATTGCAGTGCAGTTAAATCATTACTAAACATGAAAACACCTAATAGGCACATTTTTAGATGGCAACTAGCTGTACAAGAGTACAGAGGAAGAATGACAATCACTCACAGAGCAGGAACATTGCATTCAAATGTGGATTTATTATCCAGAAGTCCTTTGCCAAATGATGCTGAGAACCCAGCTTATGTACCTGAAAATGAGGTTATACATATATTTGGGATTTATATAGTGGATTTAGAAGAAGAGTTTATGCAAACAATATTGGAAAATTATTCATCTGATAAAGATTTGTCTAAACTATCTACCATTCTTAATGATCCAACAAATGCCTCCAAGAGTGCATTAATTAAAACCTTGCCTCCAAAGTATAAAAATGCGTTGGATAAAGGTAAACTATCAATTGAAGATGGATATATATATTACAGGAAAAAGTTAAGCAATGTAATAGTAATACCACCTTCTATGAAAGAGTTAATATTGAGTACTTGTCATGATGACATCTTAGCTGGTCATTTTGACTTTAACAAAACATTAACCAGAGTTAAAAATACAGCCTGGTGGATAAACATGAAAGAGGATGTACAGAAATACATTGAAACATGTGACTCTTGTCAGAAATCTAAAAGATTAACTGGGAAGAGAGCTGGGTTGTTACAACAAATAGAGCAGCCAAAAGCTCCATGGGAAATTATAAACATGGATTTTGTAACTGGCTTGCCATTAGCAGGAAAAGAAAGTTTCAATTCTTGCTGGGTAATAGTGGATAGATTAACAAAAATGTGTAAGTTTATCCCTACCCATAAAGAGGTATCTGCTAAAGACTTGGCGTTACTATGGTGGACTCAGATGATGAATACTGCTGGGTTCCCCAAAGCCATAATCTCTGACAGAGATCCTAAATTTACTTCAGAGTTCTGGACATCTTTGATGGAAGTATCAGGTTGTCAATTAAAATTGTCTACAGCACACCATCCACAAACTGATGGGCTGGCTGAGAGGATGATACAAACTCTAGAAGACATGATCAGAAGATATTGTGCCTTTGGATTAGAATACAAAGACAATGAGAAATTCACATGTGACTGGGTAACATTAATTCCTGGCCTTGAATTTGCTTATAACAGTACAACTCATTCTGTAACAGAGAAGAAACCATTTGAACTCTGGCTGGGATATGTACCAAATACCCCAGTAAATCATTTAAATAAACTACCAAGGTTGGATATACACCCTGGCACTAAATCCTTTATTCATATCCAACAAATGTGTAGAAAGCATGCAGAAGAATGCATCCAAAAAGCATTTGAATATGAAAAGAAAAGGTGGGACAAATCTCATAAAGAATTTGAATTTAAAAAGGGAGATGAAGTCCTCATATCAACACTACATTTTAACTTACAAGGTAATGTTAAATTAAAGGATCCCTTTGTAGGACCTTTTGTAGTAAATAAAATGGTTGGGAATAATGCAGTGGAAGTCATATTATATGCTCCATATGATAGGAAACATCCAGTTTTCCCTATCTCATTATTGAAACCTTACCATGCAAATGATCCTGACTTATTTCCAAAAAGAAGGGGCAGGCCTAAAAAGCAACCTGAAGAAATTGTGGAAAAAGCAGAGATTGAAAAAATACTCAAGAAAAGAATCCTTACTAAAGAAAAAGGAACTGAGTATTTACTAAGATTTAAAGGGAAATCAAATGAATTTGATAAATGGATACCTGAAAAAGAAATTTCTAATTTATCCACCCTTCTTAAAAAATTTAAACAGAAATAAATTTCTGTTCAACCAGCTGAGGGGTTAAAAAACCAGTACTCATAGTATTTTATTATGTTTTATTTCTTTAAAGTTAAATCTTTAATGCTACAGATTTATTCTGAATACCTGAAAATTACAAATTAATAAAATAAAATGTATAACTTATCATTTTTTTATTGTTTTTTTAGGGTGGGCGAGTGTCAGCCTGTATATCTCCAGGACTGAGTAAAAAGTAATTATAAGTTATGTTAAACACATGAACTATACATGGGAATAATAAATAAGAGTACACAAATAGTATACATAAGTAAAATTATGATAATACACAAAAAAATGCCATTATAACACCTTATATACACGCATATATCCACCTTTTATAGGTCTTATGTACTTAATATTAAGTTGGAATATGCTAGGGTAATCTTAAGAACCTTAAGTATAAGGCTACATAATTTTTAAGTACACTTAAAGCTGTTATATTCATTTTTTTATGCAAAAAACAAGAAATGCGCTTTATTTCACTTAAAAGTTGACTATATGCGCTATAAAATTGAGAATATCAAAATTGCGCTTTGACAGATCAATTGGGCTCATTTAGAACTATTGATTTGGCTATTTAAATGCATAAAAATAACACTTTTCAAATTTGGTGTTTTTTATGCCAGAAATGGCTTCTGTGTACTGGCCACATACTGCCTGCTTTTTTCCCATGTGAATAGCTTCATTTTTAGCAAAGTTAGCTTTTTCACACTATAATTACCCCACATTCTATGCCCACTGTGGGGAAACACACTAAAATAGGCGACAGGCGCTTATTTAGTGTCCTAGCTTAATTAATAATGCATTGACCTTGTTTATATGCACTAATTTCATTAATAACCTCACTCTTGGCACTTTATTTCATCACCACGCTTAAATTCGCCTAATTTTAGTCAAGGATTTACCCGTGCAAGCGCTTGGGAAGAACTGCATGTAGTTACCCCACATCTCACGCTCTTTTTTAAGTTTTTGGGTGGTTTCTCAGTCAATTTTGGTTATTTTTGAATGGGAATTTCACGTAGTATAATGTCAGGATTAGCCCCATTATTTCTACAGTAAATCCCCCTTATTATTAAGCTATTATTAACCTTAAAAAAAGTCTCCTTTAGTCTTTAATATTATTGTTTTATACGCATATACTCTCTTTTTGTCTTTTTCTTTAATTTTGATGGATTTCCCTTATTATTATAGGATTTTGGCGGTTGTTACTCTTCTAATTATGTCTTGGGTTACTTGGAATGTTGATGGGCATGTCTATTAGTTGTTTAGAGGCGTCATTAACTGTGTATTTGGTGGTATATCAAGGGAATCATTGGGGAACTCAGTGTGTATAAAAGGAGGGGGTTTTTGGGTTGTATTTCTTCATTCTTTATCATTACAATTTAACCAATATAACCAAATAAATTACAATACATATCAATTAGTACTTTTATAAGGCTTTTAAATAGTATCTGAATTAAATAATCTATTTTTCTACCAACTATAAAGATTGTAAGCCATATATAAGAATAGTGAGAATTATATTACTGAGACCTTCATATTTGATTTTAATATACACTTTAGTGGATTAAAACTACAGTATTCATATAGGACCATTTAAATCTTCTAGACAACTGACTATTCAAGCTAGTTCACGTCCTTGTACTTGACCTTAGCCTGACAAATTTGATATAGATAAAGTGTCCAACTAAATATTGGAAAAAAATCTGTTGAAAACTTCATTTACTTTTTCAAAAAATCAAATTAAGTAAAATTTTATTCCTGATGATTCCCATTTTATCCAACACCTCTTCTGAGCCTTGAAAGTAGGCATTTAGCTTGAATTTTGAATTTCATATAAAATCCCTATTATTCAACCTATTTCTTTTTATCCCTTTTTTTTCTTTTAGATATCAATTAATTTTATGTAAAACAAATCATTTTCATAATTTTTTACCTGTATTTAATAGAATTATTAAAGGTTTAACATCACCCTGTAAGCATTTGGCACATGTTTTTTTGCTATACTAATAAAAATAATAATATACTGGTAACAAAAAATTGATCAAATGATAAAATATTAATAAAACAGAAAGATCAAATACCAGTGGATATGTTTTAAAAAAATACCAGTTTCACTGAAGAAGAGCTGCACCCTAGATACTCACCATCAAAAAAGTGTCCAGCACAAGTTCGGCTGAACTTGTGCTGGACACTTTTGGTCAGTTGCAGTCATATGAGATCAATTCTCGCTATGGCAATGAAAATTTTTTTTTGGATAAAACACTTCACTAGAAGTAGTTTTACATAGCCAAATTTTCTACCTAGATTTCATCCAAACCACAGGTGCACAATTTTTTACTTTGAAAAAAAGTCAATTTAGTACAATTTATCCCTGATGGCTCTCATTCGCTTCAACACCTCTACTGGCCTTTGATAGTAGGAATATTGCTTGGATTTCTTTTTTCATATTTGATCCCTTTAACTTAATTTTTTATTCCTAATATTGCTTTTGGATATCAATTAATAATTTTTAAAATAAATTATTTTTATATTTTTATACATTTATTTAATAATATTATAAATGGCATAAAATTACCTGGTATGCATTTGGCACATGAGTTTTTTCTATACTTATAAAATTAATAATATAATGGCGACCAAAAATTAATCAAATGATATTAATGATTGAGGAACAAATATAAAATACCAGTAGACATGTTTGTAAGAAATACTAGATGAACTGAAGAAAAATTCTACCCTAGCTACTCTACATTAAAAAAGTGTCCAGCACAAGTTCGGCCAAACTTGTGCTGGACACTTATGGTCAGGTGCAGTCAGATGGGAGCAATTCTCTCCATAGAAATGAAGATAAATTTTTGATAAAAAATTACACTAGAAGTAGTTTGATATGGCAAAATTTTCATGCTGAAGTTTTGGTAAAGCTCAAGTGGATTTTTTTTTTATTTTTACAAAAAAGAAAATTTAGTGCAAGTTTAGCCCTGATTGTTCTAATTTAATTCAACATCTCTTTTTTCTGTTTATGGCAGGAATTTAACTTGGATTTTAATTTTCATCTTTGATTTCTTTTATTTTACTTTATTCCTCTCATATTGCTTTTGGATAGAAGTTTATTTTTTGTAAAATAAATCATTTTCATATTTTTTTACCTTTATTTAATAATATTATAAAAGGTGTAACATCACACAGTATTCATTTGGCACACAATTTTTTGCTATACTGATAATATTAATAATATAATGGTGACAAAAAATTAATCAATTGATAAATATGAGTGAGGCACAAAGATTTAATAACAGTGGAAATGTTTATAAGAAATTTCAGATGATTAAAAATGACTTTCACCCTGGATACTCTTCATGATAAAAGTGTCCAGCACAAGTTTGGCCAAACTTGTGATGGACACTTTTGGTTGCATGCAGTCAGACGCAATCAATTCTTTTTATGGAAATGAGACTGAATTATCACTCCATCATTGCACTGAAAGTAGTTTTACATAGACAAATTTTCCCCTGGAAGTTTGTCCAAACCTAAGGTAGACAATTTTTTCCTTTGGTAAAAAGTAAATTTGATCCATGTTAATCTATGATGGTGCCCATTTTTTCTGAAGCCTCTACTGGCTCATGATAGCAGAAATTATACTTAATATCTTTATTTCATGTTTGATCTCTTTAATTTTAATCTTACCCTTTTATTTATCCTTTAGCTTTTAAATATCAATTTTATTTTGGTAAAACTGATAACTTTCACATTTTTTTATATTTATTATATTATATTATTAAAGTTGTAAAATCATCCAGTGTACATTCATTACACATTTTTTTGCTATACCAAAAACATTAATAATATAATGGTGACTAAAAAATAATCAAATAATAAATATGGATGACACAGAAAGATCAAATACCCATAGACATTTTTAAAATGAATATAAGATTAACTGAAGAAGACTTGCACCCTAGCTACTCTCCATCATAAAAGTGTCCAGCACAATTTCAGCTGAGCTTGTGCTGGACACTTTTGGTTGCATGCAGTCAGATGGGATAAATTTACTCAATGGAAGTTAAAATGAATTTTTGCTCAATCATTGCACAAGAAGTAGCTTTATACTTCTATACTATCCTCCTGATTTTTTGGAAAACATCAGGTGGACACTTTTATTAATTTTAAAAAAAAGAAAAAATATTCCAAATCTAGAACTGGTGGTGCAGATTTGGTCTGAAAACTCAAATTATCTTTGATGGCAGAAATTTTATTTGAATGTTTAATTTCATATTTAATCACATTTATTTTACTTTTTTATTCCTGTTTTTGCTTTCAAATATCAATTTATTTATTGTAAAACTAATAATTTTCATATTTTTTTTACTTTTATTTAATAAGATTATGAAAGATGTAGCATCTCCCAGTATGCATTTGGCTTACAAATTTTTTCAATACTAATAACATTAATATTATAATGGTGAAAAACAATGAATCAAATGATAAATATGAATGACACAGAAAGATCATATACAAGTGGATTTGTTTATAAGGAATACCTGATGAACTGAAGAAGACCTGCACCCTAGATACTCACCATCATAAAAGTGTCCAGCATAAGTTTGGCCGAACTTGTGCTGAACACTTTTGGTTGCATGCAGTCAGATGGGATAAATTACTCTATGGAAATGAAAATGACATTTTGCTCAATCATTGCACAATAAGTAGTTTGATATTGCCAAAATGTCCTCCTGATGAATTTTCAAAACTCATCAGGACACTTTCTTTGGTTTAACAAAAAAGAAAATATAGTGCAAGTTTAGCCCTGGTGGTGCACATTTGATCTAACACCTCTACTTGTTATTGATAGTGGGTATTTTCCTTAGATTTTTTTTTCTTATTTTATCACCTTTATTTTACTTTTTTATTGCTCATATTGCTTTGGATATCAATTTTTAATTTTTAAAATAAATAATTTTCATACTCTTATACCTTTATTTAATAATATATGATTAAAGGTGGAACACCACCTGGTATGCATTTTTCACACAAGTTATTACTATAGTAATAACGTTAACAATATAATGATGACAAAAAATTAATCAAATGGTAAATTTAAATGACACAGAAAGATCAAATTCCAGTTGAAATGTTTATAAGAAATCCCTTTTGAGTTTAAGAAGATTTGCTGTATGCCTACTCTCAGTTATAAAAGTGTCCAGCACAAGTTCGGCCAAACTTGTGCTAGACACTTTTAGTTGCATGAAGTCATATGAGATAAATTTTCTCTATGGCAATAAAAAATGATATTTCACTCAATTATTGAAGTAAAGAATGTTTAATATTGTAAAGTTGTCCCCTGGATGTCTGTCCAAACCTCAGTTCAAAATTTGTTAGCTATACATAAAAGTAAGTTTAGACCAAGTCTTGACCTAGGGGTCCCCAACTGTCCCAACACCACTTCTGGCTCTTGATAGTAAAAATTTTACTTGTATTTTTTATTTCGTATTTGATCCCATTTATTTTCATTTTACTTTTCTATTACTTTTTTTTAATTTTAAATATCAATTTATTTTTTTAAAAACTAAACATATTCATATTTTTTTAACTTTATATAATAATATTATTAAAGTTGTAACATCACCGATTTTGCATTTGGCATGCAGGTTTTTGCTATACTAGAAACATTAATAATATATATGGTGACAAAAAATTAATTATAAGATAAATATGAATGATAAAAAAAAGCTAAAAACCCGATAGAAATGTGAAAAACAAAAAACTGATGTACTGAGAAACACTTCCACCCTAGCTACTCTCCATCATAAAAGTGTCCAGCACAAGTTTGGCCGAACTTGTGCTGGACACTTTTGTTCAGGTGCAGTCACATGGGATCAATTCTCTCTGTGGAAATTAAATGAAAAAAATGCTAAATAATTACATTAGAAGTAGTTTGGTATGGCTGAATTATCCATCTTTAGTTTTTCCAAACCTCAGGTGAAAAATTTTTTATCTTTAAAAAAAATTAAATTTTATCAAATTTAGCCCTGATGGCACCCATTTGTTTCAACACCTCTACTGGCTCTTGAAGGCAGGAATTTTTCTTGAATTTTTCTTTTTCATATTTGATCTCTTTTACTTTACTTTTTTATCACTCATGTTACATTTGGATATTAATTTATAATTTTGGAAAAGAAATCATTTTCATATTTTTTTAACATTTTTTAATAATATTATAAAAAGTGTAATATAACATGGCATGCATTTGGCGCACAAGTTTTTTCTGTACTAATAAAATTAATAAAATTCTAATGAAAAAAAATTAATCAGATAATAAAATATGAATAACACAGAAAGATCAAATACCATTTGACATGTTTTAAAAAAATAACAGTTGCACTGAAGAAGACCTGCACCCTAGCTACTCTCCATCATAAAAGTGTCCAGCACAAGTTTGGCCAAACTTGTGCTGGACACTTTTGGTCAGGTGCAGTCAGATGGGATCAATTCTGTCAAGGGTCACTTTTGGTCTAGAAGCTTTGGTACGGTCTTATATGAAGATTTTAAGGTATTTATTTGACTCTCAATAATTAGGTACGTATTTCTCAATCAGGTATGATTTATTTACTCAAATTAAGATGTAGATTTAAATATTTTATATAAGTTATAGAATAGAATTACGGTTGTTGTAAGTACTAAAGATATAAGTTATAATAAATAAGTTTTAGTGTTATTGTTATTGTAGTAAAATGAGTTGGTAAAATAGAATGAATAAAAGACAACAAAAAGGGAGGCCTTTTATAGGCAAAGGAGAGACAAAGCACAGAAATCAAATTCTAAAAACAGTAGGAAGAGAGAGAGAAGAAGAACATTTCAGAAAGAGTATTTCAAATAATAAAGTTATTCCAAAAAGAAGGCGTCGATAAGATGTATTTACAGAGTATGTCAGAAATACATCAATATTTTTAATATTTACTGTAAATGTCAATCCCAAATAAGAAATTTGATTTTTTTGTATATATTTAATATTATTTGAATATTTAAATCTTATTTTATCTTTGTATTTTATTTTTTTAAATATAAAGTTTTATTTTTCCCAACCTGTCAATTGAGCGCGGTGTTAGAGAAAAATATAAGGGACAAAATTATAATTTTAATTTTACTTATTTATTTAGTTAATTAATTTTAATTTTAACATTCTGTAACTAGTTAATTTATAACTAATTTTAATTTAACTAAATGATAATTAAATAATAATTAAAGAGAGATAAGGTGCGGCTTCATCCAGTAAATAATTACTTATTTCACTGGGTAAGTCTAGTAGCCTGGCTGACACTCCCTCACTCTAAAAAAATAATAAAAAAAAATGCTATGATTTTTTCTTCTTATACTTTTTTAGTAGAGTAGGAAGATTAGATATCTCCTTCCCAGGTATCCAAGAATCATATTCAGATGATTTATTCTTGAATCTCAATAAGTATTCTGTACCTTTCTCAGCAGTGACTATTCTGTCATTTAATATTTTTTCAATTTCTGCTGTCTCAGTGATTTCATTTGGGGTTTTCTTTGGTCTACCCCTCCTTCTTGGAAATAAATCACTATTGGATGTGTAAGGTTTCAAAAGAGATATTGGAAAAACAGGATGTTTTCTGTCATATGGGGAATACAGAATAACTTCAACTGCATTATCTCCAATCATTCTTCTGACAACAAAAGGACCAACAAATGGATCTTTTAATTTGTTATTACCTTGTAAGTTGAAGTGGACTGTAGAAGTCAACACTTCATCACCCTTTTTAAAAGTGTATTCTTTATGGGATTTGTCCCATCTTTTCTTCTCATATTCAAATGATTTTTCAATACATTTTTGAGCATGATTTCTACATAGTTGTTGCATTTGAAGAAAAGATTTTACACCAGGATGTATATCCAATTTAGGTATTTTGTTATTGAGAATTTGGGCAGGAGTATTAGGAACATATCCAAGCCAGAGCTCAAAAGGCTTTCTTTGAGTAACAGAATGAACAGTGCTATTATAAGCAAATTCTAACCCAGGAAGTAAGGTAACCCAATCATGAGTGAATCTGTCATTATCTTTATACTCAAGGCCAAAGGCTCAATATCTTCTTATCATGTCCTCTAAAGTCTGAATCATTCTTTCAGCTAAGCCATCAGTCTGTGGATGATGGGCAGTATAGAGGTTTAGATCACAACCACAAACATCCATCAGAGAAATCCAAAATTCAGAAGTAAATTTAGGGTCTCTGTCAGAGATTATGGCTTTAGGAAAACCAGCAGTATTAAACATATGAGACCACCATAAGAAAGCTAATTCTTTAGTGGAAACATCCTTGTGGGTAGGGATAAATTTACAAATTTTTGTGAATCTATCCACAATAACCCAACAAGAGTTATAACTGTCTTTACTAGCAATAGGTAATCCTGTTACAAAATCCATGTTTATTATTTGCCATGGAGCATCAGGAGGTTCAATATGTTGCATTAATCCTGCTCTTTTACCAGTTAATCTTTTTGATTTTTGGCATGAATCACAGGATTCAACATATAATTTTGTATCCTCAGACATATTAGCCCACCAAGCAGTGTTCTTAATTCTGATCATTATTTTGTCAAGATCAAAATGTCCAGCTAATATGTCATCATGACAAATTTTCAAGATGATTTCTTTCATAGAAGGAGGAATAACAATAACATTACTCAACTTTCTTCTATAATATAGATATCCTTCATCAATCGAAAAATTTCCTTTTTCCAAACCTTTTGGGTACTTTGGTGGAAGGGTTTTAATTAATGCTTGTATTGAAGCATTCTTTGGATCATTTAATATGGTGCATAACTTTTTCAAGACAGTGTCCTTATCATATGATTCCAGAATAAGCTGTAATAGCTCTTCCTCCATATCAACCACATATATCCCATCGATATGGATAATTTCATCCTCAGGATCATAAGCAGGATTTGAGTCATCATTTGGTAAGGGTAACCTTGATAACATATCCACATTTGAGTGACCAATACCAGCTCTGTGAATAATTGTCATTCTCCCTCTGTACTCTTGAACAGCCAGCTGCCATCTAAACATATGTCTATTAGGTGTTTTCAAGTTTAAAAGGGATTTAACTGCACTGCAGTCAGTGACAAGTTCAAATTTCTGGTCATCTAGGTAATAATGAAGCTTTTCTAGAGCCCATACTACAGCTAAACACTCTAATTGAGTAGCACCATATTTCAATTCACTATTTCTCAAGGTTATTGAAATATAACAAATTACTACTTCTGAAACTTTATCATTTATCACTTGTTTTTGATGAAGGGCAGCACCAAGACCAATAAAACTGGCATCAGTGTACAAAACAAATGGTTGATCAAAGTCAGGTAAAGCAAGAATTGGTGCTGACATCAAACAGTGTTTCATAGTGTCAAAGGCTCTTTGTCTTTCACTATTCCAGACAAAAGCAACATCCTTTCTAGTTAATTGGGTAAGGGGTAAAGCTATGACTTGGTAATTTTTAATATACTGTCTATAGTATCCACACATTCCCAAAAAACTTTGGAGCTCTCTCACTATTGTAGGAGCTTTCACCTGTTGTATGGCTGCCACTTTGTTCTGGTCAACACATATCTGTAAGCCTGAAACAACATGACCAAGAACTTTTAAAGAATGGGAACCAAATTTACATTTCTTCAAAGCAAGTGTCATATTTATTTCATCCATTTTCTGGAATACTTTACACAGGTGTTTAAGATGGTCCTAAAATGATTTTGAGAATATAATGATATCATCAATATAAACCATCAGCCAACCTTCAATTATCTCTTGATGGAATGTGTTATCGATTACATTTTGGAAAACAGAAGGGGCATTTTTAGGGCCAAATGGCATCCTAATATACTTATAAATACCCATATGAGTGGCAATCATCAGAAAGTTCTGAGAATTTTTCTCAACAGGTACCTGGTTATATCCCTTATTACCATCCAAACAGCTGATATATTTAGCACCCTGTAAAGTAGCATGTATAGAGCTGATTCTAGGTAAAGGATAGATATCATCAACAGTATAAGTATTTAGTGCTCTATAATCACCACATAACCTGGCTTTATCTTTCTCATAAGAAATTAGGACAGGTGAGATAACACAATATTTAGGTGTTTCATCTACCTTTTCAATAATATTCATTTTTAAAAGGGTAGAGATATTATCTTCAATATCTTTTCTCTTTGTGGGAGAAGCAGGATAAGGCTTCTTCTTTAAACTAGGTGGTATATCAGTTAATGGGCAAGACAATGAAAGTTTCATTTCCTCTTTAACTAATCCCAGTTCATGTGACCCATGAGCAAAGGCCATAGGAAAAGATTTGATCAAGTTAATGATGGAATCTTTATCCTCACCAGAAAGTTGTTCTCCAAAAGAGGCATTGTCAATTTCAGACATAAGGGCATGCATTTCCTTTGTAGATCTTCCTTTATATTGAACCACAGAATTACATGTGTTCAATTCTGGTTTTAATAATTTTTTAGGGGAGGAAATTTTAAATTTTCTCTTCCCATTCATCCCCATTGTGAAACATTGGTTTGAAGGATCCAATTTTATGCCATACTTGGTTAAAATATCATTCCCTACAATAAACCAATTGCTCAAGTTATCATTTTTCATGACAACAAAATCACAAATAGCTCTTACAAAACCATGGTTATATTTAAAAAACACTGTGGCTTTGTATTTACCAATGGGGGACAAAACAGAGCCATACCCTCTCCAATTTTCAGAAATGATAGGCAACAGTTTAGATTTATAGTCTTAATCTACTGAGGCAAGTGCTCTTTCAGATACTACACTTCCTCCAGCTCCAGAATCCAGAACAACTTCAATGCTGGTTCCATTAATCAAGAATGGTGCCTTAAGAGGGACAAAACAATTGAGTTATCCTCAATGTTCTTTATGATCTCAGCATCCTCAACTGTAGATAAATCATTATTATCAATGTCAATAGTATTTAAATAATTAATATCTTCTTCCAGCATCAAGATTTCTTGTTGAGATTCATATGAAATATTGCTGGCACAATCACTTGATGTATCATCCAGTGCCACTGTGTCATCAGCATGCTCCTCTGTTTGTTCCACAAGATTTATCTTCCTGTCACAAACATGGCCTTTCTGCCAAGGCTTGTTGCACTTGAAGCAAGTGTTTGTTGCATACTTCTTTGGTGCAACAGGGGCAGAAGGTTTACCAACCTTTTCCAGAGGTTTTTGTTGGTAAGTGGAGGGTTTCTCCAAAGGGGTCCTAGGAATGAATCTTCTTGAATCATACTTATTGTTTAGAAGTATCTCATTGCAAGTATTAATGAAAGAAGAGGGTTCTTTGGAGAGCTCAGTCCTAGCCACAATCAAGTCTCTCAGAGACATTGGTAATTTATAGAGGATCCTGTCCTTCCATAAATCAAACTCCATATTTGGGTCCATTGCCCTTAAGATTTTTACAAGTTTCATTAAAAACTCAATAGGTTTATCAGTAGAAGAGCTATATCTAGTTTCCTCATACTGCCTTTGTTGAGCCATTCTGAACTTGGAGCCACCAAATTGTGCTTTAATTAATTTCTTCCAATCCTCCCATGAGTAGTCATTCCCATCCAGGAGAACAGATTCATACCACATCAGGGCAACATTAGTGAACAAAGAAATTAATTTGGACACAATTTCCTCATCTGGGAGTTTGTAAGAATTTTTTAAATTATCAATTCTGCAAATAAATTGTTGCCAATCAGAGGAAGAATCACCATCAAATGTTGGGTACTGGTCAAGTTTTGGCCGATTCTTTTGATTTGAAGGAGTCTCCTTAGTACTAGCTTGTTTCTGAGTAAGAAGCAGCTGTAATTTCTCTAATTGTGCTGAAATCTCATTGTTTAATCCTTCTGTTGCAGATCCTGGTGCATCATCAGTTTTTGATGGAAACTCAGTGTTATCAACAGGTATTTCTGGATCAATTTTTATTTTAGATGAACTAGCCACAGGTACTGGTTGAGCATCCTGCACTATATGTTCCTTCACAGAATTTTCAGAATATTTTTGGTCATTTAACAATGAGTTCAATTTTTCTTCAATGGTTGTTAGTCTTGTTTTCATTCTTGGAAGACTAGATAAACTTTCATTGACAGTTGCAAAAGATAATTGGTTTTTATGTTGAAAAGATGACAAATGGTCACTCAATCTTTTCAGATTTATCTTATCTATTTCTACCTCCTGGCAACAGGCAGATACAGTATCTTTTAGTTTAGACAAATCATTTTTTATATTTTGCCATAAAGAAATTTTCTTTTCATGGGTTGCTTTGTAATGAGACAATTCATCAGAGACTCTCTGTGCTTCACTTTTTAATGCTTGATAACCCTGATCAGTTAACAAACTATTATATCTCTGAGTCAATTGCATATTTTTCATTATATGATTTTTCTTGGCAATAATATCTCTCAAGTGCTCATCATTAATTCTTGCTACATCTGGAGAGTTTCTCAATAAGGAAACTGAGTAACTTTCCAGACTCTCATAGAACTCAGGATCAAGAGTTTCATCAATCACAGCCATATCAGGATTAATCATTGAGGTAGCAATTAAAAGTAATGGATTAAATACATGAGATATCTGTCTACTATTCCCAGCCTCTATAAGTCTCAAGGTTTCATCCTGCCTTCCAGATTTTCCCGAAGTAACAGAGTCAGCCACAAGAAAAGGCACTTGAGAATCAATAGAGGGACGTACCAGGGTTTGCTTGGTATCACCATATTGGGCTTCCTTCTTCTTTTGCCTCCTTGATAAGGGTGGGGAGGAGTGGGGTTCGCCTGGGTGGGCCTTGATGGACCTACCTGAGGTAATTGATGCTGATTTTGAGCTAAGTAGTCCCACTGTGTGTTGAGCCAGTCCCACTGCCACTTGGACACTTCCACCATCTCTTGGGATTAGGGAGCCAATTGTTGTTGATCCCTGGGAGGAAGAGGTTTCCTTTTCTCTTGGAGAGAAGTATTTGTTCTTTTCTCCCGATCTTCCAAGGCATCTACCCTTACCTTTAGTTTTAAGCTGTCTGTCTTTAACTCCTTTATGTGGGTTGACAGATTCTTTATCTGCTGGGACAACGGCATCTTTTTCATCTTGAAGCCTCTTGGAAGCTCTTCTGGTGGGTTTGTCCTGGGTTTCTGATCCTGAGTATTGTCCACTAGGATTTCTACTTCTTCCATTTCCACATCCTGTTTGGGGCAAGGATTTATTAGTTTGAGAAATTCTTCTTTTTAAAAGAGAACTTACAGAAGTAGGCTCATCATAATCAATTGAGTCTAGTTCTTCTTCACGTGCAGCAAAACCACTTTGATCAGTCATCTTAAGATTCTACTGAAATGAAGGAAAAGAGACAAAAAATTAATTAGTCTTTATTTTTAATTTTTATTTAACAGAAAAAATAAAATAAAATAAAATAAAAAAAATCTTTTTAGGATAAAAATCAACTTAAATAAAATTAATAAAAAAAATTTAAAACCAGGATAATGCAATCAACTGTAGAAATAAATTAGAATTTCTATTAATTTTTATTTTCAGGATTTAAATCAACTAATTTATTACCAGGATTTATTGTCAACTGAAATAATCAAAATGTGAATCTTTATTAATAAAATTATTTTAACTGATCACCTAACTACCAGGACTTAATGTCAACTGAAGTAATTTAAATATGAATTTTATTACTTAAAAAGATTTATTGGATTACCAGGACTCAAAGTCAACTGAAGTAATGAAATGTTAATTATTTATTAAAAAAAATATAATTGTCAGGACCATTTGTCAACTGGAACAATTAATTAATCAGGACAAATGTCACCTGAAAAATTATAATAATTATTTTATTTAATAAAAATATTAGGGGGTATCAATGTTGACGGATCCGCAATTAAATTAATTGCGGAAAATAATCTGCATACCCCAATTATCTTCCGCAATTATTTTTGCTAATAATTGGGTTATTAGACACTTTACGTGTCAATGTTCACCTCTTATCCGACATTTATTTACTCAATTTTCCATAACACATCTTGGACAACTTTCTGGATATCCCAGCCTTCTACCTTGCTGCGCACTTCCATTCTCATCCCATCCTGTTCATTCTATCCGCTCAGAATTTCTCCCCATTTCATCTATTTGATTCTGCTCCTTTTCATCACGCTATCTCATCTGCTTGTTTCTGCTCCTTTTCATCTTCATTTATAATAACATGCCTCGTCATCCTAGATCTTCTCAAAGGCAGCTATCACCCAGTTGTTCTTCAATTCCCACTACTTCCTCTTTTCCCCGCTCAGCCAAGAAATCAAAGACTGTTCAATTAAAAAAAGATGATCATCTCATTCTTATCAACTGGCTGAAAACCAAATCTAACTATGATTGTTGTTTTGGTACTGAGTATGCCACTAAAGTAGGACGGCCCCCCACATCAAAAGTTAATGGCTATCTTCTAATGGCAAATGAATTACGCAATAAGACAAAGGGAAGGATTGATCTTTTGCCTAAACAGATGTCTGAACGCTTCAAGCATTATCGAGCAAAATACAAGAAGGCAAAAGCTCTTTCATCTTCCACTTGTTTTGGGGTTACTGACATTGATATAACTAAGGGTATAAAATCCATAGACAATAAACTTGATTCTTTATGTCCTTACTTTAAAGAGATGGATGCAATTTTTGGAGAGCGAGCCGATGTTAATCCTGTAAACATGTTGGATGGAGAAGATCCTATCTCCAAACATGATGTCGAAGCAAATCTTTTCCCATCCTCTTCCTCCACTCAAGCCTCCCCTCTTCTAAATTCTACGAATCTAGATAGCTTTGCTATTGATCCTATTGGCGATTTAACCCAACCCAATCTAACTCAGGTCTGTTTCTTTTATCTTATCAATTCTATTTTTTTATTTACTTATATTTTTCTTATTTCTTAAAAGGCTGATGAACAAACCCAGGATCCTCAATCAACTGAGTCTGAAGCTAGTGACAATGATGAGGAGGAAAATGCTACGTTGAACAAAAAGAGAAGGGCTTCAACTAGTCTAAATTTCCTCTCCCAAAGAAGACGAAAAAGTGATACTTCATCACAAACACCTTTTTCTTCGATGGAACAGTTTTTAGAGAAACGTGATGCTGGTAAGTGATATCATACCTCTTATTACTTTACTCTGCTTTTCTTCTACTTTATGTTAATTTTTATTCTCACTCTAGAACAAGTGGAAATTGCTAAAGAGACACTGAGCTTTGAAAAGGAGAAATACGAGCTCTCTTTAAGGAGGGATGACAGAGTACAAGATTTGGAAGAGAGGAAGTATGAGCTCTCCTTACGGAAGGATGATCGGATCCAAGATTTGGAGGAGAAGAAGTTTGAGCTCTCTTTACAGAAGGATGGTAGGGCCCAAGATTTGGAGGAGAAGAAGTTTGAGTTAACTCTTAGTATTGAAAAATCCAAAAATATGGAAAAAACACTCGAGCATCAAAACTTAATGGAACAGATGAAGTATAAGCATGATCTCCAAGAAAGTTCTAAAAAGAAAGATTTCTCGATCGAATGCATTAAAGCAAACAAATCTGTTGAAGAAATAGAACGTTTAATGAAATTTTTTGTTGACTAGTTTCTTTTATTTCTTTCACACTTCATGTGTTCATATTTATTTGTACATAAATTTTACAATTATTTTCTGTATTTCTTGAAATATCGTATTTTAATGATAAATATTCTTTTTTTAAATAAAATTTTCAAGTCTCCTTTGAAAATTTGACAATCCCCCACCCCTGGATTTTTTTGAAGTAAGGGGTGGGTATCACTAAAATTCTTTCATGTCATGAATCTTGAAAGTTTTATATGAAAATTTGGCTTTACTACCCCATGCATTTTACCGGTATTCTAAAAATTCTTACATGTCAAGAATTTCACAAGTCTTATAAAAAATTTTGGCACAACCCCCCATGGATTTTATTGAAGTAAGGGACGGGTATCACAAAAATATTTACAAGTCAAAAAAATTCTATATCTGTTTAAAAAAATTGGCAATACTCTCCCCTGCATTTTATTGAAGCAAGGGGTGGGTATCACCAAAAATTTTCTAAGTCATAAATTTCACATGTCAGATTTGAAAATTTGGCAATACCCCCCCCTGCATTTTATTGAAGTAAGGGGTGGAAGTCATCTAAATTTAATATAATTACATAAATTATTAAATAAATATCTAATATATATCAATTTCCCTAGTTTAATGTAATGACAATCCCTCAAGCCAAAATGCAGACCAAGTCGAGAAACATAAGTTTGGGACTTTCTACAGGTATAGGAAAGAGGAACCCCATGAAACAAATAAATGTTATCATGATTACCTGTTATACAACACAAGGTCGATGGCTCATCACATTATTTGAGAAAATTGATATATAAAAAATATTTATTAAAAATTTATGAAAAAATATAAAATTTTCGATGACAACTCTAATCCCCATACTTTTTGGATCTAGATAAAGTTTTTTTAAATCGAATAACTTTACCTTCTTTCTTTACCTTATTGATTCTTTGTATCAAGTTATTACTGATTTGAAATGAGCAACCGAAATGAGTGAAATCTTGACAGGATTTCAAACCAGGAGGAGCTTTGGTCGTTTGATGATTATCCTTAGAAGAATTCCAAATAGTTTCGATGATACCATTTCCCAAACCAAAATCAATGATGCACTGGTGGTCTGGAAAATATAAACCATGTCCTTTGATTTTAGCTGGAGATGGTATTGGGTGGCCAGTTATCGTATTGATATATGAGAATATTCCAAAAGTAAGAAAATTGGCATCATTCCTATCGATATGAATCCTATTGTGGAATCCAGAATGAGTGATAATAACATTAGAAAATAAAAGATATTTGTGGCTGATATCTTCCCATTCAGAGTCACACCAATTCGGTATTCCAACTTTGGTTGCAAGGTCATGATTTTTTTCAAATGCCTTATTACAGAGCTTTTTGAGTCGAAGAGCAAGAAAAGAATTAAAGTAGGGTAGAGTGTCCCATAAGCGAAAATCTTCATCTTTTTGTGCTTTAGTGATATTATTGAGCAATGAATATATACCTATATAATTGAAATAAGTGAAATGATATTAAGAATGGAACAAAAATTATTAGACATACCAAGAGAATATCCTTTGACAAAACAAGGTCTCCAACCAAAACCAATCATGATACCACCCAACAAATTCTTATTCCTTATAGGTAATCAAACCAAAGCCATTTGATAAAGAGTTATGATAAGATCGGATAGTTGATTAAAAGCTTCATCTTTTACACCATCGAATGAATGAACTTCCAAAATGAATTGAGGCTTAAAAGAATTGCTGATAACTGCAACAACTCGATCATCTCCAAATTCTGTTAGATATTTGATATCTTCTGGTAATTTTTTTGGATATTGATTTTTTTTATCTACTTTAGTTTTATAAAAAAAAATGTTTGGGATATGACGAAAATAACTTTCGCAGAGAGACTTTTTTTTTAAATATCTTTTCTTCTGATGAGACTGATTATCTTTAATTTTTTTTGATGATTTAGAAGATGATTGTATGGAAGTTGATTTCAAAGAAGATGATAGAGTTGATTTCAAAGAAGAGGATAGAGATGATAAAGATGAAGATGATAAAGAAGATAAAGATGAAGATAAGAGAGAAGTAAGGGGTGAATCAGAAGAAGAAGACATTTTTTTGATCTGAAAAAAAATTAATTGTCAATAAAATTTTAACTCAAATTTTTTTTAAAAAAAATTCCTACCTAATAATAAAAAAAGCTGTTTTTTTATTTTAAAAATAAAATTGAAAAAAAAACCAAAAAATCAGTAAAAATTTTTCCAAAAAAAAAAATTATAAAAAAAAAACATGAGGTTTTATTTTAAAAAACACAATCAAAGCAAAATCCTATTAAAAAAAATTAATAATTAAATTCATTCAAAAAAGAAAATTTCAGTAAGAATTAAAACACAAAAAAAAAATAAAATAAAATAAAAGTGAACCTGAAGATTGGTTATTAAAAACCTTCTCACAAGATCATGAAAAAAAAAATCAGTAAAATCAAAATAAAAAATAAAAAAATTATTTAATTAAAATCAAAATCACAAAAATTAATTATAGAAAAAATAAAAATAAAATTATAAACCTTTTTTGTTTTGTAAATAAGAGGGACAGTCCTTATCAGCAAAATTTTTTTTTTTTTTTCTATATTACTGCAAAAAAAATAAAAAAAATAATCAAAATTACAAACAAAAATTTGTTAGTATCTTTATTTGAAAGTTAGTAACCCATCTTTATCTCCCATTAAAGTCCCCTTTTCCCCTCAAATGCTCTCCTTGCCTGCCTCAAAATCCCCCTGAAATACCCCCCTTTCCCCCCTCTTTAGGTCCCTCATCACCCTCCTTCCCCCCTCATTAGCTGCCTCAAACCCCCCCATTCCCCCCTCTTTAGCTCCCTCAACCCCCCCTCCATTCCCCTCACCTTAGGCGCCTCAACCCCCCCCCATTCCCCTCTCCTTAGGCGCCTCAACCCCCCCCCCCCATTCCCCTCTCCTTAGGCACCTCAAACACCCCCATTCCCCTCTCCTTAGGTACCTCAAACCCCCCCTTCCAATCTCCTTACCCCCTCCCAAACCCTTTCCCCAACACCCACCCCCCCCACCTCCATGTTAACGAACAATCTATAACGATCGTTCGTTAATAAACAGGGGGGGGGGGGGGTAGAGGAGGATATAATGATTAGGTAGGGGGGAAGGGGGGGTGTTTGAGGCGCCTAAAGAGAGGGAAAGGGGGGGTTTGATGTGGGTAAAGAGAGGTGAAGGGGGGGGGTTTGAGGCGCCAAAAGAGAGGTGAAGGGGGGGTTTTGAGGGACATAAAGAGAGGGGAAGGGGGGAGTATTGAAGCACCTAAAAAGAGGGGAAAGGGGGTGATGAGGGACCTAAAGAAGGGGGAAAGGGGGGATTTGAGGCAGCCAAAAAGGGGGTAAAAAGGGGGTCAGAGACAGGTAAAGAGAGGGAAAAGGGGGGGCCTTGAGGATCATAAAGAGAGGTGAAGGAGAGAAAAAAAAACAAAAAAATAAAAAGATAAAAAAGAGAAAAAAGCAAAACAAAAATTAGTTTACCCTAGAACAAAAATAATAGAAGCACTTACAAAAAAAACAAAAAAAACCAAAAAAAAAGCAAAAAAAAACCAAAAAAAAGCAAAAAAAAAAAAGCAAAAAAAAAGCAAAAAAAAAGCAAAAAAAAAAATCATGATTAGCAAATCAAAAACCATGAAAAAAGAAAAAAATGACCTACCTGGTGAGTTGAGTTGAGAAAATAAATGCAACCAAAATATTTGAGGGATGTTTGAGGAGAGGATGAAAAGGATATGAGTGATGAATGAAAAAAAAAATCACTGACAAAATATGCGATATAAGAAAATATGCGATTTCATGTTGAGGAAGTGAAAGAAAACCAATGAGCCATCCAAAAAAAAAGATATTCACCGTAAATTCAAAAAAAAAATGAATATGCAACAAACCAAAATACAAAACCAAGTGATTAAAGTACACAAAGAGGACATTTGGAAATTATGAAAACATAAAAATTAAAAATTAAAAGGGTGAAGAGAAATGTTGAAGAGTAATTGGCATTATAATGGGGCGTATGCCGGTTGATTGAATGATTTGTGAATCAAGGGAGGGGAGTGCCAGTGGTGGTTCAGGATCCTCTTCTTCATAAAGATCATTCCACTCATCCTTTAAATCAGCTAGAATATTGTGGAGTATTACGCAAGTCAAGATCCAATGATTTGCAGTTTTGACTTCCAATTTTTTTTGAAATTGGATTCTGAGCTCCCGAAGACTAGAAAATTGTCCCTTTAAAATACCTATAGCATGTTCAATTTGTACTCTTGATTGTGCAAGGTGATAATTAAATTTAGTTTTGGGGTCATTTTCTGAAGTTGCACCACGGAAAGCAGGTATAATGTACTTTCCACTTGCATATGCTGAGTCTGCAAGGAGGTACTGAGATTCGTCAAAGTATGATTCAGGGGATTGAGAAATCCTCATTCTTTGGAAGACGGAAGAGTCATGACATGATCCAGGGCAGCCACTGTGAAAAGCAATAAATTTTTTATTGACATTGCATACAAGTTGAACGGCAATAGAGTATCTAGAAAGAAGATTAAAAGTTAGATTGTGAAAGATGAGAACTTGGAGAATATTTTGAAGAAACCTTTTTTTGCGATCAAAATAATGGTTGCCATCATGAGCAGGCTTTTAACTCAAAGGGATGGTTGTGCCATCAACAAAACCTATACAGCCAGGGAAACCTTCAGCTTGCATTACTTGAGAGGATTCAAGTCGCTGTTCTGGAGTTGGCCAAGCAAGAGTTTGAGACTTGAGGGAAAGGATAGCAATCATACAGCGCTTGGTGTATAATATCACGGTACCATATCCTATGTTAAAGAGATTATCCAAACCTCTTACGGCAGCACCATTTCCATTTGAGCCAAAGCGACATAGAGCAACAGCAAGTTGGATGGCAGGATTACGCTGTTTGTTATGAGAATTGTTATGGAAGATAGGATGATTGGAGATGAGTTGATAAAGTTTGAAGAAAGAATCGGGAGAAGTTCTAAAAAGTTGTGTGAAGTTTAAATGAGGAATGTTGAGAATGGAGGCCAGATCATATCGGGGATCATGATAAAGATTTGGCCCCCTGGTGATGATGTAACGCTTTTTGGAAAGAAAACACATATAAGCTAAAGCATCTTCCAAATCAGAGTCAGATTTATAGTAAAGAACTAAAAGAAAAGTGATAGCATTCATTTTTGAGTGAAGTAGCTTCCTAGTAGAGAGGTGTTTCATTGTTGCCGGTGGATGGGTTAAGTGATGAGGGAAGTGGGAATTCACCGCCAAATGTGCAGTTGGGGTGTGTAGATAGAAAAAAAACTTAAGTGTTCGCCACCAAAATTAAGTAGCATAGAGTGAGGAAATACTTAAGGATGGCATCAGCAATTATAAGTCATGTGACTTTCTTAAAAATCCATCATGGATGAGATGAGTTTGGGATCAGGAATTAGGAATGGAAATTGGGGTATAAGAGGCGGGATAATGCATTATGGTGGATTTCTTATCCACTAGCCCTGGGGCTAGTGGATAAGAATCTTCTGCAATTAATAATGTCTGATCCCGGGAAAAAAAATTCCTGATCCCTAATTGCGGATCCCTGAACATTGATACCCCCTATTATTGTCAGGACAGTTTGTCAACTGGAACAATTAAAATTCAAATTAATCAGGACAATTGTCAACTGAAAAATGATAATAATTAATATTAATATATAATTATTTTATTACCTCTGGGACTAAGAACAGTTATTGCTCTATTATGGTCAACCAGGAAAAATAAAAAAAAATATAATAATAAAAATAAATTCCAATTACCAGACACCTCCCCCTGCAAAATGAGCAAATTAATGCGACTTACAGATTGCTGAGTAAAAGGAAATACTTAGCAAATTAAGAGTGAAGAGTAACCCACAAATAGTAATCACAATAATTACCACGATATATACAATCTTTAGTCAGTATATGAACTTTAGTTTTGGAGCGCGGTTCGATTCCTGGTCGCAGCAAAAACTTTTATCACGTGACGTATGACGTTTGTCGTTTTCTTGCCTCCACTCGTCCTTTACAGGTGCTTGTACGCCGATGGTCCCCTCGATTACGCCTCAAGTAACGTTGCGCCGTCAATATTTCGGAAAGGATCCCAATTGTCAAGGGTCACTTTTGGTCTAGAAGCTTTGGTACGGTCTTATATGAAGATTTTAAGGTATTTATTTGACTCTCAATAATTAGGTACGTATTCCTTAATCAGGTATGATTTATTTACTCAAATTAAGAGTTAGATTTAAATATTTTATATAAGTTATATAATAGAATTACGGTTGTTGTAAGTACTAAAGATATAAGTTATAATAAATAAGTTTTAGTGTTATTGTTATTGTAGTAAAATGAGTTGGTAAAATAGAATGAATAAAAGACAACAAAAAGGGAGGCCTTTTATAGGCAAAGGAGAGACAAAGCACGAAAATCAAATTCTAAAAACAGTAGGAAGAGAGAGAGAAAAAGAACATTCCAGAAAGAGTATTTCAAATAATAAAGTTATTCCAAAAAGAAGGCGTCAATAAGATGTATTTACAGAGTATGTCAGAAATACATCAATATTTTTAATATTTACTGTAAATGTCAATCCCAAATAAGAAATTTGATTTTTTTGTATATATTTAATATTATTTGAATATTTAAATCTTATTTTATCTTTGTATTTTATTTTTTTAAATATAAAGTTTTATTTTTCCCAACCTGTCAATTGAGCACGGTGTTAGAGAAAAATATAAGTGACAAAATTATAATTTTAATTTTACTTATTTATTTAGTTAATTAATTTTAATTTTAACATTCTGTAACTAGTTAATTTATAACTAATTTTAATGTAACTAAATGATAATTAAATAATAATTAAAGAGAGATAAGGTGCGGCTTCATCCAGTAAATAATTACTTATTTCACTGGGTAAGTCTAGTAGCCTGGCTGACAAATTCTCTCTATGGAAATGAAAAAAATTATTTGATAAGAAACTTCACTAGATGTAGTTTGATATAGCTGAATTATCCACCTAGAGTTCATCCAAACCACAGGTACACAATTTTTTTACTTTAAAAAACAATCAATTAAGTACAATTTATCCCTGACGGCTCTCATTTGCTTCAACATCTCTACTGGCCTTTGATATTAGCAATAATACTTGGATTTCTTTTTTCATATTTGATCGCTTTAAATTAATTTTTTATTCCTCATATTGCTCTTGAATATCAATTAATAAATTTTAAAATAAATTATTTTAATATTTTTATACATTTTTTTAATAATATTATAAAATGTGTAACATCACTCAGTATGCATTTGGCACACAATTTTTTGCTATGCTTATATAATTAATAATATAATTAAGAAAAAAAATTAATCAAACAATATGTATGAGTGAGGCACAAAGATAAAACACCAGTAGACATTTTTGTAAGAAATACCAGATGAACTGAAGAAAAATTCTACCCCAGCCGCTCTCCATCATAGAAGTGTCCAGCACAAGTTCGGCCAAACTTGTGCTGGACACTTTTGGTCATGTGCAGTCAGATGGGATCAATTCTCTGTATGGCAACAAAAAAATTTTTTTATCAAATTTCACTAGAAGTAGTTTGGTTTAGCTGAATCATCCACCTGCTGTTCTGCCCAATATCAGGTGTATAATTTTTTATCTTTAAAGAAAAGGTCACTTATTACAATTAAGCCCTGATGGCTCCCATTTGCTTTAACACCTCTACTGGCTCTTGATAGCAGGAATTTTACCATTATTTTTTCCATATTTTAACTCTTTGACTTTTATTTTACTCTTTTATTCCTCTTTTTACTTTTAAATTTCAATTTAATTTTTGTAAAACTATTCCTTTCCATATTTATTTACATCTATTTTAAAATTTTTTTGAAGGTATAACTTCACATGGTATGCATTTGGCACACAAGTTTTTGCTATACTAATAACATTAATAATATAATGGTGATAAAATACTAATCGGATGATAAAAATGAAAGATACAGACGGATCAAATACCAGTAGACATGTTTATGAGAAATACAAGATGAACGAACTGAAGAAAATTTCCACCCAAGCTACTCTCCATCATAAAAGTGTCCAGCACAAGTTCGGCCAAACTTGTGCTGGACACTTTTAGTCACGTGTAGTCAGATGGGATCAATTCTCTATATGGCAACAAAAAACATTTTTTATTAAACTTCACTACAAGCAGTTTTGTTTAGCTGAATCATCCACCTGTTGTTCTTCCCAACCTCAGGTGTATAATTTTTAATCTTGAAAAAAAAGGTCACTTATTACAATTTAGCCCTGATGGCTCCCATTTTTTCAACACTTCTACTGGCTCTTGAGAGCAAGAATTTTACTAGTATTTTGATTTCATAATTGATCTCTTTGAGATTAATTTTACCTTTTTATCCCTCATATTGCTTTTGTATATCAATTTATTTTTTGTAAAACAAATCATTTTCATATTTTTTTACCTTTATTTAATAATATTATAAAAGGTGTAACATCACCCAGTATGCATTTGGCACATGAGTTTTTGCTATACTTATAATAGGGGGTATCAATGTTGACCGATCCACAATTAAATTAATTGCGGAAAATAATCTGCATACCCCAATTATCTTCCGCAATTATTTTTGCTAATAATTGGGTTATTAGACACTTTACGTGTCAATGTTCACCTCTTATCCAACATTTATTTACTCAATTTTCCATAACCACATCTTGGACAACTTTCTGGATATCCCAGCCTTCTACCTTGCTGCGCACTTCCATTCTCATCCCATCCTGTTCATTCTATCCGCTCAGAATTTCTCCCCATTTCATCTATTTGATTCTTCTCCTTTTCATCTCGCTATCTCATCTGCTTGTTTCTGCTCCTTTTCATCTTCATTCATAATAACATGCCTCGTCATCCTAGATCTTCTCAAAGGCAGCTATCACCCAGTTGTTCTTCAATTCCCACTACTTCCTCTTTTCCCCGCTCAGCCAAGAAATCAAAGACTGTTCAATTAAAAAAAGATGATCATCTCATTCTTATCAACTGGCTGAAAACCAAATCTAACTATGATTGTTGTTTTGGTACTGAGTATGCCACTAAAGTAGGACGGCCCCCCACATCAAAAGTTAATGGCTATCTTCTAATGGCAAATGAATTACGCAATAAGACAAAGGGAAGGATTGATCTTTTGCCTAAACAGATGTCTGAACGCTTCAAGCATTATCGAGCAAAATACAAGAAGGCAAAGGCTCTTTCATCTTCCACTGGTTTTGGGGTTACTGACATTGATATAACTAAGGGTATAAAATCCATAGACAATAAAATTGATTCTTTATGTCCTTAATTTAAAGAGATGGATGCAATTTTTTGGAGAGCGAGCCAATGTGAATCCTGTAAACATGTTGGATGGAGAAGATCCTATCTCCAAACATGATGTCAAAGCAAATCTTTTCCCATCCTCTTCCTCCACTCAAGCCTCCCCTCTTCTAAATTCTACAAATCTAGATAGCTTTGCTATTGATCCTATTGGCAATTTAACCCAACCCAATCTAACTCAGGTCTGTTTCTTTTATCTTATCAATTCTATTTTTTTATTTACTTATATTTTTCTTATTTCTTAAAAGGCTGATGAAAAAACCCAGGATCCTCAATCAACTGAGTCTGAAGCTAGTGAAAATGATGAGGAGGAAAATGCTACGTTGAACAAAAAGAGAAGGGCTTCAACTAGTCTAAATTTCCTCTCCCAAAGAAGACGAAAAAGTGATACTTCATCACAAACACCTTTTTCTTCGATGGAACAGTTTTTAGAGAAACGTGATCCTGGTAAGTGATATCATACCTCTTATTACTTTACTCTGCTTTTCTTCTACTTTATGTTAATTTTTATTCTCACTCTAGAACAAGTGGAAATTGCTAAAGAGACACTGAGCTTTGAAAAGAAGAAATACGAGCTCTCTTTAAGGAGGGATGACAGAGTACAAGATTTGGAAGAGAGGAAGTATGAGCTCTCCTTACGGAAGGATGATCGGATCCAAGATTTGGAGGAGAAGAAGTTTGAGCTCTCTTTACAGAAGGATGGTAGGGCCCAAGATTTGGAGGAGAAGAAGTTTGAGTTAACTCTTAGTATTGAAAAATCCAAAAATAAGGAAAAAAACACTCGAGCATCAAAACTTAATGGAACAGATGAAGTATAAGCATGATCTCCAAGAAAGTTCTAAAAAGAAAGATTTCTTGATCAAATGCATTAAGGCAAACAAATCTGTTGAAGAAATAGAACGTTTAATGAAATTTTTTGTTGACTAGTTTCTTTTATTTCTTTCACACTTCATGTGTTCATATTTATTTGTACATAAATTTTACAATTATTTTCTGTATTTCTTGAAATATCGTATTTTAATGATAAATATTCTTTTTTTAAATAAAATTTTCAAGTCTCCTTTGAAAATTTGACAATCCCCCACCCCTGGATTTTTTTGAAGTAAGGGGTGGGTATCACTAAAATTCTTTCATGTCATGAATCTTGAAAGTTTTATATGAAAATTTGGCTTTACTACCCCCTGCATTTTACCGGTATCCTAAAAATTCTTACATGTCAAGAATTTCACAAGTCTTATAAAAAATTTTGGCACAACCCCCCATGGATTTTATTGAAGTAAGGGACGGGTATCACGAAAATATTTACAAGTCAAAAAAATTCTATATCTGTTTAAAAAAATTGGCAATACTCTCCCCTGCATTTTATTGAAGCAAGGGGTGGGTATCACCAAAAATTTTCTATGTCATAAATTTCACATGTCAGATTTGAAAATTTGGCAATACCCCCCCCTGCAT
Source organism: Hemileia vastatrix (assembly GCA_030280995.1). Lineage (NCBI taxonomy): Eukaryota > Fungi > Basidiomycota > Pucciniomycetes > Pucciniales > Zaghouaniaceae > Hemileia > Hemileia vastatrix. The sequence continues at coordinate 9,135,600 of JASXTE010000013.1, forward strand.
TTTTTTGAAGTAAGGGGTGGAAGAAATCTAAATTTAATATAATTACATAAATTATTAAATAAATATCTAATATATATCAATTTCCCTAGTTTAAAGTAATGACAATCCCTCAAGCCAAAATGCAGACCAAGTCGAGAAACATAAGTTTGGGACTTTCTACAGGTATAGGAAAGAGGAACCCCATGAAACAAATAAATGTTATCATGATTACCTGTTATACAACACAAGGTCGATGGCTCATCACATTATTTGAGAAAATTGATATATAAAAAATATTTATTAAAAATTTATGAAAAAATATAAAATTTTCGATGACAACTCTAATCCCCATACTTTTTGGATCTAGATAAAGTTTTTTTAAATCGAATAACTTTACCTTCTTTCTTTACCTTATTGATTCTTTGTATCAAGTTATTACTGATTTGAAATGAGCAACCGAAATGAGTGAAATCTTGACAGGATTTCAAACCAAGAGGAGCTTTGGTTGTTTGATGATTATCCTTAGAAGAATTCCAAATAGTTTTGATGATACCATTTCCCAAACCAAAATCAATGATGCACCGGTGGTCTGGAAAATATAAACCATGTCCTTTGATTTTAGCTGGAGATGGTATTGGGTGGCCAGTTATCGTATTGATATATGAGAATATTCCAAAAGTAAGAAAATTGGCATCATTCCTATCGATATGAATCCTATTGTGGAATCCAGAATGAGTGATAATAGCATTAGAAAATAAAAGATATTTGTGGCTGATATCTTCCCATGCAGAGTCACACCAATTCGGTATTCCAACTTTGGTTGCAAGGTCATGATTTTTTTCAAATGCCTTATTACAGAGCTTTTTGAGTCGAAGAGCAAGAAAAGAATTAAAGTAGGGTAGAGTGTCCCATAAGCGAAAATCTTCATCTTTTTGTGCTTTAGTGATATTATTGAGCAATGAATATATACCTATATAATTGAAATAAGTGAAATGATATTAAGAATGGAACAAAAATTATTAGACATACCAAGAGAATATCCTTTGACAAAACAAGGTCTCCAACCAAAACCAATCATGATACCACCCAACAAATTCTTATTCCTTATAGGTAATCGAACCAAAGCCATTTGATAAAGAGTTATGATAAGATCGGATAGTTGATTAAAAGCTTCATCTTTTACACCATCAAATGAATGAACTTCCAAAATGAATTGAGGCTTAAAAGCATTTCTGATAGCTGCAACAACTCGATCATCTCCAAATTCTGTTAGATATTTGATATCTTCTGGTTATTTTTTCGGATATTGATTTTTTTTATCTACTTTAGTTTTATAAAAAAAAATGTTTGGGATATGACGAAAATAACTTTCGCAGAGAGACTTTTTTTTTAAATATCTTTTCTTCTGATGAGACTGATTATCTTTAATTTTTTTTGATGATTTAGAAGATGATTGTATGGAAGTTGATTTCAAAGAAGATGATAGAGTTGATTTCAAAGAAAATGATAGAGATGATAAAGATGAAGATGATAAAGAAGATAAAGATGAAGATAAGAGAGAAGTAAGGGATGAATCAGAAGAAGAAGACATTTTTTTGATCTGAAAAAAAAATTAATTGTCAATAAAATTTTAACTCAAATTTTTTTTTAAAAAAATTCCTACCTAATAATAAAAAAAGCTGTTTTTTTATTTTAAAAATAAAATTGAAAAAAAAACCAAAAAATCAGTAAAAGTTTTTCCAAAAAAAAAATGATAAAAAAAAACATGAGGTTTTATTTTAAAAAACACAATCATAGCAAAATCCTATTAAAAAAAATTAATAATTAAATTCATTCAAAAAAGAAAATTTCAGTAAGAATTAAAACACAAAAAAAAAAAAAAATTAAAAGTGAACCTGAAGATTGGTTATTAAAAACCTTCTCACAAGATCATGAAAAAAAAAAATCAGTAAAATCAAAATAAAAAATAAAAAAATTATTTAATTAAAATCAAAATCACAAAAATTAATTATAGAAAAAATAGAAATAAAATTATAAACCTTTTTTTTTTTGTAAATAAGAGGGACAGTCCTTATCAGCAAAAAAAATTTTTTTTTTTTCTATATTACTGCAAAAAAAATAAAAAAAATAATCAAAATTACAAACAAAAATTTGTTAGTATCTTAATTTGAAAGTTAGTAACCCATCTTTATCTCCCATTAAAGTCCCCTTTTCCCCCTCAAATGCTCTCCTTGCCTGCCTCAAAATCCCCCTGAAATACCCCCCTTTCCCCCCTCTTTAGGTCCCTCATCACCCTCCTTCCCCCCTCATTAGCTGCCTCAAACCCCCCCATTCCCCCCTCTTTAGCTCCCTCAAACCCCCCCCATTCCCCTCACCTTAGGCGCCTCAAACCCCCCCCATTCCCCTCTCCTTAGGCGCCTCAAACCCCCCCCATTCCCCTCTCCTTAGGCACCTCAAACCCCCCCATTCCCCTCTCCTTAGGTACCTCAAAGCCCCCCTTCCAATCTCCTTACCCCCTCCCAAACCCTTTCCCCAACTCCAGTCAGATTTATAGTAAAGAACTAAAAGAAAAGTGATAGCATTCATTGTTGAGTGAAGTAGCTTCCTAGTAGAGAGGTGTTTCATTGTTGCCGGTGGAAGGGTTAAGTGATGAGGGAAGTGGGAATTCACCGCCAAATGTGCAGTTGGGGTGTGTAGATAAAAAAAAAACTTAAGTGTTCGCCACCAAAATTAAGTAGCATAGAGTGAGGAAATACTTAAGGATGGCATCAGCAATTATAAGTCATGTGACTTTCTTAAAAATCCATCATGGATGAGATGAGTTTGGGATCAGGAATTAGGAATGGAAATTGGGGTATAAGAGGCGGGATAATGCATTATCGTGGATTTCTTATCCACTAGCCCTGGGGCTAGTGGATAAGAATCTTCTGCAATTAATAATGTCTGATCCCGGGAAAAAAAATTCCTGATCCCTAATTGTGGATCCCTGAACATTGATACCCCCTAATATTAATAATATAATGGTGACAATAAATTAATCAAATGATATATATGAGTGAGGCACAAAGATCAAGTACCAATGGACATGTTTATAAGAAATACCAGTTTAACTGAAGAAAAATTCTACCCTAGCTACTCTCCATCATAAATTTGTGCAGCACAAGTTCGGCCGAACTTGTGCTGGACACTTTTTGTCACATGCAGTCTGGTGTGATCAATTCTCTCTCAATCATTGAACTAGAAGTTGTTTGATATGGCTAAATGGTTATGCTGAAGTTTTTTTAAACCTCAGATTGGCACTTTTTTGTTTTTCAAAAAAGCAATTATAGTCCAAGTTTAGCCTCACTGGTGGACATTTGCCCCAACATGTCTACTTGCTCTTGATGGCAGTATATTTATTTTAATTTTTTATTTCATACTTGATTCCTTTAATTTTACCTTTTTATTCCTCATATTGCTTTTGTATATCAATTTATTTTTTGTAAAACAAATCATTTTCATATTTTTTTACCTTTATTTAATAATATTTTAAAAGGTGTAACATCACCTGGTATGCATTTGGCACACGGGTTTTTGCTATACTTATAATATTAAAACATAATGGTGACAAAAAATCAATCAAATGAAAAATATGAGTGAGGCAAAAAGATCAAATACCAGTGGACATGTTTATAAGAAATACCAGAAGAACTGAAGAAAAATTCCACCCTAGCTAAACTCCATCATAAAAGTGTCCAGCACAAGTTCAGCCGAACTTGTGTTGGACACTTTTGGTCACATGCAGTCTGATGTGATCAATTCTCTCTATTGCAATGAAGATGAATTTTTCTTCAATAATTGCACTAGAAGTTGTTTGATATGGCAAAATTGTCATCCTGAAGTTTTGGTAAAGCTCCAGTGGATTTTTTTTTATTTTTACAAAAAAGAAATTATAGTTCAAGTTTAGTGCCACTGGTGGGCGTTCACCCCATCATGTCTACTTGCTCTTGATGGGAGGAATTTCACTTTAATTTTTTATTTCATATTTGATCCCTTTAATTTTACCTTTTTATCCCTCATATTGCTTTTAGATATCAATTTATTTTTTGTAAAACAAATCATTTTCATATTTTTTTACCTTTATTTAATAATATTATAAAAGGTGTAACATCACCTGGTATGCATTTGGCACACAAGTTTTTGCTATACTTATAATATTAATAACATAATGGTGACAAAAATCAATCAAATGATAAATATGAGTGAGGCACAAAGGTCAAATACCAATTAATCAATAGTTCTTTTTAATATGATAAATTTTTTGATTAAATAAAATGGTAATAATGAATTATATTTTTCATTCACAATTCCACTCTAATGATTCCCACTGCACAAAAAGGGTTCACTTGGTCCTTTCTTTACTGCTTGTGCATATATTTTATTGCCCACAGTACTACAATTTTTTGTAGTGATTATCCCACATCTGATTCATGAATATTTTTAAACAATATAAGTTTTTTTTAAAAAAGACCTTATCATATCCAATATCCCACAAAAAATACAACCTATTTTTGTATTAAAGCCAGTTAATTATTAAGAAATTGTTAAAATAATTAGATTAGACCCTGGCACAGCTAGATCCATACCAACCGACCTAAAGTCTTTTTAATATTGAAAACAATTAAATAAAATTATGATATCATACTAAATTATGGGCACCAACCATAATTCAGCACTTCTCATTTGCTCTGCTACAAAATGAGTGCATGTAGCATTTTTCTAACGTCGGACTGTTTTCTTCCTTCCCTCACACCATTAGTCCAGAATGAAAATTTAGTATGAGTTTTGGTCAAAATGGTTTGCCAGTGTTATCTGTATGCAATATGAATTCATATTGCATATTTCTATTTATGCATAAAATATACTCGTTAAGCATCATTTTTTTGCATTTTTCAATCATTATGCATATTTATGCATATTCATATGCATATTCATTATAAAGATTTATATGCATATTAATATATTTTATTCATATATGTATATGCACCTTTTTTTGCATATTCAATATGCATATTTTAATGCATATTCAATATGCATATTTTTATGCATATTCAATATGCATATTTTTTATGCATAATCACTATGCATATTTTTTATGCATATTTTTATGCATATTTTTTATGCATATTTATTCTTCATAGTCATTATGCATACACTTTGGATAGGCAATTCACATCAATTTTTAGCATGCAAATTCAAATGCATATGCATCTATATCATACACGCAACATATATTCAAGTTTAATATTTGAATATTAAGGTATGCTAAGTGATGTTGTTCAACCTTTTGCCAAACCTGAGATTAACTGATGTTCAATGTGGTTCTTAAGCTCTGCTCAAGGAGGGATTGTTCTGGATTCAATCTGTGACAGTTTATTTTTTCAATGTTTTTTCATCAGATTTAAAAACATCTTTCTGACAGTTTCAGGATGGTTTCCCAACAGTTTCCTGACAAATTCCTAATAGTTTCAAAAAGAGGGAACTGCTAGCAGTTCACCCCCAGATTTCCCGTGGTGAAGGGGTGGGTACCACCAAATTTTTTTAACTCATAAATTTCACATGTCAGATTTAAAAAATTGGCAATACCCTCCCCTGCATTTTATTGAAGTAAAGGGTGAAAGTCATCAAAATTTAATATAATTACATAAATTAATTAATATATAAATAAGATATGTCAAATTTACTACTTTTAAAGTAATGACAATTCCTCATGCCAAAATGCAGAACAAGTCTAGAAACTAGGTTTGGGACTTTCCACAGGTATAGGCTAGAGGAACCCCATGAAAAAAAGTAATGTTATCATGATTACCTTTTAAACAACACATGGTTGTTGGCCCATTACTTTAATTTCATAAATTGAAATATCATATTTATTTATTAAAAATTTATGGAAGAATATTAAATATTTGGTGACTCTACAAATCCCCATACTTTTTAGATCTACCTAAAGAATTTTTAAATTTATTACCTTTTACTTATTTTTTTAACTTGTTTATTTGTTGGATTAACTTTTGACTGATCTGGAAAGAACAACCAAAATGCGTAAAGTCTTGACAAGATTCCAAAACTGGAGGAGCCTTTGTGGTTTGGTGATTATCGTAAGAAGAATTCCAAACTGTTTTGATGATTCTATTTCCTAATCCAAAATCAATTTTACATCTATGATCCGGGAAATATAATCCATTTCCTTTAATTTTTGCAGGTGACAGAATAGGTTGTCCAGTGATAGGATTAATATATGTGAAAATTCCATAAGTGAGGTAATTGGCATCATTTAAGTCGGTGTGAATTTGGTTATGAAATCCAGAATAAGTGATTATAACATTTGAAAACATTAGATAATCACTGCTAATATCTTCCCATTCAGAGTCACACCAATTTGGTATTCCAAGTCTCATAGCAACTTCATGATTTGTTTCAAAAGCTTTTTTACAGAGTTTTTTAAGTCAAAGATCAACAAATGAATTAAATGAAGGTAAAGTATTGCATTTTTGAAAATCATTATCTAATTCAGCTTTAGATAAAGATCTGAGTAAATAATATATGCCTATTTGAATTAAATTCAATAAAATGATATTAAAAAATCCAGAAAATTTTTAAACATACCAAGAGAAAAACATTTATCAAATCCTGGTCTCCATCCAATACCAATCATGATTCCACCCAACAAATTCTTATTCCTTAAAGGTAAGCGAACCAAAGCCATTTGATAGAGTGTTATGATGAGATTGCAGAGTTGATTAAATGATTCATCTTTTAAACCATTAAAAGAATGGTTTTTGTAAATAAATTGAGGTTTGAAAGTATTATTAATAACAGCTTTAACTTCATCACCTCAAGTTTCAGTTAAATAATGTATATTTTCAGGTAACGTTTTCGAATATTGTTTTTTTTCAACTTTAGTTTTATAGTACTTGATTTTTGAAATATGGCCAAATATTTGATCCAAGTGAATTTTTTTTTAAATTTCTTTTATTTTGATACTGTTCATTTTTTGTCAATGTTTTAGATGATGATTGAAAAGAAGCAGAATTTGAAGATGATAATGAAGTTAAAGAAGATGAGAGTGAGGTAAGTGGTGAATCTGAAGTTAAAGACATGTATTTTTCTACTTTTGGGTGTTGTTACTTTTTAAACACCCAAAATTATACATTAAAAAAAACTCATTTAATTTAAATTAAAAAAATAAAAATCCTCAAAAGACTAATAAGAATTTTTTTCATTTCACTTGAACTTGATGAATATTTTTCTCTAAAATTAAAAAAATCAAAAACTGTGAAATTTTCTTTATCACTTTCCCATTCCCCTAAATTCCCCGCTCCAAACCCCTCTCCCAACTCCCCAAAACCCTTGTACAAACCCCCCCTCCAACCTATTTACATCCCCTTTTAAACCCCTCCAAACCCACTTCCAAACCCACCTTCAATCTGCCCCAAACCCCCCTCCAAACCCCCCTCCAAATCCCCTCCAAACCCCCCTCCAAACCCCCCTTCAATCCCCCCAAACCCCCTCCAACCCCCCCAACCCCCCTTTCAATCCACCTCTATTCCCCCCCTCCGAACCCCCCCTAACTCCCCCCCTCCAAACCCCCCCTCCAAAGCCCTCTACCCCCCCTCAATGTTCCTTAACAATTCACGATTGCTAACGATTTTTTGTTAACTTAACAATTTGTTAGCAAATCATTAAGATAACAAACGATTGCTAACAATTGTTTGTTAACTTAACTAATTGATAGCAAATCGTTAAGGAACATTGAGGGGGGGGGGTAGGGGGGTTTTGAGGGGGATAGGAGGGAAGGTTAGGAACTGATTGAAGGGGGGTTGGAGGGGGTGATTAGGGGACTTTGGAGGAGGTTTTGGAGGGGATTTGGAGGGGGGTTGGAGAGGAATGAGGGGAGGAAATGAGGACACCAATAAGGGGGAGAAAGGGAAAGATGAGACCAAAGATGGAGAAAAGGAAGGTTAGAGTGAGCCAAGGAGGGGGGAATAAGGCAGTCAAAGGGTGGAAAAGGGGGATGTATCCATTCCAAGGAGAGGGTAAAGGTGGGAAAAAGCCCAGGCCAAGGGGGGATAAAGAATAGGATAAATGAGAGAAAAGAGGGAGAGAGAGAGAGAGAGAGAAAAAAAAAAGGTTAATTTTACCTATAAATTTAAAAAAAACCACTTTTGAAAAAAAAAAATTAGCAAAAAATTAAGTAAAAAAGATAAAATGACTTACCTGGAGAGATGAGTTGAGAAAAAAGAAATATAAGTGAAATTGTTTGAGTGATGTAGGAAGAGAGGAGAAAACGGATATGAGTGAAGAAAAAAATGAGAGTGACTGAAAAAATATGCGTTTGCTGAAAATATGCGACTTCATGTTGAGTTGATGAAAGAAAACACAGAGAGATAAAAAAAATAAGACTTTAACAGCAAATTCAAAAACCAAAAAAATATGCAAAAAAATTTACCATTCTCAGTGAATAACACATGAAAATCGATCATTTGAAGAGAATGAAAAAAAAAAATTAAAATTGCGTTGAAAAATGAGGGAGTGTTATTGGAAGAATTTTTGCCCTTATACTAGTTAATTGGGAAATAAAAGTGTTGGATATAGTTGGAGGTAAATCAACTTGTTCATCTTCATACAGCTCTAACCATTGATCTTTGAGGTCAGCAAGTAGGTTATGAAGTATAGTGCAACACAGAATCCAGTTGAACACCGCCTCCATTTCAGATTTATTTCTAAGAGGACTTCTTAATTCCCTTAAACTAGAAAAACAGCCTTTCAAGATTCCAATAAAATGTTCAATACAGACTCTTGACTTTGCCAAATGATTGTTGAACTTGGCATTTTGACTGTCTTCTGAAGCTGCTCCCCAAAAAGCAGGAAATACATACTTTCCATTCACATGAGCAGAGTCTGCAAGAAGATACTGATCTTCATCAAAGAATTTTCCAGGTTCATTTGAAATTCACATTCTTTGGAAGAAGTAGGAGTCATGACATGAGCCAGAATAGCCAGCAAAGAATGAGATAAATTTTTTGTTTACGTCATATATAAGCTGAACGGAAATTGAATATCTTTAAAAAAGATATATTTGTTTGTGTTAGTTTCAAAGAGAATGAAAGGAGTTAAAAATAATCTACCTCTTTTTACAGTCAAAGTAATTGTTTCCACCTTGAGCAGGTTTCTGGCTCAAATGAATAGTAGTGCCATAAACAAAACCAATACATCCTGGAAAGCTGTCAGCCAGGCTACTAGACTTAACCAGTAAAATAATTGATTATCTTACTAAGGTGAAGCCACACCTTTTAGATCCTTATTAATAATTAATTTTTTATTAACTACTTATGTATTACTTACAACTAACTAACTAAGTACAATAAGTAATGTAGATAATTAATAAAAATAAGTACTTGTCCCATACATATTTTATTCCCTAACACCGTGCTCAATAATACAGATGAGAGGGAATAATATTAGTACTAAAATAGAATAAAAATCTAAAAAAATTCAAATTCCTTTACTAATAAATTTAAATTTCCATTGAATCTACATTTTAAATCAAATATATTGTATTAAATGTGACAATCTAAGGGAACTCAAGTTTTATTTCTAATAAAATTAATATCTCTCTTGACGTACCATTCAGTATAGCTTTTAGTATTTCAAATACCCTCTTTATTTAGTTTTTTTTCCTCTCACACCCTTTTATCAGGTGGTGTTAATTCCGTGTTTTATTTCTCACATTTTGCCTATAAAAGGCCCTTCCTTTTTGTACTTTTGATTCATTCCTTACTTACTCATAAATCATAAAATATATCAATTATATCCTTTATTTCTACACTTTATAACATTAGTACTTACATCAACATAACACTAAGCTATAATTTATATTAATATTTGACTTCATCTCTTATAACTTGAGTAAACAATCAAAGAAGATTAAGAGATACGTACTTGCCTTTTGAAAGTCCATTAAACCACTTAGAATCCTCATAGAACCTTCAGCTAAATCTTCTAGACCAAAAGTCCCCTTGACAATTGGAGGCCTTCCCGAATTACCGACAGCGCATTGTTAATTGAGACCAGATATTGAAAGGACCATCACCATTGAGTTACCTATAAGGACGAGTGGATGATGAAAACAACAAACGTCAAACATCACGTGACTTAATTTTTTGTTGCGAACGGGAATCAAACCGCACTCTAAAACTTAAGCTTATATACTAAAAAATACTTATATTTTTTGTGGTAATTATTGATTACTATTTGTAGTTCACTTTGCACTCTTCATACTCTGCGTATTTCCTTTTACTCAGCACTCTGTAAGTGACCTTAATTTGCTCATTTAACAGGTGGAGGTGACTAGTAAATTGGAATTAAAATTTATTATTATTATTTATTTTGTTTTTCCTGGTTGACAAAGATAGAGCAATGGTGTTCTTAGTCCTAGAGGTAATAAATTATATTTTAAAAAAATTATTATTCATTATAATTTTCAGTTGACCTTTGTCCTGATATATTTAAATTTTATTTATTCCAGTTGACAAATTGTCCTGAAAATAATTTTTTTTATTAAATATTTCAGTAGACATTAAGTCCTGTTAATTATTAAATTCTCAGTTGATTCAAAATCCTGATAATAATTATCATAAAAATTGTTAATAAGAAATTTAAATTTAATTCTTCAGCTGATTATTATATCCTGGTTTTAAATTGTTTTGAATTAATAAATTGATTGTTATTTTAGTTGATTTTATCCTGAAAATTTTATTTTATTATTTTTCTTTTAAATAAAAAGTAAAAATATAAACTAATTCATCTTATTTTCTCCCCCTCTCCTTGCAGTGAAAAATTAGAAATGACTGATAAAGGTGTCTCTGCTGCACGTGAAGATGGATTGGATTTAATTGATTATGATGAGGCTACTTCTGAGAGTTCTCATTTAACTAGTAAATTACCTCAAATTAATCAATTAATTCACCAATCAGGATGTAGAAATGGAGGAAGTGGAAATTCTGGTAGAAACAGCTCAAGAACAGAAACCTGTAATAAACCCCCCAGAAGAACTTCCAAAAGGCTTCAAGATAAAAAAGATGCCACTACCTCAACAACTAAAGAACCTGTCAACACACATAAAGGAAATACAGACAGACAACTTGAGATTGAGGTCAATAGTAGATGCTCTAGAAGAAAAGGTAAGAAAAATAGATGCTTTTCTTCAAGAGAAGAGGAGACCTCCTCCCCCCAGGGATCTTCATCAATTGGCTCCCCAGAAGCCAGAGAAAGTGAAAGTATCCAAGTGGCAGTGGGATTCGCTGAATACTCAGTGGGATTACCTGTCTCAAAATCAACAGACGCCCCAAGCAGGTCCATCAAGACACAGCCAAGTCAACCCCACACCTCCTCACCCCTATCAAGGAGGAAGAAGAAGAAAAAACAATATGATCTTGCCCAGAAAACCTTGGTAAGCCCCTCTATTGATTCTCAAGTACCATTTCTTGTAACAAATTCAGTTCCCTCAGGTAATTCTGGAAATGGAGATAAGACTGTGAGACCTGTAGAGGCTGAGAACAGTAGACAAATTACTCAAATTTCAAATGTATATAATCCTTTAGTTCTAATTGCTACTTCAATTATAAATCCTGATATGGCTATTATTGATGAAACACTTCAACCTGAGTTTTATGAGAATCTGGAAAGTTACTCTGTTTCCTTACTGAGAAACATTCCAGATGTAGCTAACATCAATGATGAATATTTGAGAGATATTATTGCTAAACAAAATCATATCATGAACAACATGCAATTGACTCAGAAATATATTAGTTTGTAAACTGAACAGGGTTATCAAGAATTGAGGAGTGAGTTACAGAGAGTTTCTGATGATTTGTTTCATTACAAAGCAACCCATGAAAAGAAAGTTGCTTTATGGTAAAATATCGAAAATAATTTGTCTAGACTGAAAGATACTGTATCTACCTGTTTCCTGGAGCTAAAGGAAAATGAGATGAACCTGAAAAGATTAAGTGATCATTATTTATCTTTTCAAAATAAAACCCAGTTATCTTTTGCCACAGTCAATGAGAGTTTATCTAGTCTTCCAAAAGTGAAAACCAGACTAACAACCATTTAAGAAAAACTGAATTCATTGTTTAATGATCAAAAATATTCTGAAACTTCCTTGAAGGAACATAGGGTACAGCATGCTCCAAGTTTACCTGTTACTAGTTCATCTAAATTAAAATTAGATTCAGAATTGCCTGTTGATACTACTGAGTTTCCATCAAAAATTGATGATGCACCAGGATCTTCAACAGAGGGATTAAAAAATGATATTACTGCACAACTAGAGAAGTTAAAGCTGCTACTTACCCAGAAAAAGGCTGGTACTAAAGAGACTCCTTCAAATCAAAAGAATTGGCCAAAACTTGACCAGTACCCAACATTTGATGGTGATTCTTCTTGTGATTGGTAGAAATTTATTTGCAGAATTGATAACTTAAAAAATTCTTACAAACTCCCAGATGAGGAAATTGTGTCTAAGTTAATTTCCTTGTTTACCAATGTTACCCTAATGTGGTATGAATCTGTTCTCCTGGACAGAAATGACTACACATGGGATGATTGGAAGAAATTGATTAAAGCACAATTTGGTGGCTCCAAGTTCAGAATGGCTCAACAAAGGCAGTATGAGGAAACTAAATATAGCTCTTCGACTGATAAAATATTGAGTTCTTAATAAACTTGTAAGAATCTTAAGAGCTATGGATCCAAATATGGAGTTTGAGTTATGGAAGGACAGGATCCTTTATAAATTACCAATGTCTCTGAGAAACTTGATAGTGGCTAGGAATGAGTTCTCCAGAGAACCCTCTTCTTTCATTAATTCTTTCAATGAGATCCTTCTAAACAACAAGTATGATGCCAGAGGATGAATTTATAGGACCCCTTTGGAGAAATCCTCCACTTACCAACAAAAACCTCAGGAAAAGGTTGGTAAACCTTTTTCCCCTGTTGCACCGAAAAAGTATGCAACAAACACTTGCTTCAAGTGCAACAAGCCTTGAAAGAAAGGCCATGTTTTTGACAAGAAGATAAATCTTGTAGAAAAAATAGAGGAGCATGCTGATGACACAGTAGCACTGGATGATACGTCAAGTGATTGTGCCAGCAATATTTCATATGAATCTCAACAAGAAATCTTGATTCTGGAAGAGGATATTCATTATTTAAATACTATTGATATTGATAATAATGCTTTATCTACAGTTGAAGATGCTGAGATCATAAAGAACATTGAGGATAGCTCAATTGTTATTGCCCCTCTCAAGGCACCAGTCTTGATTAATGGAGCCAGCATTGAATTTGTTCTGGATTCTGGAGCTGGAGGAAGTGTAGTATCTGAAAGAGCACTTGTATAAGTGGATCAAGACTATAAATCAAAACTGATGCTTATCATTTCTGAAAATTGGAGAGGTAATGGCTCTGTTTTGTCCCCCATTGGTAAATACAAAGCCACAGTGTTTTTTTAAATATAACCATGGGTTTGTAAGAGCTATTTGTGATTTTCTTGTCATGAAAAATAATAACTTAAGCAATTGGTTTATTGTAGGGAATGATATTTTAACCAAGTATGGCATAAATTTGGATCCCTGAAACCAATGTTTCACAATGGGGATGAATGGGAAGAGAAAATTTAAGATTTCTTTCTCCAAAGAATCATTAAAACCAGAATTGAACACATGTGATTCTGTAGTTCAATATAAAGGAAGATCTACAAAAGAAATGCATGCCCTTATGTCTGAGATTGACAATGCCTCTTTTGGAGAACAACTTTCTGGTGAGGATAAACATTCCATCATTAACTTGATAAAGTCTTTTCCTATGGCCTTTGCTCATGGGTCACATGAACTGGGATTAGTTTAAGAAGAGATGAAACTTTCCTTGTCTTGTCCATTAGCTGATATACCATCCAGCTTAAAGAAGAAGCATTATCCTGCTTCTTGCACAAAGAGAAAAGATATTGAAGACAATATCTCTACCCTTTTAAAAATGAATATTATTGAAAAGGTAGTTGAAACACCTAAATATGGTGTTATCTCACCTGTCCTAATTTCTTATGAGAAAGATAAAGCCAGGTTATGTGGTGATTATAGAGCACTAAATACTTATACTGTTGATGATATCTATCCTTTGCCTAGGATTAGCTCTATACATGCTACCTTACAGGTGCTAAATATATCAGCCATTTTAATAGTAATAAAGATATCACCAGGTTCCTATTGAGAAAAATTCTCAGAGTTTTCTGATGATTGCTACTCATATGGGTATTTACAAGTATGTGAGGATGACATTTGGACCTAAAAATGCCCCTTCAGTTTTTCAAAAAGTCATGGATAACAAATTCCATCAGGAGATAATTGAAGGATGGATGATGGTTTATATTGATGATATCATTATATTCTCACAAAAATTTGAGGACCATCTCAACCACCTGTGTAAAGTGTTCCAAAAAATGGATGAGATAAATATAACACTTGCTTTGAATAAATTTAAATTTGGTTTCCATTCTTTAAAAATTCTTGGTCATGTTGTTTCAGGCTTACAGATATGTGTTGACCAAAACAAAGTGGCAGCCATGCAAAAGGAGAAGGCTCCTAATAAAGTTAGAGAGCTACAGAGTTTTTTGGGAATGTGTGGATACTATAGACAGTATATTAAAAATTACCAAGTCATAGCTTCACCCCTTACCCAATTAACTAGAAAGGATGTTGCTTTTTTCTGGAATAGTGAAAGACAAAGAGCTTTTGAAACTATGAAACACTGTTTGATGTCAGCAACTATTCTTGATTTACCTGACTTTAATCAGCCATTTGTTTTATATACTGATGCCAGTTTTATTGGTCTGGGTGCTGCCCTTCATCAAAAACAAGTGATTAATGATAAATTATCAGAAGTAGTAATTTGTTATATTTCAAGAACTTTGAGAAATAGTGAATTGAAATATGGTGCTACTTAATTGGAATGTTTAGCTGTAGTGTGGGCTCTAGAAAAGCTACATTATTACCTAGATGACCAGCAATTAGAACTTGTCACTGACTGCAGTGCAGTTAAACCCTTTTAAACTTGAAAACACCTAACAGACATATGTTCAGATGGAAGTTAGCTGTTCAAGAATACAGAGGGAGAATGACAATTATTCATAGGGCTGGTATTGTTCACTCAAATTTTGATATTTTATCAAGGTTGCCTTCACCAAATGATGACTCTAATCCTGCTTATGATCCTGAGGATGAAATTATTCATATTCATGGGATATATGTGGTTGATATAGAGGATGTGCTATTGCAGCTTATTCTGAATTCATATGATAAGGAAACTGACTTAAAAAATTTATGCCCCATATTAAATGATCCAAAGAATGCTTCAATACAAGCATTAATCAAAACCCTTCCACCAAAGTACCAAAAAGATTTGGAAAAAGTAAATTTTCAATTGATGAAGGATATCTATATTATAGAGGAAAGTTGAGTAATGTCATGGTTATTCCTCCTTCTATGAAAGAAATCATCTTGAAAATTTGTCATGATGACATTTTAGCTGGAAATTTTGATCTTCAAAAAACAATGATCAGAATTAAAAACACCACTTGGTGGGTTAATATGTCTGAAGACACAAAATTATATGTTGAATCTTGTGATTCTTTCCAAAAATTAAAAAGATTGACTGGTAAAAGATCTGGATTAATGCAACATATTAAACCTCCTGATACACCATGGTAGATAATAAACATGGATTTTGTAACAGGATTACCTATTGCTGGAAAATACAGTTATAACTCTTGTTTGGTTATTGTGGACTGATTCACTAAAATGTGTAAATTTATCCCTACTCACAAGGATTTTCCCACTAAAGAATTAGCTTTCTTATAGTGGTCTCATATGTTTAATACTGCTGGTTTTCCTAAAGCCATAATCTCTGACAGAGACCCTAAATTTACTTCTGAATTTTGGATGTCTCTGATGGATGTTTGTGGTTGTGATCTAAAACTCTATACTGCCCATCATCCACAGACTGATGGCTTAGCTGAAAGAATGATTCAGACTTTAGAGGACATGATAAGAAGGTATTGTGCCTTTGGCCTTGAGTATAAAGATAATGACAGATTCACTCATGATTGGGTTACTTTACTTCCTGGGTTGGAATTTGCTTATAATAGCACTGTTCATTATTTTACTCAAAGAAAGCCTTTTGAACTCTGGCTTGGATATGTTCAACATACTCCTGCCCAAATTCTCAATAACAAAATACCTAAATTGGATATACATCCTGGTGTAAAGTCTTTTATTAAAATGCAACAACTTTTCAGAAATCATGCCCAAAAATGTATTAAAAAATCATTTGAATATGAGAAGAAGAGATGGGACAAATCCCATAAAGAATACACTTTTAAAAAGAGTGATGAAGTGTTGATTTCTACAGTCCACTTAAATTTACAAGGTAATAAAAAATTGAAAGACCCATTTGTTGGTCCATTTGTTGTCAGAAGAATGATTGGAGATAATGCAGTTGAGGTTATTTTGTATTCTCCATATGACAGAAAACATCCTGTTTTTCCAATATCTCTTCTGAAACCTTACACATCCAATAGTGATTTATTTCCAAAAAAGAGGGGAAGACCAAATAAAACCCCAAATTAAATCACTGAAACAGCAGAAATTGGAAAAATTCTAAATGACAGAATAGTCACTTCTGACAAAGCTACAGAATACTTATTGATATTCAAGAATAAATCATCTGAATATGATTCTTGGATACCTGGGAAGGAGATATCTAATCTTCCTACTCTACTAAAAAAGTATAAAAAGAAAAAATCATAGCATTTTTTTTATTGTTTTTTTAGAGTGAGGGAGTGTCAGCCAGGCTACTAGACTTACCCAGTAAAATAATTGATTATCTTACTGAGGTGAAGCCACACCTTTGAAATCCTTATTAATAATTAATTTTTTATTAACTACTTATGTATTACTTACAACTAACTATCTAAGTACACTAATTAATGTAGATAATTAATAAAAATAAGTACTTGTCCCATACATATTTTATTCCCTAACACCGTGCTCAATAATACAGATGAGAGGGAATTATATTAGTACTTAAATATAATAAAAATTTAAAAAAATTCAAATTCCTTTATTAATAGAGTTAAATTTCCATTGAATCTACATTTTAAATCAAATATATTGTATTAAATGTGACAATCTAAGGGAACTTAAGTTTTATTTCTAATAAAATTGATATCTCTCTTGACGTACCATTCAGTATAGCTTTTAGTATTTCAAATACCCTCTTTATTTAGTTTTTTTCCTCTCACACCCTTGTATCAGGTGGTGTTAATTCTGTGTTTTATTTCTCACATTTTGCCTATAAAAGGCCCTTCCTTTTTGTACTTTTGATTCACTCCTTACTTACTCATAAATCATACAATATATCAATTATATCCTTTATTTCTATACTTTATAACATTGGTACTTACATCACCATAAAACTAAGCTATAATTTATATTAATATTTGACTTCACCTCTTATAACTTGAGTAAACAATCAAAAAATATTAAGAAATACGTACTTGCCTTTTGAAAGTCCATTAAACCACTTAGAATCCTTGAAGAACCTTCAGCTAAATCTTCTAGACCAAAAGTCCCCTTGACAGAAGCCCTCTGCTTGCATTACCTGAGATGATTCAAGTCGCTCTTCTTTTGTTGGCCAGGTGAGAAGTTGAGATTCCAAGGAGTTGATGGCAGTGATACATCGTTTGGTATAAGTGTTAACTGAACCATACCCTAAATCAAAGACATTTTCTAAACATTTCAAAGCGGCTCCATTACCATTTGAACCCAAACGACATAGTGTGATGGCCAATTGAATTGATGGATGTCATTGTTCTTTTTGAGAATTATTGTGAAATATGGGATGATCCTGATTAAGCTCAAGCAATTTAAGGAAACATTCCTGAGAAGTCCTGAACAGCTGTCTAAAACTGGGTGTAGATAGGTTAAGAAGTGTTTGGATGGTGTACTTGGGGGTCTGAAGTACTTGAGGCTTTTTGGGAAGAAGGTAACGTTTCTTGGCCATTTTTGATAAAAAGACAAAATCTTCTTCTAGATCAGAATCAGAATCAGAATCAGAGTCCAAGAGCAGCTCAAGAGCCATGAAAGTCATTGCTTTATGTAATTTATCACGAATTGAAAGTGATGAAGGCATAACTCTTATATGACATGATATGAAGATGTAAATGATGTATGATGTTTTGAGTTATGAAGGGTTATGCTGCAAAGTGCTGCGTATGAATGGGATGATGCTGACAAATCAGTGAAATGGGACTTGATGGTGAAATCAGCACTTTTGGTTGAGAAAGTGCGGATTTGAGTGAAATAAGTGACTTTTTTCACTTTTGAAATCCACCAGTATTGTGGCTAATGTGTTTTGGAAATACGCACTTAGATAAGGGCAGATTTGGTCAAATTTAAGTGCGGATTTGTAAGTGCGGATTTGCCAGAACTGACACCCCCTATTTTATACAAAGTGTGACCTTTAAGAGTGAACTCTAAAGTATATCAAATAATTTGATATATAGTAAAAAATATTTTATTGACACAACCTTATAGCACACTTTTGTTATTTTCAATTCCTTATTATTGGAAAGGTCTTTCTCTCAAACTCCTGTATGTATGTCAGCCAGGCTATCTCAGGAGCCCAGTAATTTATATAATAAATTGCTGAAATCATGTAAGGAAATAACATAATGTATTATGTAGTTACAATAATTTATTTTATTAAATAATAAAATTATAAATATTTTATGAATAAGTAAAATAATTAATATATTTAATTTCATTATTAAATAAGTTTTATTACATACACAAATATTATATTCTATAAAAACATGGCACTTTTCTATGTATTTAATATTTCTAAGAAATTAATTAAACTAATTATGATATTATAAGCTTAATTATATTTAAATTATAATGTAATTACCAATAAATTAACATGATTTAGATATTAAATTCAACTCATCATATAATATTATCCATAAATATTGGGTGCTTTTTTTACCCTTAACTTTGTCAGTAAAGTTACTAAATAACTTAAAACACATATTTAATAGGGGGTATCAATGTTCAGGGATCCGCAATTAAGGATCAGGAATTTTTTTTTCCGGGATCAGACATTATTAGTTGCAGAAGATTCTTATCCACTAGCCCCAGGGCTAGTAGATAAGGAATCCACAATAACGCATTATTCCACCTCTAATACCCCAATTTCCATTCCTAATTCGTGATCCCAAACTCATCTCATCCATGATGGATTTGAAATAAAGTCATATGACTCATAATTGCTGATTCCATCCTTAAGTCTTTCCTCACTCTATGCTACTTAGTTTTGGTGGAGAAAACTTGAGTTTTTTTTCTATCTACACACCCCAACTGCACATTTGGCGGTAAATTCCCACTTCCCTCATCACATAACCCTTCCACCAGCAACAATGAAACAGCTCTCTACTAGGAAGCTAGTTCACTCAACAATGAATTCTATTACTTTTCTTTTAGTTCTTCACTATAAATCTGACTGTGATTTGGAAGATGCTTTAGCTTATATGTGTTTTCTTTCCAAAAAGCGTTACACCATCACCAGGGGACCAAATCTTTATCATGATCCCCAATGTGATCTGGCCTCCATTCTCAACATTCCTCATTTTAACTTCACCCAACTATTTAGAACTTCTCCCGATTCTTTCTTCAAACCTTATCAACTCATCTCCAATCATCCTATCTTTCATAACAATTCCCATAACAAACAGCGTAATCCTGCCATCCAACTTGCTGTTGCACTATTTTGCTTTGGCTCAAAAGGAAACAGTGCTGCTGTAAGACATTTGGATAATCTCTTTAACATAGGATATGGTACCATGATATTATACACCAAGTTCTGTATGATTTCTATCCTTTCCCTCAAGTCTCAAACACTTGCTTGGCCAACTCCAGAACAGCAACTTGAATCCTCTCAAGTAATGCAAGCTGAAGGTTTCCCTGGCTGTTTAGGATTTGTTGATGGCACAACTATAACTTTGAGTCAAAATCCTGCTCATTATGGCAACCATTATTTTGATCACAAAAAAAGGTTTCTTCAAAATCTTCTTCAATTTATCATCCTTCATAAACTAACTTTTTATCTTCTTTCTAGATACTCTATTGCCGTTAAACTTGTATGCAATGTCAATAAAAAACTATTTCTTTTTATAGTGGCTGCCCTGGCTCATGTCATGACTCTTCCATCTTCCAAAGAATGAGGATTTCTCAAACCCCTGACTCATACTTTGAAAAATCTCAGTACCTCCTTGCAGAATCAGCATTTGCAAGTGGAAAGAAAATTATACCTGCTTTCCGTGGTGCAAGTTTAGAAAGTGACCCCTAAACTGCCTTTAATTATCACCTTGCCCAATCAAGAGTACAAATTTATCATGCTATAGGTATATTAAAGGGACAAGTTCCTAGTCTTCGGGAGCTCAGAATCCAATTTCAAAAAAAACTGGAGATTAAAACAGCAAATCATTGGATCATGACTTGCATTTTTTTTTTTTTTTTTTTGTAAGTCCTTTTTTTTATTTTCAAGGTTAGATTAATTTTTTTTCTTTTTTTTCTTTTTTTTTTTCTTTTTTTTCTTTTTTTTTACTTTTTTTCTCTCCTTCACCCTCTTTAGCTGCCTCATTTTACCCCATTTCCTCTCTCTTTACCTGCCTCAAGTCACTCCTTCTCCCCTCTCTTTACCTTGCTCAAGTCTCCCTTATTTCACCCTCCTTGCCTGTCCCAAATCCCCCCTTTCCCCCCTCTTTAGGTGCCTCATGACCCCCCTTACCCTCTCTTTAGGCGCCTCATCAACCTCCTTCCCCTCTCTTTAGGTGCCTCAACACTCCCCCCTTCTCCTCTCTTTAACCGCCTCAAAACCCCCCTTCCCCCCTTTTAGGTCCCCTACCATTTAGCCACCTCTACCCCCCCTTCTTCTTAAAGAACAATCGCTAACAATTGTTTTTTAAGTCAATGAATTGATAGCAATTCAATTACTTAACAAATGATTGCTAGCAATTGTTTATTAAGAAGGAGGAGGGGTTAGATGAGGCTTAAGTGGAGTTGAAGGGTGGATGGGACCTAAATGGGGGGGTGTTTGAAGCACCTAAAGAGGGGGGGAAAGGGGTGGGGTTTGGAAAATTTAAAGAATGGTGAGAGGGGGGGATTTTGGGGGGTTTTGTGGCAATTAAGGAGGGGGTTTTGGGGGGATTTGATGGTGATTTTTAGGCAAGGAGGGAGGGATTTTGTCAAGGCTCACTTTTGGTCTAGAAGCTTTGGTACGGTGTTATATGAAGATTTTAAGGATTTATTTGACTCTCAATAATTAGGTACGTATTTCTCAATCAAAGATTATTCTTTTACTCAATAATAAGAGGTAGATTTGAATATTTATATAAGTTATAGTTTAGAATTACGTCCTTGTAAATACTAAAGATATAAGATATAAGAAATAAGTGGTTAACTTTTGTAGTTGTAGTAATAAGTGAGTTGGTAAAAAGAATGATTAAAAGACAACAAAAAGAGAGGCCTTTTATAGGCAAAGGAGAGACAAAGCACGGCAATCAAATTCTAAAAACAGTAGGAAGAGAGAGAGAAAAGAACATTCCAGAAAGAGTATTTCAAATAATAAAGTTATTCTAAAAAGAAGGCGTCAAAAAGATGTATTTACAGAGTATGTCAGAAATACATCAATATTTTTAATATTTACTGTAAAAGTTAATCCTAAATAAGAAATTTGATTTTTTTGTATATATTTAATATTATTTGAATATTTAAATCTTATTTTATCTTTATATTTATTTTTTAATATAAAATTTTATTTTTTCCCAACCTGTCAAATGAGCACGGTGTTAGAGAAAAATATAAGGGACAAAATTATATTTTTAACTTTAATTATTTATTTGATTAATTAATTTTTTAATTTTAACATTCTGTAATTAATTAATTTATCATAACTAATTTTAATGTAACTAAATTATAATTAAATAATAATTAAAAATGATAAGGTGCGGCTTCATCCAGTAAATAATTAATTATTTCACTGGGTAAGTCTAGTAGCCTGGCTGACACTCCCTCACTCTAAAAAAACAATAAAAAAAATGCTATGATTTTTTCTTTTTATACTTTTTTAGTAGAGTAGGAAGATTAGATATCTCCTTCCCAGGTACCCAAGAATCATATTCAGATGATTTATTCTTGAATCTCAATAAGTATTCTGTACCTTTCTCAGCAGTGACTATTCTGTCATTTAAAATTTTTTCAATTTCTGCTGTCTCAGTGATTTCATTTGGGGTTTTATTTGGTCTACCCCTCCTTTTTGGAAATAAATCACTATTGGATGTGTAAGGTTTCAAAAAAGATATTGGAAAAACAGGATGTTTTCTGTCATATGGGGAATACAGAATAACTTCAACTGCATTATCTCCAATCATTCTTCTGACAACAAATGGATCTTTTAATTTGTTATTACCTTGTAAGTTGAAGTGGACTGTAGAAATCAACACTTCATCACCCTTTTTAAAAGTGTATTCTTTATGGGATTTGTCCCATCTTTTCTTCTCATATTCAAATGATTTTTCAATACATTTTTGAGCATGATTTCTACATAGTTGTTGCATTTGAAGAAAAGATTTTACACCAGGATGTATATCCAATTTAGGTATTTTGTTATTGAGAATTTGGGCAGGAGTATTAGGAACATATCCAAGCCAGAGCTCAAAAGGCTTTCTTTGAGTAACAGAATGAACTGTGCTATTATAAGCAAATTCTAACCCAGGAAGTAAGGTAACCCAATCATGAGTGAATCTGTCATTCTCTTTATACTCAAGGCCAAAGGCACAATATCTTCTTATCATGTCCTCTAAAGTCTGAATCATTCTTTCAGCTAACCCATCAGTCTGAGGGTGATGGGCAGTAGAAAGTTTCAGATCACAACCACAAACATCCATCAGAGACATCCAAAATTCAGAAGTAAATTTAGGGTCTCTGTCAGAGATTATGGCTTTAGAAAAACCAGCAGTATTAAACATATGAGACCACCATAAGAAAGCTAATTCTTTAGTGGAAACATCCTTGTGGGTAGGGATAAATTTACACATTTTTGTGAATCTGTCCACAATAACCCAACAAGAGTTATAACTGTCTTTACCAGCAATAGGTAATCCCGTTACAAAATCCATGTTTATTATTTGCCATGGAGCATCAGGAGGTTCAATATGATGCATTAATCCTGCTCTTTTACCAGTTAATCTTTTTGATTTTTGGCAAGAATCACAGGATTCAACATATAATTTTGTGTCCTCAGAAATATCAGCCCACCAACAGTGTTCTTAATTCTGATCATTGTTTTGTCAAGATCAAAATGTCCAGCTAATATGTCATCATGACAAATTTTCAAGATGATTTCTTTCATAGAAGGAGGAATAACAATAACATTACTCAACTTTCTTCTATAATATAGATATCCTTCATCAATTGAAAATTTACTTTTTCCAAAGCTTTTTGTTACTTTGGTGGAAGGGTTTTAATTAATGCTTGTATTGAAGCATTCTTTGGATCATTTAATATAGTGCATAACTTTTTCAAGTCAGTGTCCTTATCATATGATTCCAGAAAAAGCTGTAATAGCTCTTCCTCCATATCAACCACATATATCCCATGGATATGGATAATTACATCCTCAGGATCATAAGCAGGATTAGAGTCATCATTTGGTAAAGGTAACCTTGATAACATATCCACATTTGAGTGACCAATACCAGCTCTGTGAATAATTGTCATTCTCCCTCTGTACTCTTGAACAGCCAGCTTCCATCTAAACATATGTCTATTAGGTGTTTTCAAGTTTAAAAGGGATTTAACTGCACTGCAGTCAGTGACAAGTTCAAATTTCTGGTCATCTAGGTAATAATGAAGCTTTTCTAGA
This sequence comes from Hemileia vastatrix, assembly GCA_030280995.1. Classification (NCBI taxonomy): domain Eukaryota; kingdom Fungi; phylum Basidiomycota; class Pucciniomycetes; order Pucciniales; family Zaghouaniaceae; genus Hemileia; species Hemileia vastatrix. The sequence goes on from JASXTE010000013.1 coordinate 9,159,660, forward strand.
GCCCATACTACAGCTAAACACTCTAATTGAGTAGCACCATATTTCAATTCACTATTTCTCAAAGTTCTTGAAATATAACAAATTACTACTTCTGAAACTTTATCATTTATCACTTGTTTTTGATGGAGGGAAGCACAAAGACCAATGAAACTGGCATCCGTGTACAAAACAAATGGTTGATTAAAGTCAGGTAAAGCAAGAATTGGTGCTGACATCAAACAGGGTATCATAGTGTCAGCAATGACTTGGTAATTTTTAATATACTTTCTATAGTATCCACAAATTCCCAAAAAACTCTGGAGCTCTCTCACTGTTGTAGGAGCTTTCACCTGTTGTATGGCTGCCACTTTGTTCTGGTCAACACATATCTGTAAGCCTGAAACAACATGACCAAGAACTTTTAAAGAATGGAAACAAAATTTACATTTCTTCAAAGCAAGTGTCATATTTATTTCATCCATTTTCTGGAATACTTTACACAGGTGTTTAAGATGGTCCTCAATTGTTGTTGAGAATATAATGATATCATCAATATAAACCATCAGCCAGCCTTCAATTATCTCTTGATGGAATGTGTTATCCATTACTTTTTGAAAAACTGAAGGAGCATTTTTAGGGCCAAATGGCATCCTAATATACTTATAAATACCCATATGAGTGGCAATCATCAGAAAGTTCTGAGAATTTTTCTCAACAGGTACCTGGTTATATCCCTTATTACCATCCAAACAGCTGATATATTTAGCACCCTGTAAAGAAGCATGTATAGAGCTGATTCTAGGTAAAGGATAGATATCATCAACAGTATAAGTATTTAGTGCTCTATAATCACCACATAACCTGGCTTTATCTTTCTCATAAGAAATTAGGACAGGTGAGATAACACAATATTTAGGTGTTTCAACTACCTTTTCAATAATATTCATTTTTAAAAGGGTAGAGATATTGTCTTCAATATCTTTTCTCTTTGTGGGAGAAGCAGGATAAGGCTTCTTCTTTAAACTAGGTGGTATATCAGTTAATGGGCAAGACAATGAAAGTTTCATTTCCTCTTTAACTAATCCCAGTTCATGTGACCCATGAGCAAAGGCCGTAGGAAAAGATTTTATCAAGTTAATGATGGAATCTTTATCCTCACCAGAAAGTTGTTCTCCAAAAGAAGCATTGTCAATTTCAGACATAAGGGCATGCATTTCCTTTGTAGATCTTCCTTTATATTGAACCACAGAATTACATGTATTCAATTCTGGTTTTAATAATTTTTTAGGGGAGGAAATTTTAAATTTTCTCTTCCCATTCATCCCCATTGTAAAACATTGGTTTGAAGGATCCAATTTTATGCCATACTTGGTTAAAATATCATTCCCTACAATAAACCAATTGCTCAAGTTATCATTTTTCATGACAAAAAAATCACAAATAGCTCTTACAAAACCATGGTTATATTTAAAAAACACTGTGGCTTTGTATTTACCAATGGGGGACAAAACAGAGCCATACCCTCTCCAATTCTCAGAAATGATAGGCAACAGTTTAGATTTATAGTCTTGATCTACTGAAGCAAGTGCTCTTTCAGATACTACACTTCCTCCAGCTCCAGGATCCAGAACAACTTCCATGCTGCTTCCATTGATCAAGACTGGTGCTTTGAGAGGGGAAATTAAAATTGAGCTATCCCCAATGTTCCTTATGATCTCAGCATCCTTAACTTTAGATAAATCATTATTATCAATATAAATAGTAGTTAAATAAGGAATATCTTCTTGCAGCATTAAGATTTCTTGTTGAGATTCATATGAAATATTTCTGGCACAATCACTTGAAGTATCATCCGATTCTATTGTGTCATCAGCCTTCTCCTCATTTTTTTCAACAAGATTTATCCTCTTGTCACAAACATGGCTTTTCTGCTAAGGCTTGTTGTATTTGAAGCAAGTGTTTGTTGCATACTTTTTTTGTTCAACAGGGGCAGAAGTTTACCAACATTTTCCAGAGGTTTCTGTTGGTAAGTGAAGGATTTCTCCCAAGGAGTCCTAGGAATGAATCTTCTTGCATCATACTTATTGTTTAGAAGTATCTCATTGCAAGTATTAATGAAATAAGAGGGTTCTTTGGAGAACTCAGTCCTAGCCACTATCAAGTCTCTCAGAGACATTGGTAATTTATAGAGGATCCTGTCCTTCCATAAATCAAACTCCATATTTGGGTCCATTTCCCTTAAGATTTTTACAAGTTTCATTAAAAACTCAATAGGTTTATCAGTAGAAGAGCTATATCTAGTTTCCTCATACTGCCTTTGTTGAGCCATTCTAAACTTGGAGCCACCAAATTGTGCTTTAATTAATTTCTTCCAATCCTCCCATGAGTAGTCATTCCCATCCAGGAGAACAGATTCATACCACATCAGGGCAAAATTAGTGAACAAAGAAATTAATTTGGACACAATTTCCTCATCTGGGAGTTTGTAAGAATTTTTTAAATTATCAATTCTGCAAATAAATTGTTGCCAATCAGATGAAGAATCACCGTCAAATGTTGGGTACTGGTCAAGTTTTGGCCAATTCTTTTGATTTGAAGGAGTCTCCTTAGTACTAGCTTGTTTCTGAGCAAGAATCAGCTGTAATTTCTCTAATTGTGCTGAAATCTCATTGTTTAATACTTCTGTTGCAGATCCTGGTGCATCATCAGTTTTTGATGGAAACTCAGTGTTGTCAACAGGTATTTCTGGATCTATTTTTATTTTAGATGAACTAGCCACATGTACTGGTTGAGAATCCTGCACTATATGTTCCTTCACAGAAATGTCAGAATATTTTTGGTCATTTAACAATGAGTTCAATTTTTCTTCAATGGTTGTTAGTCATGTTTTCATTCTTGGAAGACTAGATAAACTCTCATTGATAGTTGCAAAAGATAATTGATTTTTATGTTAAAAAGATGACAAATGGACACTCAATCTTTTCAGATTTATCTTATCTATCTCTACCTCCTGGAAACAGGCAGATACAGTATCTTTTAGTTTAGACAAATCATTTTTTATATTTTGCCATAAAGCAATTTTCTTTTCATGGGTTGCTTTGTAATGAGACAATTCATAAGAGACTCTCTGAGCTTCACTTTTTAATGCTTGATATCCTTGATCAGTTAACAAACTATTATATCTCTGATTCAATTGCATATTGTTCATTATATGATTTTGTTTGGCAATAATATCTCTCAAGTGCTCATCATTAATTCTTGCTACATCTGGAGTGTTTCTCAATAAGGAAACTGAGTAGCTTTACAGACTCTCATAGAACTCAGGGTCAAGAGTTTCATCAATCACAGCCATATCAGGATTAATCATTGAGGTAGCAATTAAAAGTAATGGATTAGATACATGAGATATCTGTCTACTATTCCCAGCCTCTATAGGTCTCAAGGTTTCATCCTGCCTTCCAGATTTACCTGAAGGAACAGAGTCAGCCACAAGAAAAGGCACTTGAGAATCAATAGAGGGACATACCAGGGTTTGCTGGGTATCACCATATTGGGCTTCCTTCTTCTTTTGCCTTCTTGATAAGGGTGGGGAGGAGTGGGGTTGGCCTGGGTGGGCCTTGATGGACCTACCTGAGGTAACTGATGCTGGTTTTGAGCCAAGTAGTCCCACTGAGTGTTGAGGCAGTCCCACTGCCACTTGGACACTTCCACCATCTCTTGGGATTGGGGAGCCAATTGTTGTTGATCCCTGGGAGGAAGAGGTTTCTTCCTCTCTTGGAGAAAAGTATCTGTTCTTTTCACCTTTTCTTCCAAGGCATCTACCCTTACCTTTAGTCTCAAGCTGTCTGTCCTTAACTCCTTTATGTGGGTAGACAGATTCTTTACCTGCTGAGACAATGGCATCTTTTTATATCCTGAAGCCTTTTGGAAGCTCTTCTGGTGGGTTTGTCATGGGCTTCGGATCCTGAGTATTGTCCACTAGGATTTCTACTTCTTCCATCTCTACATCCTGTTTGGGGAAAGGATTTATTAGTTTGAGAAATTCTTCTTGTTAAAGGAGAACTTACAGAAGTAGGCTCATCATAATCAATTAAGTCTAGTTCTTCTTCATGTGCAGCAAAACCAATTTGATCAGTCATTTTAAAATTCTACTGAAATGAAGGAAAGAGACAAAATTAATTAGTCTTTATTTTTAATTTTTATTTAACAGAAATAAAATAAAAATAAATAAAAAATCTTTTTAGGATAAAAACAACTTAAATAAAATTAATAAAAAATAATTTAAAACCAGGATAATACAATCAACTTTGGAAATAAATTACAATTTCTATTAATTTTTTATTTTCAGGATTTAAATCAACTAATTTATTACCAGGATTTATTGTCAACTTAAATAATCAAATATGAATCTTTATTAATTAAAAAAAATTTCTTTTAACTGATCACTTAACTACCAGGACTTAATGTCAACTGAAGTAATTAAATATGAAGTTTTATTTTAAAATTTTATTACTGATCACTTAACTACCAAGACTTAATGTCAACTGAAGTAATTAAATATGAGTTTTATTAATTAAAAATATTTATTGCATTACCACGACTCAAAGTCAACTGAAGTAATTAAATGTGAATTATTTATTAATAAAAATATTATTGTCAGGACAATTTGTCAACTGGAACAATTAAAATTTAAGTTAATCAGGAAAAATGTCAACTGAAAAATTATAATGATTATTTTATTAATAAAAAAAATATTATTGTCAGGAAAATTTGTCAACTGGAACAATTAAAATTCAATTAATCAGGACAATTGTCAACTGAAAAATGATAATTAATAATAAAATATATTTATTTTATTACTTCTGGGACTAAGAACAGTTATTGCTCTATTATGGTCAACCAGGAAAAATAAAAAAAAATATAATAATAAAATTAAATTTCAAATTACCAGACACCTCCCCTGCAGAATGAGCAAATTAATTCCACTTACAGAGTGCTGAGTAAAAGGAAATACATAGCAAATGAGGAGTGAAGAGTAACCCACAAATAGTAATAACAATAATTACCACGATATATACGATCTTTAGTCAATATATGAACTTAAGTTTTGGAGCGCGGTTCGATTCCCGTTCGCAGCAAAAACTTTTATCACGTGACGTATGATGTTCGTCATTTTCTCGCCTCCACTCGTCCTTTACAGGTACTTGTACGCCGATGGTCCCCTCAGATACACCTCAAGTAACATTGCGCTGTCGATATTTTGGAAAGGCCCCCAATTTTCAAGGCTCACTTTTGGTCTAGAAGCTTTGGTACGGTGTTATATGAAGATTTTAAGGATTTATTTGACTGTCATTAATTAGGTACGTGTTTCTCAATCAAAGATGATTCTTTTACTCAATAATAAGAGGTAGATTTAAATATTTATATAAGTTATAGTTTAGAATTACCTCCTTGTAAATACTAAAGGTATAAAATATAAGAAATAAGTGGTTAACTTTTGTAGTTGTAGTAATAAGTGAGTTGGTAAAAAGAATGATTAAAAGACAACAAAGAGAGAGGCCTTTTATAGGCAAAGGAGAGACAAAGCACGGCAATCAAATTTTAAAAACAGTAGGAAGAGAGAGAGAAAAGAACATTCCAGAAAGAGTATTTCAATTAATAGAGTTATTCTAAAAAGAAGGCGTCAAAAAGATGTATTTACAGAGTATGTCAGAAATACATCAATATATTTAATATTTACTGTAAAAGTTAATCCTTAATAAGAAATTTGATTTTTTTGTATATATTTAATATTATTTTAATATTTAAATTTTATTTTATCTTTATATTTATTTTTTAATATAAAATTTTATTTTTTCCCAACCTGTCAAATGAGCACGGTGTTAGAGAAAAATATAAGGGACAAAATTATATTTTTAATTTTAATTATTTATTTGATTAATTAATTTTTTAATTTTAACATTCTGTAATTAGTTAATTTATTATAACTAATTTTAATGTAACTAAATTATAATTAAATAATAATTAAAAATGATAAGGTGCGGCTTCATCCAGTAAATAATTAATTATTTCACTGGGTAAGTCTAGTAGCCTGGCTGACAATTTCACACAATTTGGTTGTTCATTTCAAATCATTCATAAGTTGATTCATAGAATCAACAAGGTAAAGAAAGATGGTAAAGTTAATCGATTTAAAAAAACTTTATCTAGATCCAAAAAGTATGGGGATTATATTTTTCATCAAAAATTATATATTTTTTCATAAATTTTTAATAAATATTTTTTATATATCAATTTTCTCAAGTAAAGTGATGAGCCAACGACCTTTGGTTGTTTAACAGGTAATCATGATAACATTTATTTTTTTCATGAGGTTCCTCTAGCCTATACCTGTGGAAAGTCACAAACTTTTGTTTCTAGATTTGATCTGCATTTTGGCTTGAGGAATTGTAATTAATTTAAACTAGGGAAATTGATATATATTAGATATTTATTTAATAATTTATGTAATTATATTAAATTTAGATGACTTCCACCACTTACTTCAATAAAATGCAGGGGGGGGGGGGGTATTTCCAAATTTTCAAATCTGACATTCAAAATTGAAGACTTGTAAAACTTTTGGTAATACCCACCCCTTGCTTCAATAAAATGTAGGGGGGGGGGTATTGCCAAATTTTCAAATGTAACATGTAAAATTTTTGACTTGTAAATATTTTGGTGAAATTTTTTTGGTGATTCCTGTCCCTTACTTCAATAAAATCCAGGGGGGGTATTGCCAAAATCTCTTATAAGACTTGTTAAATTCTTGACATGTAATAATTTTAGGGATACCATTAAAATGCAGGGGGTAGTAAAGCCAAAGTTTCATATAAGACTTTCAAGATTCATGACATGAAAGAATTTTGGTGATACCCACCCCTTACTTCAAAAAAATCCAGGGGTGGGGGATTGTCAAATTTTCAAAGGAGACATGAACATTTTATTTAAAAAAAGAATATTTAACATTAAAATACAAAAATTCAAGTAATGATTGATAGAGTAATGAAATAAAGGAAATTATTGTAAATTTTATGTAAAAATAAATATGAACAGTTGAAGTGTGAGAGAAATAAAACAAACTAGTCATCAAAAAATTTCTTCAAATGTTCAATTTCCTCAACAGATTTATTAGCTTTAACACATTCTATCAAGAAATCTTTCTTTTTGGAATTTTCTTCACCATCAAACTTATATTTCATCTGCTCTAATAGGTTTTGATTTTTGAGTGTTTTCTCCTCTTTTTTTGATTTTTCAATACTTAGAATTAACTCTAAATTCTTCTTCTCCAAATCTTGGGCACGACCATCCTTCTGTAAAGAGAGCTCATACTTCCTCTTCTCCAAATCTTGGGCACGATCATCCTTCTGTAAAGAGAGCTCATACTTCCTCTCTTCCAAATCTTGTAGACTATCATCCCTCATTTAAGAGAGCTTTTATTTCTTCTTTTCAAAGATTAGAGTCTCTTTAACAATTTCCACTTGTTCTAGAGTGATAATAAAAATTAAGATAAAGTAGAAGGAAAGAAGAGTAAAGTAATAAGAGGTATGGTATCACTTACCAGCATCACATTTCTCTAAAAATTTCTCCATAGACAAAAAAGGGGTTTGTGATGAAGTATCACTTTTTTGTCTTCTTTGGGAGTGAAAATTTAGACTACTTGAGGCCTATGCTTCTTGTTCAAGGTCATATTTTCTTCCTCATCATTGTCACTACCTTCAGACTCAGTTGATTGAGGATCCTGGGTTTGTTTGTCAGCCTTTTAAGAAATAAGAAAAAGATAAGTAAATAAAAAATAGAATTGACAAGATAAAAGAAAAAAGAAACAGACGTAAGTTAGATTTTGTTGGGTTAAATATCCAATAGGATCTACAGAAAAGCTATCTAGATTTTTCTCATTCAAATGAGGGGAGGCTTGAGTGGAGGAAGAGGATGGGAAAAGATTTGCTTCAACATCATGTTTGGAGATAGGATCTTCTCCATCTAAAATGTTTACAGGATTAACATTGGCTTGCTCTCCAAAAATTGCATCCATCTTTTTAAATTAAGGACATAAAGATTCAAGTGTATCCTCTATGGATTTGATACCCTTTGTTATATCAATGTTGGTAACTCCAAAACCAGTGGAAATGAAAGAGCTTTTGCCTTCTTGTATTTGGCTTGGTAATGCTTGAAGCATTCAGACATCTATATAGGCAAAAGATCAATCCTTCCCTTGGTCTTATTCCATAATTCATTTTCCATTAGAAGATAGCCATTAACATTTGATGCTGGGGGCCATCCTACTTTAGTTGCATACTCAGTACCAAAAACAAGAATCATAGTTAGATTTGGTTTTCAGCCAGTTGATAAGAATGAGATGATCATCTTTTTTTAATTGAACAGTCTTAGATTTCTTGGCTGAGCGGGGGAAAGCGGGAGTAGTGGGATTTGAAGAACAACTGGGTGATGGCTGCCTTTGAGAAGATCTAGGAGGATGAGGCATGTTAAAATATAAATAAAGATTAAAAGGAGCTGAAACAAGCAGATGAGATAGAGAGATGAAAAGGAGCAGAAACAAGCATATGAGATATCAAGATTAAAAGGAGCAGAAACAAGCAGATGAGATGGTGAGGGGTTCTGAGTGGAAAGAATGAATATGATGGGATGAGAATGGGTGTCGGGTGGTCCTTCAAGTCTAGAAGATTTTTCAAGGTATTTCAAGGATAGCAATGGTGTATTTTGGAGGACTCAAAATAGTGTACGTATTTCTGTTTAATTTTTAAAGATTAATTACTCAAGGATAAGAGGTAGGATTTTAATTATTATTATAATTAATGACTTAGAACTACAAGATTGTAAGTACTAAAGACAATAATAAATTGTAATAAATATTTTAATGTAGTATTGGTTTTAATGATGTAAGTAAGTGCATGATCCTTCAAAAGCAAAAAAAGAGAGGGCCTTTTATAGGCAAAGATGTGAGAAATAAAAACACTGAGTTAAAACCACCTGATACAAGGATGTGAGAAAAGAAACTAAATAAAGAGTGTATATGAAATAGTAAAAGATATACTAAATAGTGCGTAAATAAAAGGTATAATTTTTTTTGATATAAAAATTTGAATCCCTTGGTCCATCACATTTAGTACAAAAACATTTGATTTAAAATGTTGATTTAACAAAATCTAAATAAAGGAATTTGAAAAGTTTTTTTCTTTTTATATTTTTATATTTTTAATACTATTTTTATTCCCTCTCATCTGTATTATTGAGCACAGTATTAGGGATTAAAAATTTATGTGACAGTTACTTATTTTTATTAATTATTTACATTACTTATTGTACTTATCTAGTTAGTTGTAAGTAATACATAAGTAGTTAGTAAATAATTAATTATTAATAAGGATTAAAAAGCATGTCTTTATCTCAGTAAGATAATTAATTATTTTACTGGGTAAGTCTAGTAGCCTGGCTGACACTCCCTCACTCAAAAAATAAATAAATAAATAAATAAAAATGCTATGGTTTTTTCTTTTTATATTTCTTAAGCAGAGTAGAAAGATTTGATATTTCCTTCCCAGGTATCCAAGAATCATATTCAGAAGATTGATTCTTGAATCTCAGTAGGTATTCTGTCCCTTTTTCAGCAGTAACTATTCTGTCATTTAGAATTTTATCAATTTCTGCTGTCTCAGTGATTTCATTAGGGGTCTTTTTTGGTCTTCTCCTCCTTTTGGAAAACAAATCACTATTGGATGTATAAGGTTTTAAAAGAGATATTGGAAAAACAGGATGTTTTCTGTCATATGGAGAATTCAAAATAACTTCAACTGCATTATCACCAACCATTCTTCTTACAAGAAATGGACCAACAAATGGGTCTTTCAATTTTTTTTTACCTTGTAAATTGAAGTGGACTGTAGAAATCAACACCTCATCACCCTTCTTAAAAGTGTATTCTTTATGGGATTTGTCCCATCTTTTCTTCTCATATTCAAATGATTTTTCAATAAATTTTTGAGCATGACTTCTGCAAAGTTGTTGCATTTGAAGAAAAGATTTTACACCAGGATGTAAATCCAATTTAGGTATTTTGTTATTGAGAATTTGGGGAGGAGTATTTGGAACATATCCAAGCCAGAGCTCAAAAGGCTTTCTTTGAGTAACAGAATGAACCGTGCTATTATGAGCGAATTCCAACCCAGGAAGTCACTTAACCCAATCATCAGTGAATCTGTCATTGTCTTTATACTCAAGGCCAAAAGCACAGTACCTTCTTATCAAGCACTCTAGAGTCTGAATCATTCTTTCATCTAATCCATCAGTCTGAGGGTGATGGGCAGTAGATAGTTTCAGATCACAACCACAAACATCCATTAGAGACATCCAAAATTCAGAAGTAAATTTAGGGTCTCTGTCAGAAATTATGGCTTTAGAAAAACAAGAAGTATTAAACATATGAGACCACTATAAAAAAGCTAATTCCTTGGTGGAAACAAGCTTGTGAGTAGGGATAAATTTACACATTTTGGTGAATCTGTCCACAATAACCCAATAAGAGTTATAACTGTCTTTTCCAGCAATAGGTAATCCTGTTACAAAATCCATGTTTATTATCTGCCATGGTGCATCAGGAGGTTCAATATGTTGCATTAATCCAGATCTTTTACCAGTCAATCTTTTTCATTTTTGGAAAGAATCACAAGATTCAACAAATAATTTGGTGTCTTCAGACATATTAACCCACCAAGCAGTGTTTTTAATTCTGATCATTGTTTTTTGAAGATCAAAATGTCCAGCTAATATGTCATCATGACAAATTTTCAAGATGATTTCTTTCATAGAAGGAGGAATAACAATAACATTACTCAACTTTCTTCTATAATATAGATATCCTTCATCAATTGAAAATTTACCTTTCTCCAAAGCCTTCTGGTACTTTGTTAAAAGGGTTTTAATTAATGCTTGTATTGAAGCATTTTTTGGATCATTTAGTATGGTACATAACTTTTTCAAGTTAGTGTCCTTATCATATGAATCCAGAATAAGCTGTAATAGCTCTTCCTCCATATCAACCACATATATCCCATGAATATGAATAATTTCATCCTCAGGATCATAAGCAGGATTAGAGTCATCATTTGGTAAAGGTAAACTTGATAACATATCCACATTTGAGTGAACAATACCAGCCGAATGAATAATTGTCATTCTCCCTCTGTATTCTTGAACAGCTAACTGCCATCTGAACATATGTCTGGTAGGTGTTTTCAAGTTTAAAAGGGATTTAACTGCACTGCAGTCAGTGACAAGTTCAAATTTTTGGTTATGTAGGTAATAATGTAACTTTTCTTGAGCCCAAACTACAGCTTTGCATTCCAATTGAGTAGCACCATATTTCAATTCACTATTTCTAAAGTTTCTTGAAATATAACAAATTACTACTTCTGATACTTTATCATTAATCACTTGTTTTTGATGGAGGGAAGCACCCAGACCAATAAAGCTGGCATCAGTATTTAAAACACATGGCTGATTAAAGTCAGGTAAAGCAAGAATAGGTGCTGACATCAAACAGTGTTTCATAGTGTCAAAGGCCCTTTGTCTTTCACTATTCCAGACAAAAGCAACATATTTTCTAGTTAATTCGCCACAGAAAATTTGGGGGGGTATTGCTAGCAATACCCCTCATTTAAAAATGTTGGGAAGTGGTTGGAAAGCTGTTGGAAGGCTGTTGGGAGTTCATTGTGAAACCAGATTTAAATTAATTGGACAAAGATTTTGTAATCAGTTAGACCTAGGTTCAACCAAACTCAATCACAGGTTTCTTGGAGCTTGGTGATTACTTTGATTATGAGCTGAGCACAGATTGAGCAAAGCTTGAACATATCACTTAACATATCATAATATTCACTTTCCCATCTTGTGGAAAGCAAAATTTGATATTCGTTTTAAGAATATCTACATATATTTTCTTGCCAAGTTGGTAACAGAAGGTTAAACTGTAGTATCTCAATTATTACACTAGACTGCATAGATATTTGATAAAACATACAATTCAAATAAATTTTAATATTATTGAGATCACCATAAGTGTCTGTCCAAAGACTTATAGAAAGTATGTTAGTATCAAGACATCGTTCTAGGTAGTAGTTTCAATTTGGATTTTGAACTGACATCTAAAGCATTTTACTATAAGACAGAAACATAAATAAGTGTAATAAGAGTGAAATTATTCTATTTTGTGACTATAATGTAACAATAAAGCACATTTTTATTGAGAAAATTTTTCTTCCTCCACAAACCAAAATTTACTCTATAGGCTCAAGATTTATTTTTAAGCCATATTATTCATTTCAGTTATCATTGATTTACTTCCAATATTTATTAAAAAGATAATAATAATACATGTGAAAGAATTATGAGCTTAGCATAGCATATGCTAAAAAGTTATTTTGTCGTTTTATTCAAAACTGATTATTCATTTTTTGCTTCAATTCATCTTTTAACAACCACTATCTTCAGATACTATTCTTACTTAATATGTCAAGTCTCAGATGTGTTGGACAGTTCTCAATAACAATCAATCAAATTTATATGAATGTAATTTCAAGATTTCAAAACTCACCGACCCCCACGATTTTACAGCAAGGCCATTCAAATGTTCATATTTTTGGACTATTTGAAGAAAGAAAACCAACCCTTGTTGGTAATCTTTCTCAAGTGCAGAGTCAGCACATTGGACCACTATTGGGTGACATTGGCTCTGGATCTCACCATTTAAACCAAAGAAGTGCCTTGAATCCTATGAAGCCTTTCTATTTTCATGCTTACTTGGTTCCAGTTTTTGGTAATCAGTATCAACTTTGGGGATGCCTATTTTCTTCAAGTACACTAATCAGTCTTGCTAAAGAAGCATTTTCTTCTGCTCAAATCAATTTATGTCCGATCCTGAACTACGACTCCACTATCTTTTTTAATATCCCGCATGTAATTTTTGAAGGCTCTTTCCAAATATCTCAGAGTACTCAAGATTGGAAAGCTGATCAACTTATCCGAGGAATCAAAACAGTTCTCAAAACACATCAACTTCAAGCAATAAATTTTATGATTAACAATGAACGAATGTTAAATGAAAAGTTGGATATCATGTGGAGGCACCAGGACAACCATTGGCTTAGAACTGGATTCGATGACTATAAAGATCAGTTTCCTAACAATCAATTAACCCCTGAAGGAAAAGGTCAACACTTGCTGATGATATGTGTTTGGGAAAGACGCTTTCAACTCTTTCTCTTATAAGTGCAACTCAAGGTGAAGCAAGACAATTCCAGGTATCAGAAAATCAAGAAGGTATTAATCGGAGTTCAGCCACACTGATTATATGCCCCCTGGCAACACTATCGAATTGGATCAATGAAATAAGTGTGCACTTTGAAGATAATGCGCTTCCTTTCAAGGTTCTTTATGGGAAGGATTGTCAAAATACTAATGTCAATGAGCTACAGGACACTGCTATTGTTTTAACGACCTATGAAATAGCTAGCCCAACGATGTCAAAAAATCAAAGCCAAAAAAAGATACCGGTGACTCAAATGCTCTTTTGGTATAGAGTTGTTTTAGATGAAGCTCAGTTAGTGCCCATTTCTATATCTAAAACTTAAAACTTAATTTTTATAATCAATTTGTATAAATATTCTTTTAGTTACATTAAAAATCCTTACTCGCAGAGAGCTCAAACAATATTTGACTTGGAATCCCAACACCGACTATGCTTGACTGGAACTCCACTTCAGAACAGGCCCACTGACCTTCAAAGTCTCATATTTTTTCTTAGAATTGAAAAGTGGCAAGAAGACTGGTTATGGAAGAATTTCCTTTTTCCAGGTTTGCAAAAAGGAAAGGCTAATTCTATTAAATAAATCAATCACTTAATGAAAGTCATAAGGCTACGTAGAACAAAGGATGCAATTTTGTCTCTTCCAAAAAAGATTCAAAGGGGGATATCGGTTCAATTAGCAGATCCATGGAGGTCTAAACTTGATGTGCTTCAAGAAGGATTCACTGAGCGATATGGGCCCTCCAGAAGCACTGACTTCCCTTGGGACTCATCTGAGTTTCTAAGAGAGCTGATGATTTTAAGAAAATTCTGCAACCATCCAATCTACGAAAATCTGGATGAAACTCCAACTTTTGATTTCACCTGGCAGCATTCCACAAAGATTTGTCATCTTATAGGCCACTTAAAAAACTTTTTGTCTGGTGAAAGGGGTATAAATTTTCCAAAAGCTGTTATATTCTCCAACTTTGCAGACTTTTTGCAGATGTAAGTGATTCTATAATGAATTGTTTTACAAAATTGTGTTGGCTTATTAAAAACAATTTTCTAATATTTCAAAATAGAATAAAAATGGCTTTAGATGACCACAATATTAGGTATACCCAGATTACAGGTGAACTCAGCAGGACAAAGCGAGACAAAAATATGCATGAATTCCATTTTAATAAAAATTGCCAAGTTTTGGTTGGAACGATTCAGGCTGCAGGAGTGGGTATAGATCTCAGGTGTGCTCAAAATGTATATATAATGGTGAGCTCAATGTCTTTTATTTCATATTAAGAACAAAAATATTAAATTTTTTATATGTTCAATGTTGAAATAGGAGCCAAATTGGAATCCAGCAGTTGAGCAACAGGCTGTTGATCTGCTGTATAGAATAGGGCAGCAAAATGAAGTAAATGTTTTGAGTTATTTTGTACAAGGAAGTATAGAATTCAGCATGTATAAGATTCAAAGGAAAAAATGGAGCTAACAATGTAAGCCAAATTTCATTTCTATAAATTTTAATGATAATAGTAATCATTAAAATTATGTTTTTGTTTTCAGGGCTAAGTGTCCCAAACAGTAGAAATGAGGAGTATGAGTGTGCAAACCTATTATTAAGGGAGTTTGTCAATCACTCACATTAGAGGAAGAAAGAATTTCAAGGAGAGCAGGTAAATTTATGGGATTTTGAGGATTTAAAAGTCTGAGTTGTTGAGGATTTTGAGATGCAAGATATAAGGGAGAATAACAGTCATTTGGCAAACCCCGGGGGACATGAGAAGGATTAAGGTTAGGGGATAATGTTGAAACCAAACTGATTCTTTTGTACAAGGCCAAGTCCTTTAGCACACTTCCAGAGTAGGTTGAATTATCTCGAATATCAAAGTGTTGTTGGTCAAGATATTGTGCAACTTTAGAAAAATCTTCAGACCTCCATTGCATTAAGATACGTCTTAACGATCCATCATTATCAATTTCGGTGTCTGAACAAAACTTGATGTTTGTGAAAAGGTTGTGATAAGTTTCACAATTTGGAAGTTGTTTAAGAAGTTTAGTTCGGTTAACTGAATTCTAAGAATCTTTGTTATTTGAAATAAAGGTCATAAATAAAAACAGTTGAAAAAAAAGGGATTTTCATACTTTTTTTTTATTCTATATTTATGCTTTCTCACTTTGATTATTTCTTGAGAGCCATGAGAATCCTTCCCAAGTCTTAATCTATCAGCATGACCTAAAAACCAACGGTGAAGAACTCCTATTTGATTTGAGAAGCTAATTTGAGTTGAGTCAATTGGATATGCAATCAAATTATTGGTTAAGGCATTGTCCCAGTGTTTAATGAGAATATTTGCCAAGACCTGGTTCCATTTGTCAAACCAATCTAGGTTCCAAGCAAAAGTTGATCCTGGGAAACCACACATGCGAAGGTGCTCAATAAAAGATTCACGGAAAATTTGTGGAAACTTTTCCGAAACCGCTGAATTTGATTCTGGATGAGGTAGTTCAAAGGCAATGTTGCAAGAATTCATGTCAAATGATGAAAATCTGTCTAATTGCTCTTCAGTAGGGTTTTGTTTCCATCCATTTGATTCTGGTGAAATATCCAAAAGTGAACGACAAAAATTGTGTATAGATCTACAAAAGTGAGAATTGAATGGAGGCAAAGTCTCATTAAAAATTCTATTAAGTGTTCTTGTGTTTGTGGGCAGGTTTCCATGAGGAAAGTAAGAGCTACTAGGGTTCATAAATAATTAGATTAAGAAAGTGTTGAATTAAATTAAACAAAGAGGAAGGATAAATTGTTGAGCTCCAAAACTTTATGATCAAAGTTGATTTAAGGAGAAATATCACAAAAATTAAGAATAAGAAATATTTCAACTTTATGGAATTATAATATGCATAAATTATATTTTTATATGCAACTTGAACTCAAAAGGAATGGTATAAAATAAAGAGAATGATTATGTGATAAAAGCAGACTCATTTAAGAAACGGATTTTTTTTTCTTTTCAAAAAATTCTTCCACAAAAATAATTTGTTAAATGTGAGGCTATGTTCATTTTTTGATTACCAAAAAATTATTTTTGGTCCAATATGATAGTAATACATATTCTATTGAGTAATTTTTTCCAACCTGAATAAATAGACTAGAGTGTCACTTCATCACATTTATGTATGAAAAGTTATACAAGGTTTCAGCTTTTATGTAATTCTTTAAGGTTTACACTTTTGTAGCATCTATTATTTGAGTATTTTTGATTTTTTTCTTTATAGAAAATTCTACCTAGTACAGACCAATTTTCAAAGTAAAAGAAATATGTTTGTGATTGTTTTTTACAAAATATTAACCTTATTTTTGGGTTTAACTTTGATTTTTGGGGTAATTTTTTAAATAATTATGTTAAAAATATGGATTACTTTTCTTATAGTCCATAACTAAGAATTTTTATCAAAATCAAATAATTATAGGGTAGTTAGATATAACTCAGAAGGCATTTGATAGAAAAATAATTAAGATGCTTGTGCGTACAACAGAATTTTTTCTATGATAGAAAATATTCTGATAAACATGCATGCATTGTTGTACAAATGCAGAGAGTATACAGAATACAAATAAAGTAGACTGCATAACTTTAAATTAATATATAATTTATCTGATTAAAAATTAAACATTTAAACTTAAAAAATTTCAACACATATTCCATCATATTCTTTTGATAAAAAAATGTAGCTTATATTAGCTAGTGCCTTTCAAAAAAAGGAATACCTTCAATCGGTAACTTCGAATAGCTAACTTATTCCTACAATTATCACAATTACAATGCCTCCATTTTTTCATGTATGACAATGTCAAGATCTTGGATGTGTCAATAGAAAGTATCAAACTTCTTCTGGGTCCTTTGAAGTTGGTATGGCTTTCAAAAGCTCTAATTCTTATGCAAAACATCAAGAGGAAAGAAATAGGAAGGCCCAGATGGTTATTTCTTCCAACAATCCACTTAACATTGGAAGCTCCCGCTCCACAGAAACAGTAAGCTTTATATCTATAGTTCAATGTGAGAATTAAAGTCTTTATGATGTTTCAATGATTTATTACATAGGGGCAGTTGCTATTGGGGGCAGAAGTATCTTCAACAGTCTCTAGAAACTCAAATCTTGGGGAACGGTATAGCCAAATAATTATGTGGCAGGCAGCAAAGCTTTCTCTGATTCATCATTTGAGCAAAGAAGGTTGTACTCAATGTTTGGATGAAGAAATTAAGAAGCTCAAACTTCTAGGTGATAGTGGAATACTGGATTCTGATATCATTTTCCGCCTGGTCCCACGCTCGATAGATACAGTTTTTAGTCGATTAAAGCTCAATCAATCATTTTTCACTAAACCATGCTGTCCTAAATGCTTTGCTCTTTATGAGTATAACTCTGAATCTCAACCATCTATACTATGTTGCAATCAACCGTTTCTTTCATCATCAAAGCGCTATTTAAAAATGTTTGGAGCAGGACAAATTGCAGTTAAATGTGATGAAAGGCTGTTTTTGATGGAGGAACATCAAGAACATGTAAAATACTTATCTCTTAAAACATTTCATCACCATTCTTTTATTGACTGGCTTAAGGAAAAGATCAAACTGTTCAAATTTGAGCTTCTGATTGAGAAGAAAAACCCTGTGGCAGAACGTGTAGAGTGTGATTTGATGAAGGATGTTTGTGATGGTTCAATTTGGAAAAACTTTCCCATAACCACTCCAGCTCTGGATAGCAATGATTTTGAATATACGATAACTTCAGGCAACTTAATTTTTACTTTATATGTCGACTGGTTTAGGCCTGGTGGCAATAGGATTGGAGGTCATCAGAAGTCTGTAGGCAATATTATGATGGTGTGTATGAACCTACCTCAAGAAGATAGATACAAAATGGAAAATCTTTTTTTGTATACTATTATACCTGGACCAACAGAACCCACAAGTGAACAGCGTAATCACCTTCTAAAACCACTGGTTAATGATCTACAAACTCTATGGGATGGTATATTGATTGAAAAGACACATCTTTATCCACGAGGCCGGAAATTAAGAGTTGCATTGTTCTCTTTGATAGGTGACATTCCTGCAATACAAAAATTGGCTGGCTTTTCGAGTCACTCTGCAAAAATGTTCTGCTCTTTCTGTAATATCTCTAAAGATGAAATTAGTGAAAAGAATGTGGGAAATTTTTCATTACGGAATCATGAGGATCATATGTGCTGGGCAACAAAGTGGAAAAATTCTAAGTCACATTGGGAGCGTGTATCAATTGTTCAAAATCATGGGGTACGATGGAGTGAGCTGAATAACCTTGAATATTGGCGTCCAACTGAATATTGCTCAATTGATGTTATGCATTCACATATGCTTGGCAACCTAAAAGATCACAGTCTAAGCTATTTTCAAATCCAAAATGCAGCAAAAGATCTAGAAAGAAAGCTGGAAAAGGATAAAAATTGGCATGTAAGAGAAGAAGATGATGATTTCTTTTCTGATACTTCACTGCACAAACATTCGAAAAAAAGTAGAAGTAGCTTAAGCACCACGAATAATGATGATGATGATACAGGACACACGAGACAGCACAAGCGGCAAAGACGTACGAGTTCAAGACAGTCATCAAGTCATCATGGACTAGATAATGAAGGATTGGGAACAAATTGATCAAGAAGCCAGAGTAGGTCATCCAGCTCCAAATTTATTCCTCCATATAGCGATGTGGCCTCAATACAGTCTCACAGCAGTGACAGTAGGAATTCATTGTATAACTTAAGGCAAAGAAGCATTAGCATATCACAGAGTGAAGGATCTCACTCATCAAATGAGACAGCTAGAGATGAAGAAAATAAAAGGAAAGGTAAGGAGAAAGAAAATGAAGGTAGTAGTAATCCACGAATCACAGCAGCAGAGCTACAGGTTGTATGGAAGATGATTGATCAAGTAAGAAGACCTTCCTGGCTAACACGAGTTCCAAAATCAGTAGGATCTAAAAAGGCAGGATCCCTCAAGGCAGCAGAATGGCACATGCTGTATACTCTCTACTTCCCTTTGTCACTTATACCCCTTTGGTTTGAAAAATTTAAAGAATCTGAGTCTTCAGCTTCCTCAGCTGATAAACCAAGAGAATATTATCTTCTCAAGTCACTTGTAACATTATGCTCGATCACCAATTTTTTGACATTAAAAAATATACAGACTAATGAGCTTAAAGATCTAGATCAATTTCTGTTAGAGTATCGTGAGTGCCTTGAAGAGGGTTGGAAGAATATTAATGCAAAGCCAAATCTGCATATCACTCAACATTATCCTGAAATGATAAAGCGTCTTGGTCCACCATCAGGTACAGCTACTTGGTCTGGAGAGCGGGTGAATCATATATTATCTGAAATTCCAAACAATCACCATCCACGTATGTAATGTTTGTAAGCAATGATTTAAAAACTCAGCTGTGCTAATTTATTAATATTTACCACAGGAGAGATACCGCTAACAATGCTCAAACATTGGTATTGGAAGTCTAGGGTATTAGATCTTGGTGAAGCTGAAGATAATGATCAATGTGAGACTAAAAAAATCCATATTGATCTCGATAAACAAAATAAATGGATCCATCTAAGTATGGAATTATTTACTAAATGGGTAAGGGCACGAATGGGAAAAGAAACTTCAAGACGGGCTTTGACACCATCGGAGAAAAGTGGGGATCGGGTAGTTGAAAATGTAGCAAGCATATTGATACATGGAAAGAGGTTTACTAGTTACCATCGACACATTTCTAATTCAACAATTGAATTCTACTATGGAAAAGATAGCCAGTTTGGGCAAATTGATGATCTTTTCAGATCAAAGGAAGAGATTGATCAAATATATTTAATAGTAAGTCCTTTCAAAGAGCTCCGTCCAGAAGAAACATCAAAGGATCCCTATGAGCTTTTCCCACAAGTGCATTGTCGGTTAGTAAGAGTAGCCAAAGCAACTCAAATTGTGATTAAAAAAGATGAAATAATTGGACATGCAGCTACTGTCGAGCAAAAAAAAGGAATGTTTGTAATCAAAGACAAGGTTGTCACTGCCATTGGACTGCAGACAGTAGTGAGTGAAAAAATTAATCAAATTTATTTTCTGTTGACTAACATCTTTGTGTTAATTTGGGATTGGGAAAATTTGTAGGATTGGTGATATTTGTAAATGGTGAAAGAAATAATTCAATACTTGATTAAAAAATGCAATGCATCCAACTTACCTTATCATAAATCAGTGAAAAATTACTTTGGTTGCTTTTATTGCGAGAGAACCCATGCTTTCAATGAGTCATTTTTATCTTAAATGTAAGAATGAAAGAAATAAAATCATGATAATGAGAAATATGATAAAATTTTTACTTAATGAATGATCTTCTTGCTCATTTTTCTACTATAAATAGTTTGACCTTCCAACTTTAGCTGATAGCTATATATTATTCACTTTATTTTTCGACAAGAGAACATACAGGTTTACAAGATCTTTTTTTACTTTAGCTTTGATAGGTATAAATTTTAACAACTGATTATTTTTATTTTATTTTATTTTATTAAAGTTCATTATGGATGATAATTTTGAAGGGATGTCTGTTGACCCAACCGATTCTGATTGTTTTCCACCTCAACATACTAATACTGGAAATACTCCTTCACCACCCTCTGCTGATCCACCTCCAGATGCATCTCAATCTGTACCACATAATCCTAACCCACCACCTAATCCCAATCCAGGCCAAGAGTCTCATTCAGAACTGAGAAATTTTAATCCCAATCATCCTTCTGCTTCTGAAAGTGCTGATCAGCAAGCTGATCAGCTAGGAAGAGATTGGGCTAGTGAAGTATTGAGGGAATTTTTCGGAGACCAATCATCATCTTCTCAGCCTAACCAAGGAGCAAGCACAAGTGGAGCAGGTAAGTCAAATTTGTAGTGTATTCTTTTATTGAAAAATAACCAATTTAATTAACTTATTTGAATTGTTAGTGAATCCCTCAATCATTATGGGTATCAGTGATTACCACAGACTCAATTCAGCAGAGTCTCATGAGCAAGAACAGGGGTTAAGGGCTGTAAGAGGCTTAGTTAGAAGGAATGATGTTCCCAGGAGCTCGGACAGTCTAAATAGAAATATTTACCACTTTCTGAAGTATTGTCTTGGGGGAACAACACAAATATCAAAATATCCTGCGATCCCAACACCTTTGGAGATTGAAAATTGGAAAGATTGGAGCCAATTCAAACTAAAAACCATTCAAACTGTCCTAACCCAAGTCCAATCTTCTAACCATGCCAATTCTGCAGCTGATTGACAATTTCTGATAACCAATTCTATAGCCTTCTTGCGATCCAAAATTCGACTACCCGAATTTTTTCCAGCACCTGAGCCTCGAGGACTAAAAGGAGGAGCACCAATCCCACTTTCTGTCAAAAGAAACTTAGAGCGTGAATTGCAAGAAAAAGGTTTTCGGAAATTTGCGTTTGATTGGACTTGCCGTGATTTTTCATAATCAACTTGGAATCAAGTCATGGGAAGCATAGTATGCGACCATTGTACCAGATGGCTCACCACCTTGAATACAATCGATCAGTCAAAGCTTCAGTTCACTCAATGTGTTATTGAGAAATGGGTAGTTAATAAGGGGGAGGAGATGATAAGGTTGTTTGGGCAAGAAGAGGAAAGGGTAGCAAGAGAAAAGATTGAAAAGAGGGCAAGGGCACAAGTAAAACGTTATCGGACCAAGGTAAGTTTTTTATTTTACTTTGCTTTTTGTTATTATGAAGCTGATTTAGTTGGAATTCAGATTGCTAGTGCACGCTACAAGTTAGCAAGAGATCTCTGCAGTGATGTGCCAGGTTTTGTTGTGCTTTTTCATGATACTATGTGCATCTCTGATATTGAGGAAGGCCCAGCACCAGCCCCAACTGCACCTATCCAAGCTATTCCTGGATGGCAAAATCCTGAACTCAATGATTTGTTTAAAAAAATGGATAAGATGACAAAGGACTTAGCCCATACACCAGCTCAAAGAAAATCAGCATTAAAAACATATTCACGGTCATCAGAAAGGACAGTTGCACAAAATGGTATATTCAATGTTCCCAAATACCTCCCCAAGAATTGCTATTCAGCAACATTTTGGCAAGGATTATCTGTGAATGAACATGAGTCACTTGGGGTTGGAGCTGATATTGATCTGGTAAGGATTCGGGAATCAATTAATAGAGCATCAACATCATCATAACTTTGGTATAACGGTGATCTTCTGTGTAATATAGCTATCTTATATTGAATTTTATGTATTCTGTTTTTTTTCAAAGCAGCTTGGTAAATGTTATAAAGTGATATTGAGAGAGAGTAACATTTTATTTAAGAAAAACAAATAATGTATGAGATATAAAAATGTATTTTAAACAAATTGATGGTCCATACCTCTTTATGTCACATTTATGTATCCATATTAATTTCAATCAAATTTAATGTTGACCAATACATAGTGAATACACGCTATGCCACTTATACTTGCCAGGCATTTCTACCATTAAATATGCCAGTATCAAAAATTAATTTCGATCGAAATTAATGAGCATGATAATCATGAATTTCTGGAGTCAACTGCTTATTTTTATGCATGGTGCCTTGCCAACATTAATTTCAATCAAAATTACTTTTTATACTGGCATATTGCATGGTGTCTATTCCTGGAAAGTGTAAGTGGCATAGTGTGTATTCATTACGTATTGGTCAACATTAATTTCAATAGAATTTAATATTGACATTTTCATATTGAACCCAAACCAGCAAAAGACCCAAAAAATTCTTCATAAAACTGCTCATTAATTTCGATCGAAATTAGTGAGCACCATATACATATTGAATGGTAGTTATATCTGGTGTGTGTGAGTTGTAAAGCTTGTGTTCAATGTTTATTGGTCAACATTAATTTTGATTGAAATTAATATTAATGTGTAGATGATATTTAAATGCTCAATATGCATTGTAATGTGTTTACTTAAGAATAGAGTGCCCTACTTTTCATCTTACATAAAAATGCTTGGTGGCATGTCAAATTCAATTTTTATTAAAATTAATGTTGAAATGTTACCATGCATAACAGTAAGCAAATGACTGAATAAATTGATGATAATAATGAACCTTAATTTCGATCAGAATTAATGTTGCCAAGTGCAGATTGAAAAAAAGCTATGCCACTTACACTAGCCAGGCATATTTACTATTTATTATGTATTGGTCAACATTAATTTTTATAGAAATTAATATGGATATGTAAATTTTATATTTACCCTCACCATGTATAGTAAATTTCAATACTTAAAAATACTTGCCTTCCTTTACATGTCATGCAAAAAAGCATTATATCATTTCAACATTAATTTTGATCAAAATTAATGTTGGCATGCCATTATGCATTGAAACAACTAACTGACTGAAAAAGTTCATGATCAAAATGCTCATTAATTTTGATCAAAATTAATGTTGACCAATACATATTGAATATAAGTAATCTCCGCTTACTCAGACCAGATATAACTACCATTCAATATGTATATTGTCAGCCTTAATTTCGATCGAAATTAATGGGAAGTTTTATGAAGAATCTTCTGGGTTGTTTTCTGGCTTGGGTTCAATATGCAAATGTCAACATTAAATTCGATTGAAATTAATGTTGACCAATACATAATGAATACACACTATGCCACTTACACTTTCCAGGCATATATACATGCAATATGCCAGTATCAAAAGTAATTTCGATCGAAATTAATGTTGGCAAGGCACCATGCATAAAAATAAGCAGTTGACTCCAGAAATTCATGATTATCATGCTCATTAATTTCGATCGAAATTAATTTTTGATACTGGCATATTTAATGGTAGCTATGCCTGGCAAGTGTAAGTGGCATAGCATGTATTCATTATGTATTAGTCAACATTAATTTTGATCGAAATTAATATGGACATGGACTATGCATAAAATTCCTATAAGTATAGGTAAGCTAAGCAGTTAGATAAACTGGTTTGATCAAGTACACCATATAAAAATTGATGTTTTAATGCCTTGGTTAATTTCAATCAAAATTAATTTTAAGCCATGCATGTTGAATTTTATCTATGTCTGTGTAGTCCATGTGAAATGGCTTGTATTCAATATGCAGGGGTCTATATTAATTTTGATCGAAATTATGAGGTTCATTGCCTCATAAATTTGATGGTTTCTGTCAGTGTTTCATGCATGGTGCCATATGATACTTGTTGATTCCTATCAAAATTAATTTCAACACCAATATATTGAATACAAACCATGGCACTTACAGTACTTGGTCATAGCTAAAATTCAATATGCTAGTCTCAAAATTCATTTCGATAGAAATTAATCAGGATCCATGAAGTTTATCAATAGTGTATGAGTTAAGTTTCAAGTCATATGTTTCATCATTTTCTTGCACCCATTTCTAGGTTATCTCAACAATTTTTTTCAAGTTTTATTATATTAATCAAAACTGTGGTAAGTTGTGAAAAATTAGCTAATCCAAATCTCAAATTGAATATTAATATTTTAATAATTTTGAATGTTGCTTAAGGTATTTCATTGGGTGATTCATAATAATATTTTATCAACTTAGTAGTCCTATAACTTTTGAAAAGTAACAATATTGGTATAGTTAGGGACAACAATGCAATATCTTGTGCAGACTAAGATATATTGCAAAATAAAACTATTCAATTTTTTTTTCCCTTAGTTGTATCCAAGTTTATCAAAGGTTTGGTCACAGTGCCCACACCCTAGCCTGACACTCCTCCTGTCACTTAAAAAACAAATTCTTATCTTAAATTCTAATGTTACCAATTTTATATTTATAATTCATTTCTTTTTTGATGAGGCATATCAGTATATATGTGAATCTCGCATTGTCATCTGAAAGTAAATTTAACAAATATTCATAAAGGATTATCCTTTTTTTTCATATAATATACTAATTAAGTGTATCTCCATTGTTTAGGAGTAAATTCTAATTTAAAAAATTTTGTATTTACCCTTGGCAATTTGCATATGGGATATACATTTGTTATTATTTGTTTTTCACACTAAAAGTCCCCAAAGAATTCCTAGTATTTTCTGTTAGCTACATCAAATTTCGCTTCAATATAAACAGATTGTGATTTAGCATGTTACTCAGTTTACCCCACTATGAATAATACATGTTAAAAAAAGCTCAAATAATATAAAATCCCCCTCTTTATGTTTTCTGTTTCTTTCATCCTCACTTTAATTTTAATCTTATTCAATTTTTTATCCTATTAAATTATCAACTTCAATTTTCTAGAATAGAGTTTCTTATAATTATTCATCATATTACATCATAATTTTTTGATATCAAATACTTTTTTTTAATATTCATTAATCAATATGTCTAGTATACAAAATCCTACAACTCCACTTTGTATGTATATCATGTTCCTCTCTCTTAATTTATATATTTCACTTATGTTCTATATCTTTTTTTTCAAAAATTTGATTTTCCAGCACCCGAATGTGTTTCATCCCACTCTCTGATTGATACTCGCTTTGAAGCTTTTGAGCTTGCACCATGTCTGCCACATGGCATGGCACCTAACCCTCCTGTACTTAGCAATGAGAGGCAGGAAATAACGAGAGTTCAGTATCGCAACTTACTTGAATTGGCTAGAGATAAAACAGAAGAGCTTGTCAAGATCCTTAACAATAATCCTTCTCCTTCATATTTATCTAACCCTTGTAATGACTTACTCCAATATGTGAAAAGCCTTGAAAAATGTATGTTCATCACCTTTTTTGTCTCCTTTTAAATTAGTAGATAATATTATTAATATTTTTTTTCTTCATATATATTTGTAGCTTATGAGGAGGGTATGATTCCTCATGATGAAATCATTGTCATTAGGGATGATGATGAGACAGATGAACCATCAGATTTAACTCATGCTTCAACTTCTAAGGAAAATCTTGAAACACCTGTTATCCGCTCCAAGAAAAAGAGATTATCCCAAGGCTCCTCTTTTGTTCGACGTATTAAACCGGCTTCTGCTAATGAATTTTCTGATGTATCAAATAATAAATCTCAAAAAAAAAGTAAAGGTTTTGATAATGAGTATATTCTTGTTTCCTTTTTTTTTATTGTTATTCTTTTATCTTTAAAATTCTATCATATATCTCTTTTATTGCTTACATATTGTACTTTTTATCTTTCTTTTGATATTTTGTACCAGAAACTCACCTGCTGTAGATTGTTCCATCCATAAACGCCCTCTCCCTGATGAAGATGATAAAAAGAGCAATGAAAATAGCGATGATCAACTGTCAGAATATGAAGCTATGCTTGTTCATCAAAAAAAGCAAAGTTTAAAATCTTCTTCAAGACATGTTGATATGTTTGATAAAGATGATGATTCAAACAGCTCATCACCGAATTCTTTCATTTCTAAGAAGCAATACCCATCACCTCCTAAATTTCCTACTTTGACCACTTTGAAAGCTTCTCTACCAATGAAATCAACTCCAATCAAGATATCGAAAAAGCCTCTAACTTATTCACCCTCAGTTCTAAAAGAATCTGATTTTCAGGAGGAATTCTGTAAAATTCATAATTTTTATAAAGGTAGAATCAGCATGGCAAAGGTCCTCAGGTTGTGGTTGGAAATTGTTACTCTCCTCAAATTACGCTCTTCTACTTCTTCCCAAGAACCCATGTCAAATATTCCAATGTTTACTTTTCATTGGGAAAAATCTTGTGGAGAAGATTGGCTTTCAAAACTTACTAAGTTATGTAAGTTACCATAATTTTTAGTCTTGACTTTTGTTCTTTTACTTATTTTTTTTTCCTTTCTAAGCAAATATTTTTTTAGAGATTGATAGCTCACAGCTATGGGTACTTGATAATATTGATTTCAAAAAAATGGAAGATTTATGTGATCCTGATGGTTTAAATACTGAAATTCTTTCCTCAACAAAGAAAACGGATCACCCTGAAACCAATCTTATCCGAATGCTCATGAGATTAATGATCCCAAGTGACCACTGCCGTTCTTCATGGGTATCTCTTATATCATCTTCACTTTATCTGACCGCACATGAATTCAGCCAGCTTCCATCACATCAAAACATTAACTTAGATTGTCCAATTGAACGTGGTCTTCAGCTTCTAGCTCACCTTTCAAATCTGAAGAGTCCAATTTCTGATGGCTTAGAAGTTGGTCCCACTGCACTTCAAACCCGTGATATATCAATGTCAACTCTTCTTCAAATCAGCAATATTATCATTGATATAATTATGTCAATTATCATTCTTAAATCAAAATATTGTGCTGCAACAATATCAAGTGGCAAGACTAGTGAAGCTCAACAATCAAGTGAGAAAAACGAAAATACTGAACTGACTATAATGAGAGAGAAACAAAAGGCTGCACTAAACAAAATAAATTCTGAATACTCCCACCACCGATATCAATCTTTCACATTCTATATAATCGATGGTGTCCGTGGTTTATTTCTGAACTCTCAAGATCATAGATTGGCTTCAGCAGCTGATTGCTTGGAGGTAATATCAGAAGTTAAGTTTCTTAATTTACATGAAAAAAAAATCATTTGATGGAAGAAATAATTTGGAAAAATTTAAATAACTATATTTTAACATTAATAAAACCTTTTATAGGCAAGTGTGATCCATTTCCTTTAAAATTTGATACCCCAAGTCCTCCAGGAATTGCTAGGGCTATTTCTGCAGATTTTCTTAATCACTGGAGCTCCATTCAGCCAGTATCACCTTTTTTTGCTAAACATAGCCTTTCAATAAATTAATATTCCAACATGTAAATAGATAAAGTTCTTTCTATATGATATATCTTGTATAATTCAAGTTATTTTCCTTCAAATACGTCAAAAATGTGACCATCTTTGAAATTTATTAAGTAACCTTTGACATGACTTTCTAAATTAATTATTAAAAAAAATTATTGTAAGTCCAGCAATAACAAAGATTTTAAAATCTACTTATATGATTTCAAATACTTGTATTAAATTCTTAAATATTTTATTGTTTATATAAAAATATGATAACTGCTCTAGTTTTGTTACTTTACCTTTAATATTATATAATCTATTAATTATTACAAATATTTTCGTTGATTGTAACATTTTTAATCAGAAGAAGAACAATTTAAATAATTAAATGAGTACATTCTTAAAAAAATACAATTTAATCTATTATTGATTCAAAATTCTTTCTTCAACTCTTTATTATTAACTTTTTTATTAATAAGCCTGTTTGACCTAAAATACTATACAGTTAATTTGGTAGCATTAAGAGCACATTTTTATGGCTAATATATTTCAAATTCTTTATTATAGTTTTTTTATTTTAGAACCTTTGCTACCAATTTAAAAAAAATGACATTTAAAGATTTCACAACTTATATATTTCCTCAAAAGTAAATCAAATTTTCTTATAATATTATGAAAAAAAATTATTTTATTTCACAAATAAAAAAAATAGATAATACTATAATTATCAAAACTGAAAATGTTACAGCTACTCCCAGTATTTATCATGTTTAAATTTGCATTAAGTTGTGTATATAAAATATAAATTTTTAATATTTATATATCTAGATTTTTTAGATTTGTCTTAACATTAGATAAATAATACTTTGCTGATTCTATTTCTTCCTCTATTAAGTCATCTCTTTTCAAAAAAACTCTCAAAGCACTAATCAAATATTCTAACCTAAATTTTTCTTTTTTAATTTCTAAGTATTCTGAAATATCAATATCAAAAACATTAAGCTTTTCTATAGCATGAAAAAGTCTAGTGCTGATTTGAATAGAAGAACCTATCCTAGTGAAGCCAGGAATTTCATGACATCTTGAGGTAAAATGCCTTAGTTGATTGGCAGGCCATAATGTCACTGTTATTCCATTAGTTGCTTCAAAGTTGATTTTACTTCGAATTTCGGGAAACATAAGTTCTCCACCTATTTGTTGTGGTTGGGTCTTATCATACTTCATATGAATGGTGTTTTTTTCTGTATCTTTAGGAAAAAATATTCCTAAAGTATACTCACTTGCATCCTTATCGAGATGAACCTCATTAGAGAACCCATTACCATTCCCTCCAGATGTCCAAGTTAAATTACTAGCAAACGGTACACCCTTTTCTTCACTAGAAACTTTTGAAAATCCAGGAATACCAAGTTTTGCGCAAAGATTAGTTGCCTCATTGTACTTTACATATGATATTTTTTTAAAAAAATATTAAAAGTACATTGCAATCCTCTTCATTCGTTTTTTATATTCATCCGTTTTTACAATATCATCAGTGTATTCATCTGCAAGGAAAAGCATTCAAAAATTCAGTATTTAAATTAAAAAAAGTGATACTTACGAATATGTAAAGATTTCTTTCTATCTAAAATAAAGCCACCACCAAACATTTTTCTAAAACCACCAGCTCTTTGATGATAACCATTATTTTTAATTTCATGTTTGCAGTAAGAAAGATCCTTTATGCATTGCACCGTAGCTTCTAACATATCTAGTTCTTTGAGCTCATGAATTTCAAAAGTCTGCACAAGAACATTAGGTATTAAGACACCTTTTGGTTTATAAATACTACATCCAGGAAAAAAATTGTAATAATTATTGCAATCTGTCATATTATTTGCATAAGATCGTGCATAGAAATGTGGCTTCTTCCCGTTTGTATCCATTCCAAGAGCGTTTACAAGTTTCATTCCAGTAGCAATGTCTTTCGCCCACCTATTGTTAGAGTTCTTCCCTGGCTGTTTTTTTTTCAAATCGTTACTCATTGATGGTTCAATCCTAAGAGAATTCAATTTTGATTTAAAATAGAAAAATATCAAAAATTAGAAAATAGTAACAAAATTTCAATTATCAGTCAATGATACCTTTAACTTTATCATATCTTCAATATAAGAAATACAAAAGTTAGCATATCTAAATATTAGTAAATTTATATACTTTTTCTTTATTTCAAATATTAAGAAAGCGTTTCAAAGGTATACTTTATTAAATTATACATATAAAGAGTATAGCTTTATCCTGTATGCATTCAGCAAGTACGAGATTTGGCTCTACACTTAATATTAATAATATAATGAAAGAATAACTCCAATACACTAGTAATATTAAAAAATTTACGGAATTATGATATCCACATATATAAAATTAAAAATCTTGCTCTGATCAATATATTGACTTAGAAAGTTATACTTCAATAAATTATTAATTTTTAAATTGTAGCATTGTCCTGTATGCTTTCAGCAAGTACGAGACTTTGAAACAACTTAAAAATCAATAAATTAAAGGTAAAGTACAAACAATCTAATTATTATTATGAAAAGAAAAACATTATCCTGTATGCTTTCAGCAAGTATGAGATGATGTTTTACTTTTCATATTAATAATATAATGGTTGAGAAAGTATTAAAGAAATATAGAAAAATGATAAGCAAAACATGAACTTACATGTCTATAAAATCTTCTTCCATTTGTAGCTGATTGATCAAAATTAATTATAAATTTTATTTTATAATCACTGTTTTAAAAAATAAATGGTTAGATAAATAAATTGAACATTTTTGATAAGGAATAAAGAAAAGTAAATTGACAAACAAATAAAAAAACTTTAAGTTAACTGAAAAAGAATTTTTTTATAATGAATCAAAAGGGTACAGTAAATGATACCATAAAAATAAATTCAGAATTAGAATCATTAGATTAACTTGTCAAAAGTGTAAAAAAGTGTAACAAACCAAAATGATATGAAATGCAATAGCAAGAAAAATTTGCTTACCGGTAATCAGATAAGGTCAAGAAAATAGTACCAATAATTCAAAATGATAAAGCAAAAATATGATTGATAATTTTTGAAAAAGGTAAGTGAGAAAGAGAAAGGAAAAATAAATTGGGTGGCAAACAGATGTATATATCATGAATTTTCACTGATCACATTTTCAAAAAAATGCAGCTCTCCAAGTCATATGATAAACTTCATCTAAATTCAAAGAATGATGTTGCCAAGGCACTGTACACAGCATGATCATTTTTTCCTATGCATATACTAATTCCAGCTAGAATTTACTTGGCTGCATGTTGTACAGATGCACATTTGTGGAACACTGAATTTCACATCTAAAAACAATTGACACCACATAATTCTAGCTACCATGTTTCACGTAGCTAAAAAACATACACTCATCACATTTAAATTTACATTGCGCCAAAATTAATTCATTTTTGAATTTTTTTAAAGGGAAATATAATGTGCACCACCTATTTCTAAAATAAGAACCTCCGCACCATATTAAATTGGGAGACTTTTAATTATGCAATTTTTTTGCCGTGACCTTTTTCCTGATCTTACTTGGTTCAAAATATTGAAACATGGCCAATGTTGATGAAAGAAACATTTGATTTTGTTTCTATGTGTAACAATGGAAGGCTGTTTCTTACTGGCTGAAGAGTGTTGTATATTTTATTTGAACACATTTTTATTTTTTTATGTATTTTATTTAAAAAATTTACTTTTTATTGCAGCCAGATTTATACTGGCTGCTTTTTAGAAACCTTAATTTATGACCCAAGCCTTTGAAATCGGCTTGGGTCCCTTACATTGCAATTTAGTACTTCCAGCCAGGTTTCCCCTGGCTGGAAGTGTCTCTTTCAAGCAATCAAAGTCGCTAAAAGCGACTTCGATTGCTTGCTGTAATGTTTGCCACCCTCCCAGCTAATTTACTAGGCTGGGAGGTGGCCAAAGCAGTGTGCAACGCGCGTTGCTGCTGCAAGTAACGCGCGTTGCACAATCGCTACCATATCTCATGCAGCTGATATCAAGTCAGCTGCATGAGATATGCACAGCACATGCAATGCGCGCTGCATGCAGCAGAAACGCGCGTTGCATGCAGCCTGCATTTCTGCTGCATGCAATGCGCATTACTTGCAGCAGCAATGCGTGTTGCATGTGCTTCATGCAGTGCATTGCACAGCCAGTTTTTTTCTGGCTGTGCAATGCACACAGAGAAACCAAAGTCCCTGCAAGGGACTTTGTTCTCTAAAATGGAAGCGACTTTCCCTACCAGGTGCAATCTGGTGGGAAAGTGAGAGAAACGTTAGACCGAAGTTGTTTGAAAGCAACTTCGGTCTTAAAAACATTAAAAATCATTAAAAAAAATGAGAAATGTAGAAAAAAAAAATTAAAAATTAAAATGTGAGTATAAAAAAAAAATGAGTGCTAGTGATACCAAAAATCCAAGCCAATTTCATTTGGCTTGGTTATTTAATAATTATTTTTTAATACATTAAATTTAAAATTCAAACACCATAAAATTTATGAATTTTTTTATATGAATATTATAAATTTAATCTACCTCTTTCTCATAATTATATTTATAATTTTGTTTTTTTAATTTTTGACATTTAAGTTTATTTTTTGGAAATACAAAATTAAATTTTCAACTAAATTTTTTAGTAAGGTAAAATAAATTATAAATTTGACATTTTGTAATTGAATAATGAAAAAATTTTTAAATTTATTTAAAAAATATTTTTGTTAGAAGAATACAAATATTTTAAGGGTAGAAATATGGTGCAAATTGTAAGTAAAAAAATTATATTTTTTTTGTGAGGTGTTATTTCTATTTTTAAAAATATTTTTCAAAAACATTCATTAAATACTGAATTAAATTACTTTGAAACTCAAATCTTTTGTAAAATAATTAAAAATTGAAGTAATAATATTGTTATATTTGATATAAAATTTGAATTGGTAATATTAATGTCTCTTTAAGTAAATTTGAAAATCATTTAAAAAGACCATGTTGATAAGTACTTCATTTTTGATATACAATGGTTATATATATATCGTATATATATTTCTTGAGTGTTATTTTTATATACATTCAATAAAATTTGTAATATAAAATGCCATTTAATAATTAATTAATGTTCAACTTAGTTATAACAACTTCATATTTAATACCAGCCACTAGTATTTACTTTTTAATTTAAAACTCCAATATAATATGAGAGTATCCTTATTTTGTCTGTATGTAATGAACAACAATAACAGACCATAAATGAGTGGGTAATTAATTACAATAAATAGTTGAAGAATAACCTATAAGAAATGATAAGTTTATCAAAAAGAGTACATTAAAAAAATATACTTTTGAATTTTTTTTGATATAATTTGGGTAGTTAAATGAAAATTTAAATTATCAGACATCAAAATGGATAAAATCTAAAAGTGGTGTTTATATAATAAGACTCATATAAAAAAAAGTATAAAAAATCTACTATGTAACTAAATTATTAAATATTAAGGTATTATTAAAATTATTGAAAAACTTATTTTACAGTTATAATGAAATCTAAATGTGAAAATAATGGTGGGATAATAGTAAGACTATGTGGAAACACTTTAATTTATACATACTTTCAACTATGTTCAGATAAAAAAATTGTTAAAATTGTAAAATAACATCTATTTAATAGTGATGCAATTTTATTTAGATCAAGAATAAATTTTTCTGAGGAAAAACTAATTAAATTGAGATATGGCCATCTCCTTTCAAGAGATAGAATAATAATAAAAATTTAAAAAATTATAATAAGTATTCTTAATCACCATTTTTGAAAAGTCTCTAGTAAAATTCATTATAATATATCATTCATTTATTACATTATATGGAGTTTTATCTTGAAGTAGTGATGTGAAGCTTTGAACTTATGTTATGAAAAACAAAAAAGTTAAAAAATATATAGTTATACTAATGAAAAAGCCAAAAATAAAAATACTATTATAAATTAAAAAAATAAAACTACATAAATTTTATTCTGCTCTAATGATGGAAGGGTACTATGTATGAATTTCCACATGTTAAATCCAAACCTGCTTTAAGGCTAGTTTACAGGTAGAGCTATTAAGTTTCCTTAAATTCTAAAAATAACTTATGCATCTTACTAATTATTTTTTTCTTGTTTTCTTTCCAAAGTTGTTAGAGTTGCTTAATTAATACTTTTATCTTGATTGAAAGATATATAATTTTTTTTG
Source organism: Hemileia vastatrix (assembly GCA_030280995.1). Taxonomy (NCBI): domain Eukaryota; kingdom Fungi; phylum Basidiomycota; class Pucciniomycetes; order Pucciniales; family Zaghouaniaceae; genus Hemileia; species Hemileia vastatrix. The sequence goes on from JASXTE010000013.1 coordinate 9,194,160, forward strand.
AATACATGATTTATTGTTTTAAAAATTATATTATAAATTTAAATCATTAATTTCATTTTCTAAAGCTTCATTGTCAAAGACAGAACTCCATTTTCTATTACTTAACAAATATATAAAATGTGATAGTAAAATTTGAGGAATTTTCTTTTTGAGAGGGTCAAACTATATTGTGAAGATTTTTGTCAGCCAGGCTACTGGACTTACCCAGTGAAATAAGGAATTATTTACTGGATGAAGCCGCACCTTATCATCTTTTTTTAATTATTATTTAATTATCATTTAGTTACATTAACATTAGTTATAAATTAACTAGTTACAGAATGTTAAAATTAAATTAATTAATTAAATAAATAAGTAAAATTATAATTATAATTTTTTCCCTTATATTTTCTCTAACACCGTGCTCAATTGACAGGTTGGGAAAAATAAAAACTTTATATTTAAAAAAAATAAAATACAAAGATAAAATAAGATTTAAAATATTCAAATAATATTTAATATATACAAATAAATCAAATTTCTTATTTGGAATTGACATTTACAGTAAATATTAAAAATATTGATGTATTTCTGACATACTCTGTAAATACATCTTTTTGACGCCTTCTTTTTGGAATAACTTTATTATTTGAAATACTTTTTCTGGAATGTTCTTTTTCTCTCTTTTTCCCTAGTGTTTTTAGAATTTGATTTCCGTGCTTTGTCTCTCCTTTGCCTATAAAAGGCCTCTCTTTTTGTTGTCTTTTAATAATTCTATCTTACCAAACCATTTTATTACAACAATAACCAATAAAAACTTATTCTTATACTCTATATCATTAGTATTTACAATAGTGTAATTCTAATTTATAAATTATATTAATATTTTAATCCTACCTCTTTTTATTGAGTAAAACAATCATCTTTGAATTGAGAAATACGTACAAACTTGTTGAGAATACATTTAAACCTTATAAATCCTCGTAGAACTTCGTACCAAAACTTCTAGACTAAAAGCGTACCTTGACAATTGGGATCCTTTCCGAAATATCGACGGCGCAACGTTACTTGAGGCGTAATTGAGGGGACCATCGGCGTACAAGCACCTGTAAAGGACGAGTAGAGGCGAGAAAAACAACGAACGTCATATGTCACGTGATAAAAGTTTTTGCTGCAAACGGGAATCGAACCGCGCTCCAAAACTTAAGTTCATATACTGACTAAAGATCGTATATATCGTGGTAATTATTGTGATTACTATTTGTGGGTTACTCTTCACTCTTCATTTCCTACGTATTTCCTTTTACTCAGCACTCTGTAAGTGGCATTAATTTGCTCATTTTGCAGGGGGAGGTGTCTGGTAATTGGAATTTATTTTTATTATTATATTTTTTTTTATTTTTCCTGGTTGACCATAATAGAGCAATACCTGTTCTTAATCCCTGTCAGTACAGCCTAGTATATAGGTATGATATAATAGTGTTATTTTATGGTCCTACTACTTATTAATAAATGATTTAGTGATTAAACCTCAGGGGAAGACTAATAGAATAGTTATACTCAAATTAAACTCACAATACTTGGATTTAAATGCGTGCTAGTGGTGGAAAATAGAATAATAAAATATAGTTATAGCTTTTATAAAGATAATATCAATTTATAAGGGCTTTATAATATATTTCTGAATGTTAATAATTGTAGTGTAATGTTTGTTTGAAGTGTAGTAATTGAATGATGATAATAAACCGTCAAAATCCCTCCTTACTTATACCCAAATCCACTGGAGTGCACAGACCTTCAATCCAGATGATGTCACTGCTATCCCCGGCAATTACAGCACTGTGAGGGCCCATCACCTCCCCATGGCGTCCACTTCAAGCAGTTTCAACACCCAGACCTCCAGTAAGGACCCTCCATCACTATTAATAATAACAAAGAGTCATACCATAAATAGAAATCCCAGATAAAAGCGGATACCATAAAGAAACAGGTAAAATAAAAGATCAAAAAGAGATTTAATGAAACTAAAAGCATATAAAGGAAACAAATAAAATGTCCAAGCCCCCAATAACATCCCCAAGCATCCACATTAACCCAGAAACATCTTTCCAACCCATAAATCCGTGAATAACCATCCAAGGAAGTAATTTTAGTTGTCCAAACTGGGTGTATGCGCCTGATATAGGTGTCTATGCTTCTGTAGGCGTTGTGAGTCCACAGATTTCGTCCACATGATCTAAAATAAGCAGAAAAACAAAGTTTATAGGCTATTAAGAGGCTAAAACCCACTTATATACCAAAATATACATAATATACTGCATATTTCACTGAATATGAGATTTATGTATACATATAAGCTTATGTATGTCAATAATTACTTCATATCACTTAAGATAAGTATATTATGACTCCATTAACACCTTAATAAGTATTATTAGGCCATGGATAAGCTATTTAAACTATTATAAATTATATAATAGAATAATAATTATATATATATATAATAAAATAATATATATTATTATTTTAACCTTATTTTTAAGATATAAGCTTAATCTAGTTAAGGTTATCTTATTTTAAGCATAAGAAATACTCAGTCCTAAGGATATTTAGGCTGACAATCCCAGAGGTAATAAAATAATTATATATTAATATTAATTATTATCATTTTTCAGTTGACAATTGTCCTGATTAATTTGAATTTTAATTGTTCCAGTTGACAAACTGTCCTGACAATAATAATTTTTATTAAATAAATTAATTATTATAATTTTTCAGTTGACATTTGTCCTGATTAATTAATTGTTCCAGTTGACAAATTATCCTGACAATTATAATTTTTTAATAAATAATTAACATTTCATTACTTCAGTTGACTTTGAGTCCTGGTAATCCAATAAATCTTTTTAATTAATAAATCTCATATTTAATTACTTCAGTTGACATTAAGTCCTGGTAGTTAAGTGATCAGTAATAAAATTTTAAAATAAAACTTCATATTTAATTACTTCAGTTGACATTAAGTCCTGGTAGTTAAGTGATCAGTCAAAATAATTTTTTTTTTAATTAATAAAGATTCATATTTGATTATTTCAGTTGACAATAGATCCTGGTAATAAATTAGTTGATTTAAATCCTGAAAATAAAAATTAATAGAAATTCTAATTTATTTCTACAGTTGATTGCATTATCCTGGTTTTAAATTTTTTTTATTAATTTTATTTAAGTTGATTTTTATCCTAACAATATTTTTTTTATTATTTTTATTTTATTTCTTCTGTTAAATAAAAATTAAAAATAAAGACTAATTAATTTTTTGTCTCTTTTCCTTCATTTCAGTAGAATCTTAAGATGACTGATCAAAGTGGCTTTGCTTCACGTGAAGAAGAATAGACTTAATTGATTATGATGAGCCTACTTCTGTAAGTTCTCCTTTAACAAGAAGAATTTCTCAAACTAATAAATCCTTGCCCCAAACAGGATGTGGAAATGGAAGAAGTAGAAATCCTAGTGGACAATACTCAGGATCAGAAACCCAGGACAAACCCACCAGAAGAGCTTCCAAGAGGCTTCAAGATAAAAAAGATGCCGTTGTCCCAGCAGATAAAGAATCTGTCAACCCACATAAAGGAGTTAAAGACAGACAGCTTAAAACTAAAGGTAAGGGTAGATGCCTTGGAAGAATGGGAGAAAAGAAAAAATACTTCTCTCCAAGAGAAAAGGAAACCTCTTCCTCCCAGGGATCAACAACAATTGGCTCCCCAATCCCAAGAGATGGTAGAAGTGTCCAAGTGGCAGTGGGACTGGCTCAACACACAGTGGGACTACTTAGCTCAAAATCATCATCAATTACCTCAGGTAGGTCCATCAAGGCCCACCCAGGCCAACCCCACTCCTCCCCACCCTTATCAAGAAGGCAAAAGAAGAAGGAAACCCAATATGGTGATACCCAGAAAACCCTGGTACGTCCCTCTATTGATTCTCAAGTGCCTTTTCTTGTGGCTGACTCTGTTCCTTCAGGTAAATCTGGGAGGCAGGATGAAACCTTGAGACCTATAGAGGCTGGGAATAGTAGACAGTTATCTCATGTATCCAATCCATTACTTTTAATTGCTACCTAAATGATTAATCCTGATATGGCTGTGATTGATGAAACTCTTGACCCTGAGTTCTATGAGAGCCTGGAAAGTTACTCAGTTTCCTTATTGAGAAACACTCCAGATGTAGCAAGAATTAATGATGAGCACTTGAGAGATATTATTGCCAAGCAAAATCATATAATGAACAATATGCAATTGACTCAGAGATATAATAGTTTGTTAACTGATCAGGGTTATCAAGCATTAAAAAGTGAAGCACAGAGAGTCTCTGATGAATTGTCTTATTACAAAGCAACCCATGAAAAGAAAATTGCTTTATGGCAAAATATAAAAAATGATTTATCTAAACTAAAAGATACTGTATCTACCTGTTGCCAGGAGGTAGAGATAGATAAGATAAATCTGAAAAGATTGAGTGACCATTTGTCATCTTTTCAACATAAAAATCAATTATCTTTTGCAACTATCAATGAAAGTTTATCTAGTCTTCCAAGAATGAAAACAAGACTAACAACCATTGAAGAAAAATTGAACTCATTGTTAAATGACCAAAAATATTCTGACAATTCTGTGAAGGAACATATAGTGCAGGATGCTCAACCAGTACCTGTGGCTAGTTCATCTAAAATAAAAATTGATCCAGAAATACCTGTTGATAACACTGAGTTTCCATCAAAAACTGATGATGCACCAGGATCAGCAACAGAAGGATTAAAAAATGAGATTTCAGCACAATTAGAGAAATTACAGCTGCTTCTTACTCAGAAACAAGCTAGTACTAAGGAGACTCCTTCAAATCAAAAGAATTGGCCAAAACTTGACCAGTACCCAACATTTGATGGTTATTCTTCCTCTGATTGGCAACAATTTATTTGCAGAGTTGATAATTTAAAAAATTCTTACAAACTCCCAGATGAGGAAATTGTGTCCAAACTAATTTCTTTCTTCACTAATGTTGCTCTGATGTGGTATGAATCTGTTCTCCTGGATGCGAATGACTACTCATGGGAGTATTGGAAGAAATTAATTAAAGCACAATTTGGTGGCTCCAACTTCAGAATGGCTCAACAAAGGCAGTATGAGGAAACTAGATATAGCTCTTCTACTGATAAACCTATTGAGTTTTTAATGAAACTTGTAAAAATCTTAAGGGCAATGGACCCAAATATGGAGTTTGATTTATGGAAGGACAGGATCCTCTATAAATTACCAATGTCTCTGAGAGACTTGATTGTGGCTAGGACTGAGTTCTCCAAAGAGCCCTCTTCTTTCATTAATACTTGCAATGAGATACTTCTAAACAATAAGTATGATGCAAGAAGATTCATTCCTAGGACCCCTTTGGAGAAACCCTCCACTTACCAACAAAAACCTCTGGAAAAGGTTGGTAAACCTTCTGCCCCTGTTGCACCAAAGAAGTATGCAAAAAACACTTGCTTCAAGTGCAACAAGCCTTGGCAGAAAGGCCATGTTTGTGACAGGAAGATAAATCTTGTAGAACAAACAGAGGAGCATGCTGATGACACAGTGGCACTGGATGATACATCAAGTGATTGTGCCAGCAATATTTCATATGAATCTCAACAAGAAATCTTGATTCTGGAAGAAGATATTCATTATTTAAATACTATTGACATTGATAATAATGATTTATCTACAGTTGAGGATGCTGAGATCATAAAGAACATTGACGATAACTCAATTGTTATTGCCCCTCTTAAGGCACCAGTCTTGATCAATGGAACCAGCATTGAAGTTGTTCTGGATTCTGGAGCTGGAGGAAGTGTAGTATCTGAAAGAGCACTTGCCTCAGGTGATCAAGACTATAAATCTAAACTGTTGCCTATCATTTCTGAAAATTGGAGAGGGTATGGCTCTGTTTTGTCCCCCATTGGTAAATACAAAGCCACAGTGTTTTTTAAATATAACCATGGTTTTGTAAGAGCTATTTGTGATTTTGTTGTCATGAAAAATGATAACTTGAGCAATTGGTTTATTTTAGGGAATGATATTTTAACCAAGTATGGCATAAAATTGGATCCTTCAAACCAATGTTTTACAATGGGGTTGAATGGGAAGAGAAAATTTAAAATTTCCTCCCCTAAAAAATTATTAAAACCAGAATTGAACACATGTAATTCTGTGGTTCAATATAAAGGAAGATCTACAAAGGAAATGCATGCCCTTATGTCTGAAATTGACAATGCCTCTTTTGGAGAACAACTTTCGGGTGAGGATAAAGATTCCATCATTAACTTGATAAAATCTTTTCCTATGGCCTTTGCTCATGGGTCACATGAACTGGGATTAGTTAAAGAGGAAATGAAACTTTCATTGTCTTGCCCATTAACTGATATACCACCTAGTTTAAAGAAGAAGCCTTATCATGCTTCTCCCACAAAGAGAAAAGATATTGAAGATAATATCTGTACCCTTTTAAAAATGAATATTATTGAAAAGGTAGTTGAAACGATTAAATATTGTGTTTATCTCACCTGTCCTAATTTCTTATGAGAAAGATAAAGCCAGGTTATGTGGTGATTATAGAGCACTAAATAATTATACTGTTGATGATATCTATCCTTTACCTAGAATCAGCTCTATACATGCTACTTTACAGGGTGCTAAATATATCAGCTGTTTGGATGGTAATAAGGGATATCACCAGGTACCTGTTGAGAAAAATTCTCAGAACTTTCTGATGATTGCCACTCATATGGGTATTTATAAGTATATTAGGATGCCATTTGGCCCTAAAAATGCCCCTTCTGTTTTCCAAAAAGTAATGGATAACACATTCCATCAAGAGATAATTGAAGGTTGGCTGATAGTCTATATTGATGATATCATTATATTCTCAAAAACATTTGAGGACCATCTTAAACACCTGTGTAAAGTATTCCAGAAAATGGATGAAATAAATATGACACTTGCTTTGAAGAAATGTAAATTTGGTTTCCATTCTTTAAAAGTTCTTGGTCATGTTGTTTCAGGCTTACAGATATGTGTTGACCAGAACAAAGTGGCAGCCATACAACAGGTGAAAGCTCCTACAACATTGAGAGAGCTCCAAAGTTTTTTGGGAATGTGTGGATACTATAGACAGTATATTAAAAATTATCAAGTCATAGCTTTACCCCTTACCCAATTAACTAGAAAGGATGTTGCTTTTGTCTGGAATAGTGAAAGACAAAGAGCCTTTGACACTATGAAACACTGTTTGATGTCAGCTCCAATTCTTGCTTTACCTGACTTTGATCAACCATTTTTTTTGTACACTGATGCCAGTTTTATTGGTCTTGGTGCTGCCCTCCATCAAAAACAAGTGATAAATGATAAAGTTTCAGAGGTAGTTATTTGTTATATTTCAAGAACATTGAGAAATAGTGAATTGAAATATGGTGCTACTCAATTAGAGTGTTTAGCTGTAGTATGGGCTCTGGAAAAGCTTCATTATTACCTAGATGACCAGAAATTTGAACTTGTCACTGACTGCAGTGCAGTTAAATCCCTATTAAACTTGAAAACACCTAATAGACATATGTTTAGATGGCAACTGGCTGTTCAAGAATACAGAGGGAGAATGACAATTATTCACAGAGCTGGCATTGGTCACTCAAATGTGGATATGTTATGAAGGTTACTCTTACCAAATGATGACTCAAATCCTGCTTATGATCCTGAGGATGAAATTATCCATATCCATGGGATATATGTGGTTGATATGGAGGAAGAGCTATTACAGCTTTTTCTGGAATCATATGATAAGGACACTGACTTGAAAAAGTTATGCACCATATTAAATGATCCAAAGAATGCTTCAATACAAGCATTAATTAAAACCCTTCCACCAAAGTACCAAAAAGGTTTGGAAAAAGGAAAATTTTCAATTTATGAAGGATATCTATATTATAGAAGAAAGTTGAGTAATGTTATTGTTATTCCTCCTTCTATGAATGAAATCATCTTGAAAATTTGTCATGATGACATATTAGCTGGACATTTTGATCTTGAAAAAACAATGATCAGAATTAAGAACACTGCTTGGTGGGCTAATATGTCTGAGGACACAAAATTATATGTTGAATCCTGTGATTCATGCCAAAAATCAAAAAGATTAACTGGTAAAAGAGCAGGATTAATGCAACATATTGAACCTCCTGATGCTCCATGGCAAAAAATAAACATGGACTTTGTAACAGGATTACCTATTGCTGGTAAAGACAGTTATAACTCTTGTTGGGTTATTGTGGACAGATTCACAAAATTGTGTAAATTTATCCCTACCCACAAAGATGTTTCCACTAAAGAATTAGCTTTCTTATGGTGGTCTCATATGTTTAATACTGCTGGTTTTCCTAAAGCCATAATCTCTGACAGAGACCCTAAATTTACTTCTGAATTTTGGATGTCTCTGATGGATGTTTGTGGTTGTGATCTGAAACTTTCTACTGCCCATCACCCTCAGACTGATGGTTTAGCTGAAAGAATGATTCAGACTTTAGAGGACATGATAAGAAGATATTGTGCCTTTGGCCTTGAGTATAAAGATAATGACAGATTCACTCATGATTGGGTTACCTTACTTCCTGGGTTAGAATTTGCTTATAATAGCACCGTTCATTCTGTTACTCAAAGAAAACCTTTTGAGCTCTGGCTTGGATATGTTCCTAATACTCCTCCCCAAATTCTCAATAACAAAATACCTAAATTGGATATACATCCTGGTGTAAAATCTTTTCTTCAAATGCAACAACTATGCAGAAATCATGCTCAAAAATGTATTGAAAAATCATTTGAATATGAGAAGAAAAGATGGGACAAATCCCATAAAGAATACACTTTTAAAAAGGGTGATGAAGTGTTGATTTCTACAGTCCACTTCAACTTACAAGGTAATAACAAATTAAAAGATCCATTTGTTGGTCCATTTGTCGTCAGAAGAATGATTGGAGATAATGCAGTTGAAGTTATTCTGTATTCCCCATATGACAGAAAACATCCTGTTTTTCCAATATCTCTTTTGAAACCTTACACATCCAATAGTGATTTATTTCCAAGAAGGAGGGGTAGACCAAAGAAAACCCCGAATGAAATCACTGAGACAGCAGAAATTGAAAAAATATTAAATGACAGAATAGTCACTGCTGAGAAAGGTACAGAATACTTAATGAGATTCAAGAATAAATCATCTGAATATGATTCTTGGATACCTGGGAAGGAGATATCTAATCTTCCTACTCTACTAAAAAAGTATAAGAAGAGAAAATCATAGCATTTTTTTTTATTATTTTTTTTTAGAGTAAGGGAGTGTCAGCCAGGCTACTGGACTTACCCAGTGAAATAAGGAATTATTTACTGGATGAAGCCGCACCTTATCATCTTTTTTTAATTATTATTTAATTATCATTTAGTTAAATTAACATTAGTTATAAATTAACTAGTTACAGAATGTTAAAATTAAATTAATTAATTAAATAAATAAGTAAAATTATAATTATAATTTTGTCCCTTATATTTTCTCTAACACCGTGCTCAATTGACAGGTTGGGAAAAATAAAAACTTTATATTTAAAAAAAATAAAATACAAAGATAAAATAAGATTTAAAATATTCAAATAATATTAAATATATACAAATAAATCAAATTTCTTATTTGGAATTGACATTTACAGTAAATATTAAAAATATTGATGTATTTCTGACATACTCTGTAAATACATCTTTTTGACGCCTTCTTTTTGGAATAACTTTATTATTTGAAATACTCTTTCTGGAATGTTCTTTTTCTCTCTTTTTCCCTACTGTTTTTAGAATTTGATTTCCGTGCTTTGTCTCTCCTTTGCCTATAAAAGGCCTCTCTTTTTGTTGTCTTTTAATAATTCTATCTTACCAAACCATTTTATTACAACAATAACCAATAAAAACTTATTCTTATACTCTATATCATTAGTATTTACAATAGTGTAATTCTAATTTATAAATTATATTAATATTTTAATCCTACCTCTTTTTATTGAGTAAAACAATCATCTTTGAATTGAGAAATACGTACAAACTTGTTGAGAATCCATTTAAACCTTATAAATCCTCGTAGAACTTCGTACCAAAACTTCTAGACTAAAAGCGTACCTTGACAATTTTTATCTAGAAATTCTTGTACTCTAAAACCAAATAATTTTCTCCCTTAAGTAAGCCATTTCAAAAATATGAGAATATAAACAAGAATATTAACTTATCTTATTTTTATTTTCTTTACTGAAAGTTTTAGTTCAATCCCTTTTTTTATATGACATTATTATAAAAACATGGTTAAATGCTACTATATAATTAATTTTTATTATATATATATATATATATATATATATATATATATGAAATATTTAGAAGGTCATCCTTTTTTATTTACTTTAATAAATGGCTCAATTATAATACCCAACACTTATTAATGTTTCCCAAACTCAATAACAAATTTCTCATATGAAATATTAGCTTCTAATATAAGAAGTTTATCTATAGATGATATTCAACATGTGATTTTACTTTTTAGATTCAGCTAAAATTAAACAAAAGGAGAAATCATGAATATGTGTATAAATGGTAACCATATGTTACTTAGAGGATTGTGAAATTCACTCATCAGAATGGTTTAAGTATTAAAAAAAATTGAGGTCATTATTTTCTAGTATTTGAAACTAATTAGGAAATTATTCTAAAAATATATTGTAATGTGTATCATGTTTAAAAAGTTGGAAATATGATTTTTGAAAATTGTGAGTTTCTTATGAGATACCAAGCTTTAGTTTTCATTGTTTCAAGTAGAATAGAATTTTAGTATTAGAAATTGAAAGCAATGTACCATTATCAGATTTTAACTGTGTTCTACTTATAGAATGATTACATAACATTAAACATTATTTAAATCAAAAAGGTTTAAAAGATATTTAGAATTTTGCCAAATTTCACCATTTATTAATCTTTGATTTGAAAACAAACTATGATGTTCACTCACTAGAAATAAGCAATCCCAATTTTAACATAATTTATCAATCCAAAAATAATGAGTCAATTAACATGAAAATATATATTATTTCAAAAGCAAATCTCTAGATTTAAAATATGATGCTTTAATGAAAAATTATTACAAAACTTTAATGCAATGAAGTCTCTTAAAAAATTCAAAAATAGAATATCAAAACAAGTAATTTCTGCAAAAAAAACTACTAACTATTGTAGATAAAGCATAAAAATAAGTCATATTTTTAAAAAAAATGATCTAACAATATTTATTTTTGTTAAAAAAATCAAAACATTGTTAAGTTTGCTTGTTATAATAATGTTAAAATCCACTAAACATTATCTAAAGGTGGTAAAATATGTTAAAAATATGTTGAATTTTGTGAGATAAAAATCAACAATTTTGTATCATTTCCTGTTGTGCTATGACTTTATTCCACCCTTTTTATCTGATTCTTTCAGTATTACTTTGCTATGATCACTAGTTTTCAAGTTAAAATTTACAAATGTTCATTATACTTGATAATATGAAAAATAACTCAAACTTTTATAACTAAAAAATAAGATTTTGTAACTCCTTCTTTCAATCAATATTTGAAGAAATTTTTAGTTTATTTGAGTAATGATTTTAAGAATAACAAAAAATTTGAAATTCACAAGGAATTATTTCCAGAGACTATAATTATTTACTTGTGTAATGCATGAGCTACTTATCAATGATGTAAAACATCAGAAAAGTAAGTTATAGTTATAAATCTACATATTATACTGTTTCTGGTATATATATCTTCAATAAATCTTTTAAACTTATCTTAGCCTACATACCACACAATAGAAAATCATTATATTAAAAAAGGAAAAAATTCTATGATAATATCATAAAGAAGGGTAACCATGGATTAATATTCCATAAAAATGGTTAATAAAATTTTAAGAGAACCTAAATCAGTATTCTTTCATCAAAATATATCCTTTTTGTCTTTGTAATTTATTCCAAACAAATTTTTTGAAAGTTGAATCTATATATCTAATGCCAAAACCACTATTAAGTTCCCTCTTAGACTTTTTAAGAAATTATATATATATATATATGTATATATATATATTATTTATCAAAAATTGAAATAAAGAATAAAAACATAATTTTATTTACCTTTAATTATTTAAATATAGAGTATTTTCAGAATGCATTGTGGTTACTTGTGAAGGTTAGAAGATTTGAAGTTGGATTTATGAGTTTTTAGAAGGGCAAATATTGTAAAATTCTTTCATAAATATTTATTTCATAGTTTCAAATGTTGAAATCTACAAACTAATGGGATTTAAAATTATATTGAGATTTAAAATCTGTTTTCCACTCAAGTAAAATAAAATAAAATGATGATATCAAAATTGAAATTAAGTTTAAACTTTTGATATGCTCTATCTTCAATTTTATTGATAGTGCATCAAAAATTTAATAATATTTTTTTCCTTCATCACTTTTTACATAAAATATAGTTTTATCATTTTATGAATTAAAGATTGCTTATATAAATTTAACATTTATGTCAACTGTTTATGACTATTAATCTATATAATAAATTTTTTAGAAGAAAAAATAACATCAGTATATACTGACTTTGAAATTATTAAATTTAAAATAGTTTACAGGTAGATAATGAAGGGTGATTTCATTTTTGAATATGAATGATAGAAGTCTTCTTTTGTCAATTTTAATTTTTTTTGAGCTCAAATGTATCCACCTCAACTTATGTAAGAATAAAAATTATTTTTATTGAAATTTACATGAGAAAGTATGCCTATTATTCAAAATCAAACTTGCTCTAATGGTGTTTTTCAATCATTATTTCCATTCATAACAATAAAAAACATTTCAATTTGCTGATGTTTTAGTTTTTGATATCCCCAAGTTTATATCTCAGGTGTACTATTCACAAAATTATTAAAAATATAATTTTCAAAATACATGATAAACTTGAAAGTGAGGGGGCATTAAATTTTAAAAAATGAATTCTAAATTCAGGATGGATAGTATTTTTTCTATTTTCACAAATGAACAATTTTTTGTTTCAATTAATCCAGAAAGAAAATTTTGTTGTAAGCATATTATATTATATTTATTATGATTTTAAATACTATATTTTCAAGATTTGTGTTTAATATTTCCTGTGAAAGTTAATGATAATGTGAGTTTTAAGTAAGCTTGAAGAAATTTAATCAATAGGCATATTGGATATTTAAAATAATATTTTGCTCCAATCTTGAATCATCCTGAGCTAAAAAATATCCCAAATAAGGTTTTTGTGGGTCAATTTGGATTTAAGTAGGATTAAGTGAGGTTTAATAAAGAACAGATAAAAGGCTAAATTCATTACTAGTGACTTTTTTCTCAAAATAGTTATAAAATATGTATCATTCTGGAATCAAGCTTCAATAAAGTTGAATTGAAACAGAGATAATTTCTAGCAGCACAACACCATATTTACAAAGGTGTAAAATACCTCAAATATTACTCATAATATAGGAAGGCAAGGAATCTACAAAATTCACATTTCAAACGAGGATTTATATTTTGAATTTGAAATTGAAAAATGGAATATTATTTTCCAATTTAAATATCTATTAGTCATTTTACCAAAATTTTTCAGTAATCAGATTGAATTTTGATGGTATTTTGTTGTAGATTAATCATTTTGATGAGCCATTTACTCAAAATTACTGGTTTCGTTTCTAATATTCCATGTGAAATTCATTACAAATCTTTTTGAAAGTGAATAGTTGACATATTGGATATGGAAAAGCTTATGTTAGATCAAAGTGAGATCAAAGGGAGTTCAACTGATGATCAAATTAGGATTTTACAAGATCAAATGGTGATCAATGTAGGTTCATCTTGAGCTCAATTTGTGACAAATCTCTTACTAAATGTAAGGCCAAACAATTTCCTACATGGTGATGATGTGTGCATAATTCAAGCATAGATTTGTGGCTCAACGGAGTTCAAGCAAGGGGTATTGCTAGCAATACCCCCCCAGTTTTTCTGTGGTGATTGGGTAAGTGGTAAAGCTATGACTTGGTAATTTTTAATATAGTGTCTATAGTATCCACAAATTCCTAAAAAACTCTGTAGCTCTCTAACTGTATTAGGAGCCTTCACCTGTTGTATGGCTGCCACTTTTTTCTGAACATCCATCAGAGACATCCAAAATTCAGAAGTAAATTTAGGGTCTCTGTCAGATATTATGGCTTTAGGAAAACCAGCAGTATTAAACATATGAGACCACCATAAGAAAGCAAATTCTTTAGTGGAAACATCTTTGTGGGTAGGGATAAATTTACACAATTTTGTGAATCTGTCCACAATAACCCAACAAGAGTTATAACTGTCTTTACCAGCAATAGGTAATCCTGTTACAAAGTCCATGTTTATTATTTGCCATGGAGCATCAGGAGGTTCAATATGTTGCATTAATCCTGCTCTTTTACCAGTTAATCTTTTTGATTTTTGGCATGAATCACAGGATTCAACATATAATTTTGTGTCCTCAGACATATTAGCCCACCAAGCAGTGTTCTTAATTCTGATCATTGTTTTTTCAAGATCAAAATGTCCAGCTAATATGTCATCATGACAAATTTTCAAGATGATTTCATTCATAGAAGGAGGAATAACAATAACATTACTCAACTTTCTTCTATTATATAGATATCCTTCATAAATTGAAAATTTTCCTTTTTCCAAACATTTTTGGTACTTTGGTGGAAGGGTTTTAATTAATGCTTGTATTGAAGCATTCTTTGGATCATTTAATATGGTGCATAACTTTTTCAAGTCAGTGTCCTTATTATATGATTCCAGAATAAGCTGTAATAGCTCTTCCTCCATATCAACCACATATATCCCATGGATAAGGATAATTTCATCCTCAGGATCATAAGCAGGATTTGAGTCATCATTTGGTAAGGGTAACCTTGATAACATATCCACATTTGAGTGACCAATACCAGCTCTGTGAATAATTGTCATTCTCCCTCTGTATTCTTGAACAGCCAGTTGCCATCTAAACATATGTCTATTAGGTGTTTTCAAGTTTAATAGGGATTTAACTGCACTTCAGACAGTGACAAGTTCAAATTTCTGGTCATCTAGGTAATAATGAAGCTTTTCCAGAGCCCATACTACAGCTAAACACTCTAATTGAGTAGCACCATATTTCAATTCACTATTTCTCAATGTTCTTGAAATATAACAAATAACTACCTCTGAAACTTTATCATTTATCACTTGTTTTTGATGGAGGGCAGCACCAAGACCAATAAAACTGGCATCAGTGTACAAAACAAATGGTTGATCAAAGTCAGGTAAAGCAAGAATTGGAGCTGAAATCAAACAGTGTTTCATAGTGTCAAAGGCTCTTTGTCTTTCACTATTCCAGAAAAAAGCAACATCCTTTCTAGTTAATTGGGTAAGGGGTAAAGCTATGACTTGGTAATTTTTAATATACTGTCTATAGTATCCACACATTCACAAAAAACTTTGGAGATCTCTCACTGTTGTAGGAGCTTTCACCTGTTGTATGACTGCCACTTTGTTCTGGTCAACACATATCTGTAAGCCTGAAACAACATGACCAAGAATTTTTAAAGAATGGAAACCAAATTTACATTTCTTCAAAGCAAGTGTCATATTTATCTCATCCACTTTTTGGAACACTTTACACAGGTGGTTGAGATGGTCCTCAAATGTTTGTGAGAATATAATGATATAATCAATATAAACCATCAGCCGTTATGGTAAGGTAAACTCTTACAGCTGCCTTGCTGTAAGCAGAATCCGGAGAAGATATGTGGATTTAGCTGAAAACCCCGTCCTTCCAATAAAAATAACAAAATGAGAATTCTAAATCACTAAGCTAACCAGTCTACTTGGATCTGATTGTTAAAAATTATGAAACTCTAAAATATTTAACGCTTATTGAGATTTAATGATTGTGGCTGTTGAGTAAAAAAATAATGATAACAACAATTAAGAGGTACCAGTGAAAGATCTGAAAAGATTGAATTTTATGTTTTTATAATAATTTGAGTTTTTATGAGACAGCAATAATCAAGTCCCAGTGATGAAGACATTTCTAAAGATACCCTGATTGAAGTCTGATTTAAATTGTTGAGTAGTATTTCTAAAATGTTGAATATAAAATATAAATTTATAAGGGTATTACAATTTTATTTAATTTGTTGAGTAATAAAAAATGAGACCGTGGCGGTTAAAGATTAAGCTGTATGTTCTCTGATGATTATAAGATTCCCCCCAATTTCGAGTCTGAGAGGCTCTTAAGTATTCCTAGTCACGTGCCTAAGTTTTCCCCTCCAGAGTTCTCCCAGAGTCAATCCGGAGCCTCCAGAGTCTGTCTGGAGTCCAAATGGAGTCCGTCCGGACCTCCGGACTCAATTAAAACCTTTAAAACTGTAATAAAAAATCTAGAAAAATTACACATGATAAAGCCACTTCCCCTTTATATTCCCAACTAATTTTCGTAGCCTGCGCAGCTCTACTCTCCCTGTTAAAATTCATTAAAGTTAAGTAATTTCTAAAAAGGTAAATATTTCTATAAATCTTTAAAATTCATTTAAAGATATAAGAAAAATAGTAAAAATTCTGGGAAAATTTCCCAAGGTTCTTGAGTGACTCGACTTGATACTTATAAACTCTTCAGACCATAAAAATAAGTTTTCTCCGTAAAATAAATTGTTTTCACGTAGGCATTTGCTCTTGACCAATTTCTTCATATTTAAAACTCATATAAATTAAATAAAATCCGTTTATAAAAAATAATAGCACTAATCTTGCATGCCGTAATAACTCCATTTAAGTACTTAGGTGCCATACTAAACTTTAGGCTACCACATCCTCCCTCCAAATGAGAATGTCCCCATTCTTAAAACTTTGCATAAGTGGTCGAACACAATATTCATCTTTTAACCTTCAACCACCATCTTCTATAATTGTCAGCCAGGCTACTCCAGGAGTCCAGTAAAAATGATATGTAACTTATTAAACCTGAAAGAGTGGGTAAGAATTGTATTTAATGAATATAAATTAATATTTTATTGCATAATAAAATTATATAAGTATTTTATTATATACAAGTGTTATATTAATTTATTGGTTATATAAATTTTTATATAGAGTTAAATTGAACATAATATAATATATTCTACAAATAATGGCGCATTTTTATGTATTTAATAATTATAAATTTATATTTAATTAATTGAAAAACATATATTATAATTATAAGTGTAAAATTGACTTATAATATATTTAAATTAATTATTTAAATTTATATATTAAATAACACCTTTCATATAATACTAAACAATAATTAATGACGCTTCTTTTGACCCTTAATTGTGTCAGGAAAAACCAATTAATTAATTTATACTAAATTGAGATTAATTACATGTTTTGTTGCGTCAAAGTATTTTTTGTTTCACTTAAAATATCCTTAAATCAGACTGTACCATCTGTTTGGAATTATTTTTCTCATAGTTCCTATGTTCCAATCTTGTTTAGTTATTCACTATTTTTACTTACTGATTTAGGAATTAATGGCGGGAAAATTGGATTCTTAATTGGGGTTTTAATTATTTGTTTCATGTTTTTCTCTACATTGTTATGTTTCATTTACTCTTTGATATATTTGTTTTATTCTATTCTAACTATTGTATTTACAAACATAGTGGCGCTTCAGAGGACCCATTGCCTATAAAAGGGCCTTGGATAATCCCCTGTAGCATCATCACTTATTATACACTCCATAAATTAAATACTATTTTACTACGTTTATATTTTTTTATTAGTAATACAATTCTAATTAAAATTCTATATAACAATTTAAAGGTTGCTTTAAGTCTGATAGTAATTAAAAGTGTTTGCCGCACAGAACCCTTACATTAAATAGTATTATTATTAATAAATCCTAAGTTTTTGTCATCTCTCAAAGTTGCTCGCCGTTGTTTTCCTTTTAAATAAATTAAATATTTTATTATAATTTATTTCTTTTTATTTTTCCCTTGTCCTCCTCCTTTTCTCCTCCTTTTCTCCTCTTTTCCTTACCTTCTTCTAGACAACTGACCGACAATAATCAACTTTTAAAATTCATCTTCATCAATATGTCTCTCAAAGAACTTTTTGCTCCATGTGAACTCTGCGCTTGCTACCAGGTACCTTGTTTAATGTCCAATCCTAATCTTCCTGGCAGGACAGCTTACGACTTATGCAGTGTAAAAAAAGTCAAATGTAACCGGCCAAAAGTTCCTTCTAAAACAAACGTATATCTAGGACCAGAAGCTCTCCCTGATCCCACAACTTCTAAAAAACGATCAAAAATTCTTGTCTTCTTAAAACGAATAAGATCAAAAACAGCTTCAACATCAAAAGTTCAATCTTCATCAGTGGATCCCGGCCTAATTTTGCCTTCACAAGATCCTAATCCTATAACGTCAGTGCCCCCAACCAACTTTGCTGAGACTATGTTTCCTGGCTCTAAATGTAAGACCCTATTATCTTACTAAAAAAACTTTTAATCAAAATTGACTAAACCTATAACTTAATAAAATATTTGAACTTCTAGCTGTCAAAATAACCAACACTGATGACGTTGGCAAAGTGAAGACAAACTATATCAATCATTATCCAAATTTTCATCGCTATCTTTTTCTTGACTTTACAAATGAGTTGAAACAAAAAATGCTGGCCTATTTTCAAGAAACTCCAGCTAATAACCATGAAGACCTCATGAAAGGAAGAACTTTAATGCAAAGCTTTGATAATGATGTTGAACAATTTCAAAGAAATTATCTTTTCTAACAGTATAACTTGATAAAATTTTGTTTTTGCTTGGTCTTCTTTAACTTTAAAATAAATGTTGTTTTCTTTCTTCTCTGGCTTAACATAACATAAAATAATAAATAATATAAATCTTGTGATGATTCCACTAATGAGAGCAAGGTTTGAATCCCTTCAGACTCACATATACCAGTCTTCCTTCTTGTCACAGCATTGAGAGAGTGGATCTTCCTATGAGCTGAATACTCCTGATTCCAACCTCATAGGGCCCCTCGCTGAGCCAAATTCTATGATTCCAATCTTTCCATAAGGTCCTCCAAGCTTCACACCAAAAATGGCCTAACAATGAGGCACTAAAAAAAATCATTCCCTAAAATCCAACTACCATCCTAACTTCTAATTCCTTCATCACAATTTTCAAACTTTGCTATGCAGCAAACCCATAAAATACTTTTGCCAGGCTTCCAATAATAATATTAACTTTAGACCATGTTAAAGCACCACAAATTTCACCTAATTAACCATTATACTTTCCTTAGCATCATCACCACCTAAAATTTTAACCTCCTAAAGCTTATCAGCACCCAATTCCAGAAATTATTGAATAACCGGTTTAAAGTCTTACTGGACAGTGATAAATTAAAAGATTGAATTGAGTTATCCAAACAAGATTGACATTCCAGTTTAAAGTCTTGGTGTACCAAACATATAATCGATTGCCAGTTTATGGTCTTGGTGGACCAAAGATCGTTTAAGTGCATAAATAACTTGAAATATTCCTAAATAAGGCCTAGGCTTTTCCAAAGATTGAATAAACTTGATAATCCAGTTTAATGTCATAGTGGACCAAACATTTGATCAACAAGTAATCCAGTATAAGGCCATAGTGGACCAATGAATGTTGAATTATCATGCAGATATTAATTTTCCAGTTTAAAGTCATAGTGGACTAAAAAATGAATGAACTACCAGTTTAAAGTCATGGTGGACCAAACATTTGATCGATAAGAAATCCAGTTTAAAGTCATGGTGGACCCAACAGCTTGATAATAGTCCAGTTTAGCGTCTTGGTGGACCTAACAACCTCTCTATCCTTGAACCCAGATTTTGCCACCAGCTTTCTTCATCCTAGTTTCAAGTTTTCTTCTTCAAAAAAAATCTCCTAACAAGATGAAACCTACTGACTTCATTGCTTCAGCTGATCAATCTTGCAAATATTGTGCTTTCACCCATAGGGAATGTATCTTCACTTTCAACTGGCAAAATCACACTTATAACAGGGCCTGTTTATCCTGTTATGAGAAGAAAAGAAAATGTTCTGGCTTGAATTGTGGTTCTTTCCCCATTACTGCTACTAGCTTTGCCTCCTTCTGCAAACCTCCTCCTTCTTCTTCACCTTCTACTACACCCCCTATTCCATCAACTTCTAAAGATCCCATCCCTTTTTCTCCATCAGCCTATTTAAATCTTTCTTCATCACCTAATCCTCTGGGTCCTTCCCTCCAATCTAGACTTGCTGCTACTCCCCCAAGAACTCTTACTGCTCCCAGGTCCATGCTGCAACCTTCAAACAATTCTTCTCCTACTTCCAACATCTTGAAGCACAAAAGGTCCTATAATAGCCAGCAATCTTCATCTTCTCTTGTTTCATCCAAAAAGCCCAGAACATCTACTTCAAACTCCAAATCCAACACCAGTCCTCCTCATCTACCAAAAATTAAAAATCCTTTTTTAAACATAAAAAATCCCACTCCATTACCAAGTAAGCCATTTATCTATGATCTTGATAGTGTTGACACAGGTTAGTTGTCCCTTTTTATTTTCTTTAATCTTCAGGTTTTAATATTGCTGATATTTTAATTTGATAAGCGTCCACCGGTTCTCCAATTCCATATTCAGCTTATGAACTACCAGAACCTAATCCAAGCTTCCCTAGAGTTCCAATTCACCTAGTGTCTGAAAAGCTCTTTGCTAATTTTAATAACCTTATCGCTTATTTCCAACAATACCCGCCCTCTGATAGATCAGAATCTTGGATGAGAGAACAACTATTAAGAGACCTTTTCAAAATAGCCAACTGGCTTCAACACTATCGTGACCGTGAAATAAGATTCAAATCCCAGAAAATCGATCAAGGTCCTTCTAAATTTTCTAATTTTGATTCTTCAAAAGATAACAACCCTTGATGGTGTTCTTCCTGGTATGTAGCTTTCTTGAATAATGTTTGAAAAATAATAATATAAACATCTAAACTACCTAAAACTAAAATACCTTTTATTTATTTTTTTATATTTTTAGTTATTTAATTAATTATTTTATTTATTTATTTATTTTATTTTTATTTTATTTTTTATTTTATTTTATTTTTTATTTTTATTTTGCTTTTTATTTTTATTTTTATTTTATTTTATTTTTATTATTATTATTATTATTATTATTATTTTTTTTTTTTTTAAAAAAATAAAAGATTTTTAAAAAAAGATAGTTTTGAAATAAAAGTTAAAATTTAATTTTTAAAGAAAGATAAATGAATGTAAAAAGAAAGATAAAAAAAGTAATAAAATAAAATTTTAAAATAAAATTTTAAAAGATGCCCCCCGGCCATTTGATGAGCCGTACCCTCAACATCAAACCCACATCCAAGTGCAACTTGATGTGGTTGCACAATTTTGAGAAATTGAAAAGTAAGAAAATAAATGAAAGTTTTTTTTAGAAGATAATTTTTATAATGATGATCACTGGGTGGGCTCCCTCCAATTTATAAAAATGATTAGAGACCACCAGTGAGCATCACCTTTACAATAATTTATAATATATATTAAAGAAAATAAATCACAATCTAACATAAAAAAATCAAAAATAAAATAAAATAAAAAGAATCTTGAATCCGGCGTTGAGAGCGGTGTCTCTTGATTTGTTCCAGTTTATAGTCTTAGTGGACTTCCTATAATTAAAAGACAAAGCCAGGATTCAACTAGAAACAGGGAAAATTTTGGAAACGAACATTATGGGGTAATTGTGTATAGAGCAGCCAGCCCATCAATTACACCCACACTTGCCAATATTAAATTAAGAAGGTTCTTCTGTGAACACTTCCTCCAATAAATTTTTTAAAATTTTCCAACACTATCTTCACCCATATTTTAAGAATTTTAAGTTTTCGAAAATTTAAAAGAAGGCTTTCTTGCATTTCGTTAAGTTTCATCACAGTTTCGTTGCCCATATGCAGTGTAACGACAGTAAAGCATTTTGATATAAAGAAGATAGTTTATCCTCGTTGCGGAGGTCGATAAGATTTTTATAAACATCATAGTTTATCCTCATTGCGGAGGTAGACTTTGGCAATCCTGGTGCCTCTAGGATAGAACCGTTTTACTTGATCGGCCGCTACCCTCTTCTTCAATACTACTCCATCCAACTTTTCTAACACACATGAACCGCCGGAAACTTGCTCCTTGATTTTATATGGTCAATTCCACCTATCTGCAAACATCTTTCCCCACTGACTTTCCAAACTCCTATTATACACCAGGACCATATCACCTGGGTTCAAAGGTTTCCTTAATCGATGTGCCAACTGCTCATCCCAATATCTGACTGATTGATTTCGGATCTTCATCATCCGCGAATATGCCTTTTCTAAATATTCTTCTTTCTTTTCTAGCTGCATCATTCTTGCACACAATAATTCATCAGTAGTTTTGACCATGTCCCAGTCAACTCCAAGATATGATTCAGCTTCTAAATCAACCGGTAAAACTGCTTTCTGTCCAAAAACAAGTTCATAAGGTGAAAATCCAGTCGTCCTTTTGGCAGTGATTTGATCAGCAAATAAAACTAAAGGTAAATAGTGCCTCCACTTTTTGGCACTTGTCCCACACATTTTAACTAAAGCATCCTTGATAACTTGATGCCCTCTTTCAACCATGCCTTCAGCTTCAGGAAAATATGGGGTTGCTACCCTAACCTTTGATCCAACTTTCAATACGGCCTCTTTAACCTCTGTCCCAAATTCAGGACCTCCATCTACCATCACCAACTTCATCACCCCATACCTATATAACCAATTATTCAACAAAAATTATGCCACATTTTTGGCAGTTAAATTAATAAGAGGCGCTGCCTCTACCCAACCAGATAAATCATCTCTGGCCACAATTAAATATTTATACCGTCCCTCTTTTATATGAACGGCATCTAAACTAACTCTCCCAAAGAGCGTATATTCACCGGTCGCGCGTCCAGGATCTTTTGGCCTTAAATAACTTTGTCTTTGACATTCTTCGCATGACTGAACCCACTGTTTAACAGCCATCTTCATGCCAGACCACCAAAATCAATCAGAAATTCTTCTAAACGTTTCTCCAACGCCTCTATGCCCAAGATCTTCATGCATTGATTTCAAAACTAATTCTTGCCCCTTCTGTTGAGTTATAACTACTTGAGGATTTAGATACCTTCTCCTCATTAAACGTCAACCAGATAGGTAAAACGTAGATGACTTCCTCTTGATAGCCACCCATTCATCGTCTTCACAATCTTCTGGCCTCTCTAAAGTCAACAAATATTTGACTAACAAAAAATAAAAACCAGTCTGACCCCAGACTTCATCTTGAAAATCGATTAATATACAATCAATAGGGACTTCTCTATCACCAATATTACCTGCACATGAATGAGCCAATAATCTTTGACCCTTAAATAAATCTTTAATCAAGCCATGTCGATGTTTTTTTTCTGAACCTTTGGCTCCTTTTTAAACGGTATTTAAAAATACCTCTTTCTCTTTATCCACCTTTTTATATAAATTCTCTAATTCTCCAACATATACACCATTCCTTAATTTACAACTATCCCACACTACCAATCCATCTTCCTCTACATACACCACATCTTCTTCTACCTCCTTTCTACCGAATTTATCTACACCTTTCCAACACCTTTATTAACATAAAAACTATTTTCCAGTTTATCCTCTTGGTGGAGGTCATCATCACCATAATCTAAACATAATAATTTTGCCAGTTTAACCTCATGGGGGAGGTATGGAAAGTCTTCAGCTCCTTTAGTGCTGGCTTTGATAATAGGTATATCTTCATCGAAATCTTCTGAGTCTGAATCTTCTTCAGTGGGTGGTCTCCTTGATAAACCATCTGGCATAGTAAAAGTTTTGCCAGGCTTATGAACTAAATCAAACAAAAAATGTTGAATAAAAGCTACCCATCTTGTCATGGGTGCGTTCGGTAAACTTGGGGAATTAATCATCTGGATTAACGATTTTGCATCCACTTGCAACTCAAAATGTTTCCCCCACAAAATATGCTGAAGTTTCTTCAGTATTTTCGCCACACCACATAATTCCAATTTTGGTTGAGAATATCTTGATTCGAACTCAGTAAATACTACAGATTCATACCTAACTGGCCTGATGTAACCAGCTTTATCCATCTGAGACAAAACCGCCCCAGCTGCAACCTAACTTGAATCAACTGCTAAATTAATTCTGCCAGCATCTTTTCCATAATCCAACTTGTGCAGGACTAAATCCTTCCCCACAACCTCCTTCAACTTCACAAACGCCTTCTCACACTCTTCATCCCACTCCCAGTCTGCATCCTTTCTCGTTAACCGTCTCAATGGAGCTGCCAATGAAGAAAAGTCCTTAATAAACATTCTAACATATACGCAAACGTCTAAAAACCCTCTAACTTTGGTCGTATTCTTGGGTCTTGGCCAGGACTGAATTTTGTTAACTTTCTTCTTGGACATAATCCTACCCTCTCTACATACCACATGGCCTAATATTTCTAAGGCTGGCACACAACATGAAAATTTTGAACCTGAAATAGTTAAACCAGCCTCATCAATTCGAAACAAGATTCTTTCTAATGTAATTGCAAACTCCCAAAGGAATTTGCGTATCTTGGGATTCTCTTCAAACACCTGGTTATCATAGTCAGTTGTTGGTCCCTTAATTCCTCCATCATCTATAAATATTCCAGCATATTGTGGAATTTTGTCTTGAAGGATCCAAGCCATCTTAGCTTGATAAACTGCAACCGAATTTGTTGCTCCTTGAGGTAATCTTATTAACTGTAAACGTTCTAGTGGTGTATCGAATGTAGTGAGAGGCCTTGAGTCCGGATGTAACTCTCTCTCATCATATCCACCCATAATATCTCCCAAACCATAACACACTCTCCCTGCAAACACTTCAACAAAGTCCTCAGCACTAGGCGGTATCACAGCATCCTTTATTGTAACCCTATTTAATTCCCTAAGATCATGAACAACTCTAAGTTTGCCATTCGGTTTCTTGATACAAAATACCGGACTAGAATAACTTGACTTTGATTGCTCATACAGTCCAGTGCGTATCCGTTCTCTGACAACTTCAATATAGGCTTCTTTTAATGCAGCCGGAATAGGAATCGGTTTCTGCTGCCACGGTTCATGACATACCACAGGAATCTTGTAAGGCTCCCCATAGGAATGCTTCAACACACCCCTCTCCTCTTCTACACAAGAAATGGCCTTCTCTTGCTTGACCATCACATCCAACAACAACTTCTTCTCTTCTCCAGACAACCAACCATCAGGTCCAAAATTAACAACACCCAGTCTCTCAAAATTGATTATTTACGTCTCAGAAAATTCAGGCGGATTCTTTACCAAGGGACTTTCATAAGGATCTTTTGATAACCTTGGTCTTATCAAGGGTGGATTTAATTCGGCAGGTAGCGGCTCATTAATAGGTCAAACTTTATTTGCTACTTTCTTATATTTGGCTGCGTCCACATCTAAATAGACTTGAGGTAAAACATTTACTTTTGTATCGCCATTTAAAATTTCATCAAATGAATCTTCTTCATCATCAGAATCGGAATAAGAAAAATTAGAAAAATATTTTATTTCATTTTTAAATTTTACCCTTTTCTCCATTCCCTTGTCTAATTTATAAACAGATTTTCCAACACCTTTGCTTCCCTTATCCAACAGTAAATCGCCCGTAAAGAAAGTTTGCAGTTTAACCTCTTGCTGGAGGACCGGAATTGAATTTTCACAATTATTTTTTTGTGTTTTAATTATACTGAGATTTTTTATTGGATTTTGATAATATTTTTGCAGTTTACCCTCTTGCTGGAGGTCCAAAATAGAAGGAGATACTTGCAGTTTAACCTCTTTCTGGAGGTCATAAAACATACCCTTCCAATTTTTATCCAACCGAATTTGGCCCATTTTGTCTTTTTCACCATTTTTAAATTTAATAGAAAAACAGGGTAAATCCAATAAACATATAGAAAAGTCCATAACGTATTTGCACTCCAAAGTAATATTAACACAAAATAATTGAGAATCCACTTGAATTATCTCCAAGTGAGCTGACCTATTGCAATCCAGGATCTCATCCTGAGGAGAGATTACAACATTAGAGTGATCAGCCCCTTCTACCCCAAAAAATGAGGGAATTCATCCCTTTTCAACAAACATAATTCACCAGAAGCCGTCCATTTTATAAGACGCTTCTTGGTGCAAACACAACACTGGCACAGAGTAGTAATCCCTGGCCGTGTTTCCCAACCTTCATCTCCAGGAGGCGCTAACCGCATATGTAAACTCCGCATATCTTCACCAGTGATCTCCAAACTCATCCCCATGCCAGCTTGATACCCTATCCTAGCCTCAAAATCCATCAAAAAAGGACCACCAAGAACAGTTTTGACTGCTCCTCTGGACACATAAAAGTGAAACTTACCAACAGATCCACCAATGCCTAACCTGATATGCTCAGCTGTACCCATCAGCTCTGCTGCATGCCCTCCAATGCCTCTGAGGTTTCCCCCAGTTCCACTTTTAATTGGCAAGCCTATACTTTTTGCTTGCTCCAATGAAATTAAATTAATTTGAGACCCTGAATCAACCAAGGCCTTTACTTCTTTACCGTTAAGAGTTACCACCAGGTAACCCAGGGGAGCGGAAAAATGTGTATCTACATCTTCCCCAAACTTTTCAGCATTTTCACAAATATATTTTACCTCTCCAGTGGAAACCCGACGCCTCGTCAAATGCTTCTTTTGCTTTTCAGCAAGCGCCGGACTAATCGTAAATAACTCCCCCAAAGATAAGTGAATCTGCAGTTGATTCACCCTATTCAAAACTTTGTCCATTGCATTAGCTTGACCAGAAACTACTGGCCGCTCATACTGGACCTTTGATTTAACAACCTTGGCCCTGGGTACCTCTGGAGGTCCAACCAAGCCATCTTCACCCCCATTATAACATCTTCACTTTCTATAACCCTAACTCCGTCACCAGCTTCTTGCACTAATCCTGATTCATCGCTAGTCCTTCTTACACCCTCCATTGGGATAGGAACGCTAAAACTTGGTCTGGGTAGAGACACCAACGGTACGTCCTCCTCAGAATCCGAATCATCCTCTGGCATAGGCTCACCATTTAAATCAAACTTGCCATAACTAGGGGGCCCCATATCAGCAATCCCCTTCTGCATTTTATATAATTTGTCCTTAGAGTAAGGGTTCAATTTGTTGGCAGCAGTTTGAGAACTAGAATTCTTGTCCTTAGAGTAAGGGTTCACTTTGTTATTGGCCTTGCCAGGTTTAGCCCTCAGTTGCCTTTGAATGCTACTTTTCGCCTTAGTAGAAGCTGCTCTTCTAGCAGCATAAACATCGTATTTGCCAGCCATACAGCTACCCTCAACTTGAGCAACCATTTCCAGCTCTAAACCTCCAAAAGAAGTAGAAAATGTGGCTTTACTGACCTCTTTCTCCTTGCCCTTGTCAGCTTTACCACCATTACCATTACCATTTTTGACACCCTTGGCATTAACATCTTCATCCGTCACCTCTTCAAATCTGGCTCTCCTTTCAGCTGTTAAACTTCTTCTGACCAAATCAGAAGGAGACTGTCCATCACTGGGCTTGATGAACAAACCATCAGGAAATTTATAAACTTTACCATCAAATAAAATCGCCCAGAATCCTTATCCTTATCAAGAGCAAAACAAACTGTTGCTCTGTGCCCCCTCCTATTACAATAGGAGCACACCTTTGGCTCATCGCAGCCACCTCTATAACTACTACCGCCATTCCCACCATTTCTCCCATTGCCTGGGAAGCAGTTACCATTATTATTGCCATTATAATTTCAACATTCATAACCTCTGGAGCGATAAGAAGTCGACGTCGACAAAGAAGCTATTGGGGCCTTGTTAGCCTTCTGTGTCTCTTGAACAAATATTTTTAATTGTTTAGTTAAATCGGCCAGGTAATCGACCATCTTATTATATACATTGCCCTCAACTTTTGCAGCCGGTAGTCCCATTTGTGCCTTCTTGGCCTCCTGGGCTTTGACCATAATATTGTTGTTTTCGGCCAAAACTTCGTTAACCTTGCTAACATATTGAGTGAAGGACTCTTGATATTTTTCCAATGCTAACAACTTGAGATGGGCCTGAATGTTCTCTTTGATAATCTCCAGAGCTGGCAGTTCCTTCATCAAATCTTTTCTTGAAAGATCCTTCAAGACGTCCATACAAATATCCCTACTGCATGCTGACCAAAACAAATCTTTTGCCTGGTTCTCATGCACTAACTCGTCCACAAATATGAGATATTCCACCACTTCATCAAACTGAACACAGAGCTTTTTGAAGTCAGCCATAGAAGAAACTCCACCTTTTGCTTGCCAGTCTCCAAAAATTTTATTGAGGTCCATCATAGTAAACCTAACACCCCATCTATCAACCATAGCTTTAGAAAGCTTAACCCAATCCTTGTCCTTGAATGCCTGCATAGCAATAACCTCTTTTTCCACCTCCCTATCAGCAATAAGAAATCTAACTTGCTTCACCATATACACATGAGAAGCACCATCAACAGCAGCAGCAGCTTCATACCTGCTAATGAACCATTTAAACTCCTCCCCATCAAACTTTGGGCCATCCCAAGAAACAATCCTAACAGAGGGAGTAAGAGTTTGAGGAGATCCAGAAGCAACAGCAGAAGAAGACATCCCAATAAGTAATGAAAAGAGTTAACAATCGATAAAATAACAAGCCTCTTGCAGGCCAATACCAAAATTCCAATTAGAGTTCCAAAGAATAAGCCTCTTTCAGGCTATTAACAAAGACCTTGACCCAAAAAAAAGTCCTAGAAAAAGATAGAGATTTCAAACCCCACATTGGGCGCCAACTATGGTAAGGTAAAATCTTACAGTCGCCTTGCTGTAAGCAGAATCCGGAGGAGATATGTGGATTTAGCTGAAAACCCCGTCCTTCCAATAAAAATAACAAAATGAGAATTCTAAATCACTAAGCTAACCAGTCTACTTGGATCTGATTGTTAAAAATAATGAAACTCTAAAATATTTAACGCTTATTGAGATTTAATGATTGTGGCTGTTGAGTAAAGAAATACTGATAACAAAAATTAAGAGGTACCAGTGAAAGATCTGAAAAGATTGACTTTTATGTTTTTATGAGACAGCAATAATCAAGTCCCAGTGATGAAGACATTTCTAAAGATACCCTGATTGAAGTCTGATTTAAATTGTTGAGTAGTATTTCTAAAATTTTGAATATAAAATATAAAGTTATAAGGGTATTACAATTTTATTTAATTTGTTGAGTGATAAAAAATGAGACTGTGGCGGTTAAAGATTAAGCTGTATGTTCTCTGATGATTATAAGATTCCCCCCAATTTCGAGTCTGAGAGGCTCTTAAGTATTCCTAGTCACGTGCCTAATTTTTCCCCTCCAGAGTTCTCCCAGAGTCAATCTGGAGCCTCCGGAGTCCAAGCGGAGTCTGTCCGGAGTCCAAATGGAGTCCATCCGGACCTCCGGACTCAATTGAAACCTTTAAAACTGTAATAAAAAATCTAGAAAAATTACACATGATACAGCCACTTCCCTTTTACATTTTCAACTAAATTTTGTAGCCTGCGCAGCTCTACTCTCCCTGTGAAAATTCATCAAAGTTAAGTAATTTCTGAAAACGTAAATATTTATATAAATCTTTAAAATTCATTTAAAAATATAAGAAAAATAGTAAAAATTCTGGGAAAATTTCCCAAGGTTCTTGAGTGACTCGACTTAATACTTATAAACTCTTCAGACCATAAAAATAAGTTTTCTCCGTACAATAAATTGTTTTCGCGTAGTCATTCGCTCTTGACCAATTTCTTCATATTTAAAACTCAAATAAATTAAATAAAACCCGTTTATAAAAAATAATAGCACTAATCTTGAATGCCGTAATAACTCCATTTAGGTACTTAGGTGCCATACTAAACTTTAGGCTACCACACCGTCCTTCAATTATCTCCTGATGGAATGTGTTATCCATGACTTTTTGAAAAACTGAAGGGGCATTTTTAGGGCCAAATGGCATCCTAACATACTTATAAATACCCATATGAGTAGCAATCATCAGAAAAGATCTGAGAATTTTTCTCAACAGGTACCTGGTGATATCTCTTATTACCATCCAAACAGCTGATATATTTTGCACCCTATAAGGTAGCATGTATAGAGCTAATTCTAGGCAAAGGATAGATATCATCAACAGTATTAGTATTTAGTTCTCTATAATCACCACATAACCTGGCTTTATCTTTCTCACAAGAAATTAGGACAGGTGAGATAACACCATATTTAGGTGTTTCAACTACCTTTTCAATAATATTCATTTTTAAAAGGGTAGAGATATTGTTTTCAATATCTTTTCTCTTTGTGAGAGAAGCAGGATTAGGCTTCTTCTTTAAACTAGGTGGTATATCAGTTAATGGACAAGATAATGAGAGTTTCATTCCTTCTTTAACTAATCCTAGTTCATGTGACCCATGAGCAAAGGCCATAGGAAAAGACTTTACCAAGTTAAAGATGGAATCTTTATCCTCACCAGAAAGTTATTCTCCAAAAGAGGCATTGTCAATTTCAGACATAAGGGCATGCATTTCTTTTTTAGATCTTCCTTTATATTGAACAACTGAATTACATGTGTTCAATTCTGGTTTTACTAATCTTTTAGGGGAGGAAATCTTAAATTTTCTCTTCCCATTTATCCCCATTGTGAAGCATTGGTTTGAAGGATCTAATTTTATGCCATATTTGGTTAAAATTTCATTTCCTATGATAAACAAACTGCTTAAATTATCATTTTTCATGACAACAAAATCACAAATAGCTCTTACAAAACCATGGTTATATTTAAAGAATACTATGGCCTTGTATTTACCAATGGGGGACAAAACAAAGCCATTACCTCTCCAATTTTCAGAATTGATAGGCATCAGTTTTGATTTATAGTCTTGATCCACTGAAGCAAGTGCTTTTTCAGATACTACACTTCCTCCAGCTCCAGAATCAAGAAAAACTTCCATGCTGCTTCCATTGATCAAGACTGGTGCTTTGAGAGGGGAAATTAAAATTGAGCTATCCTCAATGTTCCTTATGATCTCAGCATCCTCAACTGTAGATAAATCATTATTATCAATATCAATAGTAGTTAAATAATGAATATCTTCTTGCAGCATCAAGATTTCTTGTTGAGATTCATATGAATTATTTCTGGCACAATCACTTGAAGTATTATCCAGTTCTATTGTGTCATCAGCCTTCTCCTCAGTTTGTTCAACAAGATTTATCCTCTTGTCACAAACATGTCCTTTCTGCCAAGGCTTGTTGTATTTGAAGCAAGTGTTTGTTGCATACTTTTTTTGTTCAAGAGGGGCAGAAGTTTACCAACATTTTCCAGAGGTTTCTGTTGGTAAGTGAAGGATTTCTCTAAAGGGGTCCTAGGAATGAATCTTCTGGCATCATACTTGTTGTTTAGAAGTATCTCATTTCAAGTATTAATGAAAGAAGAGGGTTCTCTGGAGAACTCAGTCCTAGCCACTATCAAGTCTCTCAGAGACATTGGTAATTTATAAAGGATCCTGTACTTCCATAACTCAAACTCCATATTTGGGTCCATTTCCCTCAGGATTTTTATAAGTTTCATTATGAACTCAATAGGTTTATCAGTGGAAGAGCTATATCTAGTTTCCTCATACTGCCTTTGTTGAGCCATTCTGAACTTGGAGCCACCAAATTGTGCTTTAATCAATTTTTTCCAATCTTCCCATGAGTAGTCATTTCCATCAAGGAGAACTTATTCATAGCACATTAAGGCAACATTGGTAAACAAAGAAATTAACTTAGACACAATTTCCTCATCTGGGAGTTTGTAAGAATTTTTTAAGTTATCAATTCTGCAAATAAATTGCTGCCAATCAGAAGAAGAATCACCATCAAATGTTGGGTACTGGTCAATTTTTGGCAAATTCTTTTGATTTGAAGGAGTCTCCTTAGTACCAGCTTGTTTCTGATTAAGGAGCAGCTGTAACTTCTCTTGTTGTGCAGTAATCTCATTGTTTAATCCTTCTGTTGAAGATCCTGGTGCATCATCAATTTTTGATGGAAACTCAGGGGTATCAACATGTATTTCTGGAACCAATTTTCCTTTAGATGAACTAGCCATAGGTAACTTTGGAGCATCCTGTACTATTTGTTCCTTTAGAGAAATCTCAGAATATTCTTGATAATTAAACAATGGGTTCAATTTCTCCTCAATGGTTGTTAGTCTGGTTTTCACTCTTGGAAGACTAGATAAACTCTCATTGATTGTTGAAAAAGATAACTGATTTTTATTTTGAAAAGATTAAAAATGGTCATTCAATCTTTTCAGATTCATCTTGTTTATCTTCAACTCCTGGAAACAGGCAGATACAGTATCTTGCACTTTAGACAAATCATTTTTGATATTTTTTCCATAAAGCAACTTTCTTTTCATGGGTTGCCTTGTAATGAAACAATTCCTTCGAAACTCTCTGTGATTCACTCCTTAATGCTTGATAACCCT
Source organism: Hemileia vastatrix (assembly GCA_030280995.1). Classification (NCBI taxonomy): domain Eukaryota; kingdom Fungi; phylum Basidiomycota; class Pucciniomycetes; order Pucciniales; family Zaghouaniaceae; genus Hemileia; species Hemileia vastatrix. The sequence goes on from JASXTE010000013.1 coordinate 9,227,033, forward strand.
GTCCAGTTAACAAACTATTATATTTCGGAGTCAGTTTCATGTTGTTTATTGTATGATTTTGTTTAGCAATAATATCCCTCATATATTCATCATTAATGTTGGCTACATCTGGATTGTTTTTCAATAAGGAAACAGAGTAACTTTCCAGCATCTCATAAAACTCAGGTTCAAGTGTTTCATCAATAATAGCTATATCAGGATTTATAATTGAAGTAGCAATTAGAAATAAAGGATTAGATACATTTGAAATTTGAGCAACTTGTCTACTGTTCTCAGCCTCTACAGGTCTCACAGTCTCATCTCCTCTTCCAGAATTACCTGAGGGAACTGAATTAGTTACAAGAAATGGTACTTGTGAATCAATAGAGGGGCTTACCAAGGTTTTCTGGGAAAGATCATATTGTTTTTTCTTCTTCTTCCTCATTGATAGGGGTAATGAGGTGTGGGGTTGACTTGGCTGGGTCTTGATGTACCTGCTTGGGGCAATTGAGTCTGTTGATTTCAAGACAGGTAATCCCACTGAGTGTTTAGCCAATCCCACTGCCACTTGGATACTTCCACTTTCTCTGGCTTCTGGGGAGCCAATTGATGAAGATCCCTGGGGGGAGGAAGTCTTCTCTTCTATTGAAGAAAAGCATCTATTTTTCTTACCTTTCCCTCTAGAGCATCTACTCTTGACCTCAATCTCAAGTTTTCTGTCCTTAATTCTTTTATGTGTGTTGACAGGTTCTTTAATTGTTGAGGTAGTGGCATCTTTTTCATTTTGAATCCTTTTGGAAGTTTTTCTGGGGGGTTTATTACAGGTTTATGTTCCTGAGTTGTTTCTACCAGAATTTTCACTTCCTCCATTTCTACATCCTGATTGGTGAAATGATTGATTAACTTGAGATAATTTACTAGTTAAATGAGAACTCACAGAAGTGGCCTTATCATAATCATTTAAATCCAATTCCTCTTCACATGCAGCAGAGACACCTTGATCAGTCATTTCTAAATTTTACTGCCATGAGAGAGGGAGACAATAAGATGAATTAGTTTGTATTTTTACTTTTATTTAAAATAAAAATAATAAAATAAAATTTTTCAAGATAAAATCAACTAAAATATAAATCAATTTATTAATTCAAAACAATTTAAAACCAGGATATAATAATCAACTGAAGAATTAAATTTAAATTTCTTATTAACAATTTTATGATAATTATTATCAGGATTTTAAATCAACTGAGAATTTAATAAGTAACAGGACTTAATGTCTACTGAAATATTAAATATAAATTTTTTAAAAAATTTATTGTCAGGACAATTTGTCAACTGGAACAAAAAAAATTTAAATATATCAGGACAAGAGTCAACTGAAAATTATAATGAATAATAATTTTTTAAAAATATATTTTATTACCTCTAGGACTAGGAACACAATTGCTCTATCTTTGTCAACTAGGAAAAATAAAATAAATAATAAAAAATTTTAATTCCAATTTACTAGACACCCCCCCGGTTAAATGAGCAAATTAATGCCACTTACAGAGTGCTGAGTAAAAGGAAATACGTAGAGTATGATGAGTGCAAGTGACCCACAAATAGTAATCAATAATTACCAGGAAATATATAACTATTAGATAGTATATAAGCCTAAGCTTTGGAGCGCAGTTTGATTACCATTTGCAGAAAAAAATAAGTCAAGTGACGTATGACGTTCGTTGTTTTCGTTGTCCACTTGTTCTTATAGGTACCTCAATGGCAACGGTCCCACAGTCTCTGGTCCTTAAAATAACAATGCGCCGTTGACGATTTGGGAAGGCCTCAAATTTTCAAGGTGAACTTTAATGTCTAGAAGAATTTCAAGGTATTCCAAGGATGGAAACAATGTATTTAAAGGACTCAAAATAATGTACTTATTTCTATTATAGTTTTTAAGATTTATTACTCAATGATTAGAGGTAGGATTTTAATTATTATTATAATTAATGACTTAGAACTACAAGATTGTAAGTACCAAAGACAATAATAAATAGTAATAAATATTTTAATGTAGTATTGGTTTTAATAATGTAAGTAAGTGCATGATCCTTCAAAAGCACAAAAAGAGAGGGCCTTTTATAGGCAAAGATGTGAGAAATAAAAACATGGAGTTAACACCACCTGATACAAGGATGTGAGAAAAGAAACTAAATAAAGAGTGTATATGAAATAATAAATGATATACTAAATAGTGCGTAAATAAAAGGTATCATTTTATTTTAAATAAAAATTAGAATCCCTTGGTCTGTCAGATTTAGTACAAAAACATCTGATTTAAAATGTTGATTCAACAAAATCTAAATAAAGGAATTTGAAAAGTTTTTTTCTTTTTATATTTTTATATTTTTAATACTATTTTTATTCCCTCTCATCTGTACTATTGAGCACGGTGTTAGGGAGTTAAAATGTATGTGACAGTTACTTATTTTTATTAATTATTTACATTACTTATTGTACTTAGCTAGTTAGTTGTAAGTAATACATAAGTAGTTAGTAAATAATTAATTATTAATAAGGATTAAAAGGAGTGTCTTCATCTCGTGAAGATAATTGATTATTTTACTGAGTAATTCTAGTAGCCAGGCTGACAATGGGAGTGTGCAGCAAGGTAGAAGGCATATCTAGAGAGTAGTCCAAGATGTGGTTATGGCAGAATGTAGGTCAGGATGTGGTGATGAAAGAAAGTTGTACAAGATGTGGTTATGAAAAATTGAGTGAAAAAATGTCGGATAAGAGGTGAACATTGACAGGTAAAGTTTCTAATAACCCAATTATTAGCAAAAATAATTGTGGATTGGTCAACATTTATACCCCCTAATATATTAATATTAAATTCTAACTTTGAATAAGTTACAATTAAAGTAATTATTTGTTTCATTTAAATTAATTATTTAATTACTAAAGTAGTTAAAAAAATTGATTAATTTATCTTTATAACTGAATTAAATTTATTACATAAATTTTGGCGTGAAAATAATTCTATTAGTTTTAATTAAAACCTTTGCATTTTATTATAATACTTGTTTAGGATATTTTTTCTCACAGCTCTCATGGTCTCATACTTATTTAGTTACTCATTAAATTAATTATTTGTTTTGGAAATTTAAGATGGGAAAGTTATTTAGTTACTCACAATTTTAATTTGTTGTTTCATTTTACCCCCTTAAATAGTATGTTTTAATTAATTTCCTTTGATCTTTTTTTCACATTACTATTACTCTTGTATATACATTTGAAGCGCCTCAGAAGTATCCTTGCCTATAAAAGGGGCTTGGAATTCCTCTTTAAGGATCATCACTTACAATACATTATTATTATTTTTATTAGTATTGCAAATCTAATCTAAATATTCAATAAATAATTTAAGGTTCCTTTAAGTCTAATAGTAATACAAATTTTTAGCCGCGCATAAATAACTTTACTTAGTTAAATAAATATTTACAAATAAACCAGAACCTCACTGTTGTGTCATTCCTTATAATCTTTCATTGCATCTCTCTTATTTTGATTCAATTATTTTATTAATTTCATCAATTATATTTCTCTCTCTCTTTAATTAGCCTCTCTTTATTACTTCCTTCTCCTCCACTCCATTCCTCTCTTCTTCTTCAGCTTCTTCTAGAAGACCCACTGACAATTGAGGACCTTTCCAAACAACAATGACCTTTTTTGACAAAAAACATAATGCACGGACTACCTAGCGCAAAACAGATAATTTTTGCTGCAACTGTGTTTCAAACTTGGGTCCAATCTTTGTGGTTTATAATATATAAAATTATATATATTTTAAAGTGATTTCTTGATCGCTATAGTAAGTAAACCTTTGCATCTCTCAAATATAATATTAAATTTTTATTGCAATAACAGTGTTTTTGGCTTAAATGCTGAATCACTGAGTGTAAGTGATCAATAATTTTTAAATTTTTTTTTCCTAGATGACCATAATAGAGTTATACTCTTTGTCCTAGAGGATCATTAAAAATATTTTAAATAAATTATTAAATTAATTTTATTGAAATATTTTTTTTGGGTTATTGGTTGACCATAATAGTACTCAGTACTTAGTCCCAATATCACCAAGATATATTTTTGGTATTAATTATTTTGGATGACTTGTTAAACCTTTTTGGTTGGTCCCTTAATAATTATTTTTTTTTCTTTATAATATAATTTGTAATTACATATTTTTTGTATTTCACTTTTATTGTTAATTAATTAATTTTTTGAATGAAAATAAAAAAAATTTCTTTTGGAAATAATTGGATTTTTTTTGATTGAAAATATAAATTTAAATCATTAAAACCATTTGATTTTTATTCACAGTTTCATGTCAAGTAGTTTGGCAAACAGCAAGGATAATCTTGATGTAGATGAAATTGATGTGGATGTTGATAATGAATCTGTAGGTTCTTCAAAATTAACTTACAAGAATTCTTCAGCTAACAAAAAATGTTCATATTCTTCAGGACATAGAAATATCAGGAGAAGTGGCAAACCCTCCTCACCAAACTACTCTGAAAGAAGTAAAGCCTCAGATCTATCAGGAAAATCCTATAAAGGTTATAAAAAAAGATCTCTCTGATGCAACAAATAAACAATCTTTCCAGCCATATAAAAGAACTGAATGAATAAAGCATGAAGTACAAGGAAAGAGTAAAAACACTCTGGAAACAGATGTAGGAGCTTTTAAATCACAAGCAGGTTCAACCTCCTCCTTTCCCAGCTTCTCAGCCTCAGCCTCAGCCCCATCAGGAACCCAGCTCTTTCACTCAATGTCAAAACACTCTACAAGTGGAACAGTGGAAATGGGACTACCTGATGAGTCATTACCAACAGAATGTTCAGCAGACAGAAACTGTCAGCCTAGATATCCCTAGGACTGAGTATTTCTTATGCTTAAAATAAGATAAACTTAAGTAAATTAAGCTTATATCTTAAAAATAAGGTTAAAATAATAATATATATTATTATATTATATATATATAAGATTATTATTCTATTATACAACTTATAGTAGTTTAAATAGCTTATCCATAGCCTAATGATACTTATTAAGGTGTTAATGGAGTCATAGTATACTTATCTTGAGTGATATGAAGTAATTATTGACATACATAAGCTTATATGTATTCATAAATCTCATATTCAGTGAAATATGCAGTATATTATGTATATTTAGGTATATAAGTGGGTTTTAGCCCCTTAATAGCCTATAACCTTTGTTTTTCTGCTTATTTTACGTCATATGGACGAAATCAGTGGACTCACAACGCCTACAGAAGCATAGACACCTATATCAGGCGCATACACCCAGTTTGGACAACTTAATTTACTTCCTTGGATGGTTATTCACAGATTTATGGGTTGGAAGGACATTTCTGGGTTAATGTGGATGCTTGGGGATGTTATTGGGGGCTTGGAAATTTTATTTGTTTCCTTTATATGCTTTTGGCTTCATTAAATCTCTTTTTGATTGTTTATTGTACCTGTTTCTTTATGGTATCCGCTTTTATCTGGATTTTCTATTTGTGGTATAGATCTGTGGTATCATTAATAGTGATGGAGGGTCCTTACTGAAGGTCTGGGTGTTGAATCTGCTTGAACTGGACGCCATGGGGAGGTGGTGGGCCCTCACAGTGCTGTAATTGCCAGGGATAGCAGTGACATCATCTGGATTGAAGGTCTGTGCACTCCAGTGGATTTGGGATAAGTAAGGAGGGATTTTGACGGTTATTTATCATCATTCAATTACTACAGTTCAAACAACCACTACAATAAAATTATTAACATTCAGAGATATATTATAAAGCCATTATAAATTGATATTATCTTTATATAAGCTATAACTATATTTTATACATCTATTTTCCACCACTAGCACACATTTAAATCCAAGTATTGTGAGTTTTATTTGAGTATAACTATTTTATTAGTCTTCTCCTGAGTTTTAATCACTAAATAATTTATTAATAAGTAGTAGGAACATAAATAAACACTATTATATCATACTTATATACTAGACTATACTAACAATTGGGGGTCTTTCCTTATATTTTACTTATTATTTAGTATAAGCCTTGGGACGTGATTTTTACTTTAGTACAGCTCAAAATAACCAAATATTTGGGTCTGCTACATATTAGTGGGTCATCATAACTCAGTGATTGCGTAAAAGAACCCTTAAAATAATTTTACTAATTTTTATCATAAAAATTAGGTATTTACAGTAGTAACTGTACCCAATTTAAACCCAATTTCACTTGGTATTTGGACACCAATATATCACCCAATTAAATTGGTATTTGGTTAAAGCTTTGTAAGATACTTTTTAACCCTGTTAAAGGTCTAGTTGAACTTATTATTATGTTTTTAACAGATTTTTTCGAATTTTTCTTATAATTTATTTAAATAAATAAAGATATAAATTCAGGGTAAGCTCCATTGCTTTTTTATTAGTAATATCATTTCTAATATCTTTTGTCTACTAATTCCATAGAGTTTTTTCCTTTTGTAGATGTAAAATATTGTCATTCTTAACAATATGAGTGCTCCCCAGGACAGTGTAAGTGAAAAGCCTGCTTATAATACCAGGTCTAAAGCTAACAAAAACTTTCCAGGACATCACCATGGAGGGTCAACAATACCCCCAGGCAGAAAGCATGAGTATAGAGGAAAAGGACACCTTCTTAAAAAATATAACTATAAAAAAGAAGTCTCCTCCTCTTAAGGATCAACTGTCCCACCTGGCCAAACAGGTTCTGAAGTTGGAAGAATCCAAATCACTCATGTTCAAAGAGGTAGAGCAATTGCAAAACAATTGCAAGGTAGGGTTTCAGCAGATGAATCAGGCATTGGCAGAGTTAAAGGGAGGCCAGCCCAGTAAGCCAAATCAGCAACCCCCTACCCAAGGCAGGTCAACTCACTCCCAGGAGAAAATCCTGGTAGACAAATGGAAATGGGACTGGTTTCACCAACAGTGGACCAGCCACAATTGCAACAGGGATCCAACACCTCATCTGACTTCCTCAGCTCACCCTTACAAAGAAAAAAGCGCCAAAAATAAGGACTGGAATCTATCCCATGGTAAGTAGATTACCCTCTCAGATTGAACATAATACTGATAATTACATTATAGGTAATTCTATTGATGTTAAATCTGTGCAAAAAATAGAGGAGGATTTAAGAAATTTAGGTTTTAGAGTAGATACACCTGACTTGTCTTTTGTCCACAATAACAGTACTATTTATAATTATAATACAGTTAACCCTCAGTTGCAACCACCTACTAGTGAGATGAGAAGTTCACAGGAGAGTGAGAGAATCGAAAATGAAGACATGGAATATTTTAACAATAATCCAACTGTCCATAGAATTGTTTCAGCATTGTGGAATAGAATGACTGATTGTGAGGAACAGACAGTTAAGCTCACTAGTGATACAATTTCATCCTTGAAATTAAACATTTCTTAATTAGCAACACGTAAAAAGAATTAGAGAAAGAACATTTGTATCTAACTCTTAAATATGATTCATTGAGTAATAAATATAATGAACTTTCAAAAAAATTCAGTGAGTTAGAAAAATTATATGAAACACATTTATTGAAAACAGAATCAAGAACAAAGTTATATTTTGCCCAGACAAATCAAAGTGTCTCTGAGTTGCTACAAAGATTAACTAAAGTTGAGATTGAAACTGCCAATCTACTAATGAACCAGGATAATCATAAGTATAATCAATATAATAATAATCCCTTCATTGGCAAAAGTGAATCTCATTCCTTCCCTATATCACCACAATTAAAACCATCTGGTGGTAGTGTCAAATCTGAAAATGTAAGTCACAAATCTGTGCAGGAGGAAATACAAGACCATTTATCAAAAGTGAATGAGTTGTTGAATTTACCTAAGATTAGTGAGATAAAATCCAATCAGAGAAACTGGCCTAAGATAGATCAGTACCCAACTTATGATGGGGAAGCCAGCTTTGATTGGCAACATTTTTTTCAAAGAATTGACAACTTGAAATTCTCATATAAGTTACCAGATGAAGAAATAACATCAAAATTAATTTCTTTATTAAAGGATGTTGCTTTATTATGGTTTGAAGCTGTCTTGAGTGAGGGTAAAGATTACTCTTGGGCTGAATGGAAACAACTTATTGAAAAACAATTTGGAGGTTCTAAATTCAGGCTTACTCAGCAGAGACTTTATGAGAAGACTAGGTATAATCCTTTGAATGGTGACAAACCTATGGTATTTTTAATGAATTTAAATAAAATATTAAAAGCCATTGAGCCTCATATGGATTTTAACTTATGGAAAGATAAGATAATATATAAATTACCTATGTCTGTCAGAGATATTTTTGTAGCTAGAACATTAGATGTTACTGAATATTATGATTTTATTAATATTTGCAATGAAATATTATTAAACCATAAGTATGAATCAAGGTATTCCACTTATAAACAAAATGTTGAACCTGTAAAAATACAGAATTCAAAAACACTTCAGGAGAAGCAGAAAAAACCTACTGCACCTGTAGTACCTAAAAATTATGAAACAAATACTTTTTATAAGTGTAACAAACCTTGGGTAAAAGGTCACAAATGTGAGAAAAACATAAATATTGTTGAAAATCAACGTGAATCTGAAACTGAAACTGAAAAAAGTAAAGAATCAAGTGATTATGATAGCAATATCTCATATAGTGATGAAAATGAAGTCTGTATGTTGGAAGATGATTTGTCCATCTTTGAAAATCCAATATTAAATATGGACTCAAATGAATCTTTAATGAATTTTGAGGATGCTTTAATCATTAAGGATATACAAGCTGATAACTTTAGAAGGACACCTATCACGGTTCCAGCTATCATTTCTGGTGAAAATGTTAATATAGTACTGGACACAGGAGCTGCTGGTTCTGTTGTTTCCACTAATACATTACAGAAAACTGATAGTGAATATAAGTCTAAGCTTGAGCCACTTCAAAGTAAAAATTGGAGAGGTTTTGGATCAGTGCTACACCCCATTGGTAAATACAAACCTGCTGTTTTCTTTAAACATCAACATGGTTATGTAAGGGTAGCTTGTGACTTTGTAGTAATGGATAATACTAACTGTAGTAACTGTTTTATCATTGGAAATGATATTCTGACTAAATTTGGTGTAAAATTAGACCCTGCTAATAACAATTTTACAATTGGCATGAATGGTAAAAGGAAATTTAAAATAAATTCTTTTAACACAGTCTTACACATTGAGTCAGTAACAAATTCCCCATGTAAAGGAAGAGAATCCAATGAGATGGAACTTCTGGAAACAGAAATCTCAAAAGCATCATTTGGCACCCAGATAAGTAAAACTGAGAAAGATAATATTTTGGAATTAATTAAAGCATTTCCAATGGCTTTCGCACATGGTACAAATGAACTTGGCCTTGTAAAAAATCATGAAATGAAGATTAGTTTAACCTGTGATATGGATAATATTCCTGCTAGTCTTAAAAAGAAACCATACCGTGCTTCACCAATGAAGAGGAAAGACATAGAGGATAATATTAAGATGTTATTGAATATGAACATTCTTGAGAAGGTTGAAACTACACCAAAATATTGTGTAATATCACCAGTGCTAATTTCTTATGAACAAGATAAAGCAAGACTTTGCGGTGATTATAGAGCATTAAATACATTCACAGTAGATGATATTTATCCCTTGCCAAGGATTGCCTCTATACATGCTACCCTTAAAGGTGCTAAATATATAAGTTGCCTAGAAGGAAATAAAGGGTACCACCAAATTCCTGTTGAAAAGAATTCACAGAACTTTTTGTTGATAACAACACACATGGGAATTTATAAGTATTTCAGAATGCCATTTGGACCAAAAAATGCTCCATCAGTATTTCAGAAGTTAATGGATATAACATTACATAATGAAATGATTGAGGGATGGTTAATGGTATACATTGATGACATCATAGTGTTCTCTAAAACTTATGATGAACACTTAATCCATTTAAGGAAAGTATTTCAAAAAATGGATGAAATAAAAATGACCCTTGCATTGAAAAAATGTAAATTTGGGTTTGAATCTTTAAAAGTGCTTGGTCATATTGTATCTGGCTTACAAATATGTGTAGACCAAAATAAAGTGGCTTCAATAAAGAATATTGGCATTCCTCAAAATGTAAAGGATGTACAATCTTTTCATGGAATGTGTGGTTATTATAGACAATATATAAAAAACTACCAATCAATTGCTGCACCATTGACCACACTGATAAAGAAATCAGAAGCTTTCATTTGGAATAATGAAAGACAGCAGGCCTTTGATAAGTTGAAAGAATGTTTAATGACAGCTCCTATCTTGAGATTACCAGATTTCCAATTACCTTTTGTATTATATACAGATGCAAGTTTTATTGGTCTGGGTGCTGCTTTGCATCAAAAACAACTTATTGAAGGGAAAATGTCAGAAGTAGTAATCTGCTATATTTCACGTACTCTGAGAAGTAGTGAATTGAAATATGGTGCTACTCAACTTGAATGTTTGGCAGTAGTATGGGCTCTTGAGAAGCTACATTATTACCTTGAAGACCAAAAATTTGAGTTAATAACTGACTGTAGTGCAATTAAGTCACTCTTAAACATGAAAACTCCTAATAGACACATGTTTAGATGGCAATTAGCTGTGCAAGAATACAGATGACAGATGACTATTACACATAGATCAGGAACCTTGCACTCTAATGTAGATCTGTTATTTAGAGTACTTCTGCCTAATAATGATTATAATCCTGCTTATGTTCCTGAGTCAGAGATTATTAACATTTATGGCATTTATATTGTAGATCTTGAGGATGAATTTATGCAATCAATTCTTGATAATTATAATTCAGATCCTGACTTGAGTAAACTCACTACAATATTTAATGATTCATCTAATGCTTCAATGAATGTTTTAATAAAAAAATTACCAAATAAGTATAAAGAGGCATTAGAAAAAGGAAAATTTTCCATTGAGGATGGTTTTATATATTACAGAAAAAAATAAGTAATGTAATTGTGATTCCCCCTTCAATGAAGGAGTTAATGTTAAGTATATGTCATGATGATATATTAGCAGGTCATTTTGACTACCATAAAACATTAACCAGAGTAAAAAACACAGCTTGGTGGATTAACATGTCTGAGGATGTTCAGAAATATGTTGAAACATGTGATTCTTTCCAAAAATCTAAAAGATTAACAGGCAAAAGAGCTGGTTTATTACAACAAATTGAGCAACCAAAAGCTCCATGGGAAATAATTAACATGGACTTTGTAACAGGTTTGCCAATAGCAGGGCATAAGAGTTATAACTCCTGCTGGGTAATTGTAGATAGATTTACAAAGATGTGTAAATTTATTCCTACCCACAAAGAGGTTTCTGCAAAGGACTTAGCTTTTTTATGGTGGACACAAATGTTAAATATAGCAGTTTTCCCCAAAGCAATAGTTTCTGACAGAGATCCTAAATTTACTTCTGAGTTCTGGACATCACTTATGGATGTTTCAGGGTGTCAATTGAAACTTTCTACAGCACACCATCCACAAACTGATGGGCTAGCAGAAAGAATGATACAAACTTTAGAAGATATGATAAGAAGATACTGTGCTTTTGGTCTTAATTTTAAATACAATGACAAATTCACGCATGATTGGGTAACCCTTATCCCAGGTTTAGAATTTGCATACAATAGTACAGTACATTCTGTCACTGGCAAGAAGCCATTTGAGTTATGGTTGGGTTATGTACCTAATACCCTGCTAAAACTCTTAATAAGTTACCTAGGTTGGATATCCATCCAGGTACTAAATCTTTTCTTCAGATGCAAGAATTATGCAGAAAACATTCTTAAGAATGTATAAATAAGGCGTTTGAGTATGAAAAGAAAAGATGGGATAAAGTCCATAAAGAAAAAATGTTCAAAGAGGGTGATGAAGTCCTTATTTCAACACTACATTTCAATTTAAATGGTAATGTTAAATTGAAGGATCCAATTATTGGACCGTTTGTAGTTAAAAATATGGTTGGTAATAATGCTGTTGAGGTTATTCTATATGCACCATATGATAGAAAACATCCAGTATTTCCTATTTCTCTTATAGAACCATACCATTCTAATGATACTGCTCTATTTCCAAGAAGATCAGGAAGGCATAAACAGAAACCTGAAGAAATAGTTGAAAAGGCAGAAATTGAAAAGATACTTAAAAAGAGACACCTTAATAAAGAAAAGGGAGTTGACTATCTATTAAGATTTAAAAATAAATCAAGTGAATATGACCAGTGGATTCCAGAAAATTAAATCTGTGATCTTAAAAATCTCTTGAAAAAATTTAAATCTAAATAATACTGTTTATTCAGTATATGTATTATAAAAATTATTTATTATTATTATTTTTTATTTCACTCCTTACTTTTAATTAAAATGTCTTAAAATTTTTTTATTGTTTTTTTTGGGGTGAGGGAGTTTCAGCCTAGATGTCCCTAGGACTGAGTATTTCTTATGCTTAAAATAAGATAAACTTAAGTAAATTAAGCTTATATCTTAAAAATAAGGTTAAAATAATAATATATATTATTATATTATATATATATATAATTATTATTCTATTATAAAACTTATAGTAGTTTAAATAGCTTATCCATAGCCTAATAATACTTATTAAGGTTTTAATGGAGTCATAATATACTTATCTTAAGTGATATGAAGTAATTATTGACATACATAAGCTTATATGTATACATAAATCTCATATTCAGTGAAATATGCAGTATATTATGTATATTTAGGTATATAAGTGGGTTTTAGCCCCTTAATAGCCTATAAACTTTGTTTTTCTGCTTATTTTAGGTCATATGGATGAATAAGTGGACTCACAACGCCTACAGAAGCATAGACACCTATATCAGGCGCATACACCCAGTTTGGACAACTTAATTTACTTCCTTGGATGGTTATTCACAGATTTATGGGTTGGAAGGACATTTCTGGGTTAATGTGGATTCTTGGGGATGTTATTTGGGGCTTGTACATTTTTTTTTTTTCCTTTAAATGCTTTTGGTTTCATTAAATCTCTTTTTGATTGTTTATTTTACCTTTTTCTTTATGGTATCCGCTTTTATCTGGATTTTCTATTTGTGGTATAGATCTGTGGTATCATTAATAGTGATAGAGGATCCTTACTGGAGGTCTGGGTGTTGAATCTGCTTGAAGTGGATGCAATGGGGAGGTGATGGGACCTCACAGTGCTGTAATTGCTGGGGATAGCAGTGACATCATCTGGATTGAAGGTCTGTGCACTCCAGTGGATTTGGGTATAAGTAAGGAGGGATTTTGAAGGTTATTTATCATCATTCAATTACTACAATTCAAAAAACCACTACAATAAAATTATTAACATTCAGAGATATATTATAAAGCCATTATAAATTGATATTATCTTTATATAAGCTATAACTATATTTTATACATCTATTTTCCACCACTAGCACGCATTTAAATCCAAGTATTGTGAGTTTTATTTGAGTATAACTATTTTATTAGTCTTCCCCTGAGGTTTAATCACTAAATCATTTATTAATAAGTAGTAGGACAATAAATAAACACTATTATATCATACTTATATACTAGACTATACTGACAGAAGCTCAACACCCTGGCCCATCCAGGACACAAAACTACCATCAATCTCCTCAGGCCCAACCTTATCAGGGAGGCAGAAGAAAGAAGGCACAGGGGAAATTCCTTCCCTTTCCATTTTAAGTAAATTGTTTGATAAACATGTTGGTATGTATAATAACAAATCTTCTCCCACAGGTAATATTGTGGATAATGGTGAAAGAACAGTTAGACTCATAAAGAGACAACTTACTTTAATCAGTAGCCCTAATGATGTAATTAGTAAATTTTCATTTGATGAACCTTTACATTTAACTTCTAATTCTTTAATTAATCCTTCTCTTGCAATTAAAAATGATTCTGTTTCCCCTGAAGTCTATAACTTGATTGAGAGAACTTCTGAGGACATATTGAAAGATACACTTGCTTTTAATGTTGTAAAAGACAAAAATTTGAGAGATGTATTAGTACATGAGAGTTATAGATTGAATAATTTGCACTTACATTGTAAAGTGAGCCCTTCTGTGCAAGATGGATCCTGTTTTAAAATCAAAGAAACTTTGAATATTGTTCTTAGCAAACAAAAACAAATAAGAAGTGATCATAGAGCTATCTCAGATTAAAATATTCATCTGCATAGAACATTGAGTGAGTTAAAACCCCTTATTGAAGAGAATTATTCATTGAAAAATGAAATTAAGTTTCTAAACAATGAGTTGAAAAAGCTGAAAAATGATTTCCAAGCTCTGAGTACCAAATACACAGTTTTTGAGGACAGAGATGTTTTATCCCTTGCAAAAATAAATGACCAGATGTCTGAAATTCCAAGGATAAGAAATTCTTTGTTTGATCTACAAGGAAAAGTTCTCAGCCTTAGCTTTCAATCATTATGGTGTACATGAATATGCTGCCCATAAGTAGCATAAAAATAAAGGAAAGGGGCCTGAACAAAGCAGCTGTCAGCCAGGCTATCTCAGTAGTCCAGTAATTTATACAATGAGCTACTGCAATCATATAATTGAATAACATTATGTAATTACAAAAAATTATTAAAATAAAATTATCTGCTCTCAGTTTTTTTATATGGTTTGACAGATTGTTTACCTGCTGTGTTAGATGAATCATTTTTATTTTTATACCTCTGAGTGTATTGTCCTGATGTACTTGAGGTTTTACTTCTTTCAGAGTTGTTAGGTGAGAGGGGTTTGCCACTTCTCCTGACATTTCCACGTCCTGAAGGTTTTTTGTCAGCTGAATAATTTTTGTAAGTTAATTTACAAGAACCTACAGATTCAGTTTCAACATCCATTTCAGTCTCATCCAAATGTAAGTTATCCATGCTTTTAGCCAAACTACTGGAAATTTAAACTGTAAAAAAAATAGAATCAAAATTAAACAATGATTCAATTTTTTATTTCAAAATAAAATATAATCAATTGTATTTTAAAAAAAACTTTTAAATTTTTTATTAAAAAAAATCAATTAATTAAAAAACGTAATACAAATAAATTTAATTACAATTTTTATTAAAAATTAACAATAATTAAAATGGGACCAACCAATAAAGGTTTAAGAAGTCAACCAAAATAATTAATACCAAAATTAATATAATGGTAAAATTGGGACTAAGTACTGAGTACTATTATGGTCAACCAATATAAAAAAAATAATAATAAAATTAATTTAACAATTTATTAAATATTAATTGTCTTCTAGGACTAAGAGTTACACTCTATTATGGTCAACTAGGAAAAAAAATTTAATATGATGAAAACTTACACTCAGTGAGTCAGCAATTAAGCCACAAACACTGTTATTGCAGTAAAAATATAATTCTATGAGTGAGAGGTGCAAAGGTGAACTTACTATAGTGATCGTAAAATCACTTCAAAATAATATATAATTTATTTTAATATAAATCTAGACTATCGAACCTAATTTCAAAACACGGTCGCGGCAAAAAGTTTACTTTTTGGCTTGGGTGGTCCGTGCGCTTTGTTGTTTGTCGCAAGTTTTTGTTGTTGTCGTTCGGAAAGGACCTCAATTATTGGCCGGTTGTCTAGAAGAAGGAGGAGGAGAAGAGGGAAAAGGGACAGTAGGAGGAGAAACTATAAGATATTATAAATATGAGTAATAATAATATAATATTTGTATTTTGAGAAGAAAGGACGACGAGGGAATTTGAAGAGTTGAAAAATTTGTAAAGAATTATTTAAATTGTAATATATTATAATTAATAGTTATACTCAATGTGTGACAGTCAATGATAGTTATTATTAGACTTAAAGCAACTTATAGTTATTTATATAGTATTAAAATTAGATATGTAGAACTAATAAAAATAATAAATTAAGAAATATATTAAAATAATGTTTAAGTGAGTGTATAATAATTAATGAGCTACCAGAGAGGTTTCCAAAGTTCTTTTATAGGCAAGAGGACCTTCTGGAGTGTTCCAATAGTACTTACAAAAAGGTAAAATAAGGTCAAAGAAATAATTAAAAACAATAAAAATAAGCCCGTGATTAAGCAAATATTTTTTCCCATCAGATATTTCTAAAAAATTATAGACTTAATATAACAAATAACTACGTGAGTATAGAAAATGAGAACTATGAGAAAGAAATCTAAGGAGGGAATACAAATAGCTAAAAAAGTATAATTAAAATAAAAGGAATTATTTTTAAGCTTTTAAATAATCTTAATTCAGTATAAGCAATGGTAATTTAATTATATTAACTATTTCAAGTAATTTAATTATTAAATTGATTAAAACAACTAATTAATTTAATAAAGAAACTTATTTAAAATGAGAAATTAGATTTAATCATATTATATAAATTTTTTTAATTAATTTATTAATTTTAGTGACACAATTAAGGGTCAAGGAAGTGCCCAATATTTATGGATAGTATTATATGATCAGTTGTATTTAGTTTATATAAATTTTATTATTGAAATTATAATTACAGTGTAAGTTTAATTTAAACTTATAATGTAACTTTAAATAATTAATTTATACATACAAAGTACGCCATGATATTATAGAATATTATATTTGTTTATGTAATAAAATTAAGTATAGTAATTATTTTATTTATTCATAAAATATTTAAAATTTTATTTTAATAATTTTTTGTAATTACATAATTTTATTCCTTTATATGATTGCAGTAATTTATTGTATAAATTACTGGACTCCTGAGATAGCCAGGCTGACAGCATCTCTTTTCTTCCCTATACTTCAACCATTAAACAAACTGAAAATGAGTCTGTAAAATCTTTTGCTACAAGCAAAAAATATTTTAATGGCCATAAACCAGCTTCTTCTGTAAACAATGAAATCTCTGAACACCTGGATAGACTTCAAGAATTATTAATGTTAAATAATTCAAATCAAAAGATGGACCATCCCAGTAGCCAGAAAAATTGGCCCAAACTGGATCAATATCCCACTTTTGATGGTGACTCTTCATCTGACTGGTAAAACTTTGTTCAGAGAATTGATAAGCTAAAAAACTCCTATAAATTACCAGAAGAAGAAATTATTTCTAAATTAATTTATTTATTTTCCAATGTAACTTTAATGTGGTATGACTCTGAATTACTGGACAATCAACATTATACTTGGAAAGAATGGAAAACATTTATTGAAAATCAATTTGGTGGTTCCAAATTTAGGCTTGCCCAGCAGAGATTATATGAGAATGCTAAATATGTGTCCTCCTTCCCTGAAAAACCTATTGTTTTCTTATGAAAATTACAAAAATTCTTAGAGCCATGGATCCTAAAATGGATTATGATGTTTGGAGAGATAAAATTCTCTACAAATTACCAAATTCTCTGAGAGATTTGATTGTGGCAAGGACTGAGCATGTGCTAGAGAATTCTTCCTTTATTAATATCTGTAATAAAGTCCTACTAAATTATAGATATAAACCAAGGAATTATCATGTTAATTCTTATCATGACCAACAAAAGCCTTCCACAAAACTTCCAGATAAAACTGGTAAACCTTCTTCCCCTGTTTCAACAAAGAAATATGCAACTAAAACTTTTTTTAAATGTAAAAAACCTTAGCAGAAAGGACATATTTGTGAAAAGAAAATTCATCTTGTTTAACATAATGAGGAATCTGAAAATACTCAAGCTGATCTTGATGATTCCTCAAGTGACTGTAATTGAAATTTCTTTTCCAGGTATCCATTTATCAAATTCATTTGATTTCCACTTAAATTTTAATAATTACCCAGTTCCTTTATCTTTAGTAAAAAATCTTTTCTTGAGTATTTTTTCAATCTCTGCCTTTTTCACAATTTCTTCAGGTTGCTTTTTAGGCCTTCCTCTTCTTTTTGGAAATAAGTCAGGATCATTTTCATGGTAAGGTTTTAATAATGAGATAGGGAAAACTGGATGTTTCCTATTATATGGGGCATATAATATGACTTTCACAGCATTATTACCAACCATTTTTCCTAGTAAAAAAGGTCCTACAAAGGTATCTTTAATTTAACATTATCTTGTAAGTCCAAATGTAGTGTTGAAATCAGGACTTGATCTCCTTTCTTGAATTCAAATTCTTTATGAGATTTATCCCACCTTTTCTTTTCATATTCAAATGCTCTTTGGATGCATTCCTCTTCATGATTTCTACAAATTTTTTGCATATGAATAAAGGATTTAGTACCAGGGTTTATATCTAGCCTTGGTAATTTATTTAAATGATTTACTGGGGTATTTGGTACATATCCCAGCCAGAGTTCAAATGGTTTTTTCTCTGTTACAGAATGAGTTGTGCTATTATAAGCAAATTCAAGGCCAGGATTTAATTTTACTCAGTCATGTGTAAATTTATCATTGTCTTTGTATTACAATCCAAAGGCACAATATCTTCTGATCATATCTTCTAGAGTCTGTATCATTCTCTCAGCCAGCCCATCAGTTTGTGGATGGTGTTCTGTAGAAAATTTCAGTTGACAACCTGATACTTCCATCAAATATGTACAGAACTTTAAAGTAAATTTAGGGTCTCTGTCAGAAATTATGGCTTTAGGTAACCCAGCAGTATTCATCATTTGAGTCCACCATACTAATGCCAAGTCTTTTGCAGATACCTCTTTATGGGTAGGGATAAATTTACAAATTTTTGTTAATCTATCTACAATTACCCAGAAAGAATTGAAACTTTCTTTTCCTGCTAATGGTAAGCCAGTGACAAAATCCAGGTTTATAATTTCCCAGGGAGCTTTTGGCTTCTCTATTTGTTGCAACAACCCAGCTCTCTTTCCAGTCAATCTTTTAGATTTCTGACAAGAGTCACATGTTTCAATGTATTTTTGTACATCTTCTTTCATTTTTATCCACCAGGCTGTATTTTTAACTCTGGCTAATTTTTTGTTAAAATCAAAATGACCAGCTAAGATGTCATCATGAGAAGCAATCAACATTAACTATTTCATAGAAGGTAGTATTACTATTACATTACTTAGCTTTTTTCTGTGATATATATATCCATATTCAATTGAAAGTTTACCTTTTTTGAACACATTTTTATACTTTGGAGGCAAGGTTTTAAGTAATGAACTCATGGAAGCATTAATTGGATCATTTAAAATGGTAGATAATTTAGCCAAATATTTATCAGATGAATAAATTTCCAATATAGTTTGCATAAACTCTTCCTCTAAATCCACTATATAGATCCCAAATATATGTATAACTTCATTTTCAGGTACGTAAGCTGGGTTGTCAGCATCATTTGGTAAAGGACTTCTGGATAATAAATCCACATTAAAATGCAATATTCCTGCTCTATAAGTGATTTTCATTCTTCCTCTGTACTCTTGTACAGCTAGTTGCCATCTAAACATGTGCCTATTAGGTGTTTTAATGTTTAGTAATGATTTTACTGCACTGCAATCTGTTATTAATTCAAACTTCTGGTCTTCTAGATAGTAATGAAGTTTTTCCAAGGCCCACACAATGGCTAAACATTCCAATTGGGTGGAACCATATCTTAACTCTGTCTTTCTTAAGGTTCTGGATCTATAACAGATAATTACTTGAGATAATTTTCCATTTATTATCTGTTTTTGCTGTAAGGCAGCACCTAACCCTATGAAGCTTGCATCAGTGTACAAGATAAAAGGTAGGTTAAAATCTGGAAGTCCCAATATTGGCGCTGACATTAGATACTCCTTCAATTTATCAAAGGTGTTTTGTCTTTCATTATTCCAAATGAAAGCTTTACTTTTCCTGGTTAATGTTGTTAAAGGGGCTGCAATTAATTGGTATTTTTTTATATACTGCCTATAATATCCACACATACCTAAAAAACTTTGAACATCTTTCACATTCTTAAGTATACTAATGTTTTTTATTGCTGCCACTTTGTTCTGTTCAACACAAATTTGTAATCCAGATACAAGATATCCAAGTAATTTCAAGGATTGAAACCCAAACTTACATTTTTAAATGCAATTGTCATATTAATTTCATCAATCTTTTGAAACACTCATTTCAGGTGATTTAAATGTTCATCATATGTTTTTGAGAACACTATGATGTCATTAATATAAACTAAAAGCCATCCTTCAATCATTTCCTGATGAAAAATACTATCCATCAATTTTTGGAAGACTGAAGGCGCATTTTTTGGGCCAAAAGGCATTCTCACATATTTATATATCCCCATGTGTGTGGTTATGAGTATGAAATTCTGGGAATTGTTTTCCACATGAATCTGGTGGTAAACTTTGTTTCCATCTAGACAGGAAATATATTTTTCTCCTTGTAAGGTAGCATGGATAGAAGCTATCCTTGGTAGAGGGTAAATATCATCCACAGTGAATGTATTCAGAGCTCTGTTATCACCATATAAACTTGCCTTATTTTTTTCATAAGAAATTTAAACTGGTGAAATAAGACAATACTTAGGTGTTGTGTCTACTTTTTCAACAATACCCATTTCTAACAACATTTTAATGTTGCCTTCAATGTCTTTCCTTTTTTCAGGAGAAGCTGGGTAAGGTTTCTTTTTCAAGCTGCCAGGAATATTATCCAAATTACAACTTAAAGAGATTTTCATTTCATGGTCTTTGACCAATCCTAGTTCATTTGAACTATGAGCAAATGCCATAGGATAAGATTTTATCAATCTCAAAAAATTGTTTTCTTCAATTTTTTAGAGTTGAGGACTGAAAGAGGCTTTTTGGAATTCATTTTCTAATTCTACCACTTCAGAGGTGGTTCTTCCACCTTGCAGTTGTTCTTCTTTAGGAGCAATAAAATAAACTGAATTTTCAGAGCAAATCTTGCATTTTCTTTTCCCATTTACGCTGTGGTCTTCCAACATTGGAAGGGGCCTTTGTTGTGTTGTTTGGCGCTGCTTGTACATGTCTTAATTGGAATATGTTGAAGAATTGGGTGTTTTTCTGGTTTTATTCAGTGAATATTGGGACTGCAGCTATGTGGGTACTATCATTGGATAGCCCTGGTTTTTCTATATATTTCATGTCTTGATAATATTTTTCATATTCTAAGTTTTAAGGGGTCAATTCCTCATTCTTCAGTTACAAAAGATAGCTGTTTAATTTTGTTTTTCATGTTTTACGGGCTAACCTTAAGTCTTAGGGTTAAGTACTTAATACCATTGGTTAGGGCTAATTTTGCTCTATATTTCATGTCACAATGTTGTTTTAGTGAAATTCTGTGTTTTAAAGGTTTTAGTAGTTGTAGCTAATTTTTTTAAGTAGATTAGGTGTTTTTATTGGTTTTCTGGCTTCAGGGAGGCTGGGCCGCTTCAGGTGGCACCTCCGACGTCGGGCGGCCCCCCGTCTCTGTTTTAGAAGGTTGGGAGGCGCTTCTGGAGGGTTTTTATTCAATTTGGCTGGTACAGGTGCCAAATTTGTTGGTGTGCATGGGCTCTTAGATAGTGGTCTGTGTGTACATAGTGAATAAGACAGTTTGGCGAAACTTAATTATCATACAACCATCCGGAGGTGATATCCTTGTTCCTCACTCAGTTTTCACTGTTTTCTGGCCACAATTGGCTGTGTTTGTTGCAAGTGAGTTCTTCATTTAACTTAACTTTGGCAACTGTTTTCTCTGTTATAGTCTTGCAAGCTATAGCAAGTATTATTGCTGTCTCTGGTGTGGATTTGCAGCCTACATCAAGTATCTTTTCTGTCTCTGGTGTGGACATTGTTCTACATTTCAGTTCTTTGGTCTGGTAGTCTGTCTGGTGACTACTTTCTTGGCTCATCAAGCAGTCAAGTGTGTTGAATAAAGTCTCTTTTTTTACTTATTTTGGTGGGTTAGAGTTGTATTCTTGTGGAGGACAGTCAAGTGGTGAATACTTGCCTTGTGTCTATGATGTTAAAGCAGGAAATGTGGGAAGGCCTAAGAGCAGTTCTTAGGCCCAAGCAAAGCCTAAGGCTTCAAATTTGGATTCTAAGCTGAGTGCAGCCAGGAGGAAGTACAGCAAAGAGGAGCTGTACAAGATGCAGAAGAGGATTGCTGATATGGCCCCCCCCCCAGTTTTGGTGCATTGGACATGAATGGTGAGCCAATGCCAATGGATGCTGATTCTGAATCATAGGAGGATGTACCTTTGGCTTCATTGCCAAAGCATACTGGAGTTAGAGGTGCTGGTGAGGGATCTGGTTTGATTCCTGTTGATGGAAAATTTGTTGGTGGTTCTGGTCCTCAAGAGATTTCTAGGACCAAGGTAATGAAGCCAAGGGCTCACTTTGAGAGGCCAGTAGTTTCTGGCCAATCTAGTGTTATGGACTTGCTTCTAGAAAGAATGAATCAGGGTCAGGTTTCCCTTTCTTATGGGGAATTGTATGCTATCAGTCCTGGGTTGGCTGATAGACAAAACAAATTGTTGACCAGGAGAAGGGTTTCTTTTGGGGAGGTGGAATACATCTGTGATTCTGCGTTAAGGTTTGATGAGGGGTTGGAAACTCATTTTTCTGCTCCTTTTGGTTATGTAAATGTCACTCTGAATGACAGGGAGGCTAGGGCATTGGTGGATTCAGGTTCTCAGATTAACCTGATTTCTTTGTTTGAGGCTACTCATCTGGGCCTCCCCATCAAGACAAGAATTAATGGAAATTTAAGAAGGATTGGTGGCCATGTCACTGAGTTAATTGAGACAGCCAAATTTGTAAAGCTGGATGTTGGTGGAGCATCCGGTAAGGTTCATTTTAACATTGCCAAAGGTAATGTCACTGGAGGACCTACAAACAAGGTCAAGGATGTTCCTGAAAGTGAGATGAGGGATTTAGAAACTTCTTCAAAGCACAGAGGAATGATTCAAGGAAGTGATTCGAAGGTCACTCAAAGTAAGAGCTACAGGTTCGAGGTATGTTCGAGAAGAATTATAATATAGTTTCAAAGGTAATAGGAATTCTTAAGATCTCACGAAGGGTTGGAAACTCAATAATCAAAGATTTAGGATTTAGAAATGATTATTGAGAAAATTAAAGAAAGATACAATAACAATGATTTAACTTAAAGACTTTACCACTATTAAATGTAAATACGTTTTATAATTTAATTCTAAGGAATATCAAACCGAATACCCAACCCTTTTATATCCTTTATTCCTCCTTGCATTGACCTCCCTCTCATCGCACCATTCCCATACCACAGACCATTAATAGCATACACTTAGACCCTCTTTGCTAATATCTGTCCATTCTCAATTTACCCCTTTTAATTAATTAACAAACTTTTAATGAAAACTACTAATGTACTATTAAGTTGATCATAGCGCTGTACGTTGCTTATTGAAATTAAGACTAAGGCACACTATTGAGAGATTGACTAATTTAGATTTAGAGTTTAGGCTAGCGCAGTTGAATAGAAAGTACACAAAGGGGAATCACAGTTGCTATGGAGAATTGCTTTCTGCGCTTCGAGTATAGATTTAGAACTCGACATTATTGATTTAATGAGCTGCTTTTGCCTCGAGTGTCACGTGGCGCGTGACAGATTCCCGGGTATAAGAATCGTGAGCTCCGTTGAGCTTGATCCATCTTCTCACACTAGTTTCCCTTTCCTCTATATATATTTTTTTCTTATTTATTAATTTCCTCATTATAATGAATTGTCCTACTCCAACAACTACACCTCCACACCCTAAAGCAGATGGGGGAATGGTTACGCGGCAGTTTTCCCAGGCTTGC
Source organism: Hemileia vastatrix (assembly GCA_030280995.1). Classification (NCBI taxonomy): domain Eukaryota; kingdom Fungi; phylum Basidiomycota; class Pucciniomycetes; order Pucciniales; family Zaghouaniaceae; genus Hemileia; species Hemileia vastatrix. The sequence goes on from JASXTE010000013.1 coordinate 9,250,927, forward strand.
ACGGCTTGTGAAGCTATGGAATACTTCTGTGTCGAAAGTACAGCGACTCGAGGCCCTCGCCAGAAATGCGAGTTTTGCTGTTGGCGACGAGTGGCGTGCGATGCGTTGACGAAGAACGCAGAGATTGAACGACGATTCACCAAGACCAAGCTTTGGGTGATCCCTAAAACAAAAGAGGTGGTTGAAGACATTTGGGATGTCTCGGTTGGAGACGATCAATCGGTGGGGGAGAACAATAAGGAGCTTAATAACGAGATCACAACCAGGGTAACCCAGGCCACAAGTTCGAAACGGGGTGTCGAAGAAAAGATTGACGAATTGGTGGAGGAAGATGAGGATGAAGTCCCTGTTACAGGGCGGACACCCAAGAAACGACGGGTGGTCATTGAAGATGACGAGGATGAGAGAGAAGCAGAGGTAGAGGTGGCTCCAAGGTTGTTCTTAGAACCTGACCCCATCTTCGAAGTAAGTTTTAGTTGTTGTTTTTTTTTAGGGATGAGGTTACTGATGAGTTCTTGTTTAGACATTGAATACCATTGAAGACCCAATTGGGGAACCTGCTTCGCTTTTTCCAACTGAGGCAAACCCTCCGGTCACGGGTGGAATCGAAGAACCTGAGGAAACGCTGGACCATGTGTGGTCGAAGAAGCCTCGTCAGGGTCGATGAGTTAGGTTCGCAGAAGAGTTGTGTGGGGAGGTCGATACAATCATTGATGCTGCTTCCTTCGACGTGGCAGAGGAACTTTTGGAGATTGGAGAGGTGGTTCCGGTAGGAGAGGAGGAGGTATTTGAGAAATGCAGGAAGGAGATAAGGGTAATTTTGGAGAAGATGAAAAGATTGGTTCGAGAAAAATTAAAAGAGAAAAATTTGAAATGAAAAGGAGAGATGTAAAGAAGTAGAAAAGTAGAATTGTATTTAGTTTTATTTTTTTTATTTTTTATTTTTTTGTATTATTTTATTGTATTTAAGGTGAATATTATTTTTTATAAGATTTTGGAGAGAGAGAAAAGTTTTAAATAAATTTTGCTTTTAGAATTTGAAAGAATAAATTTAAATAAAGAAAGAAAAAGAAAGAAGTTATTAATTGAAAGAAGTTTTCAGTTTAAAAGAAAAATTTATGTAAGAGAAGAGAGAAAGAAGAAACAAATGGTTGGTGATTGAGATGAGTTTGTTGAAATGAGAATTTAATGAAAGAAGAATTTGTTATTTGCAAAAAGTTGTTTATTGATTTTTTAGGAATTTTAGATAGTTGAAAAGAGAGAAAAAAAGCAGAATTAGGAATTAAAGAGAATTTGAAAAAGAAGCATCATTTGTTTGAAGAATTTTATAGGGAGATTTAGAGGTTGAAGTTAAGTTCGAGGAAATGGTCGTGTCGTACAAGATTTTGATGATTCGAAGGAAAGAAAGTTTAAAGAGAGAATAATTTTTAGAAAAGAAAATTTTAAAGAGAATTTTAAATTTAAGAAAAGAATGTATTTAGGGAATTGAAAAAGAAAAGAGAAAAAAAACACATTTAGAGAGATTTAAAAGTTTTTTTTTATTTTATTTTATTATTTATGTTTATTCTATTTGTTTTATTTTTATTTTTATTTATTTATTATTTTATTAAAATTTTAATTTATTTTTAATTTTAAATTTTATTTTATTTTATTTTTTTAAATTTTTAATTTTGATTTTTATTTTAGTTGGTTTTGGAGAAAAATTTATAGAAGGAGAAGAAAGAAAAGAAGAGAAAAAAAAAAGAAAACAAGGCTAAGAAATTTAAGGGGTGTTTTAGATTTTTAAAAGAAAGAGAAAAAAGAAAGAAAAGAAAAAAAAAAGAAAAAGAAAATTTAAAATAAAAGAAATTTTAAGGTTTTGGTTTTAAAGGATATTTTAAATGAAAAGATTTTAGAAGTTCAGGGGCGTTAGAAACATTGATGGCTGGTTCCCAGGATGTTTTGTCTGAGTCATTGAGGAAGCCTTCCCATTCCACAAGTTATTGAAGTTTCCCCTTGCGCATTCTAGAATCAATGATACGACTTACTTCCCACTCTAGATGATCTTCTACTTCGACCGGTTCCAGAGGGTATGGTTCTTGCCCGGGTATATTTCTCAAGCCAGTTCCAGGAGAGATACATAGAAAACAGGGTGAATCGCCTGCCATTTAGGAGGTAACTTGAGTCAAAATGCAGTTTTAGAGACTTCAGAGTCGATTTAAAATGGTCCCAAGCGCTTTTCAGCCAGTTTCTTTGATGGTCGTGTTGTTCGAATGTTTCGTGCGTCGAGCCATACTTTGTCGCCTGGTTTAAAGGAAGGAGCAGATTGTCGATGCTTGTCGGCCTGTTCCTTGTATCTTCGAATCGCTGATTCCAAATTTGTTTTAAGTTCTTCTTGGAGTCGTGATATAGTTCGAAGATAATGTTCCGCAGGATTATTAGTTCCTACATGGATTGAGTTGAATCAAGGATGTCGTCCATAAATGGTTTCAAAGGGAGATTGTCATGTCGAAGAATGAGTCGAGTTATTTTAAGCAAATTTGGCCAGTGGTAACCATGTGGTCCAATCATCTTGTTGGTAACTGACATACATTTGAAGATATTGTTTGAGGATTTGGTTAACTCTTTCTGTTTGACCGTCGGTTTCAGGGTGATAGGCCGTGGAGAGGTTCCTCGTGATATTGAGTTATCGACACAGTTGGGTCCAGAATGTGGATACAAAAAATGAGCCTCTATCTGAAATAATATCATTTGGTAAGCCGTGTTTGGAAAATACATATTCTAGAAACAATTTTGAAAAATCTTCTGCTGTAGCAGTAGTAGTGGTTCTAATGAAAATAGACATTTTTGAAAATCTATTTACTATTACTAATATAGCATCAAAATCATTAGAAAAAGGAAGTTGAGAAATGAAATCCATCGATAAAGATTCCCAAGGTTTAGAGGGAATAGGAAGTGGTTGAAGCAACCCATGCTTCCGGTGATGGGGAGCCTTATTCCTATTACATTTGTAACAAGCTTTTATATAGGCCTCGATTTCTCTGGTCATACCTGGCCAGAAGAAATCCCTCGCTATTAACTGGTAGGTTTTATCAACACCAAAATGACCAGCTAATGGAGAATCATGTCGACTGTTGAAAATCCATAATTTTATCTCATTGTTGTCAGGTATGACTACTCTACCTTCAAAGACTAATAGACCTGATTCAATACTAAATCTTTTGGCCCCTTTCTTCGAGAGTATTTTGTCTCTTAACCCTAAACAATAATCTTCCTTTGACTGAGCTTCGAGGATGTTGGATAGTGGATTTCGAAAAGATTGAATTGTCATCAAATTAAGTTGATGAGTTGTTAACATTGATTTGTTGAAAACTGATTGCACATTTTCTGGGTTCTTGTCAGCAAATGCATCCCCCCGCTGTGGGTAAACGTCGTCCCGACGTGACAAGATATCTGGGACAATGCAGTTCTTACCTGGGCGATAGGAAATAGAGAAGGGAAATTCAGACAAAAATTCAGCCCACCTGGCTTGACGCCTGGTTAACACTTTGGAAGACATGAAGTATTTTAAAGCATTATGATCTGTTAAAATTTGAAAAGGACTATCTAGGCTGAGAAGAAAAGAACGCCATTTTTTAAGACAATGGATAATAGCTAAAAGCTCTTTGTCATGAATTTCATAATTTAATTCCGCGGCTATGAGTTTGCGTGACTCAAAAGCAACAGGATGAAACAAATTTGTTTCAGGATTTAATTGGGAGATGATCCCTGCAATAGCATAATCGCTTGCATCTGTCTCAACTATTGTTGAAGCAGAAGGATCAAAATGTAGAAGAATTGGGGCTGTGGTGAACGCCGTTTTTAGTGCTTTGAATTCCTTTTGTGCTGTAGAAGTAAAAACAAAAGGAATGTCTTTTCTAAGAAGAGAAGTAAGATTGGAAATAGTTTTAGAGTAATCTTTAATAAATCTTCTATAGAAGTTTGCAAAACCCAAAAATCCGTTGTGGTAGCCTAAAGTTTAGTATGGCACCTAAGTACATAAATAGAGTTATTACGGCATGCAAGATTGGTGTTATTTTTTATATAAAAGTGTTTTATTTAATTTATTTGAGTTTTAAATATGAAGAAATTGGTCACGAGCAAATGCCTACACAAAAACAATTTATTTTAAGGAGAAAACTTATTTTTACGGTCTGAAAAGTTTATAAGTATCAAGTCAAGTCACTCAAGAACCTTGGGAAATTTTCCCAGAATATTTACTATTTTTCTTATATTTTTAAATGAATTTTAAAGTTTTATAGAAATATTTACGTTTTCAGAAATTACTTAACTTTGATGAATTTTCACGAGGTAATTAGAGCTGCGAAGACTACGAAAATTAGTTTGGAATATAAAGGGGAAGTATCTCTATCATGTGTAATTTTTTTAGATTTTTTATTATAGTTTTTAAGGTTCTAATTGAGTCCGGAAGTCCGGACGGCCTCCGCTTCGACTCCGTACGGACTCCGTACGGGCTCCAGATTGACTCTGGGAGAGCTCTGGAGGGGAAAACTTAGGCACGTGACTGGGAATACTTAAGCGCCTCTCAAACTCGAAATTGAGGGGGGGGGATAGATCATACAGCTTAATCATTAACCACCACGGTCTCATTTTTTATTACTCAACAAATTAAATAAATTTGTAATACCCTTATAACTTTATATTTTATATATAACATTTTAGAAATACTACTCAACAATTTAAATCACACTTCATACAGGGTATCTTCAGAAAGGTCTTCTTCACTGGGACTTGATTATTGCTGTCTCATAAAAATTCAAATTATTATAAAAACATAAAAGTCAATCTTTTCAGATCTTTCACTGGTACACCTTAGTTGTTGTATTCAGTATTTCTTTATCAACAGCCACTTTTATTTAAATCTCAATAAGCGTTATATATTTTAGAGTTTCATTATTTTATCAATCAGATTCAAGTAGATTGGTTAGCTTAGTGATTTAGAATTCCCATTTTGTTATTTTATTGGAAGGACGGGGTTTTCGGCTAAATCCACACATCTCCTCCGGATTCTGCTTACAGCAAGGCGACTGTAAGAGTTTACCTTACCATAGTTGGCGCCCAACGTGGGGTTCGATTTCTCTAGCTTTCTTTAAAGACTTACTTGGATCAAGAACGTTCTTAGCCTGCAAGAGGCTTATTTTCTGGAACTCTAATTGGATTTTTGTTATTGGCCTGCAAGAGGCTTGTTATTTTATTGATTGTTAAAGCTTTTCATTACTTATTGGGATGTCTTCTTCTGCTGTTGCTTCTGGATCTTCTAACCCTCTTACTCCCTCAGTTAGAATTGTTTCTTGGGATGGCCCAAAGTTTGATGGGGAGGAGGTTAAATGGTTCATTAGCAGGTATGAAGCTGCTGCTGCTGTTGATGGTGCTTCTCATGTGGACACGGTGAAGCAAGTTAGGTTTTTTATTGCTGATAGGGAGGTGGAAAAAGAGGTTATTGCTATGCAGGCATTCAAGGACAAGGATTGGGTAAAGCTTTCTAAAGCTATGGTTGATAGATGGGGTGTTAGGTTTACTATGATGGACCTCAATAAAATTTTTGGAGACTGGCAAGCAAAAGGTGGAGTTTCTTCTATGGCTGACTTCAAAAAGCTCTGTGTTCAGTTTGATGAAGTGGTGGAATATCTCATACTGGTGGACGAGTTAGTGCATGAGAACCAAGCAAAAGATTTGTTCTGGACAGCATGCAGCAGGGATATTCGTATGGAAGTTTTGAAGGATCTTTCAAGAAAAGATTTGATGAAGGAACTGCCTAATGGCAAGCAGAAACTGCGGGCTCTGGAGGTTATCAAGGACAACATTCAAGCCCATTTAAAGTTATTGGCATTGGACAAATATCAAGAGTCATGCACTCAATATGTTAGCAAGGTTAGCAAATTTTTGGCGGAAAACAACGATATTATGGTCAAAGCCCAGGAGGCCAAGAAGGCACAAATGGGATTACCTGCTGCTAAAGTCGAGGGTAATGTAGATAATAAGATGGTCGATCACTTGGCCGATTTAATGAAACAATTAAAAATATTTGTTCAAGAGACTCAGAAGGCCAATAAGGCCCCAATTGCTTCTTTGTCGACGTCAACTTCTTATCAGTCTAGAGGGTATGAACATCAAAATTATAATGGCAATAACAATGGTAACCGCTTCCCAGGCAATGGGAGAAATGGTGGTAATGGTGGTAATAGTTATAGAGGTGGCTACGATGAGCCAAAGGTGTGCTCCTATTGTAATAGGAGGGGGCACAGAGCAACAGTTTGTTTTGCTCTTGATAAGGATATGGATGCTGGGCGAGTTTTATTTGATGGTAAAGTTTATAAATTTCCTGATGGTTTGTTCATCAAGCCCAGTGATGGACAGTCTCCTTCTGATTTGGTCAGAAGAAGTTTAACGGCTGAAAGGAGAGCCAGGTTTTGAAGAGGTGACGGATGAAGATGTTAATGCCAAGAGTGGCAAAAATGGTAATGATAATGGTGGTAAAGCTGACAAGGGTAAGGAGAAAGAGGTCAGTAAAGCCACATTTTTTACTTCTTTTGGAGGTTTAGAGCTGGCGACGGTTTCCCAGGTGGAGGGTAGCTGTATGGCTGGCGAATACGATGTTAATGCTGCTAGAAGAGCAGCTGCTACTAAGGCAAAAAGTAGCATTCAGAGCCAATTGAGGGCTTATCCTGGCAAGGCCAATAACAAAGTGAACCCTTACTCTAAGGACAAGAATTCTAGTTCTCAAACTGCCGCCAACAAATTGAACCCTTACTCTAAGGACGAATTATATAAAATGCAGAAGGGGATAGCTGATATGGGGCCCCCTAGTTATGGCAAGTTTGATTTAAATGGTGAGCCTATGCCAGAGGATGATTTGGATTCTGAGGAGGACGTACCGTTGGTGTCTCTACACAGACCAAGTTTTAGCGGTCCCATCCCAATGGAAGGTGTAAGAAGGACTAGCGATGGATCAGGATTAGTGCAAGAAGCTGGTGACGGAGTTAGGGTTATAGAAAGTGAAGATCTTATAATGGGGGGTGAAGATGGCTTGGTTGGACCTCAAGAGGTACCCAGGGCCAAGGTTGTTAAATCAAAGGTCCAGTATGAGCGGCCAGTAGTTTCTGGTCAAGCTAATGCGATGGAAGCAGTTTTGAATAGGGTGAATCAACTGCAGATCCCCTTATCTTTGGGGGAGTTATTTACGATTAGTCCGGCGCTTGCTGAAAAGCAAAAGAAGCATTTGACAAGGCGTCGGGTTTCCACTGGAGAGGTGGAATATATTTGTGAAAATGCTGAAAAGTTTGGGGAAGATGTAGATACACATTTTTTCGCTCCCCTGGGTTACCTGGTGGTAACTCTTAACGGTAAAGAAGTAAAGGCCTTGGTTTATTCAGGGTCTCAAATTAATTTAATTTCATTGGAGCAAGCGACGAGTATAGGCTTTCCAATTAAAAGTGGAACTGGGGGAAACCTCAGAGGCATTGGAGGGCATGCAATGGAGCTGATGGGTACAGCTGAGCATGTCAGGTTAGGCATTGGTGGATCTGTTGGTAAGGTTCACTTTTATGTGGCCAGAGGAGCAGTCAAAACTGTTCTTGGCAGCCCTTTTTTGATGGATTTTGAGGCCAGGATAGGGTATCAAGCTGGCATGGGGATTAGTTTGGAAATAACCGGTGAAGATATGCGGAGGTTACATATGCGGTTAGCGCCTCCTGGAGATGAAGGTTGGGAAACACGGCCAGGGATTACTACTCTGTGCCAGTGTTGTGTTTGCACCAAGAAGTGGCATATTAAACGGACGGCTTCTGGTGAATTATGTTTGTTGGAAAGGGATGGATGCCCTCATTTTTTGGGGTAGCAGGGGCTGATCACTCTAATGTTGTAATCTCTCCTCAGGATGAGATCCCGGATTGCAATAGGTCAGCTCACTTGGAGATAATTCAAGTGGATTCTCAATTATTTTCTCTTAATATTACTTTGGAGTGCAAATACGTTATGGACTTTTCTATATGTTTATTGGATTTACCCTGTTTTTCTATTAAATTTAAAAATGGTGAAAAAGGCAAAATGGGCCAAATTAGGTTGGATAAAAATTGGAAGGGTATGTTTTTGGACCTCGAGCAAGAGGGTAAACTGCGAAAATCTTATCAAAACCCAATTAAAAATCTCAGTATAATTAAAACACAAAAAAATAATTTTTGTGAAAATGTTATTCCGGACCTCCAGCAAGAGGTTAGACTGCAATTATCTCCTTCTATTTTGGACCTCCAGCAAGAGGTTAAACTGCAATTATCTCCTTCTATTTTGGGCCTCCAGCAAGAGGGTAAACTGCGAAAATCTTATCAAAATCCAATAAAAAATCTCAGTATAATTAAAACACAAAAAAATAATTTTTGTGAAAATGTTATTCCGGACCTCCAGCAAGAGGTTAAACTGCAATTATCTCCTTCTATTTTGGACCTCCAGCAAGAGGTTAAACTGCCGACTTTCTTTACGGGTGATTTACTGTTGGATAAGGGAAGCAAAGGTGTTGGAAAATCTGTTTATAAATTAGACGAGGGAAAGGAGAAAAGGGTAAAATTTAAAAATGAAATAAAATATTTTTCTAATTTTTCTTATTCCGATTCTGACAATGAAGAAGATTTATTTGATGAAATTTTTAATGGCGATACAAAAGTAAATGTTATACCTCAAGCTTATTTAGATGTGGACGCAGCCAAATATAAGAAGGTAGCAAATAAAGTTCAACCTATTAATGAACCGCTACCTGCTGAATTAAATCCACCTTTGAGAAGACCAAGGTTATCAAGAGATCCTTATGAAAGTCCCTTGGTAAAGAAACTGCCTGAATTTTCTGAGACGTCAAGAATCACTTTTGAGAGACTGGGTGTTGTTAATTTTGGACCTGATGGTTGGTTGTCTGGAGAAGAGAAGAAGTTGTTGTTGGATGTGATGGTGAAGCGAGAGAAGGCCATTGCTTTTGTAGAAGAGGAGAGGGGTGTGTTGAAGCATTCCTATGGGGAGCCTTACAAGATTCCTGTGGTATGTCATGAACCGTGGCAGCAGAAACCGATTCCTATTCCGGCTGCATTAAAAGAAGCCTATATTGAAGTTGTCAGAGAACGGATACACACTGGACTGTATGATCAATCAACGTCAAGTTATTCTAGTCCGGTATTTTGTATCAAGAAACCGAATGGCAAGCTTAGAGTTGTTCATGATCTTAGGGAATTAAATAGGGTTACAATAAAGGATGCTGGGATACCGCCTAGTGCTGAGGAGTTTGTTGAAGCATTTGCAAGGAGAGTGTGTTATGGTTTGGGAGATATTATGGGTGGATATGATGAGAGAGAGTTACATCCGGACTCAAGGCCTCTCACTACATTCGATACACCACTTGAACGTTTACAGTTAACAAGATTACCTCAAGGAGAAACAAATTTGGTTGCAGTTTATCAAGCTCAGATGGCTTGGATCCTTCAAGACAAAATTCCAAAATATGCTGGAATCTTTATAGATGATGGAGGAATTAAGGGACCAACAACGGACTATGATAGCCAGGTGTTGGAAGAGAATCCTGGGATACACACATTCATTTGGGAGTTTGCAATTACTTTAGAAAGAATCTTGTTTCGAATTGAAGAGGCTGGTTTAACTATTTCAGGTTCGAAATTTTCATGTTGTGTGCCAGCCTTAGAAATATTAGGCCATGTGGTATGTAGAGAGGGTAGGATTATATCCAAGAAGAAAGATAACAAAATTCAGTCCTGGAAAAGACCCAAGAATACGACCGAAGTTAGAGGGTTTTTAGGCGTTAGCGTATATGTTAGAATGTTTATTAAGGACTTTTCTTCATTGGCAGCTCCATTGAGACGGTTAACAAGAAAGGATGCAGACTGGGAGTGGGATGAAGAGTGTGAGAAGGCGTTTGTGAAGTTGAAGGAGGTTGTGGGGAAGGATTTAGTCCTGCACAAGTTGGATTATGGAAAAGAAGCTGGCAGAATTTATTTAGCAGTTGATTCAAGTTAGGTTGCAGCTGGGGCGGTTTTGTCTCAGATGGATAAAGCTGGTTACATCAGGCCAGTTAGGTATGAATCTGTAGTATTTACTGAGGTCAAATCAAGATATTCTCAACCGAAATTTGAATTATGTGGTGTGGCAAAAATACTGAAGAAACTTCAGCATATTTTGTGGGGGCAACATTTTGAGTTGCAAGTGGATGCGAAATCGTTAATCCAGATGATTAATTCCCCAAGTTTACCGAACGCACCCATGACAAGATGGGTAGCTTTTATTCAACATTTTTCGTTCGATTTAGTTCATAAGCCTGGCAAGACTTTTACTATGCCAGATGGTTTATCAAGGAGACCACCCTCTGAAGAAGATTCAGACTCAGAAGAGTTCGATGAAGATATACCTATTATCAAAGCCGGCACTAAAGGAGCTGAAGACTTTCCATACCTCCCCCATGAGTTTAAACTAGCAGGACTATTGTGTTTAGATTATGGTGATGATGACCTCCACCAAGAGGATAAACTGGAAAATAGTTTTTATGTTAATAAAGGTGTTGGAAAGGTGTAGATAAATTCGGTAGAAAGGAGGTAGAAGAAGATGTGGTGTATGTAGAGGAAGATGGATTGGTAGTGTGGGATAGTTGTAAATTAAGGAATGGTGTATATGTTGGAGAATTAGAGAATTTAAATAAAAGGGTGGATAAAGAGAAAGAGGTATTTTCAAATACGGTTTACGAAGGATCCAAAGGTTCAGAAGAAAAACGTCAACATAGCTCGATTAAAGATTTATTTAGGGGTCAACATTTATTGGCTCATTCATGTGCAGGTGATATTGGTGATAGAGAAGTCCCTATTGATGTTATATTAATTGATTTTCAAGATGAAGTCTGGGGTCAGACTGGTTTTTATTTTTTGTTAGTCAAATATTTGTTGACTTTAGAGAGGCCAGAAGATTGTGAAGACGATGAATGGGTGGCTATCAAGAGGAAGTCATCTACGTTTTATTTATCTGGTCGACGTTTAATGAGGAGAAGGTATCCAAATCCTCAAGTAGTTATAACTCAAGAGAAGGGGCAAGAATTAGTTTTGAAATCACTGCATGAAGATCTCGGGCATAGAGGTGTTGGAGAAACGTTTAGAAGAATTTCTGATCGATTTTGGTGGTCTGGCATGAAGATGGCTGTTAAACAGTGGGTTCAGTCATGCGAAGAATGTCAAAGACAAAGTTATTTAAGGCCAAAAGAACCTGGACGCGCGACCGGTGAATATACGCTCTTTGGGAGAGTTAGTTTAGATGCCGTTCATATAAAAGAGGGACGGTATAAATATTTAATTGTGGCCAGAGATGATTTATCTGGTCGGGTAGAGGCAGCGCCTCTTATTAATTTAACTGCCAAAAATGTGGCAGAATTTTTGTTGAATAATTGGTTATAGAGGTATGGGGTGATGAAGTTGGTGATGGTAGATGGAGGTCCTGAATTTGGGACAGAGGTTAAAGAGGCCGTATTGAAAGTTGGATCAAAGGTTAGGGTAGCAACCCCATATTATCCTGAAGCTGAAGGCATGGTTGAAAGAGGGAATCAAGTTATCAAGGATGCTTTAGTTAAAATTTGTGGGACAAGTGCCAAAAAGTGGAGGCACTATTTACCTTTAGTTTTATTTGCTGATCAAATCACTGCCAAAAGGACGACTGGATTTTCACCTTATGAACTTGTTTTTGGACAGAAAGCAGTTTTACCGGTTGATTTAGAAGCTGAATCATATCTTGGAGTTGACTGGGACATGGTCAAAACTACTGATGAATTATTGTGTGCAAGAATGATGCAGCTAGAAAAGAAAGAAGAATATTTAGAAAAGGCATATTCGCGGATGATGAAGATCCGAAATCAATCAGTCAGATATTGGGATGAGCAGTTGGCACATCGATTAAGGAAACCTTTGAACCCAGGTGATATGGTCCTGGTGTATAATAGGAGTTTGGAAAGTCAGTGGGGAAAGATGTTTGCAGATAGGTGGAATGGACCATATAAAATCAAGGAGCAAGTTTCCGGCGGTTCATATGTGTTAGAAGAGTTGGATGGTGTAGTATTGAAGAAGAGGGTAGCGGCCGATCAAGTGAAACGGTTCTATCCTAGAGGCACCAGGAGTGCCGAAGTCTACCTCCGCAACGAGGATAAACTATAATATCAACGAGAATTTTCTTAACCTCTGCAACAAGGATAAACTATGATATCAACAAAATTTTATGGATTCCTCCGCAATGAGGATAAACTATGATGTTTATAAAAACCTTATTTACCTCCGCAACAAGGATAAACTATGATATCTACAATATTTTATGGATTCCTCCGCAACGAGTATAAACTATCTTCTTATTTTTATCAAAAATACTTTACTATCGTTACACTGCATATGGGCGACAAAACTGTGATGAAACATAACGAAATGCGAGAAAACCTTCATTGAAAATTTTCAAAATTTAAAATTCTTAAAATATGGGTGAAGATAGTGTTGGAAAATTTTAAAAATTTATTGGAAGAAATGTTCACAGGGGAACCTTCTTAATTTAATATTGGCAAGTGTGGGGGTAATTGATGGGCTGGCTGCTCTATACACAATTACCCCATAATGTTCGTTTCCAAAATTTTCCCTGTTTCTAGTTGAATCCTGGCTTTGTCTTTTAATTATAGGAAGTCCACTAAGACTATAAACTGGAACGAATCAAGAGACACCGCGCTCAACGCCAGATTCAAGATTCTTTTTATTTTATTTTGTTTTTGATTTTTTTTATGTTAGATTGTGATTTCTTTTCTTTAATATATATTATGAATTATTGTAAAGGTGATGCTCACTGGTGGTCTCTAATCATTTTTATAAATTTGAGGGAGCCCACCCAGTGATCATCATTATAAAATTTATCTTCTAAAAACTTTCATTTAATTTCTTTTCTTTTCAATTTCTCAAAATTGTGTAACCACATCAAGTTGCACTTGGATGTGGGTATGATGTCGAGGGTACGGCTCATCAAATGGCCGGGGGGCATCTTTTAAAAAAAATTTTTTATTACTTTTTTTTATCTTTCTTTTCACATTCGTTTATCTTTCTTTAAAAATTAAAATTTTAACTTTTATTTCAAAACTATTTTTTTTTAAAAAATAAAAAAATAAAATAAAATAAATAATAAAAAATAATAAAATAACTAAAAAAATAAAAAATAAAATAATAAAATAATAAAATAATAAAATAAAAAAAATAAAAATATAAAATATAAAATAAAATAAAAATAAAAATAAAAAAATAAAAGGTATTTTAGTTTTAGGTAGTTTAGATGTTTATATTTTATTTTTCAAACATTATTCAAGAAAGCTACATACCAGGAAGAACACCATCAAGGGTTGTTATCTTTTGAAGAATCGAAATTAGAAAATTTAGAAGGACCTTGATCGATTTCCTGGGATTCAAATCTTATTTCACGGTCACAATAGTGTTGAAGCCAGTTGGCTATTTTGAAAAGGTCTCTTAACAGTTGCTCTCTCATCCAAGATTCTGATCTATCAGAGGGCTGGTATCTTTGGAAATAAGCGATAAGGTTATTAAAATTAGCAAAAAGCTTTTCAGACACTAGGTGAATTGGAACTCTAGGGAAGCTTGGATTAGGTTCTGGTAGTTCATAAGCTGAATATGAAATTGGAGAACCGGTGGACGCTTATCAAATTAAAATATCAGCAAATTAAAACCTGAAGGTTAAGAAAATAAAAAGAGACAACTAACCTGTGTCAACACTATCATGATCATAGATAAATGTCTTACTTGGTAATGGAGTGGGATTTTTTATGTTTAGAAAAGGATTTTTAATTTTTGATAGATGAGGAGGACTGGTGTTGGATTTGGTGTTTGAAGTAGATGTTCTGGGCCTTTTGGATGATACAAGAGAAGATGAAGACTGCTGGCTATTATAGGATCTTTTGTGCTTCAAGATGTTGGAAGAAGGAGAAGAATTGTTAGAAGGTTGAAGCATGGCCCTGGGAGCAGCAAGAGCTCTTGGGGTAGTAGCAGCAAGTCTAGATTGGAGAGAAGGACCCAGAGGATTAGGTGATGGAGAAAGATTTAAATAGGCTGATGGAGAAAAGAGGATGGGATCTTTAGAGGTTGATGGAATAGGGGGTGGAGTAGAAGATGAAGAAGAAGGAGGAGGATTGCAGAAGGCGGCGAAGCTAGTAGCAGTAATGGGGAGAGAACCACAATTCAAGCCAGAACATTTTCTTTTCTTCTCATAGCAGGATAAACAGGCCCTGTTATAAGTGTGCTTTTGCCAGTTAAAAGAGAAGATACATTCCCTATGGGTGAAGGCACAGTATTTGCAAGATTGATCAGCTGAAGCAATGAAGTCAGAAGGTTTCATCTTGTTAGGAGATATTTTTTTTGAAGAAGAAAACTTGAAACTAGGATGAAGAAAGCTGGTGGCAAAATCTGGGTTCAAGGATAGAGAAGCTGTTAGGTCCACCAAGACCTTAAACTGGGCTGTTATCAAGCTGTTGGGTCCACCATGACCTTAAACTGGATTTCTTATCGATTAAATGTTTGGTCCACCATGACTTTAAACTGGTAGTTCATTCATTGTTTAGTCCACTATGACTTTAAACTGGAAAATTAATATCTGAAGGATAATTCAACATTCATTGGTCCACTATGGCCTTATACTGGATTACTTTTTGATCAAATGTTTGTTCCACTATGACATTAAACTGGATTATCAAATTTATTCAATCTTTGGTCAAGCCTAGGCCTTATTTAGGAATTTATCAAGTTATTTATGCACCTAAACGATCTTTGGTCCACCAAGACCATAAACTGGCAATTGATTACATGTTTGGTCCACCAAGACTTAAAACTGGAATGTCAATCTTGTTTGGATAACTCAATTTAATTTTTCAATTTATCACTGTCCACTAAGACTCTAAACTGGTTATTCAATTATTTCTGGAATTGGGTGCTGATAAGCTATAGGATGTTAAAATTTTAGGTGGTAATGATGCTAAGGAAAGCATAATGGTTAATTAGGTGAAATTTGTGGCGCTTTAACATGGTCTAAAGTTAATATTATTATTGGAAGCCTGGCAAAAGTATTTTATGGGTTTGCTGTATAGCAAAGTTTGCAAATTGTGATGAAGGAATCAGAAGTTAGGATGGTAGTTGGATTTTAGGGAATGAATTTTTTTAGTGCCTCATTGTTAGGCCATTTTTGGTGTGAAGCTTGGAGGACCTTATGGCGAGATTGGAATCATAGAATTCGGCTCAGTGGGGGGCCCTATGAGGTTGGAATCAGGAGTATTTGGCTCATAGGAAGATCCACTCTCTCAATGCTGTGACAAGAAGGAAGACTGGTTAATGGGAGTCTGAAGGGATTCAAACCTTGCTCTCATAGTGGAATCATCACAAGATTTATATTATTTTATTTTATGTTATATCAAGCCAGAGAAGAAGAAACAACGTTTTTATTGTAAAGAATTAAAAGAAGACCAGCTAAAACAAATTTATCAAATTATTTTATTAGAAAAGATAATTCTTTTGGAATTGCTCAATCACTTATGCAAAGTTTTACGAACGGGGACATTCTCAATTGGAGGGAGGATGTGGTAGCCTAAAGTTTAGTATGGCACCTAAGTACATAAATAGAGTTATTACGGCATGCAAGATTGGTGTTATTTTTTATATAAAAGTGTTTTATTTAATTTATTTGAGTTTTAAATATGAAGAAATTGGTCACGAGCAAATGCCTACACAAAAACAATTTATTTTATGGAGAAAACTTATTTTTACGGTCTGAAAAGTTTATAAGTATCAAGTCAAGTCACTCAAGAACCTTGGGAAATTTTCCCAGAATATTTACTATTTTTCTTATATTTTTAAATGAATTTTAAAGTTTTATAGAAATATTTACGTTTTCAGAAATTACTTAGCTTTGATGAATTTTCACGAGGTAATTAGAGCTGCGCAGACTACGAAATTTATTTTGGAATATAAAGGGGAAGTAGCTCTATTATGTGTAATTTTGTTAGATTTTTTATTATAGTTTTTAAGGTTCTAATTGAGTCCGGAAGTCCGGACGGACTCCGCTCCGTCTCCGTACGGACTCCATACGGGCTCCGTATTGACTCTGGGAGAGCTCTGGAGGGGAAAACTTAGGCACGTGACTAGGAATACTTAAGCGCCTCTCAAACTCGAAATCGAGAGGGGGGGACATATCATACAGCTTAATCATTAACCACCACGGTCTTATTTTTTATTACTCAACAAATTAAATAAATTGTAATACCCTTATAACTTTATATTTTATATATAACATTTTAGAAATACTAATCAACAATTTATATCACACTTCATACAGGGTATCTTTAGAAAGGTCTTCATTGCTGGGACTTGATTATTGCTGTCTCATAAAAACTCAAATTATTATAAAAACATAAAAGTCAATCTTTTCAGATCTTTCACTGGTACACCTTAATTGTTGTTATCAGTATTTCTTTTATCAACAGCCACTTTCATTAAATCTCAATAAGCGTTAATTATTTTAGAGTTTCATTATTTTCATCAATCAGATCCAAGTAGATTGGTTAGCTTAGTGATTTAGAATTCCCATTTTGTTATTTTTATTGGAAGGACGGGGTTTTCAGCTAAATCCACATATCTCCTCCGGATTCTGCTTACAGCAAGGCAACTGTAAGAGTTTACCTTACCATACCGTGGAGCGATTTAATGGTTTTGGGCTCAGGCCATTCCAGGATTTTCTGGACTTTTTTGTCATCCATGACTAAACTGTCAGTGGACAACGTAAAACCCAAAAAATCAATTGATTTGAGGTGGAATTCGTATTAATTATGCTTGGCTTAGAGACCATGATCTCGAAGACGATTTAGAACCTGTCGAACATGATGAATATGTTCATCTAGTGTTTTCGAGAATATTAAAATATCATCTAAATAAGCGACTACAAATTGTTCAACAACATCTTGAAAGATGTCATTTACAAAAGTTTGAAAAGTTGAAGGTGCGTTACACAATCCAAAAGGCATAACTAAATATTCAAAACTACCAAATCTAGTGTGCATTGCAGTCAGTGGTTCATGACCTTCTGCAATGCGAATCAGATTGTAAGCACCTCTAAGATCAATTTTAGAAAAGAAATTAGCACCATTGAAAAGGGTAAGAAGTAATGACATAGGAGGAACAGGATATGCATTCTTCTTAGTGACTGTGTTGAGCTTTCTGTAGTCAACACACAACCTAAGACTACCCTCCTTCTTTTTTACAAAGAGGACAGGGGAGCCAGTTGGAGATTTACTAGCTCTGATGAAACCTTTGGCTACATTCTCTGCCATGTAGTCTCAAAGGACTTGAGATTCGTCCTTTGACAAAGAATAGACAGGACTTGCCGGAGGTACTGGGCCTATTAACTCTATTTGATGGTTGTAGGGTCGATGAGGTGGTAACTTATCGGCCTTGCGGATTGAGAAAACATCGAGGAAATCGTGGTAGATTTCTGGTAGAGTTGATTTGGTTGTCCTCTTCATCTTCGAGAGAATCTGTCGAGGGAATACCTGAATTGAGAGAGCAGAAGTCAATTACTTTGAGGAAATTTAAATCCTCTTCGAGTGAAGTCATCAAGCTAGAAGGGTTAGCCAATTGCTCATTTAGAGAAAGATCAGATGTTTGCAAGTCATCTGGCAGAGATTTGTCCCCTAGCAGGACGTTGTCAGGCGGGTTGTTTAACTCCCTATTGACCTGCATTGAAGAATCAGAAATATACTTAGAGCGTGGGGTGATCAATCCCTTAGTCCAATCAATTTCGGGATTCCAATGCATTAAAAAGTCATGGCCAAGAATGGTATCGTCCATCCTTGGGGCGTCCAAGACTGATAATTCCCACTCGAAGGGGGGAAAGTTCGGAAAGTTGAAAACCCATAAAACTTTCTTACTTACCCAATATTTGGGTTCCTCTGATTCGACCAAATAGATTGGAGTTTGATCGATATCTGTAAATGTTAGTTGAAGCTTCTCGGCAAAAGATAAACTAACAAAAGAAATTGAAGCTCCAGAGTCTATAAGACAACTGAAGGGGATATCCTCCTTAAAAAGAATGAATCTCAAGCGGTTTAAGGCAACTCCAGTCCTTAAGACATGAAGGTTCTGTTCACTGGGAGAGATAAGATAGTTTGCTTTGCACACAAGTAAACTATCTACTAGTTTTTTGACTTTGAACTAGTACCTTCTCTTTCCTTCAACTTTACACAGTCTTCCAACTTGTGCTTACCCCCACATTACATACATAACCCATTATCTGCTTGTCTCTTCTCTCAGCTTCTTTAAGTTCCCCTTTAGGATCCAGTAATTTGCTGATATCGCCTGGAGTCCAGCCTTTTGGTCGAGGTTTATCCATTCCTTTATTGGGTTTGGATTGAGTCAAGGAGGATTGATTTTGTTGTGGGTGTGAAGAAAATCCCGATTTAAAGTTTAGGCCTTGAGATTTGTTGGCGTATCCACAATGTTGAAGTCGTCCTTGATAAACGCCGTCAAGTTCAAGGGTTTGATCCATTAAATCCGTTAAAGTAGTCATCTTCTGACCGTGAAGATTTAATTGATCCAGAATCCTCGAAGGAAGTCCTTTCTTGAAATGATACTTAAGGGCAGCATCATTCCAACCTACTCGAGTTTGAAGTGCTCTGAAGTTCGAGATATATTCAGAGGCTTTACCATTATCACTCATGCGAAGAAAATCAAGTTCAATTTCTGCGTTGTCAGTTTCATTAGGGTCCCCAAACAACGTAAAAAGTTGGTCTTTGAACTTTTCCCAATTATTGATAAGTAAGTGGGTTTATGTCGAAGAAAGCATGAGCAGATAAGGTTCGAACCATCTTGCTGATTTCCCGGCTAGGAATGAAGAAGCGTAAACAACCTTTGATTGGTCGCTATTAAAGGTTTGAGGGTCATTATGGAACAGTAGCTTGCAAGTTTTCAAGAAGGGTTGCAATCTGTCGGGGTGATCTCTGTCGAATTTGTCAGGAGATTTCATAGAAGGAGTTTTGAACTTAGATCCCTCTGAAGACGTTGGATTTGTAAGGGTTTTCATGAAAAGTCTCATGAAATCTTCCAGAGAGTTAGATGGTCCAGGTTTTGAGGATTGACCAGAAGGGTGATTGGCAGGGGCAGATGGTGCCTCGTGCATTGTATCCTCTCCTTCTTCTTCATCACTAGAATCCTCAAAATCTTGTGGGATGTCTTCTACAGATTGAACTGAATGTTGCTGTTCCCTAAGGTCGAGTGGTTCCAAAGAGTGAGTGCGGGAAACAGACCTTGTGGCTGTTGGCCTACCCCTAGCACGAGCTCTAGTAGTAGCGCCCGTAGGAGGAGTGCGTTGAACAGGTGCCATTTTAAAATTTTTAAAAACACCTAAAAGGACATAGTAGTGCAAAGAATGAGAACTACGGAGAATTAAATTATACTGTCACCGGACGACCTACGCACAAAGTCGAGGATGTTCCTGAAAGTGAGATGAGGGATTTAGAAACTTCTTCGAAGCACAGAGGAATGATTCGAGGAAGTGATTCGAAGGTCACTTGAAGTAAGAGCTACAGGTTTGAGGTATGTTCGAGAAGAATTATAATATAGTTTCAAAGGTAATAGGAATTCTTAAGATTTCACAAAGGGTTGGAAACTCAATAATCAAAGATTTAGGATTTAGAAATGATTATTGAGAAAATAAAAAAAGATACAATAACAATGATTTAACTTAAAGACTTTACCACTATTAAATGTAAATACGTTTTATAATTTAATTCTAAGGAATATCGAACCAAATACCCAACCCTTTTATATCCTTTATTCCTCCTTGCATTGACCTCCCTCTCATCGCACCATTCCCATACCACAGACCATTAATAGCATACACTTAGACCCTCTTCGCTAATATCTGTCCATGCTCAATTTACCCCTTTTAATTAATTAAAAAACTTTTAATGAAAACTACTAATGTACTTTTACGTTGATCATAGCGCTGTGCGTCGCTTATTGAAATTAAGACTAAGGCACACTATTGAGAGATTGACTAATTTAGATTTAGAGTTTAGTCTAGTGCAGTTGGATAGTAAGTACACAAAGGGGAATCACAGTTGCTATGGAGAATTGCTTTCTGCACTTCAAGTATAGATTTAGAACTCGATATTATTGATTTAATGAGCTGCTTTTGCCTCAAGTGTCACGTGGCGCGTGACAGGTAATGTGAAAGCTGTTTTGCGTGGACCATTCTTGATGGATTTTCAAGCAAGAATTGGTTATCATTTTACATGGGAATCAGTTTAGAGTTGACTGGCGAAGATAAGAGAAGGCTTCACATAAGGTTATTATCTCCTGGAGATGATGTTTGGGAGACCAGGTCTGGCTTGCATTCAATATGCCAGTGCATTGATTGTTGCAGGAGAAGAAAGAAGTGGGTGCTGCCTCTGGTTTTTTGGAGTGTGGCTCAGGCTCTAGTGAGAGTCTGTCTTTTTTAGATTAATGAGGGCTGATTGCCCTAGGGCTACAACCTCTCCCCAAGATGAGGAAATTCCAGGTTGTAGTAGGTTAGCTCCCTTGGAGATATACCAAGTGTATTTTCAACTTTCTCTTTTAAATTTTTCTCTTCTCTACAAGTATTCTTCATGTTTTTTATCAAGTATCTGTTCTCTCTCAAGATTTTCATATATTTTTAATTCAAGTTCAAAAATGAAGATTGGTTATATATCTTTACTGAAAGATATGCAGAAAAGTTTTGGAGAGGTGAGATTGGGGTCTAAAAGTAAGTCCTCCCAATTGTGCACCACAAGGGTTTCTTCTAAGCCTTTGAAAAATATTACCTTAACCACGTCTGTGAGCATTGGGGAAATACCTGGTTTTTTTTGTAGGATGGAAGAGAACTCAAGAAAAGAAGATAAAAATTTCAAGATAACAGAGAAAAAGAAAGAAAAAAATCTGAAAATAATTAAGAAAGAAGAAAAGAATTATTTTTGTGAAGATCATCAAGATCAATTTTTGAGGCTCCAGCATGAGGTTAAACTGCATGAATTTTTGAAGAAAGAAGATTGTTAAGATAAATTTTTGGGCCTCTTGCATGAGGATAAACTGAATAATTTTTGAAGATATGCTTCAAAAGATGAATCAAGATTTGAAGATTTGGAAGATGGAAGTGAGGACAAAGATGTGGAATTGTGGAAAAGTTGTGGAGTGGTGAGATTGGGGTCTAGAAGTAAGTCCTCCCAGTTGTGCACCGCTAGGATTTCTTCTACACATTTCAAAAACATTACCAGGGCTAAAATGTGAGAAATATAAAAACCCTTGGTTTTTGTTCCAGGTCTGGTGGTGAAGACATCCTGAAGATCCCTCAAGTTGACGGTGGATCCGCAAAGTACAAGAAGGTAGCGCAGAAGATTAGGCCTGTCAATGAGCCTATGCCTGTGGGTTTGAATCCACCTTTGAAGAGGCCTTTGTTATCAAGAGATCTGTACTGTACTCCTCTGGTGAAGAAGCCTCCTGATTTTGTGGAAACCACTTGAGTGACTGTGGAAAGGTTGAAAGTTGTTAATTTTGGTCCTGATGGGTGGTTTTCTGATGAGGAAAAGAAGTTGTTGTTGCACGTTATTGTGCTCAGGGAGAAAGCAGTAGCATTTGTTGAAGAGGAAATGGGTGTGTTGAAACACTCTTATGGGGAACCTTACTTGATTCCTATGGTTTGTCATGAACCTTGGCAAATCAAACCTATTCCAATTCCAGCTGCTATCAGGGACAATATTGTGGAGATTGTTAGGGAAAGAGTCAGGACAGGATTGTATGAACAATCAACTTCTAGTTACTAAAGTACAGTTTTCTGTGTTAAGTGACAGAATAGGAAGTTGAGGGTGGTGCATGATCTTAGGGCCTTGAATAGAGTCACTATCAAGGATGCAGGGATGCCTCCAAGTGCAGAGGACTTTGTGGAATCCTTTGCTGGAAGGGTATGTCATGGTTTGGGAGATATTTTGGACAGTTATTATGAAAGGGGACTTCACACTGATTCACCGCCACTCACAACGTTTGAGACTCCTCTGGAAAGTTTTCAGCTAACTAGGTTGCCTCAAGGAGAAACTAATTCAGTAGCAGTATATCAAGCTCAAATGGTTTGGATTTTACAGGATGAGGTTCTGACTCATGCTGGTATTTTTATTGATGACAGTGGAATTAAAGGACTCTCCACCAATTATGGAAATTAAGTGCTGAAGGAGAACCCAGGTATAAGGAGATTTGTTTGGGAATATGCAATTACTCTAGAGAGAGTATTTTTTAGAATTGAAGAGGCTGGTTTGACCATTTCTGGGTCAAAGTTCTGTTGTTGTGTTTGTGCTCTGGAATTTCTGGGTCATGTTGTATTTAAGGAGGGAAGGATTATGGCAAAGAAGAAAGTTAATAAAATTCAGTCATGGCCAAGGCCCAAAAATAATACTGAAGTTAGGGGATTTTTGGGAGTTTGTTTGTATGTCAGAATTTTTATTAAAGATTTTTCTTTGTTAGCTTCACCCTTGAGAAGGTTGACCAGGAAAGATGCGGAGTGGAAATGGACTGAAGAGTTTGAAGAGGCTTTTCAGAAATTGAAGAAGGTGGTAGGTGAAGATATTATACTTCACAAGTTGGATTATGGAAGGGAAGCTGAAAAAATTTATCTGGCGGTGGACCCAAGTTATATTTCTGCTGGTGCTGTTTTGTCTCAGGAAGATAAAGCTGGGAAGTTCAGGACAGTAAGGTATGAGTCTTTAGTTTTTAATGAGGTGGAATCTAGGTATTCTCAGCCAAAGTTGGAATTGTGTGGTGTAGCAAAAATTTTGAAGAAGCTACAAACTGTTTTGTGGGGGATGCATTTCAAGCTGCAGGTGGATGCTAAATCTCTGATTAAAATGATCAAACACCTAGTCTTCCAAATGCTCCAATTACTATTTGGGTGGCATTTATTCCACATTTTTCTTTTGACCTGGTGCACAAGCCAGGTAAGATGTTTACAATGCCAGGTGGATTATCATGAATACCACCCACAGATGAAGATTCTGATTCTGAAGAATTCGATGAAGATGTTCCAGTGGTTAGGGCCAGCACAAAGGGTGCTGAAGATTTTTCTCTCCTCCCCCAGGAGGCTAAACTGGATGATTGTTCTTGCCTTCACCAAGAGTTTAAACTGGATGGTTATGATCTTGATTCTGGTGATCAGGATGTTTTTTTTGATGAAGATGGAGCTGTTGTTTGGTATGGCTCAAAATTGGAGAATGGTGTTTTTTTTGGTGAACTGGATTCTCTTAAGATTCAGTGGAAGAAAAAGAAGGTGCCAAAGTATAGGGATTGGTAGCCTGGATGGGCCGGTTGTGTTGCTCATGTGTACACTGGATATTTTGATGACAGGTGTCAGTATAGTCTAGTATATAAGTAAGATATAATAGTATTTATTTATGGTCCTACTACTTATTTATAAATGATTTAGTGATTAAACCTCAGGGGAAGACTAATAAAATAGTTATACTCAAATAAAACTCACAATACTTGGATTTAAATGTGTGCTAGTGGTGGAAAATAGATTAATAAAATATAGTTATAGCTTATATAAAGATAATATCAATTTATAATGGCTCTATAATATATTTATGAAGGCTAATAATTGTATTCTAGTGTTTTTTTGAATTGTAGTAAGTGAATGATGATAAATAACCGTCAAAAACCCTCCTTACTTATACCCAAATCCACTGTAGTGCACAGACCTTCAATCCAGATGATGTCACTGCTATCCCCGGCAATTACAGCACTGTGAGGGCCCATCACCTCCCCATGGAGTCCACTTCAAGAAGATTCAACACTTAGACCTCCAGTAAGCACCCTCCATCACAATTAATGATAAAACAGATCTATACCACAAATAGAAAATCCAGATAAAAGCGGATACCATAAAGAAACAGGTAAAATAAGCAATCAAAAAGAGATTTAATGAGACTCAAAGCATTTAAAGGAAACAATTGAAACTTCCAAGCCCCCAATAACATCCCCAAGCATCCACATTAACCCAGAAATGACCTTCCAACCCATAAATCCGTGAATAACCATTCAAGGAAGTAAATTAAGTTGTCCAAACTGAGTGTATGCGCCTGATATAGATGTCTATGCCTCTGTAGGTGTTTCGAGTCCACTGGATACGTCCATATGACCTAAAATAAGCAGAAAAACAAAGGTTATAGGCTATTAAGGGGCTAAAACCCACTTATATACCTAAATATACATAATATACTGCATATTTCACTGAATATGAGATTTATGTATACATATAAGCTTATGTATGTCAATAATTACTTCATATCACTTAAGATAAGTATATTATGACTCCATTAACACCTTAATAAGTATTATTAGGCTATGGATAAGCTATTTGAACTACTATAATTTATATAATAGAATAATAATTATATATATATATAATAGGGGGTATCAATGTTCAGGGATCAGCAATCAAATTAATTGCGGATAAAAATCCTTATACCCCAATTATCTTCCACAATTATTTTTGCTAATAATTGGGTTATTAGACACTTTACGTGTCAATGTTCACCTCTCATCCAACATTTTTTTGCTCAAATTTTTCATAACCACATCTTGGAAAACCTTCTGCCATAACCACATCTTGACCTACTTTCTGCCATAACCACATCTTGGACTACTCCCTGGATATGCCTTCTACTTTGCTGCGCACTTCCATTCTCATCCCATCCTGTTCATTCTATCCGCTCAGAGCCCCACACCATCTCATCTGCTTGTTTCTGCTCCTTTTCATCTTCATTTATAATAACATGCCTCGTTATCCTAGATCTTCTCAAAGGAAGCCATCACCCAGTTGTTCTTCAATTCCCACTACTTCCTCTTTCCCCCTCTCAGCCAAGAAATCAAAGACCGTTCAATTAAAAAAAGATGACCATCTCATTCTTATCAACTGGCTGAAAACCAAATCTAACTATGATTCTTGTTTTGGTACTGAGTATTCCACTAAAGCAGGACGGCCCCCCGCATCAAAAGTTAATGGCTATCTTCTAATGGCAAATGAATTATGCAATAAGACCAAGGGAAGGATTGATCTTTTGCCTAAACAGATGTCTGAACACTTCAAGCATTACCAAGAAAAATACAAGAAGGAAAAGGCTCTTTCATCTTCCACTGGTTTTGGGATTACCAACAACAATATAACTAAGGGAATAAAATCCATAGACGATAAACTTGATTCTTTATGTCCTTACTTTAAAGAGATGGATGCAATTTTTGGAGAGCGAGCCAATGTTAATCCTGTAAACATGTTGGATTGAGAAGATCCTATCTCTGAACATGATGTTGAAGCAAATCTTTTCTCATCCTCTTCCTCCACTCAAGCCTCCCCTCATTTGAATGAGACATATCTAGATAGCATTTCTGTAGATCCTATAGGTGATTTAACCCAACCAAATCTAACTCAGGTCTGTTTCTTTTTTCTTTTATCTTATCAATTCTATCTTTATTTACTTATCTTTTTCTTATTTCTTAAAAGGCTGATGAACAAACCCAGGATCCTCAATCAACTGAGTCTGAAGCTAGTGACAATGATGAGGAGGAAAATGCTACGTTGAACAAAAATCAAAGGGCTTCAAGTAGTCTAAATTTCCACTCCCAAAGAAGAGGAAAAAGTGATACTTCATCACAAACACCTTTTTCTTCAATGGAACAGTTTTTAGAGAAACGTGATGCTGGTAAGTGATATCATACCTCTTATTACTTTACTCTGCTTTTCTTCCACTTTATGTTAATTTTTATTCTCATTTAGAACAAGTGGAAATTTATAAAGAGACTCTAAGCTTTGAAAAGAAGAAATACGAGCTCTCTTTAAGGAGGGATGACAGAGTACAAGATTTGGAAGAGAAGAAGTACAAGCTCTCCTTACGGAAGGTTGATTGGGTCCAAGATTTGGAGGAGAAGAAGTTCAAGTTAACTCTTAGTATTGAAAAATACAAAAAAGAGGAAAAAACACTCGAGCATCAAAACTTAATGGTACAGATGAAGTATAAGCATGATCTTCAAGAAAGTTCAAAAAAGAAAGATTTCTTGATCGAATGCATTAAAGCAAACAAATCTGTTGAAGAAATAGAACATTTAATGAAATTTTTTGTTGACTAGTTTCTTTTATTTCTTTCACACTTCATGTGTTCATATTTATTTGTACATAAATTTTACAATTATTTTCTGTATTTCTTGAAATTTCGTATTTTAATGTTAAATATTCTTTTTTTAAATAAAATTTTCAAGTCTCCTTTGAAAATTTGACAATCTCCCACCCCTGGATTTTTTTGAAGTAAGGGGTGGGTATCACAAAAATTCTTTCATGTCATGAATCTTGAAAGTCTTATATGAAAATTTGGCTTTACTACCCCCTGCATTTTACTGGTATCCCCAAAATTCTTACAAGTCAAGAATTTCACAAGTCTTATTAGAAATTTTGGCAATACCCCCCCTATTTACAAGTCAAAAAAATTCTATATCTGTTTTAAAAAATTGGCAATACTCTGCTCTGCATTTTATTGAAGCAAGGGGTGGGTATCACCAAAATCTTTATAAGTCATCAATTTCACATGTCAGATTTGAAAATTTGGCAATACCCCCCCCCCCCTGCATTTTATTGAAGTAAGGGGTGGAAGTCATCTAAATTTAATATAATTACATAAATTATTAAATAAATATCTAATATATATCAATTTCCCTAGTTTAAAGTAATGAAAAAATCCTCAAGCCAAAATGCAGACCAAGTCGAGAAACAAAAGTTTGGGACTTTCCACAGGGATAGGAAAGAGGAACCCCATTAAACAAATAAATGTTTTCATGATTACCTGTTATACAACACAAGGTTGTTGGCCCATTACTTTAGTTGAGGAAATTGATATATAAAAAATATTTATTAAAAAGTTATGAAAAAATATAAAATTTTTGATGACAACTCTAATCCCCATACTTTTTGGATCTAGATAAAGTTTTTTTAAATTGATTAACTTTACCTTCTTTCTTTACCTTGTTGATTCTGTGAATCAACTTTTGACTTATTTGAAAAGAACAACCGAAATGAGTGAAATCTTGACAGGATTCCAAACCAGGAGGAGCTTTGGTCGTTTGATGATTATCCTTAGAAGAATTCCAAATAGTTTCCATGATACCATTTCCCAAACCAAAATCAATGATGCACTGGTGGTCTGGAAAATATAAACCATGTCCTTTGATTTTAGCTGGAGATGGTATTGGTTGCCCAGTAATCGGTTTGATATATGAGAATATACCAAAAGTAAGAAAATTTGCGTCATTGGTGTCGGTGTGAATTTTATTGTGAAATCCAGAATGAGTGATAATAACATTAGAAAATAAAAGATATTCGTGGCTGATATCTTCCCATTCTGGGGAGTCACACCAATTTGGTATTCCAACTTTGGTTGCAAGTTCATGATTTTTTTTAAATGCCTTATTACAGAGCTTTTTGAGTCGAAGAGCAAGAAAAGAATTAAAGGAAGGTAGAGTGTCCCATAAGCAAAAATCTTCATCTTTTTGTGCTTTAGTGATATTCTTGAGCAATGAATATATGCCTATATAATTGAAATAAGTGAAATGATATTAAGAATGGAACAAAAATTATTAGACATACCAAGAGAATATCCTTTGACAAAACCAGGTCTCCAACCAAAACCAATCATGATAACACCCAACAAATTCTTATTCCTTATAGGTAACCGAACCAAAGCCATTTGATAAAGAGTTATGATAAGATCGGATAGTTGATTAAAAGCTTCATCTTTTACACCATCAAATGAATGAACTTCCAAAATGAATTGAGGCTTAAAAGTATTGCTGATAACTGCAACAACTCGATCATCTCCGAATTCTGTTAGATATTTGATATCTTCTGGTAATTTTTTCGGATATTGATTTTTTTTATCTACTTTAGTTTTATAAAAAAAAATGTTTGGGATATGACAAAAATAACTTTTGCAGGGAATCTTTTTTTTTAAATATCTTTTCATCTGATGAGACTGATTATCATTAATTTTTTTTGATGATTTAGAAGATGATTGTATGGAAGTTGATTTCAAAGGAGATGATAGAGTTGATTTCAAAGAAGATGATAGAGATGATAAAGATAAAGATGATAAAGAAGATAAAGATGAAGATGAGAGAGAAGTAAGGGGTAAATCTGAAGAAGAACACATTTTTTTGATCTGAAAAAAAATTAATTTTCAATAAAATTTCAACTCAATTTTTTATTAAAAAAAATTCCTACCTAATAATAATAAAAGCTGTTTTTTTATTTGAAAAATAAAATTGAAAAAAAAACCTAAAAAATCAGTAAAAAATTTTCCAAAAAAAAAATTTATAAAAAAGAAAAACCTAAGGTTTTATTTTAAAAAACACAATAAAAGCAAAATCCTATAAAAAAAATTAATAATTAAATTCATTTAAAAAAGAAAATTTCAGTAAAAATTAAATTAAAAAAAAAAAAAAAAGTGAACCTGAAGATTGGTTATTAAAAACCTTCTCACAAGATCCTGAAAAAAAAAAAATCAGTAAAATCAAAATCAAAAACAAAAAAATTATTAAAATAAAAAAAAACCAAAAAATTATTTACCAGAAAAATTAATTTTTAATTTAAAAACCTTTTTTGATTTGTAAATAAGAGGGACAGTCCTTAACAGAAAGAAATTTTTTTTTTTATTTCTATAATTCTGCCAGCCAAAAAAATTAAAAAATTAATCATATTTACAAAAAAAAAATTTTAGTATATTTATTTGAAAGTAGGTAACCCCTCTTTATCTTCCATATTTGTCCCCTATTCAACTCCTTTATTTATGTGATATCCCCTTACAAATCCCTCCCTCCTTGTCTCAATAGTCCCCTCAAATCCTCTCCTTGCCTGCCTCAAAAACCTCCTGAATACCCCTGCTTAATTTCCTCAAAACCCCCCAAAATTCCCCCCCAAATCCCCTCCCTTAGTTACCTTAATCCCCCCTTTACCCTTCTTTATATCTCCCAACCACCCCCCTTCACCTCTCTTTAGCCGCCTCAAATCCCCCTTTCCCCCCCCCCTTCCACTCCCCTTACCCCTACCCACTCCCTTACCTCCTCCTCTACCCCCCCCCCTCCCCTCCTTCTTAATGAACGATCGTTACCGATTGTTCATTAAGAAGGAGGGGAGGGGGGGTAGAGGAGGAGGTAAAGGAGTGGAAGGGGGGGGAAAGGGGGGTTTGAGGCGGCTAAAGAGAGGTTCGATTACTTAATGAATGATCGCTAACAATTGTTCACTAAGTAATCGAATCAATAGCGATTCAATTACTTAATGAACAATCGTTACCAATCGTTCATTAAGAAGGAGGTAAGGGAGTGGGTAGGGGGGTAAAGCGAGTAGAAGGGGGGGAAGGGGGGGTGTTTGAGGCGCCTAAAGAGAGGGAAAGGGGGGGTTTGAGGCGGCAAAAGAGAGGTGAAGGGGGGGGTTCGAGGGACATAAAGAGAGGGGAAGGGGGGATGATGAGGGACCTAAAGAGGGGGGAAAGGGGATTTGAGGCAGCTAAAAAGGGGGGAAAAAGGGGGTCTTGAGACAGGTAAAGAGAGGGAAAAAGGGGGGCCTTGAGGATGATAAAGAGAGGTGAAGGAGAGAAAAAAAAAAAGAGAAAAAAGAGAAAAAAACAAAACAAAAATTAGTTTACAATAGAAAAAAAATAAATGAAGCACTTACAAAAAAAACAAAAAAAAGCAAAAAAAAAAATCATGATTAGCAAATAAAAAACCAAGAAAAAAGAAAAAAAAATGACCTGCCTGGTGAGTTGAGTTGAGAAAATAAATGCAACCAAAATATTTGAGGGATAATTGTAGAGAGGATAAAAAGGATATGAGTGATGAATGAAAAAAAAATCACTGACAAAATATGCAATATAAGAAAATATGGGATTTCATGTTGAGGAGGTGAAAGAAAACCAATGAGCCATCCAAAATAAAGATATTCACCGTAAATTCAAAAAAAAAATGAATATGCAACAAACCAAAATACAAAACCAAGTGATTAAAGTACACAAAGAGGACATTTGGAAAGTATGAAAACATAAAAATTAAAAATTAAAAGGGTGAAGAGAAATGTTGGAGAGTAATTGGCATTATAATGGGGCGTATGCTGGTTGATTGAATGATTTGTGAATCAATGGAGGGTAGTGCCGGTGGTGGTTTAGGATCCTCTTCTTCATAAAGATCATTCCACTCATACTTTAAATCAGCTAGAATATTGTGGAGTATTACGCAAGTCATGATCCAATGATTTGCAGTTTTGATCTCCAATTTTTTTTGAAATTGAATTCTGAGCTCCAGAAGACTAGAAAATCGTCCCTTTAAAATACCTATAGCATGTTCAATTTGTACTCTTGATTGTGCAAGGTGATAATTAAATTTAGTTTTGTGGTCATTTTCTGAAGTTGCACCACGGAAAGCAGGTATAATGTACTTTCCACTTGCATATGCTGAGTCTGCAAGGAGGTAATGAGATTCATCAAAGTATGAGTCAGGGGATTGAGAAATCCTCATTCTTTGGAAGACGGAAGAGTCATGACATGATCCAGGGCAGCCACTGTGAAAAGCGATAAATTTTTTATTGACATCGCATACAAGTTGAATGGCAATAGAGTATCTAGAAAGAAGATAAAAAGTTAGATTGTGAAAGATGAGAACTTGGAGGAGATTTTGAAGAAACATTTTTTTGCAATCAAAATAATGGTTGCCATCATGAGCAGGCTTTTGACTCAAAGGGATGGTTGTGCCATCAACAAAACCTATACAGCCAGGGAAACCTTCAGCTTGCATTACTTGAGAGGATTCAAGTTGCTGTTCTAGGGTTGGCCAAGCAAGAGTTTGAGACTTGAGGGAAAGGATAGCAATCATACAGCGCTTGGTGTATAATATCAGGGTAACATATCCTATGTTAAAGAGATTATCCAAATGTCTTATGGAAGCACCATTTACATTTGAGCCAAAGCAACATAGAGCAACAGCAAGTTGGATGGAAGGATTACGCTGTTTGTTATGAGAATTGTTATGGTAGATAGGATGTTCAGAAATGAGTTGATAAAGTTTGAAGAAAGAATCGGGAGAAGTTCTAAAAAGTTGGGTGAAGTTTAAATGAGGAATGTTGAGAATGGAGGCCAGATCATATCGGGGATCATGATATAGATTTGGCCCCCTGGTGATGATGTAACACTTTTTGGAAAGAAAACACATATAAGCTAAAGCATCTTCCAAATCAGAGTCAGATTTATAGTAAAGAACTAAAAGAAAAGTGATAGAATTCATTGTTGAGTGAAGAAGCTTCCTAGTGGAGAGGTGTTTCATTGTAGCCAGTGAAAGGGTTAAGTGATGAGGGAAGTGGGAATTCACTGCCAAATATGCAGTTGGGGTGTGTAGATAGAAAAAAAACTTAAGTGTTTGCCACCAAAATTAAGTAGCATAGAGTGAGGAAAGACTTAAGGATGGAATCAGCAATTATGAGTCA
Organism: Hemileia vastatrix; assembly: GCA_030280995.1. Taxonomy (NCBI): domain Eukaryota; kingdom Fungi; phylum Basidiomycota; class Pucciniomycetes; order Pucciniales; family Zaghouaniaceae; genus Hemileia; species Hemileia vastatrix. The sequence goes on from JASXTE010000013.1 coordinate 9,282,574, forward strand.
TGTGACTTTCTTGCAAATCCATCATGGATGAGATGAGTTTGGAATCATGAATTAGGAATGTAAATAGGGGTATAAGAGGCGGGATAATGCATTATTGTGGATTCCTTATCCACTAGCCCCGGGGCTAGTGGATAAGAATCTTCCGCAATTAATAATGTCTGATCCCGGAAAAAAAAAATCCTGATCCCTAATTTTGGATCCCTGAACATTGATACCCCCTAATATAATCATATATATTATTATTTTAACCTTATTTTTAAGATAGAAGCTTAATTTACTTAAGGTTATCTTATTTTAAGCATAAGAAATACTCAGTCCTAGGGGTATCTAGGCTGAAAATAGGGTTGTAACCTTGGATGTTGTTTCGTTAGATTTTGAAGATGAGACCTGGGGTCAGATTGGGTTTTATTTTATTATGGTTGAATATTTTTTAACCTTAGAAATTCCAGATACTTGTGATGATGATTCTTGGGTGGCAATCAAGAAGAAGAGTCCTGGATTTTATGTGTTATGAAGGAGGTTGATGAGGAGGAGACATCCAAATCCTCAAGTGGTGGTGACTTTGAAGAAGGGTCAAAAATTGGTTTTGAAGTCTTTGCATGAAGACCTTGGTCATAGAGGCTTTGGGGAGACTTATAGAAGAGTAGCAGATATATTTTGGTGGCTAGGTATGAAGTTGGCTGTGCAGGGTTTAATTCAATCCTGTGAAGAATGTCAAAGAAGAAGTCACTTGAAACCTGAAGAGGTTGTCCATGCTACTAGTGAAACAACTGTTTTTGGAAGAGTAAGTTTGGATGCTTTCCATATCAAAGAGGTCAGGTATGTATACTTGATTGTTACTAGGGATGATTTGTCTGGTTGGGTTGAGGCAGTGCCTCTGGTTAATTTGACTGCCAAAAAATGTGGTAGAATTTTTCAAGAAGGAATGGGTATTTAGGTATGGATTAATGAATTTGATGACTGTTGATGGTGTGCCAGAGTTTGGAGCTGAATTCAAAGAAGCTGTGGCAAGTATTGGTTCTAAAGTCAGGGTGGCTACACCTTATTATCCTGAAGCTGAAGTTATGGTTGAAAGAGGCCATCAAGTTATCAAAAATGCTTTGGTGAAAATGTGTGGAGATAGTGCTGAGAAATGGAGGCATTATTTACCCTTGGTGTTATTTGCTGATAGGGTCACTGTGAAATGGACAACAGGCTATTCGCCTTATGAATTAATTTTTGGGCAGAAAGCTGTTCTACCGGTGGATTTGGAAGCTGTCTCTTATCTTGGAATTTATTGGGATGATATATGCTCAAAAAAAGATTTTCACTGTGCCAGGATGCAACAGTTTGAATGTAGAGAGGAATGTCAAGAGAGGACATACTCTAGAATGATGAAGATAAGAAATCAATCAGTCAGATACTGGAACAAGAAGTTGGCTCATAGACTCAGGAATCTCTTGAAACCTGGTTGTTTGATTTTGGTGTATAATAGAAGTTTAGAGAGTCAGTGGGGAAAGATGTTTGCTGACAGATGGAATGGACCTTACAGAGTCAGATCTCAGGTGTCTGTAGGCTCTTATGTTTTGGAAGAGTTAGATGGTGGAGTCTTAAAGAAGAGAGTGCCTGAAGATCAGGTGAAGAGATTTTATCCTAGAGGCACAAAAAGTGAAGAAGATTGACTCCGCAATGAGGATAAAATATGGACCATTCTATAATTTTGGATTTTGGTGAGGCTGCGCATCGGTTTTGTTGGAAACTTTTTGTTAGAAGGTTCCCATGGTTGGGGCTTCTAGATTTTATTTTGGCAAGTGTGGGGGTGACTGATGGGCTGGCTGCTCTAACAACAGTTACCCCAGATTGTCTGTTTCCAACCCCTTCTCTTAATTTGGTTGAACCCTAGTATTGGTTTTTATTCACAGGTTTTTAGTCCTCTATGACTTTAAACTGGAAATTCTTCTGTTTTTCAAGTGCCAGACTCTTCACACTTATTGGTTTTAGCTTAATGTATTAGATTTTTTGTTTTGTTACAAGGTACCCAGGGGTGGCTTCTAGATTTTATTTTGGAAAGTGTGGGGGTAACTGATGAGATGGCTGCTCTGTATAACAATTACCCCAAAATTTCTGTTTCAAGTATTTTGTTTGTCCAAGTTGAATCCTAGTTCTGGTTTTTGTTATTCAGGTTTAAGTCCACTATGGCTTTAAGCTGGTTTACTGGTTCAAGATGGGCTTCTTTGGTTTTGGTGGTGGATCACTGGTGGTCTCCCATCATTTTTACTTATTGGAGGGAGCCCACCCAGTGATCATTTTCTTAAACTGGACTTTCTATGAGGCCAGATTTTTTTTCTTTTCTTTAACTTTTGTGTCTATGGTTGTGTTAGATAGTAGCTTAAGATTTTTTTCTTTTTTTCTATTTTTTTTCTTTTAATTTTTTATGGGAGTTATTAGGATATAAAGCGGGAAAAATTACAAAATTATATTTTATGGTGTCACCACATCAGGGTCACCTAGATTTTGGAAAGCATTGGTTAGGAAAGGCTCATGAATTGGCTGGGCAATGCTATTTTTTTTCTTTATCTTATTATTCTCTCAATTTCTATTTATTTCATCTTTGTTTTTTTATATTATTTCATTTCATTTAAAAATTATCAAACAGTGTATCCACATCAAGGTGCACTTGGATGTTGGTTAGGTATCAGGGGATCAGCTCATCAATTGGCTGGGGGATATCATTATTAACTATTATTTGTCTCATGTTATTATTATTATTTATTTCATTTTAATTTTTCAGCTCTCATATTTTTGGTTAATTTTGTTTTTTATTTTCAAGTTTTTTTTAGTATTTTAGTAGTTTAAAATAAAAAAAATAAAAAAAATAATATATATATATATTTCTGTTAATTATTATTTTTCTCTCTATTTATTAATTTATTAATTTCTCTCTTGTTTTTTTTTATGTCTGGAAGAAGAAGCCTCCAGCGGTCGGTCTGGATTATGGTGGTGTTTTTGCTTTTTGTTAGTATTGGAAGAAAACTGTGTTCTTTGTGGTGTAGGCGACTGGAAAGAGTATATGGATTATAATGGTTGGGCACCGGAGTGGAAGGTAATTTTTGGGAAGAAGTGGTAGAAGTGGGGACCAAATGTTGGAAGTTGTGCTTAATTATTCTAGACATCCTCCGGTGGTCATCAAGGAGCTGTTTTCTCAGATTCTTTTCAAAGTCATTCAATAGACCGTGGAGGGAAAAGGCCTTAAGCATGTTTGAACACATCATGCTTAGGTGTTGTTTCATGTCAGCCTAATTCAGCGTTAAGGTAGTTTCTAGAGGTTGGCCAATCCCAATTTTAGTTTCAGGAGGCAGGGTTCCAACTATCCAGAAGAATTAGATCATTAATTTTTCTCTGTTAAAGAAATTGGATTTATTAATTTAGTACTTACAGATTGGAAGCTAATCAAATTTGTAAGCGGCTGGGATTTGAGCTGTTGATGAAAGCTGAATGGATGTTGAAGGAGGATCAACCAGATAGAGGTATGGATTCTCATGATCATTCTCTAAATGGTGTTGAGAAGATGATGGAGAAGAAGGGAATCCCTGTGGCCTGGTTGGAGCAGCAGGGCTGCTGTTGTTGTTGTGGATATTGTTATTGCTTGGCCCAGTTGGGTTGGAGACTGGTGGAGAACCAGGGTTGTTGAAGGAAGGATCAGGAGAAGGTGACCTGGAAGCTGATTGTGATTTTCTGGATAAAGATCTAGGAGAAAAGGGAATCATCAGAGGAATATTTGGCGGCCAGAGGAGAGGTGTAGTTAGTTCTTTTTAAAGTATCTGGACATTTTTGTTTTGAAGCAGCGTTGCGTGCTCTGGTGATTTCAGAAGGTCCTCTGGCAGGTTTTCTAGAGTTTTTGGAATTTTTGGGGATGTCTGGGGAAGAAATTTGGTGTGTATGCATTGCTCTGGGAGCACTAGGAGGTGGTTGCGTAGAGTTTTTGGTGTTTAATGGTGTATTTTGGCTGTTATCTGGCTGAATTTGGGAGTTTTGAGCCTGATTGTTGCTTTCTGGAAAGGCGGGCGGGCCACCTGACATTGGCAGGGCCCCCTGGATGGGGTCTAGAAGCCTGGGAGCTGATTTTGAAGCTGATTTGGCCAAATTTTCTGAGATAAAAGCAGATTCTTGAGAAGATAAAGCAGGTCTTTTAGGGAGTGATCTTCTGGAAGGAGCAGAAGATAAAGAAGAAGAAGCAGGTCCAAGTTCTGGTGACCTGGTAGGAGATCTGGAAATATATTTGTGTTAAGGTGAAGGCAGAGGTAGTGGATAGTTGGGGTCTCTGTCACATCTTTTCTTTTTAGAGTTGCAAGAATCATAGGCTCTGTTATAGAATTTGGCTTGAGGAGTAGGAAGAGTGAAGGTAAAAGGCCTGCACATGTGGATGGATTGTTTTTAAGCAAAGTCATTTGGAGCAGATAAACAGGGAAGGTCCGATGGGTCAAAGTCTGGAGATTCAGCCATGATCTGTGAAGGAAAAACAATGAAGAGAAAAGAGGTGAATGAAAATTTTGACAGTGATGTGTAGATAATGAAGAAAGAATGGAAGTTCAGCAGGTTGGCTGTGGAGCACTGTGCATAGAGGTAACTCCGCCCTTATATGCAAAATGGGTTTTAGTCCGTCAAGACTTTAAACTGAACACTGGCAGTCCATCAAGACTTTAAACTGAGAAATGGTACAGTACCCCAAGATTATAAACTGAGGATGGTTGTTGGTTGAGTCCTTCAGGACTATAAACTGATAATGTGGCTTTGGTGTGATTCTGGAAGAGGGCATCCAAGGGAGAGTCTCTGAATTTTGCTAAGGCAAGTGTGGGGGTAACTGATGAGATGGCTGCTCTGTAGAAAAGTTAACCCAGAATTTTAGTTTGTTTCTTTGGTCTTTAATGTTTTGATCTCTGGTTCTGTCTTTTTGATTCAGGTTTTGAGTCCCTCAAGACTATAAACTGAGGGTTTTTGAGTCCCCCCAGATTATAAAATGAGGGCTGTTAGTCCCCTAAGACTTAAAACTGAGGATTAGTCCCCCAAGACTTTAAAATGAGGAGCTTGTTTATTTTTTATTTCTAAATCAATATTTTCAGGCAAGAAGTAATTACAGAAAAGAATCAAGAGATGTAACAAAATGTTCAGCATTGGCTTTGAACTGGTGGATGAGGTTCTTCCTTTTCTCAAGGTCCCGTTGGTTCCTGTAAGGAGTGGATTGGAAGTAATCTAGGATAAGATGCTGCTGTTGAGAAGAATGTTGTTGGAAGTTATTTTTGATGGTTGGAAATGGATTAGGTGGGGGTTCTTCATGGGTTCCCACATTGAAATCATCACTGTCTGGATTAGAATGAACTGGAAATTGGTCAGATTGAATTTCAGTTTGAAGAATTATTGGGCTTACCATCAGAAGGACCAGGGATGGAAGAGCTAGTGTTTGTAGCAGGGTTGGAACTCTTTTTTGAAAGGTGTAATTTGTTTACCAGTCTGGGGATCAGGATGGATGGTCTGGATCTTTTGGTGCTGATGGAAGGTGGATTAGTTTGTGGAGGAGAAGAAGATGTTGAAGAGGATAATGGACCAGGTCTGAAACAATTTTTCTTCCTAGAGTGACAGACATCACAGGACGTTCTGTAGGGATGAGCTGGAGGTGTTATGGTACAGATGAGATTGTTGTCAATGCAATATTGTCAAGGACCCATGTCAGTAGAAGATTTGGAGAGGAAGCTGTACATGGTGGTTGTTATGAAGGAGAATGTGGTCATTCTCTATTGGAGGGAGGATGTGGTCTTCCAATGTTGGCTGAGCCCTTTGTTGGTCTGTTTGGCGTTGTTTTGATATTTCTTAAATGGCATTGTTCAATAATGGGGTGTTTTTCAGGAATTATTCAACAAATATTGGGACTGCAGGGATGTGGGTATTACCATTGGATAGCCCCGGTTTATATCTATATTTTATGTCTTTATGACATTTTTTATATTCTAAGTATTTGGGGGATTATTTCTCATTTTTCATTTCAAAAGATAGCTGTTTAGTTTTGTTTTTCCCGTTTTATGGGCTAACCTTAAATCTTAGGGTTAAGTGCTTAGTACCATTAGAACAGGCTAATTTTTTTCTACATTTCATGTCTCAATGTTGTTGTAGCTCAATTATGTGTTTTGAAGATTTCAGTAGTTGTAGTTTATTTTTCAAAGTATTTTGGGAGTTTTTGGTGGTTTTTGGTGGTTTTCTTGCTTCAGGGTAGTCCTGCTGCTTCAGGTGGGCCTCCCGATGTTGGGCAGACAGTCCCCCTCAGTGCTAAAAGGCTGGAAAGCGTTTCTAGAGGGGTTTTATGCAATTTGGCGCTCAGATACGCCAGATTCATTGGTGTGCATGGGCTCTTAGATAGTGGTCTTTGTGTATATAGTAAATAAGACAGTTTGGGGAAACCTTAATTGTCATAAAACCATCCAGAAGTGATATCCTTGTTCCTCACTCAGTTTTCACTATTTTTCGCCACAATTGGCTGTGTTTTTTGCAAGGCTAGTTCTTCATTTAACTCATCTTTGGCAACTGTTTTCTCTGGTGTAGTCTTGCAAGCTATATCAAGTATTATTGCTGTCTCTGGTATAGATTTGCAACCTACATCAAGTATCATTGCTTTCTCTGGTGTGAACATTGGTCTACATTTCAGTTCCCTTGGTTTGGTAGTCTGTCTGGAGACTACTTTCTTGGCTGATCAGGAAGTCAAGTTTATTGGAAAAGGGCTTTTAACAACAGGAACCAATTTACTGTAGCAGGTAAATCTCACTTATATTTTTCTAAAGGGACAGGGGAATTTCTCTCTAGTTTTTCTCCAAATCCCTTGGTCAAGGCCTATAGCTAGTACTATAAGATTGTCTACAACATGTCTATAAAACCTTTTTCCATTTGTAGCTGACTGATCAAAATTTATTTTTAAATTTATTTTATAATCACCGTTTTAAAAAATAAATAGTTATATAAATAAATTGAACGTTTTTGATAAGGAATAAAGAGAAGTAAATTGACAAACAAATAAAAAAATTTATGTTAACTGAAAAAGAATTTCTTGATAATGATTTGAAAGGGTACAGTAAATGATACCTTAAAAATAAATTCATAATTAGAATCATTAGATTAACTTGTCAAAAGTGTAAAAATGAGTAACAAACCAAAATGATATGAAATGCAATAGCAAAAAAAATTTGCTTACTGGTAATCATATAAGGTCAAGAAAATATTACCAATAATTCAAAATGATAAAGCAAAAATATGATGGATAATTTTTGAAAAAGGTAAGTGAGAAAGAGAAAGGAAAAAGAAATTGGGTGGCAAACAGATGTAGATATCATGAGTTTTCACTGATCTCATTTTCAAAAAAATGCAGCTCTCCAAGTCATATGATAAACTTCATCTAAATTCCAAGAATAATTTTGCAAAGGCACTGTACGCAGCATGATAATTTTTTCCTATGCATATACTAATTCCAGCTAGAATTTACTTGGCTACATGTTGTACAGATGAAGATTTGTGGAACACTGAATTTCACATATAAAAAAATCGACGCCACATAATTCTAGCTACCATGTTTCATGTAGCTAAAAAACATACACTCATTACATTTAAAATTACATTGCATCAAAATTATTTCATTTTTAAATTTTTTAAAGGGAGCTATAATGTGCACCACCTATTTCTAAAATATGAATCTCCCCACCATATTAAATTGGTAGATTTTTAATTGTGCAATTTTTTTCCTTGACCTTTTTCTTGATCTTAATTGGCTTGAAATATCAAAACATGACCAATGTTGCTGAAAGCAACATTTGATTTTGTTTCTATGTGTAACAATTGAAGGCCGTTTCTAATCAGCTGCAGAGCATTGTATATCTTATTTGAACACATTTGTATTTATTTATGTATTTTAATTAGAAAATTTACTTTTTATTGAAGTCTGATTACTACTGGCTGCTTTTTGGAAACCTTAATTTATGACCCAAGCCTTTGAAATTGACTTGGGTCCCTTAAATTTAAAATTAGTACTTCTGTCACCAGACAACCTATGCACAAGGTCGAGGGTGTTCCTGGAAGTGAGATGGAGGGAGGAGTTCAGAAACTTCATTGAGGCACAGAGGAAATGTCTGAGGAAGTGATTCGAAGATGACTCAAAGGAAGAGCTACTGCTTTGAGATATGTTCAAGAAGAGTTCTCATATAATTTATAGGTAATATTAAAACTCTTAAAATCTCACAAAGGGTTGGAAACTTAATAATCAAAGGTTTAGGATTTAGAAATGATTACTGAGAAAAGAAGGAAAGATACAATAATAATGATTTAACCTAAAACTTTTACCACTATTAACTATATATACGTTTTATACTTTAATTCTAAATAATGTCGAACCAAAAATCCCAACCCCTTTTATATCCTTTACTCCTCCTCGCATTGACCTCATACCCATCCACTATTCCACACACCACAGACCATTAAAAAATACACCCGTAACACCTGGACCCTCCTCACTAACATCCGTCAACCCTTTAATCCTTCACTAACCATTCTGTCCATGCTCACTACCCCTTTTAATAGTTCACAGACATTTAATAAACCTTTTAGTGTACTATTACATTGACTATTGCGCTGTGCGTTGCTTATTGAGGAAAAGACTGAGACACACTATTGAGAGATTGACCAATTTAAATTTAGAGTTTAGACTAGCGCGGTTGAATAGTGAGTACACAAAGGAAAGTCGCTGTTGCTATGTAGAATTTCTTTCTGCTCTTCGAGTATGGATTTTGACCTCTGTATTATTGATTTAATGAGCTGCTTTTTCCTCGAGTGTCACATGGAAGTTAATTAAATTGGTTATTTTTCAATAAAAGAATACACTACAAATTTGACTTACCAGCTCCACTTGTGCTTGCTCCTTGGTTAGGCTGAGAAGATGATGATTGGTCTCCGAAAAATTCCCTCAATTCTTCACTAGCCCAATCTCTTCCTAGCTGATCCGCATGCTGATCAGCACTTTCAGGAGCAGAAGGATGATTGGTATTAAAATTTCTTGGTTCTGCATGAGACTCTTGGCCTGGATTGGGATTAGGCGTTACAGATTGAGATGCATCTGGAGGTGGATCAGCAGCAGGTGGTGGTGGAGTATTTCCAGTATTAGTATGTTGAGGTGGAAAACAATCAAAATTGGTTGGGTCAACAGACATCCATTCAAAATTATCAACCATAATGAACTGTAATAAAATAAAATAAAATAAAAATAATCAGTTGTTAAAATTTATACCTATCAAAGCTAAAGTAAAAAAAGATACTATGTATATAGTCTTGTTAACGTGTATGTTCTCTTGTCGAAAAATAAAGTGAATAATATATAGCTATCAGCTAAAGTTGGAAGGTCAAACTATTTATAGTAGATGAATGAGCAAGAAGATTATTCATTAAGTAAAAATTTTATCATATTTCTCATTATCATGATTTTCTTTCTTTCATTATTACATTTAAGATAAAAATGACTCATTGAAAGCATGGGTTCTCTCGCAATAAAAGCAACCAAAGTAATTTTTCACTGATTTATGATAAGTTAAGTTGGATGCATTGCATTTTTTAATCAAGCATTGAATTATTTCTTTCACCATTTACAAAAATCACCAATCCTACAAATTTCCCCAATCCCAAATTAACACAAAGATGTTAGTCAACAGAAAATAAATTTGATTATTTTTTTCACTTACTACTGTCTGCAGTCCAATGGCAGTGACAACCTCGTCTTTGATTTGAAACATTCCTTTTTTGTGCTTGACAGTAGCTGCATGTCCAATTATTGCATCTTTCCTAATCACAATTTGAGTTGCTTTGGCTACTCTTACTAACTGACAATGCACTTGTGGGAAAAGCTCATAGGGATCCTTTGATGTTTCTTCTGAACGGAGCTCCTTGCAAGGACTTACTATTAAATATATTTGATCATTCTCTTCCTTTGACCTGAAAAGATCATCAATTTGCCCAAACTGGCTATCTTTTCCATAGTAGAATTCAATTGTTGAATTAGCAATGTGTTGATGGTAACTAGTAAACCTCTTTCCATGTATCAATATGTTTACTACATTTTCAACTACCTGATCCCCACTTTTCTCTGATGGTGTCAAAGCCCGTCTTGAAGTTTCTTTTCCCATTTGTGCCCTTACCCATTTAGTAAATAATGCCATACTTAGATGGATACATTTGTTTTGTTTATCAAGATCAATATGGATTTTTTTAGTCTCACATTGATCATTATCTTCAGCTTCACCAAGATCTAATACCCTAGACTTCCGATACCAATGTTTGAGCATTGTTAGCGGTATCTCTCCTGTGGTAAATATTAATAAATTAGCACAGCTGAGTTTTTAAATCATTGCTTACAAACATTACATACGTGGATGGTGATTGTTTGGAATTTCAGATAATATATGATTCACCCGCTCTCTAGACCAAGTAGCTTTACCTGATGGTGGACCAAGACGCTTTATCATTTCAGGACAATGTTGAGTGATATGCAGATTTGGCTTTGCATTAATATTCTTCCAACCCTCTTCCAGGCACTCACGATACTCTAAAAGAAATTGATCTAGATCTTTGAGCTCATTAGTCTGTATATTTTTTAATGTCAAAAAATTGGTGATTGAGCATAATGTTACAAGTGACTTGAGAAGATAATATTCTCTTGGTTTTTTAGCTGAGGAAGCTGAAGATTCAGATTCTTTAAATTTTTCAAATCAAAGAGGTATAAGTGACAAAGGGAAGTAGAGAGTATACAGCATGTGCCATTCTGCTGCCTTGAGGGATCCTGCCTTTTTAGATCCTACTGATTTTGGAACTCGTGTTAGCCAGGAAGGTCTTCTCACTTGATCAATCATCTTCCATACAACCTGTAGCTCTGCTGCCGTGATTTGTGGATAACTTCTACCTTCATTTTCTTTCTCCTTACCTTTCCTTTTATTTTCTTCATCTCTATCTGTCTCATTTGATGAGTGAGATCCTTCACTCTGTGATATGCTAATGCTCCTTTGCCTTAAGTTATACAATGAATTCCTACTGTCACTGCTGTGAGACTGTATTGAGGCCAAATCGCTATATTGAGGAATAAATTTGGAGCTAGATGACCTACTCTGGCTTCTTGATCAATTTGTTCCCAATCCTTCATTATCTAGTCCATGATGACTTGATGACTGTCTTGAGCTTCTAAGTCTTTGCCGCTTGTGCTGTCTCGTGTGTCCTGTATCATCATCATCATTATTCGTGGTGCTTAAGCTACTTCTACGTTTTTTCGAATTTTTGTGCAGTGAAGTATCAGAAAAGAAATCGTCATCTTCTTCTCTTACATGCCAATTTTTATCCTTTTCCAGCTTTCTTTCTAGATCTTTTGCTGCATTTTGGATTTGAAAATAGCTTAGACTGTGATCTTTTAGGTTGCCAAGCATATGTGAATGCATAAAATCAATTGAGAAATATTCAGTTGGACGCCAATATTCAATGTTATTCAGCTCACTCCATCGTACCCCATGATTCTGAACAATCGATACACGCTCCCAATGTGACTTAGAATTTTTCCACTTTGTTGCCCAGCACATATGATCCTCATGATTCCGTAATGAAAAATTTCCCACATTCTTTTCACTAATTTCATCTTTAGAGATATTACAGAAAGAGCAGAAAATTTTTGCAGAGTGACTCAAAAAGCCAGCCAATTTTTGTATTGCAGGAATGTCACCTATCAAAGAGAACAATGCAACTCTTAATTTCAGGCCTTTCAGATAAAGATGCGTCTTTTCAATAAATATACCATTCCATAGAGTTTGTAGATCATTAACCAGTGGTTTTAGAAGGTGATTAAGCTGTTCACTTTTGGGTTCTGTTGGTCCAGGTATAATAGCATACAAAAAAAGATTTTCCATTTTGTATCTATCTTCTTGAGGTTGGTTCATACACACCATCATAATATTTCCTACAGACTTCTGATGACCTCCAATCCTATTGCCACCAGACCTAAACCAGTAGACATATAAAGTAAACATTAAGTTTCCTGAAGTTATCATATATTCATAATCATTGCTATCCAGAGCTGGAGTGGTAATGGGAAAGTTTTTCCAAATTGAACCATTGCAAACATCCTTCATCAAATCACACTCTACATGTTCTGCCACAGGGGTTTTCTTCTCAATAAGAAGCTCAAATTTGAAAAGTTTGATCTTTTCATTAAGCAAGTCGATAAAAGAATGGTGATGAAATGTTTTAAGAGATAAGTATTTTACATATTCTTGATGTTCCTCCATCAAATACAGCCTTTCATCACATTTAACTGCAATTTGTCCTGCTCCAAACATTTTTAAATAGCGCTTTGATGATGAAAGAAACGGTTTATTGAAACATAGTATAGATGGTTGAGATTCAAAGTTATACTCATAAAGAGCAAAGCATTTAGGACAGCATGTTTTAGTGAAAAATGATTGATTGAGCTTTAATCGACTAAAAACTGTATCTATCGAGTTTGGGATCAGGCAAACAATTTTATCAGAATCCAGTATTCCACTATCACCTAGAAGTTTGAGCTTCTTAATTTCTTCATCCAAAAATTGAGTACAACCTTCTTTGCTCAAATGATGAATCAGAGAAAGCTTTGCTGCCTGCCACATAATTATTTGGCTATACCATTCCACAAGATTTGAGTTTCTAGAGACTGTTGAAGATACTTCTGCCCCTATGTAATAAGTCATTGAAACATCATAAAGACTTTTATTCTCACATTGAATTATAGATATAAAGCTTACTGTTTCTGTGGAGCTAGAACTTCCAATGTTAAGTGTATTGTTGGAAGAAATAACCATCTGGGACTTCCTATTTCTTTTCTCTTGATGTTTTGCGTAAGAATTAGAGCTTTTGAAAGCCATACCAACTTCAAATGACCCAGAAGAAGTTTGATACTTTTTATTGACACATCCAAGATCTTGACATTGACATACATGAAAAAATGGAGGCATTGTATTTGTGATAATTGTAGGAATAAGTTAGCTATTGGAAGTTGCCGATTGAAGGTATTCCTTTTTTTGAAAGGCACTAGCTAATATAAGCTACATTTTTTTATCAAAAGAATATGATGGAATATGTGTTGAAATTATTTAATTTTTAATTTTTAATTTTTAATCAGATAAATTATATATTAATTAAAAGTTATGCAGTCTACTTTATTTGTATTCTGTATACTCTCTGCATTTGTACAACAATGAATGCATGTTTATCAGAATATTTTCTATCATAGAAAAAATTCTATTGTACGCACAAGCATCTTAATTATTTTTCTATCAAATGCATTCTGAGTTATATCTAACTACCCTATAATTATTTGATTTTGATAAAAATTCTTAGTTATGGACTATAAGAAAATTAATCCATATTTTTTAACATAATTATTTAAAAAACTACCCCAAAAATCAAAGTTAAACCCAAAAATAAGGTTAAAATTTTGTAAAAAACAATCACAAACATATTTCTTTCACTTTGAAAATTGATCTGTACTAGGTAGAATTTTCCATAAAGAAAAAATCAAAAATACTCAAATAATAGATGCTACAAAAGTGTAAACCTTAAAGCATTACAAAAAAGCTGAAACCTTGTATAAATTTTCATACATAAATGTGATGAAGTGACACTCTAGTCTATTTATTCAGGTTGAACAAAAATTACTCAATGGAATATATATTACTATCATATTGGACCAAAAATAATTTTTTGGTAATCAAAAAATGAACATAGCCTCACATTTATCAAATTATTTTTGTGGAAGAATTTTTTGAAAAGAAAAAAAAAACCGTTTCTCAAATGAGTCTGCTTTTATCACATAATCATTCTCTTAATTCTATACCATTCCTTTTGAGTTCAAATTGCATATAAAAATATAATTTATGCATATTATAATGCGATAAAGTTGAAATATTTCTTATTCTTAATTTTTGTGATATTTCTCCTTAAATCAACTTTGATCATAAAGTTTTGGAGCTCAACAAATTATCCTTCCTCTTTGTTTAATTTAATTGAACACTTTCTTAATCTAATTCTTTATGAACCCTAGTAGCTCTTACTTTCCTCATGGAAACCTGCCCACAAACACACAAACACTTAATAGAATTTTTAATGAGACATTACCTCCATTCAATTCTCACTTTTGTAGATCTATACACAATTTTTGTCGTTCACTTTTGGATATGTCACCAGAATCAAATGGATGGAAACAAAACCCTACTGAAGAGCAATTAGACAGATTTTCATCATTTGACATGAATTCTTGCAACATCACCTTTGAACTACCTCATCCAGAATCAAATTCAGCGGTTTCAGAAAAGTTTCCACCAATTTTCCGTGAATCTTTTATTGACCACCTTCGCATGTGCAGTTTCCCAGGGTCAACTTTTGCTTGGAACATAGATTGGTTTGACAAATGGAACCAGGTCTTGGCAAATATTCTCATTAAACACTGTGACAATGCCTTAAAAACCAATAATTTGATTGCATATCTAATTGACTCAACTCAAATTAGCTTCTCAAATAAAATGGGAGTTCTTCACTGTTGGTTTTTAGGTCATGCTGATAAATTAAGACTTGGGAAGGATTCTCATGGCTCTCAAGAAATAATAAAAGTGAGAAAGCATAAATATAGAATAAAAAAAAAGTATGAAAATCCCCTTTTTTTCAACCGTTTTTATTTATGACCTTTATGTCAAATAACAAAGATTCTTAGAATTCAGTTAACTGAACTAAACTTCTTAAACAACTTCCACATTGTGAAACTTATCACAACCTTTTCACAAACATCAAGTGTTGTTCAGACACCAAAATTGATAATGATGGATCGTTAAGACGTATCTTAATGCAATGGAGGTCTGAAGATTTTTCTAAAGTTGCACAATATCTTGACCAACAACACTTTGATATTTTAGATACTTCAACCTACTCTGTAAGTGTGCTAAAGGACTTGGCCTTGTACAAAAGAATAAGTTTGGCTTCAACATTATCCCCTAACCTTAATTCTTCTCATGTCCCCCGGGGTTTGCCAAATGACTGTTATTCTCCCTTATATCTTGCATATCTAAATCCTCAACAACTCAGACTTTTAAATCCTCAAAATCCCATAAATTTACCTGCTCTCCTTGAAATTCTTTCTTCCTCTAATGTGAGTGATTGACAAACTCCCTTAATAATAGGTTTGCACACTCATACTCCTCATTTCCACTGTTTGTGTCAGCCAGGCTATTCCAGGAGTCCAGTAAATGATATATAAATTATAAAACCTTAAAGAGTGGGTAAGACTTGTATTTAATGAATATAACTTAATATTTTATTGCATAGTGAAATTATATAAGAGTTTTATTATATACAAGTGTTACATTAAATTTATGGGTTATATATATTTTTATATATACAATTAAATTAAGCATAATATAATATATTCTACAAATAATGGCGCATTTTTATGTATTTAATAATTATAAATTTATATTTAATTAATTAAAAAACATATATGATAATTATAAGTGTAAAATTGACTTATAATATAATTAAATTAATTATTTAAATTTATATAATAAATAACATCTTTCATATAGTATTAAACAATAATTAATGGCGCTTCTTTTGACCCTTAAATTGTGTCAGGAAGAAAATCAAATAAATTATAATACTTATTTTATAAAATAGTATTATAAATTCTCAAATTAAATTAATTAATTGTTTCAGTTAAACTAGTTATTAAATTACATAGTGAAAACAATTAATAAATATTAATTTACACTGAATTAAAATGATTGCATGCCTTGTTACGTCAAAACATGTTATTTGTTTCACTTAGAAATGCTGAAAACAGATTGTAATACTTGTTTTGATTTGTTTTTCCCATAGTTCTTAGATCACAGGGTTGTTTAGTTACTCATTATTTTGTATTAACTGATTTGGGAAATTTGGGATGGGAATTTTATATTCTTAATTGGGATTCTTATTATTTTTCGTATAATTTTCTCTTAATTACTATGTTACAAATGTCTTCTTTTATCTTCTTATTTTACTTCATTACTATTTTGTATATAGTCACTTGTAGCGCTTCAGAGGACCCATTGCCTATAAAAGGGCCTTGGATAATCCCCTGTAGAAGTATCACTTATTACACACTCAACAATTTAAAAATAAAATTATTACGCTTATTATTATTTTTATTAGTATTAAGTTCTAATTAAAAATTCTAAATAACAATTTAAAGGTTGCCTTAAGTCTGATAGTAATTATAGTGTTTGCCGCGCAGAACTCTTACTTAAATAATATTAAATATTAAAAAAACCAATTTGTTGTCACCTCTCAAATCACTCGTCGTTGCTTTCTCTCAAATAAATTAAATAATTTCAATTGTTTTTATTTCTTTTATTTCTAAACTACTATCTCCTTCTTGTCCTCCTCTCTTTTCTTCCCTCTTCTCTTATATCTTCTAGACGACTGAAAGACAACTGAGGGCCTTTCCAAACGACGACGACGATCGAGCCTGGCGACGAACGACAAAACGCACGGACCACCTAGCAAAACGAAACTTTTGCCGCGACTGTGTTTTGAACTTGGGTTCGACATCTTAGGTTTATATAATATTAATTTTTATATTATTTTGAAGTGATTTTTCGATCACTATAGTAAGTTCACCTTTGCACCTCTCACTCATATTACTATATTTTTATTGCAATAACAGTGATTGTGGCTTAATTGCTGATTCACTGAGTGTAAGTGTTCAATTTTAAAAAAATTTTTTTTTCCTAGTTGACCATTATAGAGTGTTAAATCCTCTTAGTCCTAGAAGAATTGACATTATTATTAATACAAATTGAATTATTAATTTAATTTTTTTTTTATTATTAATTATTGTTAATTTTGGTTGACTTAAAAGTACATTGTGCTTAGTCCCAATATATTGCCATATTTAATATTGGTAATTAATTGGTTGAATTAACTTACTTGTTATTCCCAATTTAACCTTGCAATCCATTTTTTTTTAAAAAATTAATTTTTTAATTATTACTTTATATTGAAAATTATTTTTTCTATAATTTAATTAATTAAATATTTTTTTTTTATTATTTGGAGCAATTATTGACTAACTTTTATTATTTTTTTATAAAGTAAAAAGTAAATTATAAATCTTCCCACTAGTATGTCCAACAATTTGGCAGAAAAAATGGATAACATGCAAGTGGATGAGATAGAAATTGACTATGATGCTGACACTGTAAGTTCTTCTAAAGTTGGTCATAAAAAATCTTATGCTAACACAAAGAATTCACATACTGCAAAATGTGGAAATGACAGGAAATGCAAACAAACCAAACCCCCTTCCCCCAGTACCACAGAAGGAAGTAAAGCCTCTAGTGCCTCAAGAAGGTCTTCCAAAAGGCTTCAAAATAAAAAAGCTTCCTCTGCCACAACAAATCAGCAACCTATCCAGTCATATAAAAGAGTTGAAGACAGAAAATATGACGTACAAAGCAAAGGTAGACACATTGTGGGATCAGGTCCAAGAACTCAGGAACCAGATTCAGGCCCAGGCCCCTCCTCAATTGCCTCCCAATCAGCTTCAATTTCAGGCTCAACCTTCACAGCTACCCAGCTCAACCATCCAAAATCCAAATACTATGGAAGTAGAGCAATGGAAATGGGATTATCTAATGAGTCACTACCAACAGAATGTGCAACACCCACCTCATCATCAGCCTGGCCCATCCAGAACACCCAATTTCCATCCACCTCCTCATCCCTACCAACAAGGCAGGAGAAAGAAGGCCCAAGCACATTCCCAAAACCAGTCCCAGGGGAAGTTTCCTCCTCTGCCATGGTAAGTAATTTGGTTGATTGTCACTTGGGTATGTTTTCTAATAAATCTTCTTCTGCAGTTAATATTATTGAACATGGTGAAAGAACAGTTAAACCTGTTAAAAGACAGCTTCCTGTAACTAGTAGCCCTATTGATGTAATTAGCAAATTGTCATTTGATGAACCTTTACATTTAACTTCTACATCTTTAATTAATCCTTCTCTTGCAATTAAAAATGATTCTGTTCCCCCTGAAATCTATACCTTAATTGAAAAAACTTCTGAGGAAATATTGAAAGATACCCTTGATTTTAATATTGTGAAAGACAAACATGTGAGAGACGTGTTAATCCATGAAAATGATAGATTAAATAATTTACACTTGCAATGTAAAGTGAGTTCTTCTGTACAAGATACAGCTTATTTAAAAATCAAAGAAACCTTGAATATTGTTCTTAGTCAACAAAAACAAATAAGAAGTGACCATAGAGCTATCTCAGATAGAAATATCAGTCTACATAAGACCTTGAGTGAATTGAAACCCCTTATTGAGGAAAATTATTCATTCAAAAATGAAATAAAATCTCTACAAAATGAGTTTAAGAAGCTAAAAAATGATTTCCATGCACTAAGTACCAAACACTCAGTTTCTGAGGACAGAAATGTTCTATCTCTTGCAAAAGTAAATGACCAGATGTTTGAAATTCCAAGAATAAGAAACTATGTGTCTGACCTACAGGAAAAGTTCTCAACCTCAACCATCAATAATGAATTAAATGAGATTTCTGCAAATAAGCTGCATAAAAATAAAGGGAAAAAACCTGAACAAAGTTCATCCTTTCTTCCTCATATTTAAACCATTAAACAAACTGACAATGAGTCTGTAAAATCTTTTGCTACTAGCAAAAAATCTTGTGATGGTCATGCACCAGCTGTTTCTGTAAATAATGAAATTTCTGAACACCTGGCTAAACTTCAGGAATTATTACTAATGAATAATTCAAACCAAAAAGTGGACCATCCCAGTAGTCAGAAAAATTGGCCTAAGTTAGACCAATATCCTACCTTTGATGGTGATTCTTCCTCTGATTGGCAACACTTTATCCAGAGAATTGATAATTTAAAGAGATCTTATAAACTACCTGATGAGGAAATTGTTTCTAAGCTAATTTCTTTATTTTCCAATGTAGCCTTGATGTGGTATGAATCTGTCCTCTTAGATAACAATCATTATACATGGAATGATTGGAAATCCTTGATTGAGAATCAGTTTGGTGGTTCAAAATTCAGGTTAGCTCAGCAAAGACTGTATGAGAATACTAGATATGTATCCTCCTCTGTTGAAAAGCCCATTGTTTTTCTGATGAAAATAACTAAAATCCTTAGAGCAATTGATCCAAAGATGGATTATGATATTTGGAGAGATAAAATCTTGTATAAATTACCAAATTCTCTTAGGGATTTGATTGTTGCTAGAACTGAGCATGTAAGGGAAAATTCTTCTTTCATTAATATCTGTAATGAAGTACTACTCAACCATAGATATGAACCAAAGATTTACCTTAGTAAATCTTATAATGATCAGAATAAACCTTCTATAAAGCTCCCAGAAAAATCTGGTAAACCCTCTGCCCCAGTTGCACCTAAAAAATATGCAACAAATACTTGTTATAAATGTAACAAACCGTGGCAGAAGGGTCATGTTTGTGACAAGAAAATTCATCTTGTTGAACAAAATGAAGACACTGATGAAATTGAACTTGATGTCAATAATTCTTCCAGTGACTGTGAAAGTAATATCTCCTATGACAATGAATTTGTTAAAGATGTTTTAATGTTGGAACATGATGTCCATTATTTAAATAATATATCTGAAGATTGTGTATTGAATTTATCTTCAGTAGAAAATGCTGAGATAATTAAAGATATTACTAACAATTCTATTCCTATATCCCCTTTAAAGGCACCTGTTATCATTAATGGTAAAAATGTTGATGTAGTTCTTGATTCTGGTGCTGGAGGAAGTTTAGTATCTGAAAAAGCTTTGGCTTCAGTGGATAAGGAATATTTGAGTAAATTATTGCCTATAACTTCTGAAAAATGGAGAGGGTATGGTTCTACCTTATTTCCTATTGGCAAATACAAAACCTCTGTATTCTTCAAATATAATGGTGGTTTTGTCAGAGCTATTTGTGAGTTTGTTGTCATGAAAAATGATAATTTGAGCAATTGGTTTATTATGGGAAATGATATTTTAACCATGTTTGGTGTGAAACTGGACCCAGCAAATAATTGCTTTACCTTAGGAATGAATGGGAAAAGAAAATTCAAAATTTCTTCTCCTAAACCTTCTGGGCATTTGTTGAAATCTTGTAACTCACTGACCCAATGTAAAGGTAGAACAACAACTGAAATGGATGATTTATTACATGAAATAAATACCGCTTCTTTTGGTGATCATTTGACTAATGAACAAAAGGATTCTATTGTTGCCTCTATTACCTCTTTCCCTATGGCTTTTGCTCATGGTTCTCATGTCTTGGGAATTGTTCAGGAAGAGATGAAAATTACCTTATCCTGTAATTTGAGTGATATTCCTCCTTCCCTTAAGAAAAAACCATATCCTGCTTCTCCATCAAAAAGAAAAGATATTGAAGATAATATTGAAACATTATTGAAAATGAATATCATTGAGAAAGTGGATGTCACCCCCAAATATTGTGTCATCTCCCCAGTCTTGATTTCATATGAAAAAGATAAAGCTAGATTATGTGGAGATTACAGAGCTTTAAATACTTATACTGTTGATGATATTTGTCAGCCAGGCTATTCCAGGAGTCCAGTAAATGATATATAAATTATAAAACCCTAAAAAGTGGGTAAGACTTGTATTTAATGAATATAACTTAATATTTTATTGCATAATGAAATTATATAAGAATTTTATTATATACAAGTGTTACATTAAATTTATTGGTTATATATATTTTTATATACAATTAAATTGAGCATAATATAATATATTCTACAAATAATGGCGCATTTTTATGTATTCAATAATTATAAATTTATATTTAATTAAAAAACATATATTATAATTACAAGTGTAAAATTGATTTATAATATATTTAAATTAATTACTTAAATTTATATATTAAATACTACCTCTCATATGATACTAAACAATAATTAAGGACGCTTCTTTTGACCCTTAAATTGTGTCAGGAAGAAAATCAAATAAATTATAATACTTATTTTATAAAATAGTATTATAAATTCTCAAATTAAATTAATTAATTGTTTCAGTTAAACTAGTTATTAAATTACATAGTGAAAACAATTAATACATATTAATTTACACTGAATTAAAATGATTGCATGCCTTGTTACGTCAAAACATGTTATTTGTTTCACTTAGAAATGCTGAAAACAGATTGTAATACTTGTTTTGATCTGTTTTTCCCATAGTTCTTAGATCACAGGGTTGTTTAGTTACTCACTATTTTGTATTAACTGATTTGGGAAATTTGGGATGGGAATTTTATATTCTTAATTGGGATTCTTATTAGTTTTCGTATAATTTTCTCTTAATTACTATGTTACAAATGTCTTCTTTTATCTTCTTGTTTTACTTCATTACTATTTTGTATATAGTCACTTGTAGCGCTTCAGAGGACCCATTGCCTATAAAAGGGCCTTGGATAATCCCCTGTAGAATTATCACTAATTACACACTCAACAATTTAAAAATAAAATTATTAAGCTTATTATTATTTTTATTAGTATTAAATTCTAATTAAAAATTCTAAATAACAATTTAAAGGTTGCCTTAAGTCTGATAGTAATTATAGTGTTTGCCGCGCAGAACTCTTACTTAAATAATATTAAATATTAATAAAACCAATTTGTTGTCACCTCTCAAATCACTCGTCGTTGCTTTCTCTCAAATAAATTAAATAATTTCAATTGTTTTTATTTCTTTTATTTCTAAACTACTATCTCCTTCTTGTCCTCCTCTCTTTTCTTCCCTCTTTTCTTATATCTTCTAGACGACTGACCGACAGTTTGGGACACTTAGCCTTGAAAACAAAAGCATAATTTTAATGATTACTATTATCATTAAAATTTATAGAAATAAAATTTGGCTTACATTGTTAGCTCCATTTTTTTCCTTTGAATCTTATACCTGCTGAATTCTATACTTCCTTGTACAAAAAAATTCAAAACATTTACTTCATTTTGATGCCCCATTCTATACAGCCAATCAACAGCCTGCTTCTCAACTGCTGGATTCCAATTTGGCTCCTATTTCAACATTGAAAATATAAAAAGATTAATATTTTTGTTCTTAATATGAAATAAAAGACATTGAGCTCACCATTATATATACATTTTGAGCACACCTGAGATCTATACCCACTCCTGAAGCCTGAATTGTTCCAACAAAAACTTGGCAATTTTTATTAAAATGGAATTCATGCATATTTTTGTCTCACTTTGTCCTGCTGAGTTCACCCATAATCTGGGTATACCTAATATTGTGGTCATCTAAAGCCATTTTTATTCTATTTTGAAATATTAGAAAATTGTTTTTAATAAGCCAACACAATTTTGTAAAACAATTCATTATAGAATCACTTACATCTGCAAAAAGTCTGCAAAGTTGGAGAATATAACAGCTTTTGGAAAATTTATACCCCTTTCACCAGACAAAAAGTTTTTTAAGTGGCCTATAAGATGACAAATCTTTGTGGAATGCTGCCAGGTGAAATCAAAAGTTTGAGTTTCATCCAGATTTTCGTAGATTGGATGGTTGCAGAATTTATTTAAAATCATCAGCTCTCTTAGAAACTCAGATGAGTCCCAAGGGATGTCAGTGCTTCTGGAGGGCCCATATCGCTCAGTGAATCCTTCTTGAAGCACATCAAGTTTAGACCTCCATGGATCTGCTAATTGAACCAATATCCCCCTTTGAATCTTTTTGGAAGAGACAAAATTGCATCCTTTGTTCTACGTAGGCTTATGACTTTCATTAAGTGATTGATTGATTTAATAGAATTAGCCTTTCCTTTTTGCAAACCTGGAAAAAGGAAATTCTTCCATAACCAGTCTTCTTGCCACTTTTTGATTCTAAGAAAAAATATGAGACTTTGAAGGTCAGTGGGCCTGTTCTGAAGTGGAGTTCCAGTCAAGCATAGTTGGTGTTGGGATTCCAAGTCAAAAATTTTTTGAGCCCTCTGCAAGTAAGGATTTTTAATGTAAATAAAAGAATATTTATAAATATTGATTATAAAAATTAAGTTTTAAATTTTAGATATAGAAACGGGCACTAACTGAGCTTCATCTAAAACAACTCTATACCAAAAGAGCTTTTGAGTCACCGGTATCTTTTTTTGGCTTTGATTTTTTGACATCATTAGGCTAGCTGTTTCATAGGTCGTTAAAACAATAGCAGTGTCCTGTAGCTCATTGACGTTAGTATTTTGACAATCCTTCCCATAAAGAACCTTGAAAGGAAGCGCATTATCTTCAAAGTGTACACTTATTTCATTGATCCAATTTGATAGTGTTGCCAGGGGGCATATAATCAGTGTGGCTGAACTCCGATTAATACCTTCTTGATTTTCCAATACCTGGAATTGTCTTGCTTCACTTTTAGTTGCACTTATAAGAGAAAGAGTTGAAAGCATCTTTCCCAAACACATATCATCAGCAAGTGTTTACCTTTTCCTTCAGGGGTTAATTGATTGTTAGGAAACTGATCTTTATAGTCATCTAATCCAGTTCTAAGCCAATTGTTGTCCTGGTGCCTCCACATGATATCCAACTGTTCCTTTAATATTCGTTCATTGTCAATAATAAAATTTATTGCTTGAATTTGATGTGTTTTGAGAACTGTTTTGATTCCTCGGATAAGTTGATCAGCTTTCCAATCTTGAGTACTCTGAGATATTTGGAAAGAGCCTTCAAAAATTACATGCGGGATATTAAAAAAGATAGTGGAGTCGTAGTTCAGGATCGGACATAAATTGATTTGAGCAGAAGAAAATGCTTCTTTAGCAAGACTGATTAGTGTACTTGAAGAAAAGAGGCATCCCCAAAGTTGATACTGATTACCAAAAACTGGAACCAAGTAAGCATGAAAATAGAAAGGCTTCATAGGATTCAAGGCACTTCTTTGGTTTAAATGGTGAGATCCAGACCCAATGTCACCCAATAGTGGTCCAATGTGCTGACTCTGCACTTGAGAAAGATTACCGACAAGGGTTGGTTTTCTTTCTTCAAATAGTCCAAAAATATGAACATTCAAATGGCCTCGCTGTAAAATTGTGGGGGTTGGTGAGTTTTGAAATCTTGAAATTAAATTCATATAAATTTGATCGATCGTTATTGAGAACTGTCCGAAACATCTGAGACTTGACATATTAAGTAAGAATAGTATCTGAAGATAGTGGTTGTTAAAAGATGAATTGAAGCAAAAAATGAATAATCATTTTTGAATAAAACGACAAAATAACTTTTTAGCATATGCTATGCTAAGCTCATAATTCTTTCACATGTATTATTATTATCTTTTTAAAAAATATTGGAATTAAATCAATGATAACTGAAATGAATAATATGGTTTAAAAATAAATCTTGAGCCTATAGAGTAAATTTTGGTTTGTGGAGGCAGAAAAATTTTCTCAATAAAAATGTGCTTTATTGTTACATTATAATCACAAAATAGAATAATTTCACTCTTATTACACTTATTTATGTTTCTGTCTAATAGTAAAATGCTTTAGATGTCAGTTCAAAATCCAAATTGAAACTACTACCTAGAACAATGTCTTGATGCTGACATACTTTTTGTAAGTCTTTGGACAGACACTTATGGTGATCTCAATAATATTATAATTGATTTGAATTGTATGTTTTATCAAATATCTATGTAGTCTAGTGTAAAAATTGAGATACTACAGTTTAACCTTCTGTTACCAACTTGGCAAGAAAATATATGTAGATATTCTTAGAACAAATATCAAATTTTGCTTTCCACAAGATGGGAAAGTGAATATTATGATATGTTAAGTGATATGTCCAAGCTTTTCTCAATCTGTGCTCAGCTCAAAATCAAAGTAATCACCAAGCTCCATGAAACCTGTGATTGAGTTTGGTTGAACCTAGGTCGAACTGATTACAAAATCTTTGTCCAATTAATTTAAATCTGGTCTCACAATGAACTCCCAACAGCCTTCCAACAGCTTTCCAACCACTTCCCAACATTTTTAAATGAGGGGTATTGCTAGCAATACCCCCCCCCAAATTTTCTGTGGTGTATTGCTATTTGAATGTTGCATTCTAGAGAAAGCTGCAGCGAATGATTCAGGTGAGTCATCTTTTAGTTAAACTATTTGTGGTGACATGGATTTTGTTTTATGTTGTGTTATTTGATTTTGACAATTTGTTTGTCTTTAAGGGTATTTTGGTTGGCAGGAATCCATTTTCTGTGATGCAGGTTTTTGTTGATTCGAATGGTTTGTGTGGTTGGTATGTATGGGGAGGTAGTGATTGGGTACAATTGTTGGCTGAATAATTGACGGTGGGACTACCATTGGATAATGAGTGTTGTAACTTATTTTCCTGCCGGGGATGAAGGAAGGAGAATTGAATCATTTATATGTAGAATTTTTTTGGGCTGTGAGCCTGTAGAAAATGCAGTGAATCACATATGAAAAAATTCCCAGGAGATTGGGGTGTGGCTTTGTATTCATAGATGTTTGAAAAATTAGACATGGAACCTGATTCAGAGGAGTTTAGTGTAATGTTTTCTTTATTTTCTGAGTTTATTAATGAGCAAGAATTGGCTGTTGTAGTTGGAGTCAATATTTGGAGTTTTTCATCATGATTCATTTGTTCCCATGTTGTGCAGATTATCTTGTTGAGTATAGCTACTGTTATTAAGTTATTTTCTGTTTTACATATGACTTCTGTTTCTTTCAAAACTTCTGAACTAAATTGGTGATTTTCATGAATCATTTTTTGGAATAGGCAACCAATGATATCTTTTTCTGTGAGTCCTTGAGCCCATAGGGTGGCACAAGCGTTTCAGAATTGATTCATAAGTTCTATATTATTTTTTAAATTGTGTGATCATAGATCAAGAAGCTGCTCCATTGCATTTATTTGTGCTTCACGGGAAAAATTATTAAAAACACACTGATTGTGTCTAAAAGCAGGTGTGCTTAGGGAGACATCTATTATTTGAGATCTCATTTCTGTTCCTACAGAGTTGACCAATATTGCACCACAAATGTGTTCCTTGATTGATTTTTTTGATGCACCTTATCTTTCAAGGAAATTTGGTTCTCCCGTGAAGTCGCAAATGATTACTTGTATTTCTAAGTGATAATCTTGGTAATTTGACCCAATGTCTTTCAGGGTGTTTTTTCATTCCTTTAGAACCATTCTGGCTTTGACAATGCTATCACAAGTGTATGAGTCTTCTTTTAGACACAGTAGAGCTCTTGGGTTAAGTACTTCTTCTGCATCAGAGGTAACTTATTCTTCAACATTTGTGTTTCTTCTTCATGTAGGGCCGTTTCTTGTTGTGTGTGTTGATGATTTCTCTGAGGAATTGGTGCTGTTGGTCATGATGTTGGAGTTTCGTAGTCTTGAGGTGTTGGTTGTTGAGGCATTTTATTTGAGAAGTCAATGAGAGAAAAAAATAAAAGAAAAGGAAAAAAAGGAGATTGAGAAAAGAGATAGATAGAAAAAAGAGATAGGAAACAAAACAAAAAAAATGGAGAAAAAAATTATTTATTTATGTTTTTTTTAATAATTACTTTACTTTATTTTTTTAATTTACTTTTTTTTATTTTTTTATTTTTTGCTTTTGGAGTGATAGGACTACTATCACACTTTAATGCTTGGCAAGAGCACCAAACTAATTGCTTTTTTTTAATATTATTTTTGGAAAAAAAGAAACAATAGAAAGAAAAAAAGAGAGAAAAAAAGGGGATGAAGAGAGACAAAAAAAATAAAAGAAGAGAAGAAAAAACTGAGAGGAAGAGAAAAAAAAGGTTTGAAAAAGCCAACACATTTTAGAATTGAAAGAGAAAATTGGATAACAAGGCCTGTTGAAGTCACTAGTCAGTGATTGATTTAGAAAAAGGCTGTGGTTGAGGATACCAGTTAAAGACAAGGATGATAGTTGAAAAAGAGAAAAAAAAATAATTGGCGCAGAGGCCCATAACCTATTAGTGCAGAAGTGTAGAACTCTCGCTGAATTGGATCAGAAAAGAATTAGTAATATTACTGCAACATCTGCATCTATATATACTGGGCTGCGGCATAGTCAAGACCTAACTGCGGCATCACCTTCTCTCCAGTTCTTCCTTGATTTCTACTGGCTGAAACCATCCTACAGATTTGGGAATACCTTTCCGCTGTGTCGGAATAGGGTAGCAGCTGATGAGTCACCAGTTTGCACAAGGTGTAAGTGTAGCACGGTGTCAGCCTGTAGAACTCTGGAAAGAACCGGAGAACAGGGGACACTGTGACTACAGCCTATATCACAAATGACTATGTACATAAGGTGCCTAAGAACATAACATCCCCCCCACATGGTCATTTAAACTTTTCAAATATAAATATACTCCCTATTTGTAATTAACCATCAAAAAATTTAAAGAAAATGAAAAGAAATATAGAAGAGAAAAAAAGAATTGAGAAAGTATAAGAAAGAAAAGAAATAATCCCCCCCATTCCACCACATATCACCATAAACAGACATCTTTCCTTTTTTTAAAAGTTAGAGATGGGCTCAGTGCTTTGGTTAGAATATCAGCATGCATTTTTACAGTTGGGACCCATTCTAGAAAAACTTTTTTAAGGAAGAGTTGTTCATTTACCAAGTAATAGCACCTACTAATATGTCTTGTCCTTTCTTCCCCAGGATTATTTTTTGTATTGGAGACAACCCCTTTATTGTCACAGTGTAGCCTGACAGCTGGAAATTCAGGGTATAGATCCTGAAGCAACTTTGAGATAAAAATTGCATCCTTAATTCTATTACTAAGAGAAGAATATTCAGCTGTAATACATGAGTCGCTTACAGATATTTGACGTCTTGATGTCCATATAACAGGGAAGCCATTGAGCAGTAAAAGATGACCAGATTTATCTCTGGCAAGCCCTTTGTTGTTCCATGTGGCATCAGTGTAAGAGAAAAATTCAAGTGGGCTGGCTCTGTCAGGATGAATGGGAAATGAAAGTTTAGCAGTGTATTTTACATAGCATAATAGGTGATTGAGTGCTGTCAAATGAGTAGCTGTTGGCTTTGAAGAGAATCTAGCAAGGAAATTTACCGGGAAAGAAAGATCAGGCCTAGTCATCACAGCTACATAGCTGAGAGCACCTAGAATTGAAAGATATTTTGTAGTGTCAATTGCTTCTTCATAATCTGTTGCTGTCTTTAATTTTAGTTGATGAGGTAATGGAGATCTTGTCATTAGTCCTGCAGGATTGTGTTCTCTTAATATCTTGTTAATGAGCTGAAAATTGTTGAGATTAAAACCTTCAGGGACCTCTTCAATACCTATGCCTACAATGTCATTCAACTTTTCATTCCATTTTACCTTTAAAGAGCTGTCTAAACCATTCTCCAGCTCCTTCAACACCTCTTCACTACTTCCAGTCACAATCCCATCATCACCATGTATCTATACTACACCTAAACACCCTTCCTTCCTTAAGACATAGAAACTTTTGTCGTATTGGCTAGCTTTATATCTTAAAGAGTCAATTTTGTCAGCAATGTAAAACCACCAACATCTTGCTGCCTGCTTGGTGCCATATAGAGCTTTCTTCAGGCGGAGGGCACTGTCTTTATCCTTTAGTTGATAACCTTCAGGAGGATGTACCCATATAGCTTTATCAATTGGACTAAGAAGATAGGCTGCTGTGACATCAAAAGACTCTACAGGCCATTTATGGTATGCTTCTAGATTCAGGAGAACACGCTGTGATGCAAAAGTTGCAGTGGGAGAAAAAGTTTCAGTAAAGTCAATACCATATTGTTGAAGGAAACCTTTTGCTACATATCCCGCCTTGTATGTTGGTGAGTCTGAAGAAGGGTTTTTGATGGAGAAAACCCATTTTTATTGGTGATTTTACTTCCTGGTGGGACTTTTTCTTCATACAAAACATCCACATTCTTCATGTTAGCTAGTTCTCTTCTGCATGCCAGTTCCCATTTTTGACGGTCAGGAGATAGCATGGCTTGCAGATGAGCTCTAGGGATAACATCAGAGTGTGACAAAACTTTTTGGACAATCTCTGTAACATCTTTTTCTTGTGACAGAAGCGCTTCTTCATCCTTGAAATCACCTAATTTCAGATTGTTGAGAATCGATTGAAGGGAACCCTTTGATGGTGTTGTCATTGGAGCTTGTAGAGCAGCATCATGATTGGGAAGGCAATCACCAGGGAAAACATCCATGGCGGATTCAAAAAAGGTGTTTGAATCCTCATTCCAGAACAGCCAACCAGCATTGTTCAAGGAATAACCTGCACACTTACAAATCAAAGCATGTTGATCTAGTTTTTGGCGTTTCTCCTTGTGAATATGGACAAATGCTGTTTCACCAAAAATGCAAAAGTTGGAATAGTTTGGGGTGGCATTGTATAGTTTGAATGGGGGTTTTTTCACCTGTTTTAACATAAGGGATCCTATTGTGAATATGAGCCACCCACTTGTATGCCAAACCCCAGAATTATTCAGGTAGTGTGCTGGCAAGGAGTATTTTTCTTGCAATGTCACCTACTGTTCTGTTAAACCTTTCAGCTGTTCCATTCTGCTCCTGGTGATGGGGGCATGTAACTTCATGAGTAGCACCAATGTCAGAGAAGATCTGAGCCATTTTATTGCTGTGCATCTCACCTCAATCAGTGCATAAAACCTTAAGCTTCTTCCCAGTGACATTTTCTAATTTTTTATAGAAAGAAACAAAACAAGAAGTTGCCTCAGATTTGGCATTCAGTAAAAATACCTCACCATATGAAGTTGAGCTTTCTCTGAACATTGCTGCCCATCTGGCACCGTGAATAGTGGGATCGAAGGGACCAACAAGATCTCCAACAATTAAACTCATTAAGGATTCTGGATTTGATTCACAAGTGGCTGATGGTTTCCTAGTGCTCTTTGAAATTAAACAATCTTCACATTCAATCTTACCAGCAGGCATAGATAATGGTAATCCAGTGCCCATACCAGCATTGATTATTTTTTTGATGTTTTCAACGCTGACATGTCCTAGTCTTCAATGCCAATCCATCAGGGAACCTTTGGCGGCAGGTGGACGATTGATATGATGATTCTTCTTAACAGTGTGAATTTACAAAGGGTGCAAGGAATAGCAATAAGAAGGAACATCATTTGGATTGCAAGTACTAACACTAATTACATCCAAGACCCTTCTTCTTCTGGTATTCTCTACCCGGCCAGTCATAATCAATTCCTCTTTCATATAAGTCCCCAAATTTTTATTTTCAGAACACAAAACAAAACAGAAACCAAAGTTCACTAAATCAAATAGAGAAATTAGAGTTGTTCTAACATCTGGACAATAGAAGACATTGGTAATAGTGACTATTTTACCATCCCCTTTAATTTTTAAATCACCTATGCCAGTGATGAAGGAAGAAGGACTGTTTGTGGCCACTTTGACTGGGATATGCTTTTTAAGAAGTTTGAAATTTCTGAGAAGGCTCACATTGCCGGTGACATGATGAGTTTCTTCACTGTCCAAGATAGCATAGTTATCAGCAATCGCGTCAGGAGACCATTCAGCACTATTCAGATCAATTTGTTCGACCATCTCACATAGCGCCTCAATGTTTTGTTCAAAGATAGTGATTTCATTGGCTTCAATTTGAACATCTCTGGCACGAACGGGACCACATTGAGGGCATTTGTATGGAATGTAGACTTTCTTGTTCCTTGCATTAGGATCAGAAGCAAAAGCAGTAGCATGTTCCCGCATAATGTATAGTTTAGCCAAGAAATTGGAAGAATCAGGATTATATGGACAGTGTGCTACAACATGAGCAGTGGATTGGCATTTGTGACAATTAGGATGTGCACCAGGAGGCCTGTAAGAGTCAGTCTTCTTCTGGGGTTGAGTGGAAGCATGAAGAGACGGTTCGACAGTAAGGGTAGCAGCAGGTGATGAAACTCCTTCTCTATTCATTCTGTTTTGGACCAGACTTGGCATGAGTTGACAGATTCTGAGTCAGGGCAGTTATCAAGAGCAACACACAGATCAACATACAGGTCTTTCAGAGATGACGGGAGTAATGCATGGGACATCAGGGCTTTAAAAATTTTATGATCACAAATAATTCCTTGTTGTTCAATAGCTTCAAAATATTTGTTGAAAGCTTCCAGATACTCACTGTGAGACGTAAAAGGTGTTTGTTTAAAATTGATGAAATTTCAAATTGCCGTCATTGTAGAAGTGTGGTTGGATCTGGATAATTTGTTGTGAAGATGAAGATATGTTTGGCGCGCTTTCCAATCAGTGGATATCTCATGTCTCAGACTTGTAGAGATGGAGTGTACGAGGATCAAATGGGTAACTCTGTCTTCATAATCATCAGGACCAGTTTCATCATTTAGTGCATATGCTCTTGTCCCAACAAAGTCTTTGATTAATACCATTACATTTCTGTGCCAGTCTTAATAGTTATTTCCATGTGCATCAAGATTTGGTATGGACTTTATGAATTCAATTACATTTCTCAGGGTGCGTTGTCTTTCTATCATTCTAATTGCTGGTGGAGATTGCATGTGAGGCGGTGTTTGTTGTGAATGACCAACAGGATCAGTCATTCTAAAGGGGGAGATTGATCTTTCTGTTGGCATTTCTCTATTTGCATTGCTCATATTTGGTTTTGGTAGCAGGGGGGGAAGTGAGGTGGGGTTAGATGCCAAACCTAATGTCAGGCCACCTATTGCTTGTTTTAAGTCCTCATTTATATTGGGGACCTGCACCGGAGGTTGTGGTGCTAAAGGTGAGGGTTCAATAAGGGAGGGGAGGCTAAGGGTAGTAGTGGTAGTGGGGGTTTGCGCAAGTGAGTTGCTCGCAGCAGGGATCCATGTTATTGGGTGGGGTGTTGGATGTGGCGGCTCATTAGGGGAGGGGAAATGAGGGTGGTTGGTGGTGGTTTGTGCAAGCGAGTTGCTCGCGGTTTGTGTGAGCAAGTTGCTTGCTTGAGGTGGGGGTTCTGCAGGGCAGGTTATGCGAGGGTTAGGTATCAGAGGGGGAAAGTTAGCTTGAGGTGTGAGGTCAGTTGGGGAGGGAGGTAATGATGATGTTGGGGCAGGGGTAATGGATGAGGTTTGATAAGTGGAGGAGCCAGTTTTGCATTTGGAGGTGAGAGAGGGTTGGAGAGGGTCAATTCCGAGGCTATGAAGCTCTCGGTTGGATATTGGACGGGTGCTCCGATTTTCACCAGCAATAGGTAAGTCTTTTTCAGACATTTGCTGGGGGTCTTTTGGCTACTAGCGTTCTTAGTGTTGCTAACACTGGTGGAGTTTTTATGGCTAACGTTTCAGTGCCTGCGAGTACAGCCCATAACCTGTAGCATGGTGTCAGCCTGTAGAACTCCAGAAAGAACCGGAGAACAGGGGACGCCGCGACCACAGACTATACCACAAATGACTATGTTCATAAGGTACCTAAGCACATAACATTTATCTCTCAACATTCAATGGTGTCCTGGTCATACAGGGATTCCGGGTAATGAAGTGGCAGATAAGCTGGCCAATGGAACACACCCACTTGCCTCATCAGCTAAGTCATTCTTCTCTTTTCACTCACCACCTCCCTCCCTATCCTCACTAAAAAATCACATTAAAATGCACTCAAAAATTATTTGTCACTCCCCTCCTAACGACACACAACAAAAACTAAGGGTAAAACATAATCCCCAGTACAATTTCAAGGTGCTGTCCAACCAACCCAGAGGGCACACCACTGCCTTTGAGCAGTGCCGCTCTGGCCATTCACCCAATTTTTTTTTAATTTCACACAATCTCATTCAGAGAGGGGCATAAACAATTGAGTACAATTAGATAGTAGGTACAAAATGGGCAGATGGGCAATTGGCCATTCACCCATGAAAGGCCACCTCTTCTGTTTCAAAGCAGTGGACTCAACCATCTGCACATTATGTCATCTCAATCATGGCAAAAAATCAAGTGGCAGCTGCTAGCAGTTGCCATCCCTATATTCAGTTTTTATTTAAGAGTAAATTTTATTTGATGTTGCACGAGCTAGTTTGCTCATTGTTCAGTGCGCAGTCTTTCCAGAAGAATTACAGCTGAGCTGAAATTGAGTTACAGCTAAATCGAAAAAGCTTTGTGCAGCTTCCCAAAAAAGTTGTGTGACTTACCCAGCATTTTCAACTAAGATTTTTACTGAGTCTTGATCTGTGAAATTAGTTTGTTGCTATAAATCTATAAAGCTTTATAGGTGTACAACAATGTAGGTAAGATATCTTAACTAGTAACAGTGTTGACAATGAACCAATAAAGATAAAAATAAGAAAACAAAAAAAGTAAAGTTTAAGCACAAGATAGTATTTCATGATAAAGATAATATACTAAACTTTATAGGTGTACAACAATGTAAGTAAGATATATTAACTAGTAACAGTGTTGACAACAAACCTATAAAGATAAAAATAAGAAAACGAATAAAGTAAAGTTTAAGCACAAGATGAGGAGACAGTTACAGTAGATACATTGGTTTATATAGAGTGCTTTTGTTTTACTACATGTTCATATGCTTTGGAAATTTCACATACATTGGTAAAGTTAATAATTAGTGAGGTTTAAATAAGTTGAAGAATAATGAAATATCTATCCATTATTAATTCTTACACCCTCCCTCATTATCTGAAACTTTACACTCTTTAAGTCCCATTTATTCCCTAAACTTTTGAAATTTAATTGTATTGAGTGGTTTCACCATAATGTCTACTATCATATCATCAGTTTTGCAGTATTTTAAGTCAGTGTTACCTGTTGTTACTTGTTCTCTTATCCAGTGGAAATGTACCTCTATATGTTTTGTTCTAGAGTGTGCAACTGGATTCCTTGATAGTACTATTGCACCTTGATTATTGCCATAGAGAAGTGTGTATTTTTTTTGATTGAATCCTATTTCTGTTAGTAATCTTCTAAGCCAGAGTCCTTATTTTCCAGCATCCATTAGACCTTTATATTCAGCTTTGGTTTCTGGTAAAGAAACGCTATTTCGCTTTTTGCTTTTCCAAGATACAGCTCCAAAGTTTATCATGAATACATAACCACTTGTTGACCTTCTAGTTATTTCACACCTTGCCCAATCTGAATCACTAAAACCTGTTTCCTAATTACTTATAAAGTTTGCTTTTGATATTTCCGTTGAATGTTCTTTACAACCATAAATTATTTTATGATGTCTTGTACCATTTAAGTATCGGAGAATTCTTTTAAAAGAATTCCAGTGTGACAGACTTGGTTTTGACATGTGTTGGGACAGAATACTTACTGGTAAGACTAAGTCTGGTCAAGTACATTGAGCAAAATATCCTAGTCTTCCTATCGCTGCTCTATGGTCAAGATTACAAGCAAGAAATTCTTCATGTTCTTCATTCGTAGCTGGGGTGAGTGAAATGTTGGATTGCATTGGGGTTGGAATACTTTTGCTGTCTTCCATTCCATATGTTTCCAAAGTGTCAACTATGTATTGTGATTGTGATAATGTTATAGTACTGTTTTTTCTATCTCTTGAGATTTTCATTCCCAGCAAGAAGGATACTGGTCCAAAGTCATGAATGTTGTAATATTTAGAAAGTTCTTCATAAAACTCTTTACACTTGTGTCCAACTATTGACATATCATCTACCCAAATATACACATATAATGGTAGATTATTTGCGTTTCTAATAAACAAACAAGGGTCTGAGGAGCTAACTATAAAGTTGTGTTTCAAGAACCACAATTTGACTTCATTGTACCAGCACCTTGGTGCTTGCTTTAAACCATACAATGCTTGTTGCAATTTTATCAATTTCGACTTGTTTTCTATGTTTGTTATTTCATCATTATTATAATTTCCTGAGTTTCTCATCCAGTCAGTAAGTCCATCTGGCAGCTGAATATATACTGTTTCATTTAAAGAACTATTCAAAAATGCTGTCATTACATCGAGTTGATAAAAATCTAAATCATTGTGTGCTGCTATTGCTGCTAGTACTCTTAATTTAGTAATTTGACCAGTTGGTGAAAAAGTTTCATCAAAATCCAGTCCGGGTTTTTGAAGAAATCCCTTGGCAACTAACTTGGTTTTGTATTTAAATATCTTGCCAGTATCATTGAACTTAGTTCTGAAGACCCATCTACATGGAATTGGCTTTCGCTCAGGTTTTTTGTTTTCAAAGGTCCAGACTTTATTTTTATACAGAGAATTTAGTTCATTATTGATTGCTTCTAACCACTTGTCTGCATTGGGACCAGTTATTGCTTTTTGATAATGATTAGGATCTATAATTTGTTGAGTAGCTAGATTATCCAGTGCATTATGCTCTCCCTCTAGCAACTGAATTAAAGCCGTTGCCTAATTATTTTTGTTTAATCGTGGTGACCTTTGAACTATTTTTGGTTCATCTGGTGGTGGACCGAGTCGCAAAACTAATTGTCTTTGAGGGTGTATTGTATGTTGTGATGAGTTTTCATTTAATGTTTCCTCTTGTTCTTCTAATGCATCAAAGAATTCTTCTTCTTTATCATTAATGTTTATTGTTTCAGTATTATTTATGATTATTAGTTGACTGGGAAATGTATTTATGATTTTAAAAGGAAATTTTGATTCATTGAATTGTAAATTATAAGAAATTATAATTTTATTGTCATTGATTGACAATAATCAATAATTTTTATTACCTTCTGTATATCCTAGCAATACACATGGTAATGACGTTTGAGAAAGCTTGCCTTTGCGTGTTGCTTTTGGTATGTGAGCATATGCTGCGCATCCAAAAGGTTTGAGGTGATTTAGAGAAGGTTCTTTTCCAGTCCAAATTTTAATTGGAGATTTGAGGTTTGTGGCTTTACTGGGTGTAAGATTTTCGAGATAAACTGCTGTGCATACTGCTTCTCCTCAATAAGATAGTGGCAATCCAGAATGTTGTAGCATAGCTCTAGCTCTTTCAGTAGTAATTTTATTTGCTCTTTCAGAAATGGGGTTTTGTTCTGGTGTGTGGGGTGCTGTTATTTGATGTTTCATTCCATTACTTTGTAGATAGCTTGTAAACAGTTTAGACATATATTGTCACCGGATGACCTACGCACAAGGTCGAGGATGTTCCTGTAAGTGAGATGAGGGATTTTTAGAAACTTCTTCGAAGCACAGAGGAATGATTCGAGGAAATGATTCGAAGGTCACTCGAAGTAATAGCTATAGGTTCGAGGTTCGATCAAGAAGAATTATAAACTAGTTCCAAGGTAATAATAATTCTTAAAATCTCACAAAGGGTTGGAAACTCAATAATCAAAGATTTAGGATTTAGAAATGAATATTGAGAAAGTAAAAGAAAAATACAATAACAATGATTTAACTTTTAAGGATTTACCACTATTAATGTAAATACGATATTATAATTTAATTCTAAGGAATATCGAACCAAATACCCAACTCCTTTTATATCCTTTGTTCCTCCTCGCATTGACCTCCCTTCCATCGCAGCATTCCCATTCCATTGACCATTACTAACATACACTTAGACCCTCTCCACTAAATATCCGTCCATGCTCAATTTACCCCTTTTTAATTAATTAACAAAACTTTAATGAAAAAAAACTACTGCTATACTATTTCGTTGATCCTAGCGCTGCGCGTCGCTTATTGAAAAGGACTAAGGTACCCTATTGGGAGATTGACTAATTTAGATTTAGAGTTTAGGCTAGCGCAGTTAAATAGTAAGTACACAAAGGAAAATCGCAGTTGCTATGGAGAATTGCTTTCTGCGCTTCAAGTATAGATTTAGGACTCTATATTATTGATTTATTGAGTTAATTTCGCCTCGAGTGTCACGTGGCGCGTGACAGATGCCCCGGTATAAAAAACGCGAACTCCGTTGAGCTTGAGCCATCTTCCCACACTACTTTCCCTTCACCACACAATATGGGGGGCGGACTTGCTAGCAAGTCTGCAACCTTGGACCCAAACTCACCATAGATTGAACACACATTGAGCTATTGATAAAGGAACCATACAATCAGGGATGAACACCACTCAGCAGAACAGTTTTAGGTGGGTGTTCAAGTAGAGTTCAGTATGGGTTCAGTCTGAGTTCAGTCTGAGTTCCATCTGAGTTCCATCTGAGTTCAGGTTGAGGACTTGCTAGCAAGTCCACCCCCTATATTGCGTAGTGCTTGTCTAATACTTTTTTCCCTCACCTCTTAATTATTTATTTTATAATGAACTGCCCTACTCCCACACCCACGCCTCCACACCCTAAAGCGGATGGGGGAATAATCACACGACAGTTTTCACAGACTTGCACGGCTTGTGAAAGCATGGAATATTTCTGTGTCGAAAGTACGGCGACTCGAGGCCCTCGCCAGAAATGCGAGTTTTGCCGTTGGCGGCGAGTGGCGTGCGATGCGTTGACAAAGAACGCGGAAATCAAAAAACGATTTACAAAAACTAAGTTTTGGGTAGTTCTGAAGACCAAAGAGGTGGTCGAAGACATTTGGGATGTCTCAATCGAAGATGAACAATCGGTGGGGGAAAATGATAAGGAGTTGAACAACGAGATCTCAACCTGGGTAACCCAGGCCACAATTTCGAAGCGAGGTGTCGAGGAAGAGGTCGACAAATTGGTGGAGGAAGATGAAGATGAAGTCTCTGTTCCAGGGCGGGCACCCAAGAAAAGACGGGTGGTCATTGAGGACGATGAGGAAGAGAGAGAGGTAGAGGTCGAAGTGGCGCCCAGGTTATTTCTAGAGCCTGATCCCATCTTCGAGGTAAGTTTTATTTGTTTGTTTTAAGGATGAAGTTACTGATGAGATTTTTTTTTTTTTTTTTTTTTTTTTTAGACATCGAATAACCTTGAAGAGCCGATTGCGGAGCCTGCGCCGGTTATACCAACTGAGGCAAACCCTCCAGCCACGGAAGTAGTTGAAGAGCCCGAAGACACCCTGGACCAGGTGTGGTCGAAGAAACCTCGTCAAGGTCGACGAGTAAGGTTTGCGGAAGAACTATGTGGGGAGGTCGACGCTATTATTGACGCTGCTTCCTTCGACGTGGCAGAGGAGCTATTGGAGACGGGAGAGGTGGTTCCGGTAGGAGAGGAGGAGGTATTTGAGAAATGCAGGAAGGAAATAAGGGTAGTTTTGGAGAAAATGAAAAGATTGGTTCAAGAGAAGTTAAAGGAAAAGATTTGAAAAGAAAAGGAGATGTAAAGAAGTAGAGAAAAAAAATTGTATTTTAATTTTATTTTATTTTTATTTTATTTTATTATTAGTATTATTTTTTTTATTGTAGGTGAATGTTGTTAATTTTATAAGATTTGAGGGAGAGAGAAAAAGAAAAGAAAAAAAAGAAAAAGAAGTTTTAAATAAAAAATTTTAGAATTTGAAAGAGGAATTTTAAAGAAAGGAAAAAAGGTTGTTTTTAATTGAAGGAAGTTTTAGTGTTTTTAAAAAAGAAAATTTTTATATAAGAAAAGAGAGAGAAAAAGAAACGGTTTTGTGATTGAGATGAGTTTGTTAAATTGAGGATTTTGAAAAAAAAATTTTTTTTTTTTTTAAGAAATTTTAGTTGAAAAGAGAGGAAGAAGAAAGAAAAGAAAAAAAACAGAATTTAGAATTTAAGAGAGTTTGAAAAGAAGAATTATTTGTTTCGAAGAATTATTATAGGAGATTTAGAGGTTGAAGTTAAGTTCGAGGAAATGGTCGTGTCGTACAAGATTTGATGATTCGAAGGAAAGAAAGTTTTTTAAAAAGAGAATAAATTTTTTGGAAGAGAAATTTTTAAAGAGAATTTTAAATTTAAGAAAAGAATGTATTTTAAAGAATTGAAAAGAAAAGAAAGAAAATATTTAGAGAGATTTATTTTTATTTTATTATTTATGTTTTATTCTATTTATTTTATTTTATTTTATTGTATTTAATTTTAATTTTGATTTTAATTTTAGTTGGTTTTGGAGGAAATTTTATAGAAAGAAAAGAAGAGAGAAAGAAGAAAACAAGGCTAAAAAAATTTAAGAGGTGTTTTAGATCTTAAAGAAAGAAAGAAAAAGAAAAGAAAATTTTAAATAAAGAAATTTTAAGGTTTTGGTTTTAAAGGATATTTCGAATGAAAAGATTTTAGGAGTTCAGGAGCGTTAGAAACATTGATGGCTGGTTCCCAGGATGTTTTGTCTGAGTCATTGAGGAAGCCTTCCCATTCCACGAGGTATTGAAGTTTCCCCTTGTGTATTCTTGAATCAAGGATACGACTTACTTCCCACTCTAGATGATCTTCTACTTCGACCGGTTCCGGAGGGGGTTGGTTCTTGCCCGGGTATATTTCTCGAGCCAGTTCCAGGAGAGACACATGGAAAAAAGGGTGAATTGCCTGCCATTTAGGAGGTAACTTGAGTTGAAATGCAGTTTTAGAGACTTCAGAGTCGATTTCAAATGGTCCCAAGCGTTTTTCAGCCAGTTTCTTTGATGGTCTTGTTGTTCGGATGTTTCGTGCATCAAGCCATACTTTGTCGCCTGGTTTAAAGGAAGGAGCAGATTGTCGATGTTTGTCGGCCTGTTCCTTGTATCTTCGAATCGCTGATTCCAAATTTGTTTTAAGTTCTTCTTGGAGTCGTGATATAGTTCGAAGATAATGTTCCGCAGGATGATTAGTTCCTACATGAATTGAGTTGAATCGAGGATGTCGTCCATAAATGGTTTCGAAGGGAGATTGACGTGTTAAAGAATGAGTTGAGTTATTATAAGCAAATTCGGCCAATGGTAGCCATGTGGTCCAATCGTCTTGTTGGTAACTGACATACATTCGAAGATATTGTTCGAGGATTTGGTTAACTCTTTCTGTTTGACCATCGGTTTGAGGGTGATAGGCTGTGGAGAGCTTCCTCGTGATATTGAGTTGTCGACACAGTTGGGTCCAGAATGTGGATACAAACAATGAGCCTCTATCTGAAATAATATCATTTGGTAAGCCGTGTTTATAAAATACATATTCTAGAAACAATTTTGACAAATCTTCTGCTGTAGTAGTAGTAGTGGTTTTAATAAAAATAGACATTTTTGAAAATCTATCTACTATTACTAATATAGCATCAAAATCATTAGAAATAGGAAGTTGAGAAATGAAATCCATCGATAAAGATTCCCAAGGTTTAGAGGGAATAGGAAGTGGTTGAAGCAACCCATGCTTCCAGTGACAGGGAGCCTTATTCCTATTACATTCGTAACAAGCTTTTATATAGGCCTTGATATCCTTGGTCATACCTGGCCAGAAGAAATCCCTCGCTATTAATTGGTAGGTTTTATCAACCCCAAAATGACCAGCTAACGGAGAATCATGTCGACTGTTGAAAATCCATAATTTTATCTCATTGTTGTTGGGTATGACTACTCTACCTTCGAAGACTAATAGACCTGATTCAATACTAAATCTTTTGGCCCCTTGCTTCGAGAGTATTTTGTCTTTTAACCCTAAACAATAATCGTCCTTTGACTGAGCTTCGAGGATGTTGGATAGTGGATTTCGAAAAGATTGAATTGTCATCAAATTAAGTTGATGAGTGGTTAACATTGATTCGTTGAAGATTGATTGCACATTTGCTGGGTTCTTGTCAGCAAATGCGTCCCCCCGCTGTGGGTAAATGTCGTCCCGACGTGACAAGATATCTGTGACAATGCAGTTTTTTCCTGGGCGATAGGAAATAGAGAAAGAAAATTCTGACAAAAATTCAGCCCACCTGGATTGACGCCTGGTTAACACTTTAGAAGACATGAAGTATTTCAAAGCATTATGATCTGTTAAAATTTGAAAAGGACTATCTTGGCTGAGAAGAAAAGAACGCCATTTTTTAAGACAATGGATAATAGCTAAAAGCTCTTTGTCATGAATTTCATAATTTAATTCCGCCGCTATGAGTTTGCGTGACTCAAAAGCAACAGGATGAAA
The DNA here is from genome assembly GCA_030280995.1 of Hemileia vastatrix. Classification (NCBI taxonomy): domain Eukaryota; kingdom Fungi; phylum Basidiomycota; class Pucciniomycetes; order Pucciniales; family Zaghouaniaceae; genus Hemileia; species Hemileia vastatrix. The sequence continues at coordinate 9,323,682 of JASXTE010000013.1, forward strand.
CAAATTTGTTTCAGGATTTAATTGGGAGATGACCCCTGCAATAGCATAATCGCTCGCATCTGTCTCAACTATTGTCGAGGCAGAAGGATCAAAATGCCGAAGAATTGGGGCTGTGGTGAATGCCGTTTTTAGTGCTTCGAATTACTTTCGTGCTGTAGAAGTAAAAACAAAAGGAATATCTTTTCTAAAAAGAGAAGTAAGATTGGAAATAGTTTTAGAGTAATCTTTAATAAATCTTCTATAGAAGTTTGCAAAACCCAAAAATCCTTGGAGTGATTTAATGTTTTTGGGCTCAGGCCATTCCAGTATTTTCTGGATTTTTTTATCATCCATGACTAAACCGTCAGTGGAAAACGTAAAACCCAAAAAATCAATTGATTTGAGGTGGAATTTGCATTTATTATGCTTGGCGTAGAGACCATGATCTCGAAGAGGATTTAGGACCTGACAAACATGATGAATATGTTCATCCAGTGTTTTCGAGAATATTAAAATATCATCTAAATAGACAACTACAAATTGTTCAACAACATCCTGAAAGATATCATTAACAAAAGTTTGAAAAGTTGAAGGTGCGTTACATAATCCAAAAGGCATAACTAAATATTCAAAACTACCAAATCTAGTGCGCATTGCAGTCAGTGGTTTATGACCTTCCGCAATGCGAATAAGATTGTAAGCGCCTCTAAGATCAATTTTAGAAAAGAAATTATCACCATTGAAAAGGGTAAGAAGTAATGACATAGGAGGAACAGGATATGCATTCTTCTTTGTGACTGTGTTGAGCTTTCTATAGTCAACACACAACCTAAGACTACCGTCCTTCTTTTTTACAAAGAGGACAGGGGAGCCGGTTGGAGATTTACTGGCTCTGATGAAACCTTTGTCTACATTCTCTGCAATGTAGTCTCGAAGAACTTGAGATTCGTCCTTCGATAAAGAATAGACAGGACCTGCCAGAGGTACTGGGCCTATTAACTCTATTTGATGGTCGTAGGGTCGATGAGGTGGTAACTTATCGGCCTTGCGGATTGAGAAAACATCGAGGAAATCGTGGTAGATTTCCGGTAGAGTTGATTTGATGGCTTCAACGTTTATTTGGTCGTCCTCTTCATCTTCGAGAGAATCTGTCGAGGGGATACCTGTATTGAGAGAGCAGAATTCAATTACTTCGAGGCAATTTAAATCCTCTTCGAGTGAAGTCATCGAGCTAGAAGGGTTAGCCAATTGCTCATTTAAAGAAGGTACAGATGCTTGCAAGTCATCTGGCAGAGACTTGTCCTCTAGCAGGACGTTGTCAGGCGGGTTGTTTAACTCACTATTGACCTGCATTGAAGAATCAGAAATATACTTAGAGCGTGGGGTGATCAATCCCCTAGTCCAATCAATTTCGGGATTCCAATGCGTTAAAAAGTCATGGCCAAGAATGGTATCGTCCATCCTTGGGGCGTCCAAGACTGATAATTCCCACCCGAAGGGGGGAAAATTCGGAAAGTTGAAAACCCATAAAACTTTCTTACTTACCCAATATTTGGGTTCCTCTGATTCGACCAAATAGATGGGAGTTCGATCGATATCTGTAAATGTTAGTTGAAGCTTCTCGGCAAAAGATAAACTAACAAAAGAAATTGAAGCTCCAGAGTCTATAAGACAACTGAAGGGGATATCCTCCTTAAAAAGAATGAATCTCAAGCGGTTTAAGGCAACTCCAGTCCTTAAGACATGGAGGTTCTGTGCACTGGGAGAGATAAGATAGTTTGCTTTGCACACAAGTAAACTATCTACTAGTTTTTTGACTTCGAACTAGTACCTTCTCTTTCCTTCAACTTTACACAGTCTTCCAACTTGTGCTTACCCCCACAATACATACATAACCCATTATCTGCTTGTCTCTTTCTCTCAGCTTCTTTAAGTTCCCCTTTAGGATCCAGTACTTTGCTGATATCGCCTGGGGTCGAGCCTTTTGGTCAAGATTTATCCTTTCCCTTATTGGGTTTGAATTGAGTCGAGGAGGATTGATTTGGTTGTGGGTGTGAAGAAGGTCCCGATTTAAAATTTAGGCCTTGAGATTTGTTGGCATATCGACGATGTTGAAGTCGTCCTTGATAAACGCCGTCAAGTTCTAGGGTTTGATCCATTAAGTCCGTTAAAGTAGTCATCTTCTGACCGTGAAGATTTAATTGATCTAGAATCCTCAAAGGAAGTCCTTTCTTGAAATGATACTTAAGGGCAGCATCATTCCAACCTACTCGAGTTTGAAGTGCTCTGAAGTTCGAGATATATTCAGAAGCTTTACCATTATCACTCATGCGAAGAAAATCAAGTTCAATTTCAACGTTGTCTGTTTTATTAGGGTCCCCAAACAACGTAAAAAGTTGGTCCTCGAATTTTTCCCAATTATTGATAAGTAAGTGGGTTTCTGTCGAAGAAAGCATGAGTAGATAAGGTTCGAACCATCTTGCTGCTTTTCCGGCTAGGAATGAAGAAGCGTAAACAACCCTTGATCGGTTGCTGTTAAAGGTTCGAGGGTCATTATGGAACAGTAGCTTGCAGGTTTGCAAGAAGGGTCGCAATCTGTCGGGGTGATCTCCGTTGAATTTGTCAGGAGATTTCATAGAAGGAGTTTTGAACTTAGATCCCTCTGAAGACGTTGGATTTGAAAGGGTTTTCATAAAAAGTCTCATGAAATCTTCCAGAGAGTTAGATGGTCCCGGTTCTGAGGATTGGCCAGAAGGGTGATTGGCAGGGGCGGATGGTGCCTCATGCATTGTATCCTCTCCTTCTTCTTCATCACTAGAATCCTCAAAATCTTGTGGAATGTCTTCTACAGATTGAACTGAATGTTGCCATTCCCTAAGGTCGAGTGGTTCCAAAGAGTGAGTGCGAGAAACAGACCTTGTGGCTGTTGGCCTGCCTCTAGCGCAAGCTCTAGTAGTAGCGCCCGTAGGAGGAGTGCGTTGAACAGGTGCCATTTAAAATTTTAGAAACACCTAAAAGGACGTAGTAGTGCAAAGAATGAGAACTACAGAGAATTAAATTATACTGTCACCGGACGACCTACGCACAAGGTCAAGGATGTTCCTGTAAGTGAGATGAGGGATTTTTAGAAACTTCTTCGAAGCACAGAGGAATGATTCGAGGAAATGATTCGAAGGTCACTCGAAGTAATAGCTATAGGTTCGAGGTTCAATCGAGAAGAATTATAAACTAGTTCCAAAGTAATAATAATTCTTAAAATCTCACAAAGGGTTGGAAACTCAATAATCAAAGATTTAGGATTTAGAAATGAATATTGAGAAAGTAAAAGAAAAATACAATAACAATGATTTAACTTTTAAGGATTTACCACTATTAATGTAAATACGATATTATAATTTAATTCTAAGGAATATCGAACCAAATACCCAACTCCTTTTATATCCTTTGTTCCTCCTCGCATTGACCTCCCTTCCATCGCAGCATTCCCATTCCATTGACCATTACTAACATACACTTAGACCCTCTCCACTAAATATCCGTCCATGCTCAATTTACCCCTTTTTAATTAATTAGCAAAACTTTAATGAAAAAAAACTACTGCTATACTATTTTGTTGATCCTAGCGCTGCGCGTCGCTTATTGAAAAGGACTAAGGTACCCTATTGGGAGATTGACTAATTTAGATTTAGAGTTTAGGCTAGCACAGTTAAATAGTAAGTACACAAAGGAAAATCGCAGTTGCTATGGAGAATTGCTTTCTGCGCTTCAAGTATAGATGTAGGACTCGATATTATTGATTTATTGAGTTAATTTCGCCTCGAGTGTCACGTGGCGCGTGACATATATTCTCCTCCACCATCTGTGACTAGTCGTTTGATTTTGTTTCCACTCTCATTTTCAACAAAAGTTTTGTATAGCTTAAAACCTGTTAATGCATCGGATTTGTTTTTTAATAAATATATTGCTCAAAATGATGATAGTCCATCTGTAAATTTTTTATAGTATTCAAATCCTCCTTTAGTTTTTGGCAAAATTCTACCACTGAGGTCAGAGTGAACAACTTCCAGCTTTTCTTTTGGTGGCTTGAATTTTCCTTTAAATGGCAATTTAGAGGATTTTGATAATGCACATGCTTCACAAAAGAACTCATCATCAAGTTTAACATCTGAGATTGCAGTTTTTACGTATTGTGAACTTGCATGTCCGAGTCGATCATGCCACTTTTGAAATTCTGAAATACACACTGAGTGTTTTTGTTGGATGTGTGCCGTTTTGATGAACGCTCCTCCTAGAATAGGTAGGCCATTTTTTATTTCAGCTTTTATTTTATTGGCATCATTTGACACTACAAGATGATTTGTTGGAGTCTTATTATGAGTAATTTGAAAGTTTTTATTCCAAAGATCATTGGCTGATATTAAGTTATATGGCAAATTTATCACATGCATTGCTTTGAGTGAAATTGAAACATTGTTCTCATTATATACAACTGTTCCAATGCCAGTACTAAAAATTTTTCTGTCTCCTGTAACTATGCTCTCTTTAAGTTTGTGATACGAATGAAACAGAGTTCTATCTTTAATCATTGTCATTGAAGCACCTGAATCGAGAATAATTTTGTCAGGTTGATTGTTTTGAGATTTATTGGAGATCCGGACATACTTTGAGATGGCCATAATGGAAGCTTCTTTGACTGGACTTTGCTTTTTTGACTGTTCTTTTAATTTCATCCACTCTGGTTTGAGTTCTGGAAATTTCAACCAGCATTTGCTGGAGTCATGAGCTTTTTTACAGTGTTCGCATTTTAGTTTGATTTTAGATGCGTTGGCTGTAACAACGGTTGCTTTGTCTTGGCTTCTAAGTTGGGCCATTGACTTTGTATTTTCAAGTTGCTCAAGAACGTATTTGGCTGTGAGATCACTGTGAGTGATAAGCGTGTGAAACGTAGCATCAAATTCTTCTGGAAGTTGGATAAGAATTTCAATGGCTAAACAGTTATCAGTATAGTCAGCTCCTAGCAGTTTAATCATTCTAATGACATCATAAGCTTCAGATAGAAATGTTTTCATATTGGATGTGAATGTTAGATCCTTGAGTGCTCTTGACGCTCTTGCTTTATTTATAGCTGTATTACCTGCATGATGATTTTTCAATAATTGCCAGGTTTTCCAGGTATTTGATTCTACTTCTGGGTGATCGAAAACTAATTGCATATTTTGTTGATCTAGTTGTCGTATTATTAAGTTGTAAGCCTTTCTTTCTGACTTAGTTCGCTTTTTTATTTTATCAGCAGAGTGGTTAAAAATGATGTTTCCACTTTCATCAGCTGTTTCAATAATATTGAATGAGGATGTAATCGTTTCAAGTAAATCAGCATCGTCGAGTAATGAGCGCATGTACATTGACCAGGTAACGTAGTTTTTATCGTTAAGTCTGGTTGTGCCTCCTTCAACAGCTTTTTTAATTGCTTCTTGAACGTCTGTTGTGTTCATGGTTGAAGTTGGTACTGATAATGACTAAGATTTTTACTGAGTCTTGATCTGTGTGATTAGTTCGTTGCTATAAATCTATAAAGCTTTATAGGTGTACAATAATGTAAGTAAGATATCTTAACTAGTAACAGTGTTGACAACAAACCTATAAAGATAAAAATAAGAAAACAAACAAAGTAAAGTTTAAGCACAAGATAATATTTCATGATATAGATAATATACTAACCTTTATAGGTGTACAACAATGTAAGTAAGATATCTTAACTAGTAACAGTGTTGACAACGAACCTATAAAGATAAAAATAAGAAAACGAACAAAGTAAAGTTTAAGCACAAGATGAGGAGACAGTTACAGTAAGTACATTGGTTTATATAGAGTGCTTTTGTTTTACTACATGTTCATATGCTTTGACAATTTCACATACATTGGTAAAGTTAATAATTAGTGAGGTTTAAATAAGTTGAAGAATAATGAAATATCTATCCGTTATTAATTTTTACATTTCCCTCATATTTTCATTTCGCCAGCATGTCACCCGCCAAACATGCTGGGTAAGTTGAGCAAAATTATGAAAAGCTGCACAAACCTTTTCCAATTTAGCCGTAAGTACCCCTGTTGTTTGCTGTCAATCATCAATGTTCCATCAAATTTGATCCCGAGTGTCCTTCATTTGCTTGGTCCAAGCTCCTCATTTACTCTCCACTTCTAAAAGTTGTACTGACCGTTAATTGCACCTATTTAATATTTCCAACATTTTTGACGGAGGGTCGGAGACAAGAAGCCCCCAAGCTTTTCAGGTTTTGCAGTATCTTGACAGTTTTTAATTTTTTCTAATTTTATAAAATTTCACCCAACTAGGGGCATGAAGGAAAAGGTAGACCGGCTCGTGCTAGTTACAACGAGATAGTAGCTTGTAGGTTGACAGTTTGTTTGACATCACTTGAAATTTTCTACGGGCTGAAACAAGGTTGGCACCTGCTTCAGAATGAGGTTGTATACAGTTTACTTGTGTGTGCTATATATTTTGATTTCGCCACAGGATTAAGATTTTTTCTATCATCAGCGTCTCAACTAGTCCTTTTCACTATCACTCTTCTTAAGATAAGTTTCGACTCATTATATTTTGAAAAACTCATTGTTCAGCAACTTTTTTTTTTTTAATTTTCGCTTAAAAAAACTGGAGAATTTGTCCTTTTCATCTGAACAACTTCTGTTTTCTTGACTTAAAGATGATACTATTTTATTGTTTGATGATAATGTGCTTCCTTGCAAGGTTCAGAGCTCCTAACCCCGCAAACTTAGAAAATTTTGCTTCCTCTTCCACTGGCAGAACATTGAATATAATGGTAACGAAATCAGTTGCGAAACATAAAAGTCCTGATGAAAAAGAAGTATTTTGTAAAAGAGAATATGCCCTTTTAAAATATAGAAATACTGAACTGCGTAAGGGATGTCCTTTCCTATTGTTAACCTTGTACCTGGAAACATTTAAATGCTTGATTTTTGTTCGTGTTAATTTTTCTTTGCGGGGGGGGGGGTCGACCATGATTTACACTTAAAATCAATCAAGTAAGAAAAATGAGATGTAATCTAGCAAAGCTCATAAAAACCGTTCAGTTCATGACAGCAATCCAATTTTCAGGTACTCGTTTTCGTTATTCTTTTTTGTTGTTGAATATATCCAAAACTTATACCGAATAATGTTTTGGTTCAATCGCTATAGATAGCAATGAAAAATCAATTTGGAGTCCTAAATTACAACAGTTAATGAAAGGTTTGATAATGATGGTCTTGCCTGGATTGACCTGGACGGGTATGTGATCACAAAAAAGAATATAGCCAACAACCTGTCGTAAAACACTCACGCCAAATTTTAGAGGTAGATGCGTTCAACAAATATTTTTACATCTGGACAAGAAATGATCAAATGAAGCCGTATTTAACCCTTATGAGCAAGCAAAACCACAAAATATTTATCGAAACCAGAAAAACTGCATTAAATCTAATCAAGGCCACCCAAGAGCTTCAAATGAACATGAAATTAAATTTTTTTTCAGCATCATTATACCAAAATCCAATTTTTCAGCTAGACATCTTAGGCTTTTTCGCAAAGAAAAATGACATTGAAATGGGTAAATAGTATACTGAAACTAATAAAAAGGCTGTTCTAACTCACTGTTCTTTTATCGTAGACAACATTGAGAAACTTATATATGATCATACAATTTTTAAGTACAAAATCGACGAGAAGATGCCCATTCCGAAGAGCGAAGAAGAAGCTAACGCCGTAAGTATATAATGTAATCTGCTTCTTCGAGCCTTAACATGTGAGTCTGCATTGAACCTTCTTATTTAACGACAAAGCGATATCATAAAAGCTACGAAAGCTTTCTCCGTGATAATGGAATGAGTGAGGTACAAATACAACAGACGAGTGGCATTTTTAATGACATTTTACATTATCATGCGAACACCCAAGTTTTCAAAGAACAATTGTCACAAGTAGCCACTTTGTTTGAGGATACCATGAGAACACAGTCACCTCAATTAGATTCCGAAACACTTCAAATGATAGAGGGTAATTTGAGATTTATGCAATCTGTTGTAACTCCTGTCTTTCCGCAGTATATCCACTCAACTAACCAGAATATATAGATCAACCCTTAGATATTGAATTGAAGTTTCAAAGAGAGCTACTGAAAAAACTCTACTCAGTAGAGTTTGACCGTCAATACATGGATATGTTTTTACAAACGCCTTGGCCACCGCCGAATAAATATGAATTCTTTTTAAAATCTGCGATACCACAGAGAACCAATGTGAACATATCCATGCAGGACGTGTTTTCACACTATTCAGAAGAAATGAAACCTTTAATTGGTGCTTATAGATTATGCATTCATTGTATTGACAAAGGGTTTTCTGAAGGAGGACTAACTAAATACTTGGCGTCGAGAGATTTGAGTACGTCCTTTTTTCCTAAAGTAGAAACTTGAATTTATGAATGTGAATCAGATTTAAAAATAAAATTTTTACAAATCTACCGGAGTTTCGAAAGTAACAAACCCCTTTTGAATATTTCAGACGTTCGCGAAAAGGCTCGAAAAACATTGACATTGCCCATATCGAGAGTATGGGAGAATCTATTGACAGGGAATAGAAACTGGTGCACATTCCTTAACCTGTTGGTTAGTCAAGCAAGGGGTAAGACTATCATTCCGCGCTTTTTATTTTTATTTTATTTTTTTTGAATCATACTCACATCAAAAAGGGTGCAGTGCCTTATTTCCTTCAGTATTTTTTCAAATCCATCATTTTGGTACAACATCTTTGCAAAGTAGCTGGTAAGATAGCGACTTGCTTTTTTTTTTCACGGGATTGAATTTTTGTATGTGTATCACTATAGAGATTTCAACCTCAGATATTCTTAATATAATTTCCGTCAATTCAAAAATGAACAAGGCCCTTCTAAGCAGCTTAAAAAACATAGATGTCTATGTCAACAAACTCTTTAGATTGAAAAATTGTATCATCAAGGAGTTAGAAGGCAACGGGACTGTATTAAATCAAGAGCAGCAAATCTTCTTGGTGGAATCTTATGGAATGAATACTAATAGGATATCAAGTTCAAAGTTTTCAGCAGGTATGTGACATGTGAAAGGTTGAATCGTGTTGGGGCCACAGGATGATGATTAGTAGCTCATTTACGTGTCTCATTTACTTGCCAAGTAAAGCTATTTTCGACCTAATGTTATATAACTCATTCAAAAAAAGAACCTCAGAACAAAATTTTGAACTACAACATGTTCTAGATAGCTTTTTTAAAGATCTTCGATATCTCATAACTTTGAAAAGTCATAAAACTTCTTTAAATGATATAAAAGTTGAATATCTCGTGAACGAGTGGAAAGCTTACATGCTCGCGTTGAACAATCTACTGGAAGGTAAAGCCTTTAATTTTGCACTAAGTATTGTAAGAGAAAATGTTGTTGATAATATTAGCAACAGCAAAGGTATGTGTCTCTTTAATAATTTTTTTTTGTAGTAGGTACTCAAAGATATCTCAGTTATTACAGATAGGTATTTTAAATCTTTTTCCATCTGCTATATGAATGCTGTGCAGTCGATTCAAGCTTTAGTACCCAACTCAATGCTTCAAAAATTCCATACTCTCAAGCTTATTTATGAAGACGCTAAGGACCAAGTGGATTCAGAAACCTCAAGAATGGTCAAAACAAGCAGGATTATTACAAAAACATTTGAAAAAAACTTAGAATCCTTAAATGAACTAATAAATACAGAAGCTGAAAGATAACGCAACTTTAGTGGTCTCAACAGTGAATAAATTCATATTTTGATTTGATTATCCTCATGAAAGTAAAGAATGAGGAAAAATGATCATGAATTCCTGATCTATTGTCTTATTGTTATTTTGGAATGATTAATATATAAAAATATCTGAAAGTCGTCAATATTAAAAATTTCTAATGATTCTATTTTAGAATAAGCCTTCAAGTTATTTACAATTTAATAAACCCGCGCATTAACAATTGTTGGTATAGCTGCAATGCACAATTTGACATTACACCTTTTTTTCTCTTAAATCGATCAAACATTTCTAGCTACTCGTTTTCCAAGACTACAACTCCATAGCTTACATTTGCTTAATATGTACCAGCATAGATGGAGATGACTCCCCCTTATCCAGCTGAGTTTAATAACCCCTTTTTCTCGGTACCTTGGGACCAACTTTCATTAATTTATTTTCAATCAGACTAAGAAAAATGTTTATATTGGCGGGCTACACTTCAGTATTCAAAATTCAATGCTTTCTAATTCTCAATTGTTTATCAATGCTGTGAAGTTAAATCCTATAGTAGATGAGATAAAATAAGATAACTTAAAATAAAATAAAATAAAACATAGTATAATATAATATAATATGGGGTGTCAGTCATTACCATGAATGCCATTCAAGCAAGCAACAAAAAAAAAAAAAAAAACCGAAGTAATTTTAATTTTGAGTACACCTGTAAATAACAGGTATACTTCAACAGTGTATTCATCTCTTAACAAACCATCTGTTGGGTACATACAAGTCTTTCAAGCACTCCATCCACTTAACTTGATTAGTCAACACCAGGCACGCACACACCCATATCTTATAGTCTTTTTTAAACTAATCTTTGGAGGCTCATTTATACATGCACATTACACTTTGAATTATGTCTTAAGGCCCCTCTAGAATCACACTTTAACCCTGGCTTACTCCTGTCCTTTTTTCACAAACACAAACATAAATTGTTCACTACACCAACAGCTTCAAACAACCACTAAATCTGTGGCTCTTGATCCCATAGTCAATTCTGATACAGATTCCAATTCTGAATTAGATTTGGTTCCTATGAGCCACATGTTAGAGAACCACTACCTTACTTCCCAAACACATTCTATTCAACATCAACCATGATATTCACTTCACAAACTTAATCACCACACAATATGGGGGGCAGACTTGCTAGAAAGTCCGCAACCTTGAATCTGAATTCATATCCAGTTGAGCATACATTGAGGGAGTGATGTAACTATTATGAAGAAACAGTAAAATTACTTTGAACACACTTTGAAGGAAGCATGAACATTTATTGAAACACCAGTGATCATTATAAAAATAATATTGTGGCTTGGCTTACAGAAATTTTGGCAGGAATATTCATCAGGGGGGAAAATGTAACACTGGTAGGCAAGTGGTGTTTGAGTACTTGTGGACCAATTGTTGTTAGACCTGTGGACCAATTCTTGTTGGAACTGTGGACCAATATTTTTTGGACACATGTGGGAACAAAATATCTCAAACAAAAACTTACACTATAAGAAAATTTCAAGATACATATACATGCCAAGTTTTTCATACACTGATTTGCTGAAACCTCAATGAATAGCGGTTGATTCATCACCTCCAACATGTATTATATCAAATGGAAATATTTTTCAAGTATATAGAATAATAATTTATAGTTATATTGTTGAGAGATATAAATTAGACTATAGCTTCAAAACATTATTTAATTCATGTTGATTGACAGCTTTTGAGATATTTCAAACAACAGTCTTTCTTTATCCCATCTCATCCACAAAAAAATTTGATAAAGGGGGAAGGTTATCAGTGAACTCATCTGTAAATAGCTTTTTCAAAAATCAATTCCAAGACTACCTCCACAAATATATCTCACTTCATCATTCTAATTGCATGAGAAAATAAAGGGTATTTTGATTTGGAAATAGCCAGAGCCTAATGTATGTGGTAGGTGGAGAGAAAATTGTATAATAATAACTACGAAATTTACTGAGAATTACCAATGAGACAACAGACTTCAAATATCTGTCAATAAAAAATATTCAATAATAAAATATAAAAAAAGGGAGGGTATGTGGGAAACTCATTAAAAATATTTTCTTTGATGTAGAGAAGCCTTGAAAAGATATAGCCAATATATTGAGGAAATAAATATATTAGGATATTCCATTGAGGAATTGAGATAGAATCAAAGGGAGGTAATTAAAAATATTCTGCATGATACCAAGAAGAAGTTTAACTATCACTCAATCTACCTACAGGTGAAATTACAGATTCAGAAACAGGTTGACCAAGGAATTTTTTGAGAATTCCCAAATGTGATTGATAAAGGTTTCCAACTATTTTTGTCAGCCAGGCTACTAGACTTACCCAGTAAATAATTAATTATTTACTAGAGTATAGCTATGCCTTTACCTCTCATTTTATTAGTTATCCTTACTTTATAGATTACTTATAATATTTTTAGCTAATTAATAAGTAAAATGAAGTAAATATATAATTATAATGTTTACCTCATTTTTTTATTCTTTGAAAGCGTCCTCATGACAGCTGAAAAGTAAACTAAACCATAAAAATACTAAAATTTATAATAAAATATTTTTATTTTACTTTGACATATACAGAAACATGAATAAATCAAATAATTGAAAATTAAAATTGATATATATAGATAAATACTATATATGAATACATTATTTATAGAACAACTTTAAATATTGGAAGCTTCTATCTGTGGGATTTTTCTTTCTCTTATACTCATGTATGTATAATTGTGGTTTTGTAGTTTCTCTCCTTTTTACTTATATAAGGCCTCTCAATCTGGCTGTTTTTCATTAATCTCATACTTACTTTACAAATTAAGTACTATATACACCAATCAATCTATTAATACTATTAACTAGCTTATTAATTATATCTGCATATCTCTAAGACTTGAAAATAACAATAATAAAATCTTATATACCTCTTATTTTGAGTAATATATTACAAAGAAATAAATATGTACGAATTTTGAAATCTTGAGTCTTCCTTCACCTTCCATTGCTGTTGGACCACCAAATAAATCTTCTAGACCTAAAGCACCCCTTTGTAGCTGAGGGCCTTTCTGAAAATTTGTTGACCTATCATTATCTTGATGCTGGTGACAATGGGACTATCAACTCCAACACCAATAGCAGCTTTTTGGACAAACAACAAATGACGAACGCCATAAGACATGTAACTAACCTTTTTTTTCCACGACTGGGAATCTGAACTTGCCCTAAATTTAAGGTTCATATAAGCCTAATTGTCTATATATTTGTTGTCAAGGTTCACTTTTGGTCTAGAAGCTTTGGTACGGAGTTATATGAAGATTTTAAGGATTACTTGGACTCTAAATAATTTAGTACGTATTTCTCAATCAAGGATGATGTTTTACTCAATGATAAGAGGTAGATTTAAAATATTTATATAAATTATAGATTAGAATTACGTCCTTGTAAATACTAAAGATATAAGATATAAGAAATAAGTATTATATTGTAGTTGTATTAATAAGTGTGTTGGTAAAAAGGATGATTCAAAAGACAACAAAAAGAGAGACCTTTTATAGGCAAAGGAGAGACAAAGCACGGCAATCAAATTCTAAAAACAGTAGTATGAGAGAGAGAAAAGAACATTCCAGAAGGAGTATTTCAAATAATAAAGTTATTCTAAAAAGAAGGTGTCAAAAAAAGATGTATTTACAGAGTATGTCAGAAATACATCAATATATTTAATATTTACTGTAGAAGTCAATTCTAAATAAGAAATTTGAATTTTTTGTATATATTTAATATTATTTGAATATTAAAATCTTATTTTATCTTAATATCTATTTTTTTTAATATAAAATTTTATTTTTTTCCAACCTGTCAAATGAGCACGGTGTTAGAGAAAAACATAAGGGACAAAATTATATATTTAATTTTAATTAATTATTTAATTTTTTAATTTTAACATTCTTTAATTAGTTAATTTATTATAACTAATTTTAATGTAACTAAATTATAATTAAATAATAATTAAAATGATAAGGTGCGGCTTCATCCAGTAAATAATTAATTATTTCACTGGGTAAGTCTAGTAGCCTGGATGACACTCCCTCACTCTTAAAAAAACAATAAAAAAAATTCTATGATTTTTTCTTTTTATACTTTTTTAGTAGAGTGGGAAGATTAGATATCTCCTTCCCAGGTATCCAAGAATCATATTCAGATGATTTATTCTTGAATCTCAATAAGTATTCTGTACCTTTTTCAGCAGTGACTATTCTGTCATTTAGAATTTTTTAAACTTCTTCTGTTTCAGTAATTTCATTTGGGGTTTTCTTTGGTCTACCCTCCTTTTTGGAAATAAATCACTACTGGATGTGTAAGGTTTCAAAAGAGATATTGGAAAAACAGGATGTTTTCTGTCATATGGGGAATACAGAATAAATTCAACTGAATTATCTCCAATCATTCTTCTGACAACAAATGGGCCAACAAATGGATCTTTTAATTTGTTATTACCTTGTAAGTTGAAGTGGACTGTGGAAATCAACACTTCATCACCCTTTTTAAAAGTGAATTCTTTATGGGATTTGTCCCATCTTTTCTTCTCATATTCAAATGATTTTTCAATACAATTTTGAGCATGATTTCTACATAGTTGTTGCATTTGAAGAAAAGATTTTACAACAGGATGTATATCCAATTTAGGTATTTTGTTATTGAGAATTTGGGCAGGAGTATTAGGAACATATCCAAGCCAGAGCTCAAAAGGCTTTCTTTGAGTAACAGAATGAACAGTGCTATTATAAGAAAATTCTAACCTAGGAAGTAAGGTAACCCAATCATGAGTGAATCTGTCATTATCTTTATACTCAAGGCCAAAGGCACAATATCTTCTTATCATGTCCTCTAAAGTCTGAATCATTCTTTCAGCTAAACCATCAGTCTGAGGGTGATGGACAGTAGAAAGTTTCAGATCACAACCACAAACATCCATCAGAGACATCCAAAATTCAGAAGTAAATTTAGGGTCTCTGTCAGAGATTATGGCTTTAGGAAAACCAGCAGTATTAAACATATGAGACCACCATAAGAAAGCTAATTCTTTAGTGGAAACATCCTTGTGGGTAGGGATAAATTTACACATCTTTGTGAATCTGTCCACAATAACCCAACAAGAGTTATAACTGTCTTTACCAGCAATAGGTAATCCTGTTACAAAATCCATGTTTATTATTTGCCATGGAGCATCAGGAGGTTCAATATGTTGCATTAATCCTGCTCTTTTACCAGTTAATCTTTTTGATTTTTGGCAAGAATCACAAGATTCAACATATAATTTTGTGTCTTCAGACATATTAGCCCACCAAGCAGTGTTCTTAATTCTGATCATTGTTTTGTCAAGATCAAAATTTCCAGCTAATATGTCATCATGACAAATTTTCAAGATTATTTCTTTCATAGAAGGAGGAATAACAATAACATTACTAAACTTTCTTCTATAATATAGATATCCTTCATCAATTGAAAATTTACCTTTTTCCAAAGCTTTTTGGTACTTTGGTGGAAGGGTTTTAATTAATGCTTGTATTGAAGCATTCTTTGGATCATTTAATATGGTGCATAACTTTTTTAAGTCAGTGTCCTTATCATATGATTCCAGAATAAGCTGGAATAGCTCTTCCTCCATATCAACCACATATATCCCATGGATATGAATAATTTCATCCTCAGGATCATAAGCAGGATTAGAGTCATCATTTGGTAAAGGTAACCTTGATAACATATCCACATTTGAGTGACCAATACCAGCCCTGTGAATAATTGTCATTCTCCCTCTGTACTCTTGAACAGCCAGCTGCCATCTAAACATATGTCTGTTAGGTGTTTTCAAGTTTAAAAGGGATTTAACTGCACTGCAGTCAGTGACAAGTTCAAATTTCTGGTCATCTAGGTAATAATGAAGCTTTTCTAGAGCCCATACTACAGCTAAACACTCTAATTGGGTAGCACCATATTTCAATTCACTATTTCTCAAGGTTCTTGAAATATAACAAATTACTACTTCTGAAACTTAATCATTTATCACTTGTTTTTGATGGAGGGCAGCAACAAGACCAATGAAACTGGCATCAGTGTACAAAACAAATGGTTGATCAAAGTCAGGTAAAGCAAGAATTGGTGCTGACATCAAACAGTGTTTCATAGTGTCAAAGGCTCTTTGTCTTTCACTATTCCAGAAAAAAGCAACATCCTTTCTAGTTAATTGGGTAAGGGGTAAAGCTATGACTTGGTAATTTTTAATATACTGTCTATAGTATCCACACATTCCCAAAAAACTTTGGAGCTCTCTCACTGTTGTAGGAGCTTTCACCTGTTGTATGGCTGCCACTTTGTTCTAGTCAACACATATCTGTAAGCCTGAAACAACATGACCAAGAACTTTTAAAGAATGGAAACCAAATTTACATTTCTTCAAAGCAAGTGTCATATTTATTTCATCCATTTTCTGGAATACTTTACACAGGTGTTTAAGATGGTCCTCAAATGTTTTTGAGAATATAATGATATCATCAATATAAACCATCAGCCAACCTTCAATTATCTCTTGATGGAATGTGTTATCCATTACTTTTTGG
Source organism: Hemileia vastatrix (assembly GCA_030280995.1). NCBI lineage: Eukaryota > Fungi > Basidiomycota > Pucciniomycetes > Pucciniales > Zaghouaniaceae > Hemileia > Hemileia vastatrix. The sequence continues at coordinate 9,340,166 of JASXTE010000013.1, forward strand.
AAAACTGAAGGGGCATTTTTAGGGCCAAATGGCATCCTAATATACTTATAAATACCCATATGAGTGGCAATCATCAGAAAGTTCTGAGAATTTTTCTCAACAGGTACCTGGTGATATCCCTTATTACCATCCAAACAGCTGATATATTTAGCACCCTGTAAAGTAGCATGTATAGAGCTGATTCTAGGTAAAGGATATATATCATCAACAGTATAAGTATTTAGTGCTCTATAATCACCACATAACCTGGCTTTATCTTTCTAATAAGAAATTAGGACAGGTGAGATAACACAATATTTAGGTGTTTCAACTACCTTTTCAATAATATTCATTTTTAAAAGGGTAGAGATATTATCTTCAATATCTTTTCTCTTTGTGGGAGAAGCAGGGTAAGGCTTCTTCTTTAAACTAGGTGGTATATCAGTTAATGGGCAAGACAATGAAAGTTTCATTTCCTCTTTAACTAATCCCAGTTCATGTGACCCATGAGCAAAGGCCATAGGAAAAGATTTTATCAAGGTAATGATGGAATCTTTATCCTCACCAGAAAGTTGTTCTCCAAAAGAATCTTTGTCAATTTCAGACATAAAGGCATGCATTTCCTTTGTAGATCTTCCTTTATATTGACCCACAGAATTACATGTGTTCAATTCTGGTTTTAATAATTTTTTAGGGGAGGAAATTTTAAATTTTCTCTTCCCATTCATCCCCATTGTGAAACATTGGTTTGAAGGATCCAATTTTATGCCATACTTGGTTAAAATATCATTCCCTACAATAAACCAATTGCTCAAGCTATCATTTTTCATGACAACAAAATCACAAATAGCTCTTACAAAACCATGGTTATATTTAAAAAACACTGTGGCTTTGTATTTACCAATGGGGGACAAAACAGAGCCATACCCTCTCCAATTTTCAGAAATGATAGGCAACAGTTTAGATTTATAGTCTTGATCTACTGAAGCAAGTGCTCTTTCAGATACTACACTTCCTCCAGCTCCAGAATCCAGAACAACTTCAATGCTGGTTCCATTGATCAAGACTGGTGCCTTAAGAGGGGCAATAACAATTGAGTTATCCTCAATGTTCTTTATGATCTCAGCATCCTCAACTGTAGATAAATCATTATTATCAATGTCAATAGTATTTAAATAATGAATATCTTCTTCCAGCATCAAGATTTCTTGTTGAGATTCATATGAAATATAGCTGGCACAATCACTTGATGTATCATCCAGTGCCACTGTGTCATCAGCATGCTCCTCTGTTTGTTCTACAAGATTTATCTTCTTGTCACAAACATGGCCTTTCTGCCAAGGTTTGTTGCACTTGAAGCAAGTGTTTGTTGCATACTTCTTTGGTGCAACAGGGGCAGAAGGTTTACCAACCTTTTCTAGAGGTTTTTGTTGGTAAGTGGAGGGTTTCTCCAAAGGGGTCCTAGGAATGAATCTTCTTGCATCATACTTATTGTTTAGAAGTATCTCATTGCAAGTATTAATGAAAGAAGAGGGTTCTTTGGAGAACTCAGTCCTAGCCACTATCAAGTCTCTCAGAGACATTGTTAATTTATAGAGGATCCTGTCCTTCCATAAATCAAACTCCATATTTGGGTCCATTGCCCTTAAGATTTTTACAAGTTTCATTAAAAACTCAATAGGTTTATCAGTAGAAGAGCTATATCTAGTTTCCTCATACTGCCTTTGTTGAGCCATTCTGAACTTGGAGCCACCAAATTGTGCTTTAATTAATTTCTTCCAATCCTCCCATGAGTAGTCATTCCCATCCAGGAGAACAGATTCATACCACATCAGGGCAACATTAGTGCACAAAGAAATTAACTTGGACACAATTTCCTCATCTGGGAGTTTGTAAGAATTTTTTAAATTATCAATTCTGCAAATAAATTGTTGCCAATCAGAAGAAGAATCACCATCAAATGTTGGGTACTGGTCAAGTTTTGGCCAATTCTTTTGATTTGAAGGAGTCTCCCTAGTACTAGCTTGTTTCTGAGAAAGAAGCAGCTGTAATTTCTCTAATTGTGCTGAAATCTCATTGTTTAATCCTTCTGTTGCAGATCCTGGTGCATCATCAGTTTTTGATGGAAACTCAGTGTTATCAACAGGTATTTCTGGAACTATTTTTATTTTAGATGAACTAGCCACAGGTACTGGTTGAGCATCCTGCACTATATGTTCCTTCACAGAAATGTCAGAATATTTTTGGTCATTTAACAATGAGTTCAATTTTTCTTCAATAATTGTTAGTCTTGTTTTCATTCTTGGAAGACTAGATAAACTTTCATTGATAGTTGAAAAAGATAATTGATTTTTATGTTGAAAAGATGACAAATGGTCACTCAATCTTTTCAGATTTATCTTATCTACCTCTACTTCCTGGCGACAGGCAGATACAGTATCTTTTAGTTTAGACAAATCATTTTTTATATTTTGCCATAAAGCAATTTTCTTTTCATGGGTTGCTTTGTAATGAGACAATTCATCAGAGACTCTCTGTGCTTCACTTTTTAATGCTTGATAACCCTTATCAGTTAACAAACTATTATATCTCTGAGTCAATTGCATATTGTTCATTATATGATTTTGCTTGGCAATAGTATCTCTCAAGTGCTCATCATTAATTCTTGCTACATCTGGAGTGTTTCTCAATAAGGAAACTGAGTAACTTTCCAGACTCTCATAGAACTCAGGGTCAAGAGTTTCATCAATCACAGCCATATCAGGATTAATCATTGAGGTAGCAATTAAAAGTAATGGATTAGATACATGAGATATCTATCTACTATTCCCAGCCTCTATAGGTCTCAAGGTTTCATCCTGCCTTCCAGATTTACCTGAAGGAACAGAGTCAGCCACAAGAAAAGGCACTTGAGAATCAATAGAGGGACGTACCAGGGTTTGCTGGGTATCACCATATTGGGCTTCCTTCTTCTTTTGCCTCCTTGACAAGGGTGGGGAGGAGTGGGGTTGGCCTGGGTGGGCCTTGATGGACCTACCTGAGGTAACTGATGCTGGTTTTGAGCCAAGTAGTCCCACTGAGTGTTGAGCCAGTCCCACTGCCACTTGGACACTTCCACCATCTCTTGGGATTGGGGAGCCAATTTTTGTTGATCCCTGGGAGGAAGAGGTTTCTTTTTCTCTTGGAGAAAAGTATCTGTTCTTCTCACCTTTTCTTCCAAGGCATCTACCCTTACCTTTAGTCTCAAGCTGTCTGTCCTTAACTCCTTTATGTGGGTAGACAGATTCTTTACCTGCTGAGACAACAGCATCTTTTTTATCCTGAAGCCTTTTGGAAGCTCTTCTGGTGGGTTTGTCATGGGCTTCTGATCCTGAGTATTGTCCACTAGGATTTCTACTTCTTCCATCTCTACATCCTGTTTGGGGCAAGGATTTATTAGTTTGAGAAATTCTTCTTGTTAAAGGAGAACTTACAGAAGTAGGCTCATCATAATCAATTAAGTCTAGTTCTTCTTCACGTGCAGCAAAACCACTTTGGTCAGTCATTTTAAGATTCTACTGAAATGAAGGAAAGAGACAAAAATTAATTAGTCTTTATTTTTAATTTTTATTTAACAGAAATAAAATAAAAATAATAATAAAAAAATCTTTTTAGGATAAAAATAAACTTAAATAAAATTAATAATAAAAAATTTAAAACCAGGATAATACAATCAACTGTAGAAATAAATTAGAATTTCTATTAATTTTTTATTTTAGGATTTAAATCAACTAATTTATTACCAGGATTTATTGTCAACTGAAATAATCAATTATGAATCTTTATTAATTAAAAAAAATTATTTTAACTGATCACTTAACTACCAGGACTTAATGTCAACTGAAGTAATTAAATATGAAGTTTTATTTTAAAATTTTATTACTGATAACTTAACTACCAGGACTTAATGTCAACTGGAGTAATTAAATATGAGTTATATTAATAAAAAAGATTTATTGGATTACCAGGACTCAAAGTCAACTGAATTAATTAAATGTGAATTATTTATTAATAATAAAAAATATTATTGTAAGGACAATTTGTCAACTGGAACAATTAAAATTTAAATTAATCAGGACGAATGTCAACTGAAAAATTATAATAATTAATATTAAAATATAATTATTTTATTAATAAAAAAATATTATTGTCAGGACAATTTGTCAACTGGAAAAATTAAAATTCAAATTAATCAGGACAATTTTCAACTGAAAAATGATAATAATTAATATTAAAATATAATTATTTTATTACTTCTGGGACTAAGAACAGTTATTGCTCTATTATGGTCAACCAGTAAAAATAAAAAAAAATAATAATAAAACTAAATTTCAAATTACCAGACACCCCCCCCCCTGCAAAATGAGCAAATTAATGCCACTTACAGAGTGCTGAGTAAAAGGAAATTCGTAGCAAATGAAGAGTAAAGAGTAACCCACAAATAGTAATAACAATAATTACCACAATATATATGATCTTTAGTCAGTATATGAACTTAAGTGTTTGGAGCGCGGTTTGATTCCCGTTTGATTCCCGTTCGCAGCAAAAACTTTTATCACGTGATGTATGACGTTCGTCGTTTTCTCACCTCCACTCGTCCTTTACAGGTACTTGTACGCTGATGGTCCCCTCGATTACGCCTCAAGTAACGTTGCGCCGTCAATATTTTGTAAAGGATCCCAATTGTCAAGGTTCACTTTTGGTCTAGAAGCTTTGGTACGGAGTTATATGAAGATTTTAAGGATTACTTGGACTCTAAATAATTTAGTACGTATTTCTCAATCAAGGATGATGTTTTACTCAATGATAAGAGGTAGATTTAAAATATTTATATAAATTACAGATTAGAATTACGTCCTTGTAAATACTAAAGATATAAGATATAAGAAATAAGTATTATATTATAGTTTTATTAATAAGTATGTTGGTAAAAAGGATGATTCAAAAGACAACAAAAAGAGAGGCCTTTTATAGGCAAAGGAGAGACAAAGCACGGCAATCAAACTCTAAAAACAGTAGTATGAGAGAGAGAAAAGAAAATTCCAGAAGAAGTATTTCAAATAATAAAGTTATTCTAAAAAGAAGGCGTCAAAAAAGATGTATTTACAGAGTATGTCAGAAATACATTAATATATTTAATATTTACTGTAGAAGTCAATTCTAAATAAGAAATTTAAATTTTTTGTATATATTTAATATTATTTGAATATTAAAATCTTATTTTATCTTAATATCTATTTTTTTTAATATAAAATTTTATTTTTTTCCAACCTGTCAAATGAGCACGGTGTTAGAGAAAAATATAAGGGACAAAATTATATTTTTAATTTTAATTATTTATTTAATTTTTTAATTTTAACATTCTGTAATTAGTTAATTTATTATAACTAATTTTAATGTAACTAAATTATAATTAAATAATAATTAAAATGATAAGGTGCGGCTTCATCCAGTAAATAATTAATTATTTCACTGGGTAAGTCTAGTAGCCTGGCTGACATTTGTAGTGACTATAGTGGTTATTATCTGTAAGTATCACACTGCATATTTCATATTATATGTATATATTTTTACTCAGCACTCTGTAGTTGGCATTAAATTTCTCAAATTACAGGGGGAGGTGTCAGGTATATAATATTTTTTTCCAAGTTGATCAAGATAGAGAAACATTGTTCTTAGTCCTAGAAGTAATATAATTTAGATTATTTAGTTAGAAATTATATTATTTAAGTATTTCAGTTGACAAATTGTCCTTATAATTAAAATATTATTTTATTATTTCAGTTGAAAATCAGTCCTGGTAATTAAAATAATAACAATATATACATTAATTAAGAAATTATATTAATAAATTATTTCAGTTGAAATTTTGTCCTGGTAATTAAGAAAGAAAAATATGTAGATTATTTGGTTAAGACATTGTATTAATTATTTCAGTTGAATTTTGGTCCTGATAATTAATATATTATTTTATTATATCAGTTAATTTTTTTAAATCATGGTAATAAATAATATCAATATTCTAGTAAATTAATTGATTAAAAATCATATTAATTGATTATTTAAGTTGATTTCTGGTCCTGATAATTGATATATTTTCATTACTTAAATTGATTAGTAGTCCTGGTAATTGATAATAAACCTTAATTTTATTTTATTTTATCTATTACATTTTTTTTAACAAAAAAGAATAACTGGAAAAATTTATTTTTTTTCTTTTAGCTTAACTTATACAAAAAATGGCTGCATTGAATCTTTCTACCACCCATAAAGAGGAATTGGATCTTATTGCTTATAATGCAAATCTGTAAGCTCTCCATTGACTACAAAACTATCTCAAATTGATCAATTAGTAAACAAAACAGGATGTAGAAATTCAGGAGGTTGACATCAAGAAGGAAAATCCTCCAATGGACCCCAAGCCCCAAATGCTCCCCCCAGAAAAGCTTCCAAAAGTTTTCAAGATAAAAAAGATGCAGGTTCAGAAACAGGTAAACAACCTGTAAACTCACATCAAAGAGTTGAAGTCAGAGAACCTCAAACTAAAGGTTAAGGTAGAGTTTCTAGAAGAAAGAATAAAAAATATAGAGACTTCTCTTCAAGAGAAGAAGAAGCCTCTTCAAGCAGCAAAACTCCCTCCACAGTTGGCTCCTCAACAACAAGAAAAAGTGGAAGTGTCAAAATGGCAATGGGAATAGCTGAACACCCAATGGGATACACTTCAGGCTCAGAAAATGCAACAGGCTCCTCAAGAAGGACCCTTCAGGCCCCAACACTTCAGTCCAACCCCTCCTCACCCTTACCAAGGAGGCAGAAGAAAGAAAAACAATCATATTCAAATTATGCCAAAATCATGGTAAGGCCTTCCATTGAATCTCAATTTCCTTTTCTTGTTACTGATTCAGCTCTTTCAGGTAACTCTGGGATGGAAGATAACACCTTGAGACCAGGAGAAGCTGGTTATGGCAGAAAAAGTAATCAATGCTCTAGTCATGTAAATACTCATTTAGTTTTAATTGCTACTATTGAAAAATGTGCCTGGCTAAGTTGTCAAGTTCCTACATCTTCTAAACATGCTCAGCACAATTATAGATTTAGAGCATGTATTGATTTAGTTTGTGATCTGTTAGTAAGGGTGAATAGTGATAATATGAGACTATATATAGTAGATAGTGTTTGTTTTATTCTCTATCCAATCTCATATTTCTTTTCTTCTCACTGAAAACTGATTGATGATAACAAATCAATTTTTTTCTTTCTTTATTTTTAATTCATTAATTATTATTTTGTCTCACATTAATATCACTGCCTATTTGTCAATCACTGGGGACAGGTATTACTGATGTATTATATATTCCTTTCACTGATACTAATCCTAGTATGATTTAGGTGACTGATAAAGATTCTAGCAGTGCAAGGATATTACTAACAGTTGAAATAAAATTATTAAATTAAAAGTTACATATAAATTGTTATAGACTGTTTTGTATTTAGCTATCCAATCTTGTATTTCTTTTCTTCTCACTGAAAACTGATTTATCATAATGAATAATTTTTTTCTTTCTTTATTTTTAATTCATTAATTATTATTTCATCTCACATTATTATCTCTGCCTATTTTTCAATCACTGGGGACAGGTGAATGATAAAGATTCTAGCAGCTCAAGGATATTACTAACAGTTGAAGTAAAATTAATAAATTAAAATGTGACTGATAAAGATTCTAGAAGTGCAAGGATATTACTAACAGTCAAACTAAAATTAATAAATTAAAAGACTCTGATTCTTTAACAGATTAAAAGTCTGATGACGGCTCTATGAGCTCTTCTAGTGACAATCTTCTTGAATCTCCCTCTGCTGCTTCCGAGGGTACATCATCAATCTCTACATCTCAACCTATCTCAACACACCCCTACATATTCTTGAACATGACTGAGCAGTCGAACAACAAATTGCTGCAACTACTGGTTCTCACCTTGGGTAATATGTTATTGTGGAAATCAATGATTGAATATTACTTTGATTCCACCAACTTAACTCATCATATTACCTGTGCCAGTAAACCCAATGATGCTGACTCTAATGATTGGAGTAAGGGCAAATCCGAATCCTGACCTATTATTATTAATGCTGTTGGTCCTAGGGACTCTTTACTAATATCAAAGGCAAAATACACCTATCTCACTTATCAAAAAACTTTGTCTGACTATGGTGAAGGAAATGTGTAACAATTTCTGATCTCTTAGATCAGTTAGTTTACCTTAAGTGGGATGGTGTTTCATTTCAAAGAGAAAATCTTTGAAAATTCAAAGAAATAGAGAGCTTACTGATTGATAGTGCATCTAGTGACTCAACACTTCTTATTTTCTCAAAAATAATTGCAATGATCCTAATCAAGAGTGTTCAACATGAGTCTATGCTAGGAATCACTCAAAATATTTTTAAAAATTTTAAGAATCTTACTCTCGAGCAGGTCTACAATAGTCTTAAATCTGAGGCGAATCGGCGATCCTGTGACACTGATTCTACAGATAATGAAAATGCTCTTAAGGCTCAATCTAAAAATAAAAACCAACAAAATCAACCTTCAACTGATAAAAAGAATAAAAAGAATCTAAAGTGCTATCTTAGTCATTTTGTTCAAATTGATGAAAACTGTATCACTCAATTGCGTGAAGAGTTAAAAAAATTAAAAGTCACTTCTCATTCAGCGAATGACAAAGCAAAAATTGCCAACAAAATAACTGATTCAGTTTCATTGGTTACAGAGCAAGAACATGAGGAGTCAGCATACTTGGCAGGATTTAGGGAAAATAGAACATTTTTTGTTCTTGATTCAGGTGCAACTTCCCATATGTTCAAAGATAAACAATTACTGTCAAATGTCAAAAAACATTTCCCGCCATTGATATCAACACGGCAGGATCTCAGGTACTGAATGCTAACTATTCTGGTGATTTTTTATCAGTTCTCATCTAACACTCAAGAATGTCCTTGTCGTCAAAAATATTTTGTCAAATCTGATCTCAGATAATAAACTTAATCATATGGGCTACAGTGTGAACTTTGAGCCAAAGAAAACCCAAATTATTGATTCCAACAGTCTTCTTGTCATGAAACTCACACAAAAAGGCCAGAAACATAACTTTTGGTATGTTAACAATCAAGCTTTAATGACTAAAACCATGACTCTGACCCTGTATCAATGGCATCAACAACTAGATCATTCAAATTTCAAGTCTACTAGGGATTTCCTTAGATCAAAGGATATTGACTTTGTTGATGAAAAATTCAGTTGTTTAATGTGTTCAAAAGGGATAATAGTGAAAACTCCCTTTCTGTCTACTTTTCCAAGAGCCTCTGTTCCATTATTTTGAATCCATCCTGATGTAATAGGACCAGTTGATCCTCCCTCTATTGGTGGTCATAGATTCATTGTGACCTTTATTGATGATTGCACATGCTTTTCCACTATTTTTTTATGAAATGCAAATCTGAGGTGTTTTACAAGTTCTTGAAATATCAGGCCAATGTTGAAAATAAACTTGTCCAAAAAATTAAATTCTTGAAATGTGATAGGGGTGGCAAGTATGGTAGCAATGATTTTATTAATAATTTGAACAAGAGTGGTATTACTCATGAACAGGCACCTGCATGTACACCTCAGCACAATTCAGTTGCTGAACGTTTCAATAAAACTCTGATAGACAAATTTTGTACTGTACTTATTGACTCAGACTGTCCATCCTACCTTTGGGGTGAATGTGCAATGAACTGAAATTTTCTGTTGAATCTTATTCCACATTCTAAATTGAATTCAGGAACCCCTCAAGATGTTCTTAATAGTCATATGCCTTGTGAAGGAGGCTATTTTGCTGATTATAACTTTATTAAATGATTTGGTTCTTTTGCTATACAATATTTTTCCAAAGAATATCGAACCCAAAAGTTTCAACCAAGAGGTATCAAGTGTGCTATTGTTGTTTATGAACAGAGTTCTAAAAGTTATAGGCTATATGACCAAAAACAAAAGAAAATCATCATCTCCCAAAATGTTGATATATTTGAAACTAAAAATTACTTTCATGATAAAGACATGATATTAAAAGTACCTGATTATGTACTCCTTCCAAATGGTGGAGTGAATACTACTGTAAATTCTTCTTCTACTAGTGTTAGTGTACCCATCAGTTTATCATCAGAATCAAATTCTGTAACTTTTGAGCAGACCTCTGTCTTAGGTGATGCTCTAGAGTCATCAGAAAATGATACTGTTGAACTACCTTCTACAAATCCTCATCATCTAAAAGTAATCATGCAACAGAATACACCTAATATCTCATCAGAAGAAGAATCACCTCTCTCCAATTCTATTGACATTGAAGCTGAGGATTCAACCCTTAACAAACCCTTTCCAACTCAAGGAAGGCCAGTGAGAAAGCGGAGGCCTCCATCTTACTATGGCTTTGCTGCTAGTTTCTCACCAGATAATCCTACCTATAAACAGGCCTTAAATAGTCCCGACACTAATTTATGGAAAGAGGCCATGGATACTGAGTATGAATCTCTCTGAGAACATCAGGTGGGGGATTTGTTTACGAAGAAAAAGGGCATGAAAGTTATAGGAGGTACGTGGGTTCTTTCAAAAAAGAAGGATGAACTTGGTAGGGTCATGAGATATAAAGCACAATGGGTAGCCTCAGGAAATATCCAGAAAGAGAGAATTGAATATGAGGAAACCTATGCCTCTGTTGGTTGTACCAAAACTTTCATATTATTGATGTCTCTTGCTGCTGCAAGAAACTGGACTGTGTCCCAGTTTGATATCTAAACAGTCTTCTTGTATGGAGTCATGAAAGATGATGTGTATGTTACTCAAGTCAAGGGTTATGAACAAGGAGGAAAAGATAAGGTATGGAAACTTTGAAAATTACTGTATGGCACTCAACTAGCACCTCGGCAATGGAAAGAAAAACTTGTTGCAGTCATGAATCTACTCAATTTTAATGAAGCCAAGGGTGATGTGTCACTTTTTATATTTCAAAATAATGAAAATTTTGTCTATATACATCTTCATGTGGATGATGGTTTGGTTTTGTCAAGTGACACTAATCTTGTGAAAAAGCTTCACCACAATTTAATGGAGCATTTTAAATTGAAATGGACAGACAAAGCTACATATCATCTTGGTATCAAAATTACTTATCTTGATGATTTCATCATTCTTAGTCAAGAATCATATGTTGATGAACTGGCAAGACGTTTTGACCTTGGTGATTGTAAAAAATTGTTGACTCAGTGACAATTATTATTCCAACTGCAAATCTACAAGATTTTCTGTTATGGGTTATGTTATTCTTTTGAATGGAAGTCCTATTTACCGGCAGAGTTGACTTCAGAAAGTGGTTACCCTTTCTGTCACAGAGGCTGAGTATATTTCCATGTGTGACTGTGAAAAGACACTCATATGGATCTCAAAGTTGTTTTTCTCCCTGAACATTTCTTTTCTCAAGCCTCAAATTTTGAGTAGTATCAATGCTCCTGATTTATTTTGTGACAATAGTGGTGCAATATTTCTATCTAAAGAAGCTCAATTTAATGAGCGTTAAAAACACATTGATGTTTTCTACCACTGGCTAAGGCAAAAAGTGAAACAAAATGAACTTTATATAGTCTACTGTCAAACTCTTGATATGTTGGTGGATATGTTTACCAAAAAACAATCTTGAATATGTTATGACAATGACAAAAAGTGTTTAAATCTAATAATGTCTGAAGCAGGGAGGGTATTGAAGAATGCGCCTGGCTAAGTTGTCAAGTTCCTACATCTTCTAAACATGCTCAGCACAAGGATAGATTTTGTCAGGCTAAGATCAACTAAAAGGATGTGAACTAGCTTGAAAAGTCTTTGTCTAGAAGATTTAAATGGTCCTATATGAATACTGTAGTATAAATCCAACAAATAGTAAAATATAATTTAGAATAAAGGTCTCAGTAATATAATTCTCACTATTTTTATATGTGGCTTACAATATTTTTAGTTGGTAGAAAAATAGAGTTTAATAATTCAGATACTACTCAAAAGTCTTATAGAAGTACTAATTGATGTGTATTGTAATTGATTTGGTTATATGGTGTAAATTGTAATGATAAAGAATGTAGAAACAAGACGCAAAAACCTCCTCCTTTTATACACACTGAGTTCCCCTATGATTCCCTTGATGTATCACCCAATACACAGTTAATGATGCCTCAAAGCAACTAATAGACATGCCACAAAAAGAGAGTATATGCATATAAAACAATAATATAAAAGACTAAAGGGAACTTTTTAAGGTTAATACTAGCTTAATAATAAGGGGGATTCACTGTAGAAATGAAGGGGCTAATCCTGAAATTCTACTACGTTAAATTTCCATCCAAAAATAACCAATATTGACTGAGAAACCGCCCAAAAACTCAAAAAAGAGCGTGAGATGTGGGGTAACTACATGCAGTCCTTGGCAGGCGCTTGCACGGGTAAATCCTTGACTAAAATTAGGTTAATTTAAGTGTGGTGATGAAATAAGACGCCAAGAGTGAGGTTATTAATGAAATTAGTGCATATAAACAAGGTCAATGCATTATTAATTAAGCTAGGACACTAAATAAGCGCCTCTTGCCTATTTTAGCATGTTTCCCCACAGTGTGCGTTAAATGTGGGGTAATTATAGTGTGAAAAAGCTAACTTTGCTAAAAATGAAGCTATTCACATGGGAAAAAAGTAGGCAGTATGTGGCCAGTACACAGAAGCCATTTCTGGCATAAAAAACACCAAATTTGAAAGGTGTTATTTTTATGCATTTAAATAGTCAAATCAATAGTCCTAAATAAGACAAATTGATCTGTCAAAGCGCAATTTTGATTATCTCAATTTTATAGCACATATAGTCAACTTTTAAGTGAAATAAAGCGCATTTCTTGTTTTTTGCGTGTAACAAAGAATATAACAGCTTTAATTGTACTTAAAAATTATGTAGCCTTATACTTAATGTTCTTAAGATTACCCTAACATATTCCAACCTAATATTTAGTACATAACACCTATAAAAGGTGGATATGTGCGTGTATATAAGGTGTTATAATGGCATATTTTGTATATTATCATAATATTAATTATGTATACTGTTTGTGTACTCTCAATTATTGTTACCATGTATAGTTCATGTGTTTAACATAACTTATAAGCACTTTTTACTCAGTCCTGGGGATATACAGACTGAAAGATTTAGAGCATGTATTGATTTAGTTTGTGATCTGTTAGTAAGGGTGAATAGTGATAATATGAGATTATATATAGTAGATAGTGTTTGTTTTATTCTCTATCCAATCTCATATTTCTTTTCTTCTCACTGAAAAATGATTGATCATAATGAATAATTTTTTTCTTTCTTTGTTTTTAATTCATTAATTATTATTTTGTCTCACATAAATATCGCTGCCTGTTTGTCAATCACTGGGGACAGGTATTATTGTTGTATTATATTTACCTTTCACTGATACTAATCCTAGTATGATTTAGGTGACTGATAAAGATTCTAGCAGCTCAAGGATATTACTAACAGTTGAGCTAAAATTAATAAATTAAAAGGTACATATAAATTGTTATAGACTGTTTTGTATTTAGCTATTCAATCTTGTATTCCTTTTCTTCTCACTGAAAACTGATTTATCATAATGAATAATTTTTTTCTTTCTTTATTTTTAATTCATTAATTATTATTTTGTCTCACATTAATATTGCTGCCTATTTGTCAATCACTGGGGACAGGTGACTGATAAAGATTCTAGCAGTGCAAGGATATTACTAACAGTCAAACTATAATTAATAAATTTTAAGGTGACTGATAAAGATTCTAGCAGCGCAAGAATATTACTAACAGTTGAACTAAAATTAATAAATTGTAAGACTCTGAGTCTTAAAAGATACTTCAATGATAAATCCAGATATGGCTATTATAGATGAATTAATTGATCCTGAAGTTTATGAGACTCTAGAAAATTACTCTATATCTCTCCTGAAAAATGCTCCTGATGTAGAAACTATTAATGATCAATATTTGAGAGACATTATCACAAAAAAAAATCAGATAATAAATAACTTACAATTGACTCAAATATTTAACAGCTTGTTAACTGAACAAGATTACCAAGCATTGAAATGTGAGTTGAATAGGGTATCTGATGAATTGTTTAGGTACAAAGTAAATTATGAAAATAAATTTGCTTTGTGGAAAAAAATTAAAAATGATCTATCCAAAGTGCAAGAGAGTATGTCTATCTGTTTCAAAGTACTAGAAGGTCAGACATCAAATTTGAAAAAATTAAATGACCATTATTCATCTCTGAAAAATAAGAACCAATTATCTTTTGTAACAATCAATGAAACATTAACTAGTATTACAAGGGTGAAAAATAGGTTAACAAACATTGAGGAACAATTAAATTAATTTTTATTTGAGCAAAAATACTCTGTCACCTCTGAGAAGGAAACTATTACACAGACTACTCCACATGTACTTGAGCCAAGCTCCTCTAGAGAAGAGTTAGTAAAAGAAAAACCTGTAGATAGTTCTGGGTTTCCATCAAAAATTTATGATGCATCCTGTTCATCAGCAAATGGTTTAAATAATGAGATTACAGCTCAATTAGAGAAATTGAAACTTCTTCTTACAAAGAAACAAGTAAACCAGAAGGAAATCACCCCAAATCAGTAAAATTGGCCCAAACTTGAACAATATCCAACATTTGATTGTGATTTTTCCTCTGACTGGAAGCAATTCATTTGTAGAATTGATAATCTTAAGAATTCTTATAAACTACCAGATGAAGAAATTCTGTCAAAATTAATTTCTTTATTTTCCAATGTTTCCCTCATCTGGTATGAATCTGTTCTTTTTGATAATAATTATTACTCTTGGGAGGATTCAAAAAAATTGATTAAAGCACAATTTGGTGGTTCAAAGTTTATGTTAGCCCAGAAGTGGCAGTATAAGGAGTCTAGATATAGCTCATCCTCTACAGTAAAACCTATTTCTTTCATGATGAAACTAGTAAAAATCTTCAGAGAAATGGATTCAAATATGGATTATGAACTATGGAAGGAAAGGATCCTTTATAAAGTGCCAATGTCTTTGAGAGACTTAATTGTTGCAATAACTGAGTTCTCCAGGGAGCCTTCTCCCTTTATTAATACTTGTAACAAAGTTCTTTTAAATAACAGGTATGAATCTAGGAAGTTCTTCCCAAGACCTTCAGTGGAGAAACCCTCCAACTACCAAAAAAAACTTCCTGAAAAGTTGGTAAACCCTCTTCCCCTGTCACACCTAAAAATTATGCAACAAACACTTTCTTTAAATGCAGCAAGCCTTGGCAGAAAGGCCATGTTTGTGACAAGAAAAAAAATCTTGTTGAAAAAACAGAGAAGCCTGCTGATGACACAGTTGCACTAGATGATACTTCAAGTGATTATGCCAGCAACATTTCTTATGAGTCTAATCAGGAAATCTTGATGCTTGAGGAAGATATTCAATATTTAAATAATATTGAAATTGATAACAACGATTTATTCACAGTTGAAGATACTGAAATCATAAGAAATCTTGAGGAAACTTCAATTATTATTACGCCTCTCAAGGCACCAGTCTTGATTAATGGAAATAACATCAAGGTTGTTTTGGATTCTGGAGCTGGAGGAAGTTTTGTATCTGAAAAAGAACTTGCTCAGTTGATTAGAATTATAAATCAAAAATGATGCCTATCATTTCTTAAATTTGGAGAGGTTATGGCTCTGTTTTGTCCCCAATTGGTAAATAAAAATCTACATTATTTTTAAAATATAAACATGGATTTGTAAGAGCTATGTGTGACTTTTTACTTGTGAAGAAAGATAACTTTAGCAATTGGTTCATTATGGGAAATGATATATTAACCAAATATGACATTAAACTTGATACCTCCAACCAATGCTTCACCATGGGGTTGAATGGAAAAAGAAAATTTAAAATTTCTTCCCCCAAAATATTAATTACACCAGGATTGAACACATGTCATTCTGTGGTTCAATATAAAGGCAGATCTACAAAAGAAATGTGTTCCCTTCTTTCTGGAATTGACACAGATTTTTTCAGAGAACAACTTTCTGGTGAGGAGAAAGATTCCAAAATTCAGTTGATAAAATCTTTTCCTATGGCCTTTACTCATGGGTCACAGGAATTGGGATTGGTAAAAGAAGAGTTTAAGCTTTCATTATTTTACCCATTAACTGAAATACCACCTAGTTTAAAAAAGAAGCCTTAAGTTTATCTCACTATGCACCAAGTAAGATATCCCTGATGGGGATATTCATGCACAAGTTGGGGATATTTTAGGGAGTGACATATGGACAGAAAAATACAGCCATTTTTGAAATGGTTGGTGCAGTTTTAACAAAAAATTCTAAACTTTTGGGGAGCTCAATTGACATTTGATAGTAAAATTAGCCTCCCTTCACCTAAAATTTGCCAGTTTCTCATGTCAAATGTCAAGCATTCTGTGTAAATGTTTTGATTCTTTTTACAAAACTTCATCAACTGTTTCAAATTTGGCTGTAAGAGTAAGAAAAATACATAAGTGTGAGAAAAACATGCGTTAGAAAAATAGGTGCAAAAAAATATGTGTGAGAAAAATATCTTGCAAATATGGGAAATTTTTGTTTTATATTTTTTTTTATTTTTTTCCTATTTTTTTTCACTTTTTTTTTTGAGAAAAAAAATTCACATGGCTGCAAACAATTTTTTTCACACTTAATTTTTTCACCCTTATTTTTCTTGCACTTAATTTTCTTTCATTTATTTTTCCAAACTTATGTTCCTCCCTAAAATATCCCCCACTCATGCATGAATATACCCATAGGGGATATCTTACATGGTGCATAGTGTCCTCTTGCTGGAGGCCATAAAATATACCCCCAGAAACTAGACCGCTATTATTCAAATTTACATTCCAATTTTTATCCAAAATAATACATCCCATCTTTCCCTTTGAACCACTTTTAAACTTTGGAGAATAATTTGATAAAGGTAATAAACATATAGATAATTCCAATGCATAATGACATTCCAAAGATATATCAACAGAAAAAAGTTGAGAATCCACTTGAATCATCTCCAAGTGAGCTGACCTATTTTTATCTGGGATCTCATTTTGAGGAGATATTAGAACATTAGAGCAATCAGCCCTACCTACCTTATAAAATGAGGATCTCAAAAATCATCATTTATAATTGAAGCAGTGGAGGGTAGAGGGAAAGGGGAGAGGTAGGAGGGGGGGAGAGTTGAGAAGTGGCCTAAAGGAGGAAAGAGGGCCTAAAGGGGAAAAAGGGGGGCCTAAATGGTGGGAAAAGAAAGCCTAAAGGGAGGAAAAAGAGTACATAAAGGGAGAAAAAAAGCGCCTAAAGGGGGGAAAGGTGAGGAAGAGAAAAGGGGGGAAAGGGGGGATTGAGGCAGTCAAGAAGGGGGGAAAAGAGGGAAAAAGAGCAGGAAAAGAGAGAAAAGAGGGAGATAAAAAACCAAAAAAAATTAGTTTAACCTTGAGAAAAAATAAATGTAGCACTTACAAAAAAAGTCTAAAAAATCAAAAAAAATAATGATTAGCAAATAAAAAATCAATAAAAATAAAAAAAATGACTAACCTGGTGAGATGAGTTAAAAAAATGCAACCAAAATATTTGAGGGATGTTTGAGGAGAGGAGAAAAAGGATATAAGTGAAGAATGAAAAAAGAAACACTGAAAAAAAATGTGATTTCAGTAAATATGTGATTTCATGTTGAGGTGATGAAAGAAAACCAATGAGCCATCCAAAAAGGAGATATTCACTGTAAATTCCAAAAAAAAAAATGAATATGCAAAAAACTAAAATACCAATCCAAGTGAATAAAGTATACAAAGTGGACATTTGGAGATTATGAAAACAAAAAATTAAAAGGGTTGTGTGCCAAAATGGTGGAGGGTGATTGGTATAATGAGAGAGCGTATTCCGGTTGAATGAATGTTTTGTCATTCAAGGGACGGGAGAGCCAGTGTTGGTTCAGGATCCTCTTCTTCATAAAGATCATTCCACTCATCCTTTAAATCAGCTAGCATATTGTGGAGTATAACCCAAGTCATGATCCAATGATTTGCAGTTTTGATCTCCAATTTTATTTGAAATTTGATTCTGAGAACCCAGAGACTAGAAAATCTTCACTTTAAAGTACCAATAGCATGTTCAATCTGTAATCTTTATTGGGAAAGGTGATAATTAAAGGTGGTTTTGGGTTCATTTTCTAAAGTTGAGCCACAGAAAGCAGGTATAATGTACTTTCCACTTGCATATGCTGAGTCTGCAAGGAGTTACTGAGAATTGTCAAAGTATGTTTCAGAACTTTGAGAAATCCTCATTCTTTGGAAGACGGAAGAGTCATGACATGAGCTGGTGTCAAAAGACTCTTACAGTCCCATTGCTGTAAGCAGAATCTGAAGAAGTTGGATAAACCTAAGAAAACCCTGTCCTTCTAAATAAAATGAGGGTTGCAAAATTAACTAAGCTTACTATTCTACTTGAATTGATTAATAATATATGAAACTCTGATTAATAAACACTTATTGAGATAAGAAACAATAGCTTTTGGAAAATAAATACTGGATTACAACAATAAAGGTGTACCAGTGAAAAGATCTGGAAATATTGACTTATATGTTTTTATGAAGATCTTATTTTAAAGAAATAAAAATAAAAACAGGTCCCTGAAGTTGAGACCTTTCCAAAGATACCCTATAAGTTAATTTTTTATTATAATTGTTGTTTTTTTTAAAAAATATTGTTAATTATCAAAAAGACCCTTATTATCAAAACTAAAAAGACAAAAACATGTAGAAGACTAAGATTCTCCTCTTCTCCTTCTGATTCTCCTTCACCAGAACTTTCCAACAATACCCTGCATGCATATGATCTACAATAAAATATTGATCTAGTAAGCATAATAACTTTCTAACCAAATTTCGCCACAATATCCAAATTTTAACCCAGTGATCAGACTTTCCCATTGTGAGAAAACTTTGCCACAATGAGATTTTTTTTCAGATTGAGCTAAATTTTCAACAGTGAGATAATTTTTCCACAATGACAGAATTTTTCCAGTACACTTTGCTTTTGCACCAGAAAATCACTTGAGCAAACCAGAGCTCAGTGGCCATTCCATCAGCACACCATATCCACCAATAATACTAAAAGACACTAAATCAAGTAAAACACTAAGAAAACAGTAAAATATGATAAAAAAATATCAAGACTTAAAAGATAGAGAAAAATCTGGGCTATCCAATGATAATAATCATCTTCCAAAATTTCAAATATCCAGCCTTATAATCCACAAAATTGCTACTAATCTCCCAAAAATAAACCCAAATGAGCCCCGGAAAATACCCAAAGATAATGAATCACCCAAAAAATCCAATAAGACCATTACCAAATCCATAAAACTATCAAATCATAATAAAATTACCACCATATAACCATTCCAAAATGCCACAAATCAACCCAAAAAAAATCCATAATAACCAAATTAACACCCGGTAACACCATAATTTCCTTTCAACCAATATTCAATCAAATTTTCACCTAAGTGGCCTACCCAGATGTGGGATTCCACAACGGGGAAGCCACTATGAAAAGCAATAAAATTTTTGTTGACATCACAGACAAGTTGAATGGCAATATAGTATCAACAATGAGTACAAAAGTTAGTTCATGAAGAGAAATTTGAGAAAATTTTGAAGAAACCTTTTTTTGTCATCAAAATAATGGTTGCCATCATGAGCAGGCTTTTGACTCAAAGGTATAGTTGTTCCATCAATAAAAAACCTACATATCCAGGGAAAACTTTGGCTTGCATTACTTGAGAGGATTCATTCTGCTGTTGTGGAGTTGGCCAAGCAAGTGTTTGAGACTTAAGGGAAAGGATAGCAATCATACAGTGCTTGGTTTATAATATCACCATACCATATCCTATGTTTAGGAGATTATTTAAACGTCTTATAGTAGCACCATTTTCATTTGAGCCAAAGCAACATAGTGCAACAGCAAGTTTAATAGCAGGATCATGCTGTTTATTTTTAGAATTTTAATGAAAGATAGGATGTTTGGAGATGAGTTGAAAAATTTGGAAGAAAGAATTATGAGAAGTTCAAAATAGTTGAGAGAAGTTTAGTTGAGGAATGTCAAGAATGGAGCAGAGATAAAATCTAGGATCATGATAAATATTTGGCTGCCTTGGGTTTATGTAATTCTTTTTGGAAAGAAAAGACATATAGGCTAAAGCATCTTCCAAATCAGAGTCAAATTTATAATGAAGAAATAAAAGTAAAGTGATAGAATTCAAAGTTGAGTGAAGTAGCTGCCTAGTAGAGAGGTTTTTCATAGTTTTTGGTGGAAGGATTATGTGATGAGGGAAGTGGGAATTCACCGCCAAATTTTCAGTTGGAGTGTGTAGATAGAAAAAATATTTAAGTTTTTTCCACCAAAATTAAGTAGCATAGAGTGAGGAAAGACTTAAGGATGGAATCAGCAATTATAAGTCATGTGACTTTCTTAAAACTACATCATGGATGTGATGAGTTTGGGATTAGGAATTAGGAATGGAAATCAGGGTATAAGAGGTAGGATAATGTATTATTGTGGATTCCTTATCCACTAGCCCTAGGGCTAATGGATTAAAATTTTCATCAATTAATAATTTCAGATCCCAGAAAAAAAATTCATGATCCCTAATTGCTGATACCTCAACTTTGATACCCCCAATTATGTTTTTATTATATATATTGAATTTTAAATTTCTAGTTTTTGGACATCCTTCAAAAATATTTTTATTTCATACAAAATCCTTTAGATATTTTATATTTGAAAATATTTCATTTCAAAGTTTAATTTCATGTTTTAAATTTTATAATACTTCAAAGAAAAGATTTAAAAAAAATCAAAAAAAACCTAAACAATAATTAAAAAATTTTAAATTTTAAATTTTCTTTTAATTTATTTCTTCTATATATTTTATTGCTATTTTTATGCAGAGAACAGGTCTAATGGAGTGTGATATCTGTTGGATTCTTTTTCAAGATATGCTGTTAGTCCTCTAAGACTTTAAACTGGCTGGTTCTCAAGAATTCTTTAAGATTTTTTATTCATTGCTTTTTTGGATCTGTTAGTCTTTCAAGACTTTAAACTGAGAATTTATGAAGATTTATTTGGTTTTCTATTGAATCTGATAGTCACTACACAATATAGGGGGTGGACTTGCTAGCAAGTCCCCAACCTGAACTCAGACTGAACTCATACTGAACTATACTTGAAGACCTATCTAAAACTGTTCTGCTGATTGGTGTTCATCCCTGATTGTATGGTTCCTTTGTCAATAGCTCAATGTGTGTTCAATCTGTGGTGAATTTGAGTCCAAGGTTGCGTACTTGCTAACAAGTACGCCCCCCTTATTGCGTGGTGAGTCCATCAAGACTTAAAACTGAATATTTAAGAAGATAATTCAAGTTTTTTATGATTGATTGAATTTTTGGTCCACCATGACCTAAAACTGGAATAAACTACAAGTCTTTGAGCCACCAATACCTTAAAATGGAAATTCATTCTTTATATGGACAATTTATGTAGGAATTTTCAGATGGGTTAGTCTACCAAGACTATAAACTGGAAATCAATTAAATTTTTTGTTCACCAAGGTGTTTAGAAGGGAATTTTAATCTATTTGGATATTCAATTCAGTAATTTTTTATTTATCACTGATTCATCAGTACTCATACTGAAACTCACTCATTTGGACAACGCAGTCATTAATGGATACAGCGCAACTAATTTTAGGAAATGGAGATGTCATAAAATG
This sequence comes from Hemileia vastatrix, assembly GCA_030280995.1. Lineage (NCBI taxonomy): Eukaryota > Fungi > Basidiomycota > Pucciniomycetes > Pucciniales > Zaghouaniaceae > Hemileia > Hemileia vastatrix. The sequence goes on from JASXTE010000013.1 coordinate 9,362,131, forward strand.
GACTTAATTTTATTATGTCTAAAGAAAGATGGAAATTTTAAAGTTTATTGGTGGAGATCATAAAAGACAGGAAATAAAGATGCTAAGAAAGTCTTCCAAAGATAAAATTTTTTGAAAAAGTTTGTGAATGATTTAAAAGGTTATAAATTTCTTTGAATGTTGTAATGCTCAATCTTTAGAAGTTGGATAGGGGATGGATTATTAGTGGGTCTCTTTGGAAGACTATTTGGGAGGAAGCTTTGAGGACCTCATGACAGGAATTTAATCTAAAGTATTCAGCCCAGTAGGTGTAGAGCCTACTATCTCATGCTGTGAAAATTTGGTGTTTGGTAGAGGGGAGTATAAAGGGATTCAAACCTTGCTCTCAGTAGTGGAATCATCACAAGGCTAATACATTTTATATTAAGTTTTATTGTATTAAAGTCAGAAAAAAGATTAAAATCAACCAGACATCTTATTTATCAGCACTAAAATAAAGAATCAAAATTTTAAAGAAGAGAAGAACAGTCAAAATAAATAATCTTTTTGAAGTCTTTCAACATCAGTATCAAAATTTGGCATAAGAATCCTTCTCTTTACTAGATCTTCATTATTATTGGCAGGATTTTCCTGAAAATAGGTTAAGAATTTACACTTCATGTCATCACAAAGGAGAAAAAGAGATATCTATGAAACTTTTGATAATGGTTAATATAGTCAATCTTCACCCATCCAACATCATCATTTTTGGTAAATTTGATAGCTTAGAAGAGAATTTAGGAGTTGGAAGAGAAATTTTTAGTTGGATTTGGAATTGGTAGGTGTACAATAAAGATTAAATAAAGGACTAGCTCTTAGATACAGGAAATATGGTTTTGGTAAAGCTGAAGGGAGAAACTGGCAAGATAGGATTAGGTTCTTTAGAAGGAGGAGGAAGCTCAGGATTGGATTTTTTAGAGGATGAAGCTGTTTTGGCATTTATATTTCTCAAGAAGGTGGGTATTTTTCACAGTCTCTTTTTAGGAATGGTTGTATGAGAGAGGGAAGCTGGGAAAGTATACAAATTAGTCCTAAAGGGAATAATTGGATGGTTGCATTTGATTTTCTTATTAAGCCTGCAATTATCACAGGCAGTTCTTCCAGTAAGACCAGGGTTAGAGATCAGACAAGGAACCTGGTATTTGGCACAAATTTCAATAGGGACAGCTACATATTTTGAAGTAATTTTTATAGTGATTTTGATTAAAAGATGAAGTGAAATTAGTTTTCAGCAGTGGATTAAAGGGTATGGTTGAAGATGATGAAGAGAAGATGAATATGAGGTCAATCAAATATGCAAATTTAAAAATGAGGACATTCTTCATTGGAGGGAAGATGTGGAAGCCTAAAGATTATTGCAGCACTAAGAATTTTTTTGGGATTATTTGAAATGGTTATTTTAAAGATTGGAAAGGCCAATTTAATTTTATAATATTTTATTTAAAGGAATAAATGGTTTTATGTTGTTAAAGGGGTTAATTTTACAAGTAAAGATGAAAAAATTAATTAATAGCAGATAATTACAGTATAGGATCAAAATTACATGATTTTGAAAGCCAGAAGGCCCAAGAGCCTTTGGAAAATTTAATAGAATTTTTACTATTTTTCTTCTATTTTTATTAATTTTATAAAGTATTTTATGATTATTTTTAATTTTTTATAATTTACTAAACGTTGATGATAATTTAGTTAGATGAATAAGGCTGCACAGACTACAAAAATTAGTTGGGAATATAGAGTGTAAGTAGCTCTATAATTTGAATTTTTCTAGATTTATATTATGTTTTTAAGGTTCAAATTTATTCCAGAAGTCCGTATGAGCTTGGAAATTCACTTGAAAAGCTCTATACAAACTCCAGCATGCTCCTTGTGGGAAAAATAAGGCATGTGACCTAAATGCCTATATAAAACTGTAGACTAGAAAATAGTTTAATAATCTGAGGAATATCTAGCAACCAGTAATGCATAATAACAACAAACATCTACATTTTACATATCATTTTAAATTTGTAATGCCCTTATAAAAAATAACACTTTTATACAACATTTCATAAATATTATTTCACAACACATTAAATATATTTATAGGGTATCATTGTTAAGGTCTCATCTTCAGAGAATTGAATATAACATCTGTTCACAAAATTATAAACTTATAAAAACATAAATATTCAATCATTTATATAACTTTTCTGTTACAAATTTTCTGTTGTATTTTCTTTGTCTAAACCTTAAAGAACACAGATTTTACATCTCTAAACCTTTATTTTCAAATGGTGAACTGGTATTTCTTTATCAAGTAGGCTTATTAGATTAGTTAAATGTGAACTATTTATTTACTTAAATGGACAGGGTTCTGTTTGGTTTATCCAACTCCCTTGGTTTCTGCTTACAGAAAGGCAACTGTAAGATTCTTCCTAAAATGCCTTATTGATCTAGTTTATAGTCTTAGAGGACTACATATATGAAAAAAACAAAGCCAGGATTTAACTAGAAACAGGGAAACTATGGTTACAAACACTGTGGGGTAAACGTGTATAGAGTAGCCATCCCATCAATTACCCCCAAACTTGCCAATATTAAATTTAGAAGGTTCCTTTGTAAAGACTTCTACAAAAAATAATTACATTCAAACAGAATCCTTCCCCATAAAAAACAGATATTCAATTTTTTTAAAGTGATTGAATTTTCATAATGATAGTTTTTAGTTTACACTCTTTGTCAAGAAAATGTTCTTTAAACATTAGTAGGTAGTTTATCCTCACTTCAGAGTTTTCCTTATAGATTATAGTTAGTAGTTATTCCTCACTTTGGAGTTATACTTCAGCACTCTTGGCTCCCCTAGGGTATACCTACTTCACTTGATCAGAAGCTACCCTCTTTTTAAAAACCACACCATCCAACTCCTTTAAATCATATGAACCGCCAGATACTTGATTTCTGACTTTATATGGTCCATTCTACTTTCAGAAAATATCTTCCCCAAATGAATTTTTAGACTCCTATTATACATTAAACCCGTATCTCCAGCTTTCAAAGGTTTCATGAGACTATGTGCCAACCGCTTATCCCAATATCTCACTGACTGACTTATGATGTTCATCATACTTGAATATTCCTTCTCCAAGGTTTCTTCTTTCTTATCTAGCTGCAAAATTTTTGCACATAACAATTCTTCAGTAGTTTTGACAGTATCCCAATCTACTCCAAGATATGATTCAACCTCTAAATCAACTGGTAAAACTACTTTTGGTCCAAAACAAAGTTTATATGGCAAATATCCAGTTGTCCTTTTGGAAGTGATTCTGTCAGCAAATAATACTAATGGTAAATAGTGCCTCCACGTTTCAGCACTTGTTTCACCAATATTAACCAAAGAAGCCTTAATGACTTGATTCCCTCTTTCTAAAATTACTTCTGCTACAGGATAATAAGGGGTTTCTACCCTAAACTTTGATCCAACTTTTAATATAGCCTCCTCAAACTCTGTCCCAAATTCAGGACCTCCATCTACAATCACCAACTTCATCACACTATACCTATGCACCCAATCCTTCATCAAGTAATCTTTCACAATTTTGGAATTCAAATTAGAAAGAGGCCCTACCTCCACCCACACAGTTAAATAATCACTGGCTATATTTTAATATTTATATCTTCCCCCTTTAATATGAACAACATCCATACTAACCTTACCAAAAAAAGTGTTTTCTCTGGTTGCATTTCCAGGTTCTTTAGCCTTAAATAACTCCTTCTTAGACATTTATTGCATGACTGAACCTATTTTTTAACAGCAAAATTCATGTCAGGAAATTAAAATTTATCAGCAATTTTTCAATACAATCCTCCTACTCCTCTATGGCCAAGATCTACATGTAGTGGGTTTCTAACCAACTCTTGTCCTTTTCTTTTTGTAATAACAAATTGAGGATTTGGATACCTCCTTTTCATATATCTTATACCAGGTAGATAAAATTCTGGTGACATCCTTCTGATAGCCACCCATTCATCATTATTACAATTATCTGGGTTTTCCAATGCTAAAATGTATTTAACCATTTTAAAGTAAAATCCTGTCTGTCCCCAGAATTCATATTAAAATTTCAGAAATAACACATCTAAGGGCACCTCCCTATCACCAAAACTGCTTGCACATGAATGAGCCTATAATTTAAACCCTTGAATTTGCCTATTTATCATGAAAGATTCTAAATTATCCACCTTGAAACCTTCCGACTTAATTTTACCCCAATTTTTTCTATCATTTATACACACCTTTCAGAATCAACCACTTCTTCATTGTCTAACTTCCTTTTTAAAAAATTCATACAAGCTACCAACCCCTCTATAAACAAATTTTCTAAAAATTCAATATATACACCATTCACCAATTTACTACTATCCCACACAATATCACCATTCTCATCACAATACACCACAACTTTTCCAACCTCTTTTCAACAAATTTTATTTACACCTTCATCAAACTCTTCAAGCACATAATTTTCCTCATTTAAACAATTAGCCAGTTTATCCTCATGGCGGTGTGGTCTTCCAACATTGGCAGGGGCCTTTGTTGTGTGATTTGGCGCTGTTTATGCATGTCTTAATTGACATCTGTTAAGGAATTTGGTATTTTTCTGGTTTTATCCCGTGGATATTGGGTCTGAGGGTATGTGGGTACTATCATTGGATAGCCCTGGTTTTTCTCTATATTTTATGTCTTGAAGACATTTTTCATATTCTGAGTTTTAAGGGGTCATTTCCTCATTTTTCATTTATAAAAGATTGCTGTTTAATTTTTTTTTTGTGTTTTACGGGATAACCTTAAGTCTTAGGGTTAAGTGCTTAGTACCATTGGATAGAGCTAATTTTTCTCTATATTTCATGTCTCAATGTTGTCATAGTGAAATTCCGTGTTTTAAAGGTTTTAGTAGTTGAAGCTAATTTTTCTAAGTAGATTAGTGGTTTCTATTGGTTTTCTGGCTTCAGGGAGGCCGGGCCGCTTCAGGCAGCATCTCCGACGTCGGGCGGCCCGCCCGCCTCTGTTTTAGGAGGTTGGGGAGCGCTCCAGGAGGGTTTTTATGCAATTTGGCAGGTACAGGCGCCAGATTGGTGGGTGCGCATGGGCTCTTAGTTAGTGGTCTGTGTGTACATAGTGAATAAGACAGTTTGGGGCAATCTTAATCATCATACAACCATCCGGAGGTGATATCATTGTTCCTCACTCAGTTTTCACTGTTTTCACTGTTTTCTGGCCACAATTGGCTGTGTTTGTTGCAAGTAAGTTCTTCATTTAACTTAACTTTGGCAACTGTTTTCTCTGTTATAGTCTTGCAAGCTATAGCAAGTATTATTGCTGTCTCTGGTGTGGATTTGCAGCCTACATCAAGTATCTTTGCTGTCTCTGGTGTGGACTTTGTTCTACATTTCAGTTCTTTGGTCTGGTAGTCTATCTGGGGACTACTTTCTTGGCTCATCAAGCAGTCAAGTGTGTTAAAAAGGGGCTTTAGCAAAACAGGAACCAACTTACTTTAGCAAGTAAATCTCACTCTATTTTTCTAAAGGGACAGGGGATTTTCTCTCTGGTTTTTCTCCAACTCCCTTGGTCAAGGCCTATAGCTAGTACTATAGGATTGTCTACAGCGGAAGTTTTTATATTCATTATTCTCACAAATAGTACCAGCCAGTGTAACCTCATGGTGGAGTTTATCATCATTATTATTTTTAAAAACTAATCCACCCAGTTTGACAAAATGGGGGAGGTAAGGAAATTCTTCAGCACCTTTTGTGCTGGCCTTGATAACAGGTATATACTTGTCAAATTCCTCTGAGTCAGTATCTTCTTCAGTGGGTGGTCTTCTTGATAAACCATCTGGAATAGTGAAAGTTTTTACAGGTTTGTGAACTAAATCAAAAGAAATTTTTTTAATAAAAGCTACACATTTTGTCATGGGTGCATTTGGTAATCTTGGGGAATTAATAATATAAATTAAGGATCTTGCATTCACTTGAAGCTCAGAGTTTTTAACCCATAAAACATTTTCAGTTTCTTCATAATATTAAGCACTCCATAGAGCTATAATTTAGGTTGAGAATATCTTGATTCCACCTCAGTGAAAACAAGTGATTCATACTTGACTGGTTTTATATAACCAGCTTTTTAAATCTGGGACAAGACTACCCAAGCAGCAATCTTAATTAAGTCAACTGAAAAATAAATTTTTCATGCATCTTTTTAATAATCCAAGTTACGCAGGACAATATCTACTCCAACTACCTTTTCCAAAATCTCAAACGCCTCTTCACACTCATCATCCTTCCTATTCAAACTTCTCAAAGTAGCCCCCAATGAAGAAAAGTCCTTGATAAACATTCTGAAATATAAAAATAAACCTAAAAACTGTCAGCCAGGCTACTAGACTTACCCGGTAAAACAATTAATTATTTTACTGAGTTGAAGCCACGCTGTAGACAATCCTATAGTACTAGCTATAGGCCTTGACCAAGGAAGTTGGAGAAAAACCGGAGAGAAAATCCCCTGTCCCTTTATAAAAGTAGAGTGAGATTTACTTGCTAAAGTAAGTTGGTTCCTGTTTTGTTAAAGCCCCTTTTTAACACACTTGACTGCTTGATGAGCCAAGAAAGTAGTCCCCAGATAGACTACCAGACCAAAGAACTGAAATGTAGAACAAAGTCCACACCAGAGACAGCAAAGATACTTGATGTAGGCTGCAAATCCACACCAGAGACAGCAATAATACTTGCTATAGCTTGCAAGACTATAACAGAGAAAACAGTTGCCAAAGTTAAGTTAAATGAAGAACTTACTTGCAACAAACACAGCCAATTGTGGCCAGAAAACAGTGAAAACAGTGAAAACTGAGTGAGGAACAATGATATCACCTCCGGATGGTTGTATGATGATTAAGATTGCCCCAAACTGTCTTATTCACTATGTACACACAGACCAATAACTAAGAGCCCATGCGCACCCACCAATCTGGCGCCTGTACCTGCCAAATTGCATAAAAAACCCTCCTGGAGCGCTCCCCAACCTCCTAAAACAGAGGCGGGCAGGCCGCCCGACGTCGGAGATGCCGCCTGAAGCGGCCCAGCCTCCCTGAAGCCAGAAAACCAATAGAAACCACTAATCTACTTAGAAAAATTAGCTACAACTACTAAAACCTTTAAAACACGGAATTTCACTATAACAACATTGAGACATGAAATATAGAGAAAAATTAGCTCTATCCAATGGTACTAAGCACTTAACCCTAAGACTTAAGGTTAGCCCATAAAACATGAAAAACAAAATTAAACAGCAATCTTTTATAAATGAAAAATGAGGAAATGACCCCTTAAAACTCAGAATATGAAAAATGTCTTCAAGACATAAAATATAGAGAAAAACCAGAGCTATCCAATGATAGTACCCACATACCCGCAGACCCAATATCCACAGAATAAAACCAGAAAAATACCAAATTCCTTAACAGATGTCAATTAAGACATGCACAATCAGCGCCAAATCACACAACAAAGGCCCCTGCCAATGTTGGAAGACCACATCCTCCCTCCAATTGAGAATTTCCGCATTCTTTCTTCATCCAACCACCATGTTTAACCTCCTTCCCAAATCTGCCTCTGAAATGGGCCCCTGCCAATACTGCATCAACAATAATTTAATCTGCGCCATGACACCACCTGTTAATCCATACAGAAAGTCCTGCGATGTCTGCCACTCCAGAAAGAGGACCTGCCACAGACCTGGTCCACTTTCTTCCACAACAGATTCACCTCCGCCTCAACCTGGTCCTTCTTCTGCCAGCACCAAAAGATCTAGGCCATCCATCCTGATACCCAGATTAATCAAAAAGCTCCACCCTTCCCAGAAGAGTGCCACAACCCATAAAGCAACTAGTTCTCCCATCCCTGGTCCATCTGATGGTAAAGAACATTTATTCCTTCCTTCAACTTTAAAACTGATGACTTCTCAGTTCCTTCCTCTTCTGATAGTGATGATAACAATGTAGGATCCATTGCACCACCAACACCAACGCACTTGCCCACTATCAAGGCCAGGTTCCAACAACACACATCTCAACAGAAACAACTTCTGCTTCACTACTTCCAATCCACTCCTGCTAGAGATCCACAGGACATTGAGAACAGAAGACACCTCATTCACAAGTTCAAGGCTAATTCTGAACACTTCATTTCATCTCTTCATTCCCTCTGTAATTCCACTAGCACTTGAGTTTGATTCAGAAAAGAAAAATTGACCACACCCTCTATAGGATGTAACCACAAACAACCCTCAGTTTTAAGTCTTGGGGGACCATCCTCATTTTATAGTCTTGGGGGACTCAAAAACCCTCAGTTTAAAGTCTTGGGGGACTCAAAAACCTAAATCATAAACCCAGAACCAGAGATCAACCACATTAAGACACAGAGAGAAAACTAACATTCAGGGGTAATTGTGAATAGAGCTGCCAGCCCATCAATTACCCCCAAACTTGCCTTTGCTAAATTCGGAGGCTCCCCCTGTGGATACCCTCCACCAATCTTTCAAACCAACTCCAACAACAAAACCCTTTTTCCTCAGTTTATAGTCTTGGGGGACTTACAACCCTCAGTTTAAAGTCTTGGGGGACTAACACAGTGTTCAGTTTAAAGTCTTAACGGACTAGCCTTGATAAAATCTTGAAACCAGCCAGTTTAAAGTCTTGGAGGACTAACAGAAACCAGATTTCAGTTTAAAGTCTTGATGGGCTGACTTGATACCATAGCTTTTTCAGTTTAGAGTCTTGATGGACTGATAAAATTTCCAGTTTAAAGTCATAGAGGACTGCCAAAATCTTGCATGAATCTGACCCAGCCAATTTCATGCAATACACACACAGCTAGACCCACGGAGCGTCCGCCTTCACTTCATCTTCTACTCATCACTGACAAAATCTTCTCTTATCCTTTTCATCACCTTTCACACCACAGATCATGTCTGGATCCCCTGCTGTTGACTCCTCTACTCTTCCTTGCTTCACTGCTCCAAGGGACTATGCCTGCAAACAGTGCATCCACATGTGCAGACCTTGCACATTCACTCTTCCAAATCCAGAAGCCAAATTCTACAACAGGGCTTGTGACTCTTGCTATTCCAAAAAAAAGAAATGTGACTGAGATTCCCACTATCCTATTCCTCTGCCTTCTCCTTCTCACAAGTACATCTCCAGATCCCCTACCAGGTCTCCAGAACTTGGTCCATCCTCTTCCTCTCTATCTTCAGCTCCTTCCAGAAGATCCAGAAGCTCAGCTTCCCGCACTCTTCCCAAAAGACCAGCCTTAGCTTCTCAAGAAACTGCTTTTATCACTGCTAAATTAGCTCCAAAAGCTTCAAAATCAACCCCTAGGCTTCTAGACCGCGTCCAGGCGGCCCGGCCGGCGTTGGGCGGCCCCCCCCGCCTCACCAAACAGTGAAAATCAGGGCCAAAACCTCCAAAAAGGGCCAGAAAATAGCCAAATTCATCCAGACAACAATAACAACTCAACCCAACTACCTCCTACTGCTCCCAGAGCAATGCAACCCACTCTTGTAAAGTCCAAAAGCACCAAAATTTACCAGATTTCTAAGAGAACTGCCAGAGAACCCCAAGAAGAAACCAGAACACCACACACTGCTCCACAACAACAACTTCGTCCCCAACTAAGACAAAGAAAATACACCTCTCCTTTGTCAGCAAACTACTCTTCTGCCAGTTCCATCTCTTCAAATTCTCCATCCAGAAGAGAGCAGTCTGCTTCCAAATCCCCCTCTCCTGCTCCATCCTTTAACAACCCTGGTACTCCATCACCAGCACCTCCTCCAGCTGAATCCAACAGAAATAACAACCACAATCTCACTGCTCCAACTAGGCCCCAGGAACCTCAGCATCCCAGTTCACCTTCTCAGAATCCTTCAGAGGAAGACCATGAGAATCCATATCTTTCCCTAGTTGATCCACCCACTATGACCATTACAAAATTGTCAGAGATACAAATCCCAGCTGCTTACAGATTTGATGAGCTTCCAATCTGTAAGTACCAAATTAATTATTCCATTCCTTCAACAAAAATAATTACTGATCCAATTCTTCTTGTCTAGTTGGCACCCCTCCTCCTGAATCTATTATTGGAGTTGGACAAACTCTTGAAACTTCTTTGACCCTGGATTATGGAGACATGAAGAAACACCTAAGCACCATGTGTTCCAATATGCTAAAAGCCTTTGCCCTCCATGGACCCTTGAATGACTTTGAAAAATCCTTGAGAAAGCGCCTACTGGAAGACCACTGGAAAATGTCTAGGATCATTAAACACACCCTCCAGCACTCCATTCCTGCCTCTTCTTCTTCCTCCTCTGAACTTCCCTCTAATCCAATCCCTATAATCTCTCCAGCAGGATGCACTTCAAAGAACACAGTTCTTCCCACAATCCCAACAAAAAACAAAAACGTCATCACAATCCGGACCAGCCTCCAGAAGCTTCATCATCTAGACAATGAGCTCCTGCAAAAGATTAGAAACATAAAAATAATATAAAACAAATAATAAAAAAATTATTTCAGAATTTTTTTTTTTTTTTTACGGTCTACTGATATACTAAAATAAAAAATTAATAATTAAAATGAAATGAAATAACATAAATGAAATAAAATAAAATATAAAAAATAATACAAATGGTATCCCCCAGCCAATTGATGAGCTGATCCCCTGATACCTTACCCACATCCAAGTGCACCTTGATGTGGATACACAATTAATTCTTTTAAATGGTTAACAGAAAACAAAATTCAAAAAATTTAGAAATTCAGAAAATAATAAAAAATAATGAAACACAGAAACACATGAAATAAATAATAATTAAAAATAAGAAAATAGCATTTCCCGGCCAATTGATGAGCCTTTCCCCACCAATGCTTGCCCACATCCAGGTGACCCTGATGTGGTAACACCCTATATTTTTGATTTTATAACTCTAAACAACCCCCATAAAAAAATTAAAAGAAAAAAAGAGAAAAAAATAATCTAAAACTGCTATCTAGCAAAAACATAACTGCAAAAATCAAAGAAAGACCAGCTCCATAAATTGTCCAATAAGGGAAAGTCCGGTCCATAGAAATGATCACTGGGTGGGCTCCCTCCAATAAGTAAAAATGATGGGAGACAACCAGTGATCCACCACCAATCTGAAAGAACTAAAGATAAAGAAGCCAGTCCCAAACCAGTTTAAAGTCATAGCGGACTTAAAACCTGAATAATAAACAACAGAACTAGAATTCAACTAGAAAAAAACAAAAGACTTGAGACAGACATTCTGGGGTAACTGTTCTACAGAGCAGCCAGCTCATCAGTTACCCCCACACTTGCCAAAATAAAATCTAGAAGCCCCCCCTGGGTACCTTCTAACAAAAACACAACGTCCAACACAAAAAAACCAAAACCAATAAGAGTGAAGAGACCAACACATGAAAACCAAAGGAATTTCCAGTTTAAAGTCATAGAGAACTAAAACCTGTGAAAATAAACCAATAATAGGGTTCAACCAAATTAAGAGAAAGGGTTTGAAACAGAAAATCTGGGGTAACTGTTGATAGAGCAGCCAGCCCATCAGTCACCCCCACACTTGCCAAGATCAAATCTAGAAGCCCCACCCATGGGTACCCTCTAACAAAAGTTTCCAACAAACAGATGCATAGCATCACCACAAAAAAACCAAAATTAAAGAATAGTCCGTAGTTTATCCTCATTGCTAAGTCAATCTTCTTCATGCCTAGTGCCTCTGGGATAAAACTTCTTCACTTGGTCTGCAGCCACCCTCTTTTTCAAGACTGCACCATCCAACTCTTCCAAAACATAAGAACCTCCAGACGCCTGAGATCTGACTCTGTAAGGTCCATTCCATCTGTCAGCAAACATTTTGCCCCACTGACTCTCCAAACTTCTATTATACACCAAAACCAAACAACCAGGTTTCAAAGGATTCCTGAGTCTATGAGCCAACTTCTTGTCCCAGTATCTGACTGATTGATTCCTAATCTTCATCATTCTAGAGTACGCCTTCTCTTGACATTCCTCTCTACATTCCAACTGTTGCATCCTGGCACAGAGAAAATCTTCTGTTGACTGCACGTCATCCCAATCAATTCCAAGATAAGAGACAGCTTCCAAGTCCACTGGTAGAACGGCTTTTTGACCAAACATTAGCTCATAAGGAGAATAGCCAGTTGTCCTCTTCACAGTGACCCTATCAGCAAATAACACCAAGGGTAAATAATGCCTCCACTTTTCGGCACTATCTCCGCACATCTTCACCAAAGCATTCTTGATAACTTGATGGCCTCTTTCAACCATGCCTTCAGCTTCAGGATAATACAGTGTAGCCACTCTAACCCTAGAACCAACACTAGCCCAGCTTCTTTAAATTCAGCACCAAACTCTGGCCCACCATCAACAGTCACCAACTTCATCAACCCATACCTATAAATCCACTCCTTCTTCAAAAACTCTGCCACATTCTTGGCAGTCAAATTAACCAGAGGCACTGCCTCAACCCAACCAGACAAATCATCCCTAGCAACAATCAAGTATTTATACCTGCCCTCTTTAATATGGACAGCATCCAGACTGCCTCTTCCAAAGACAGCTGATTCACCAGTAGCACGGCCCACCTCTTTAGGTTTAAAGTGACTTCTTCTTTGACATTCTTCACAAGATTGAACCCAACCCTGCACAGCCAACTTCATACCCGGCCACCAAAATTTGTCTGCTACTCTTCTATAAGTCTCTCCAAAGCCTCTATGACCAAGGTCTTCATTCAAAGACCTCAAAACCAATTCTTGACCCTTCTTCTGAGTCACCACCACTTGAGGATTAGGATGTCTCCTTCTCATCAAGCGCCTTCCTGACACATAAAATCCAGGACTCTTCTTCTTGATTGCCAACCAAGTATCATCATCACAACTATCTGGCCTCTCCAAGGTCAACAGATATTCCACCAAAATAAAATAAAACCCAGATTGACCCCAGGTCTCATTTTTTAAAATCCAACAAAACAACATCCAAGGGTACAACTCTGTAATCAAAATCACCAGTGTGAACATGAGCCAATTGAGCAGCCCAACCAGGACACCAATCCTTAAATTTTGGCACGTCCTTCTCTTTCCACTGAACCTTGTGAGAATCCAGTTCACTAACAAAAACACCCTTTTCCAATTTTGAGCTGTCCCAAACAACAACTCCATCTTCATCAACAAAAACATCCTGATCACCAGAATCAAGATCAGATCCAGCCAGTTTAACCTCTTGGGGGAGATCAGAACAATCATCCAGTTTAGTCTCATGGGGGAGGAAAGAAAAATCCTCAGCACCCTTTGTGCTGGCCCTAATCACTGGAACATCTTCGTCAAACTCTTCAGAATCAGAATCCTCATCTGTAGGTGGCCTCCTTGATAACCCATCAGGCATAGTAAAAGTTTTACCTGGTTTGTGTACCAGGTCAAAAGAAAAATGTTGAATAAATGCCACCCACCTAGTCATTGGAGCATTTGGAAGACTAGGTGTATTGATCATCTGAACCAAAGATTTTGCATCCACCTGCAGCTCAAAATGCTGCCCCCACAAAACCGTCTGTAGCTTCTTTAAAATTTTAGCTACGCCACACAATTCCAACTTAGGTTGAGAATACCTAGATTCCACCTCATTAAACACCACAGACTCATAACTTACTGGCCTGACCCTCCCAGTCTTATCCTCCTGAGACAAAACAGCACCAGCAGCAATATAGCTTGAGTCCACTGCCAGATAAATCTTTCCAGCACCAACACTATAATCCAACTTGTGAAGAATTGTATCTTCACCAACAACCTTTTTCAGCTTCTGAAAAGCCTCTTCACACTCTTTCGTCCATTCCCAATCTGCATCTTTTCTAGTCAACCTCCTTAAAGGTGAAGCCAACAAAGAAAAATCCTTAATGAAAATCCTGACATATACACATAAACCCAAAAATCCTCTGACTTCAGTAGTATTTTTAGGCCTTGGCCATGCCTGAATTTTATTAATCTTCTTCTTTGCCATAATCCTTCCCTCTTTACATACCAAATGACCCAGAATTTCCAAAGCAGGAACACAACAACAGAAGTTTGACCCTGAAATGGTCAAACCAGCCTCTTCAATCCTGAATAACACTCTCTCTAGAGTTATTGCATATTCCCACACAAACCTCCTTATTCCAGGGTTCTCCAATAACACCTCATTACCATAATCAGTGGATGGTCCTTCAATTCCACCATCATCAATAAAAATACCAGCATGAGTAGGAACCTCATCCTGCAAAATCCAAGCCATCTGTGCTTGATAAACTGCCAATGAATTAATTTCTCCTTGAGGCAGCCTAGTGAGCTGAAATCTTGCCAAAGGAGTCTCAAAAGTTGTGAGAGGCCTTGAATCCGTATGTAGTTCCCTCTCATCATAACCACCCATAATATCACCCAAACCATAACACACCCTTCCAGCAAAAGCTTCAACAAAATCCTCTGCACTTGGCGGCATACCAGCATCCTTGATAGTGACTCTATTCAAGGCTCTAAGATCATGAACCACCCTCAAATTTCCATTCTGCTTCTTTACACAGAACACCGGACTTGAGTAACTGGATGTTGATTGTTCATATAACCCAGTCCTGACTCTTTCCCTAACAATCTCTACAAAATCCTCTCGAAAAGCGGCTGGAATTGGAATAGGTTTGATTTGCCAAGGTTCATGACAAACAACAGGAATCAAGTAAGGTTCCCCATAAGAGTGCTTCAATACACCCCTTTCCTCCTCAACAAATGCCACCGCTTTTTCCCTTAGCACAATAACGTGCAACAACAACTTCTTTTCTTCCTCAGACAACCACCCATCAAGACCAAAATTAACAACTTTCAATCTTTCCACGGTCACCCTAGCCGTCTCTACAAATTCTGGAGGATTCTTCACCAAAGGAGTACAGTACGGATCTCTTGACAAAGGAGGTCTCTTCAAAGGCGGATTCAAACCCACAGGCATAGGCTCATTGACAGGCCTAATCTTCTGCGCTACCTTCTTATACATTGCTGCTCCACCTTCAACTTGAGGGATTTTCAGGAAATCTTCACCACCAGACCTGGAACAAAAACCAAGGGTTTCCCCATTGCTCACATGTGTGGCCAAGGTAATGTTTTTGAAAGGTGTAGAAGAAACCCTAGCAGTGCACAATTGGGAGGACTTACTTTTACACCCCAATCTCACCACTCCAAAACTTATCCGCAATTCCACATCTTCATCCTCACTTCCAACTTCCAAATGTTCAAATCTTGATTCATCTTCTGAATCACATCTTCTAAAATTGTGCAGTTTATCCTCATGCTGGAGGTCCAAAAACAGATCTTGATGATCTTCTCTCTTCAAAATTTTCTGCAGTTTAACCTCATGCTGGAGGCCCAAAAATAGATCTTGATGATCTTCACAAAAATATTTTGCATCTTCTTTCTTCATTATCTTCAGATTTTTTTCTTGATTTTCATGAATTATCTTGAAATTTTTATCTTCTTTTCTTGAGTTTTCTTCTGACCTACAAAAATAACCAGGGGTTTCCCCAATGCTCACAGGTGTGGCCCAGGTAATGTTTTTGAAAGGTGTAGAAGAAACCCTAGCGGTGCACAATTGGGAGGACTTACTTTTAGACCCCAATCTCACCGCCCCAAAACTTTTCCGCATATCTTTCAATAAAGATATATAACCAATCTTCTTCTTTGAACTTGAATTAAAAATAATTAAGAATCTCAAGAGAGAACAGAGACTTGATAAAAAACTTGATGAATACTTGCAGAGAAGAGAAACATTAAAAAGAGAAAGTTGAAAATCCACTTTGTATATCTCCAAGGGAGCTGACCTACTACAACCTGGGATTTCCTCATCTCGGGGAGAGGTTGTAGCACTAGGGTGATCAGCCCTCATTACTCTAAAAAAGACAGACTCTCAATAGAGCCTGAACCGCACTCCAAAAAACCAGAGGCAGCACCCACTTCCTTCCTTCTCCTGCAGCAGTCTATGCACTGGCACATTGAAGATAAACCAGGCCTAGTCTCCCAACCATCCTCTCCAGGGGATGATAACCTCATGTGAAGCCTCCTTTCGTCTTCACCAGTCAACTCCAAACTGATTCCCAAATCAAATTGATAACCTATTCTTGCCTGAAAATCCATCAAGAATGGCCCACCCAAAACTGATTTTACATTACCTTTAGCAATGTAAAAATGAACCTTCCCTGAGGCTCCTCCAACATCCAACTTCACAAACTCTGAAGTTCCAACCAATTCAGTGACATGGCCACCGATCCCTCTCAAATTCCCACCAATACCAGTTTTGATGGGGAGGCCCATATGAGTTGCCTCAAACAAAGAAATCAGGTTTATCTGAGAACCCAAATCCACCAATGCCCTTGCCTCCCTGCCATTCAGAGTGACATTGACATATCCCAGAGGAGCAGAAAAATGAGTTTCCAACCCCTAACCAAACTTTTCAGCAGAATCACAAATGTATTCTACCTCACCAGAAGAAACCCTTCTCCTGGTCAACAACTTTTTGCTTATCAGCCAACCCTGGACTGATAGCATACAATTCCCCATAAGATAGGGAAACCTGACCCTGGTTCATCCTTTCCAGGACAGAGTCCATAACATTAACTTGCCCAGACACTACTGGCCTCTCAAAGTGAGCTCTTTGCTTCACCACCTTGGTCCTAGAAGATTCTTGAGGACCAGTACCACCAACAGATTTACCATTAACAGGAACCAAACCAGATCCCTCACCAGAACCTCTGACTCCAACAGGCTTTGGCAATGAAGCCAAAGGGACATCCTCCTCGGAGTCAGAATCCACCTCCATTGGCATTGGCTCACCATTCAGGTCCAATGCACCAAAACTAGGGGGGCCCATGTCAGCCATACCCTTCTGCATCTTGTACAGCTCCTCTTTGCTGTACCTCTTCCTAGCTGCACTCAGCTTAGGATCACCCTTTGAAGCGTTTGGCTTTGGTTGGGCCTGAGAACTGCTCTTAGGCCTACCCACCTTCCCTGCTTCCAAATCATAAACACCAGCCAAGCATTCACCACTTGACTGTCCACCACAAGAATACAACTCCAAACCACCAAAGGAAGTAGAAAAAGAGACCTTATTGACCTCCTTCCCCTTTCCCTTGACGTCCTCATCTACCTTAACAGAAGACTTCCCCTGATCAGGAATCTCCTCAAACCTTGGCCTCCTTTGATTGAGACCACCCCTTCTCCTGACCAAATCAACAGGAGCCTGCCCCTCACTGGGCTTCACAAAAGAACCGTCAGGGAACTTAAAAACCCTGCCATCAAACTCCACTTTTCCTTCAGACACATCTCTGTTCAATGCCCAACAATCATTGGACCTGTGCCCCCTCCTACTGCAATAAGAGCAAACCCAAGGATCACTCCTACCAGCCCTCCTTTCAAACTCTCTTGGCTGAGAAGGTGCCTTATTAACCTTCTTGGCCTCCTGGACAAAAATGTGCAGCTGTTTTGTCAGATCAGCCAACTGCTCCACCATTGGGTCCCTCTCCTGTTTGGGAACCTGCACCAAATTTTTCTCCTCCTTCTTCTCCCTAACTTCCTCTTCAGCCAAAGCCTCACTGACTTTGCTGACATACTTGGCACACCCCTCCTGATAGGTGTCCACAGCCAATAACTTTAAATGGGCCTCAACAGCCTCCTTCACCTTATCCAAGGCAGGCAACTTCTGGTCCCCATTAGAAAGAGTCTTCATCAATTCCTTTCTTGACAACTCCTTCAACACATCCATCCTGACATCTCTAGCCAGGGCAGACCAAAAAACATCCTTGGCAGCATTTTCATGTGCCAGCTCCTCCACTTCCACCAAATATTCCACCACAGGATCAAACTGTAGCAGAAAATTCCTGTAACTACGTAAGTTACCAACACCACCATAAGATTGCCATTCACTGACAACCTTTTTCAGATCCACCATAGTGAGCCTGAAACCCCATCTATCCACCATTTCCCTACACAACAATTTCCAATCCCTCTTATTGTAGCCAGACATGACCACAATCTCCTTCTCCACTGACCTATCACCAATGAAGAAGATAATCTGCTTCACCATGTCCAGGTAGGAAGCACCATCCACCCCAGAAGCAGTTTCATACTTCTCTAGAAACCACTTGACATCCTCCCCATTAAACTTGGTACCATCCCAAGTTTTAATCCTCACACACTCCCTAAACATCACAGAAGGAGGACCATCCCCCCCACTGACAGTCACCACAGGAATAGCAGAACCAGAAGCCATTCCTCCTGACCAAAACACCAAAAAGAGCCAACCAAAGAAAACAGAGATTCCAAAGAACTAGCAAGTTCTAACCCCATGTTGGGCGCCAGAAATGTAGACAATTCTATAGTACTAGCTATAGGCCTTGACCAAGGAAGTTGGAGAAAAACCAGAGAGAAAATCCCCTGTCCCTTTAGAAAAATAGAGTGAGATTTACTTGCTAAAGTAAGTTGGTTCCTGTTTTTTTAAAGCCCATTTTTAACACACTTGACTGCTTGATGAGCCAAGAAAGTAGTCCCCAGATAGACTACCAGACCAAAGAACTGAAATGTAGAACAAAGTCCACACCAGAGACAGCAAAGATACTTGATGTAGGCTGCAAATCCACACCAAAGACAGCAATAATACTTGCTATAGCTTGCAAGACTATAACAGAGAAAACAGTTGCCAAAGTTAAGTTAAATGAAGAACTTACTTGCAACAAACACAGCCAATTGTGGCCAGAAAACAGTGAAAACAGTGAAAACTGAGTGAGGAACAATGATATCACCTCCGGATGGTTGTATGATGATTAAGATTGCCCCAAACTGTCTTATTCACTATGTACACACAGACCAATAACTAAGAGCCCATGCGCACCCACCAATCTGGCGCCTGTACCTGCCAAATTGCATAAAAAACCCTCCTGGAGCGCTCCCCAACCTCCTAAAACAGAGGCGGGCGGGCCGCCTGACGTCGGAGATGCCGCCTGAAGCGGCCCGGCCTCCCTGAAGCCAGAAAACCAATAGAAACCACTAATCTACTTAGAAAAATTAGCTACAACTACTAAAACCTTTAAAACACGGAATTTCACTATAACAACATTGAGACATGAAATATAAAGAAAAATTAGCTCTATCCAATGGTACTAAGCACTTAACCCTAAGACTTAAGGTTAGCTCATAAAAGACGAAAAACAAAATTAAACAGCAATCTTTTATAAATGAAAAATGAGGAAATGACCCCTTAAAACTCAGAATATGAAAAATGTCTTCAAAACATAAAATATAGAGAAAAACCAGAGCTATCCAATGATAGTACCCACATACCCGCAGACCCAATATCCACGGAATAAAACCAGAAAAATACCAAATTCCTTAACAGATGTCAATTAAGACATGCACAATCAGCGCCAAATCACACAACAAAGGCCCCTGCCAATGTTGGAAGACCACAACGCCCTTTCTTCTTACTAACAATTAATTAATTATTTACTTAAGTATTACTTACAACTAACCAGTTAAGTACATTAAGTAGTATAAATAATGTAAATAAATGTCCCCTACATTTTTACTCCCTAACACTGTGCTCAATAGTATAAGTTTGATTGGGAATAAAAATTTATAATAAAATTATAATAAAAAAAAACCTTAAGATTATTATATTACTTCATTGAGAGATCTGGAATCCCATGAAATTAATATAATTAATTTAATTGTGATGTAATTAATTGTGACAAGGAACTCATACTTTATTACTAATAAAATTGATGCCCTTGTTGACATATTAATTAATTTATTTTCTTATGTCATATATGTACTCCTTTTAGTCACCTACTTTCTCACATTCTTACAGTAGATGGTGTAAATTCCAGGTCTTTTATTCCCTCATGTTTTGCCTATAAAAGTCCCCTTACCTTTGTGCTTTTCAGAACATTCCTTCAATACTTACTTTATTATTACATTTACAATATAAACACTTATTTCTATATCTTATAACATTAGTATTTACAACAGCGTAATTCTAATCTATAATTTATATTAATATTTAAAAACTACCTCTTATATTTGAGTAAACCAATAAATTTGATTAAGAAATACGTACATTGTCTTGAGAGTCCATTTAATCCCGTAAAATCCTCATATAAACCTTGAACAAATCTTCCAGACCAAAAGGACCCCTTGACAAAAACCCTCTGACTTTGGTCGTATTCTTGGGTCTTGGCCAGGACTTTATTTTTTCACCTTCTTTTTTGCCATAATCTTACCCTCTCTACATACCACATGAGCTAGGGTTTCCAAAGCTGGTACACAACAAGAAAATTTGGAACCTGAAATATTAAACCCAGCCTCTTTGACACTAAAAAAAATCCTCTTTAAAACAACATCATATTCCCAGATAAACTTTCATATCCCTGAATTCTCTTTCAACACTTTTTATCATAATCTGCTCATTGTCCTTTGATTCCTCCATCGTCAAAAAAGATTCCAGAATATTTTTGAATAATATCTTGAAGAATCCAAGCCATCTGAGCTTGATAAACAGAAACCAAATGTTTTTCTCCATCAGGTAATCTAGTCAATTCTAATCAACTAAGTGGGGTTTCAAAAGTTGTGAGAGGCCTAGAATCAGGTTGCAATTCTTTCACTTAATATACCCCCATAATATCACCTAATTTATAACACACTCTACAAGAAAATGCCTCCACAAATTTCTCTGCAAAATGTGGTATACCAGCATCTTTTATTTTAACCCTATTTAATTCACTAGGATCATGTACTACTCTGAGCTTGCCATTAGAATTCTTGATACAGAACAATAGACTTGAGTAACTTGTTGAAGAATACTCATATAATCCAGTTTGAATTTGTTCTCTAATGAATTCAATATAATCATATTTTAAAGTTGCAGGAATAGGAATTGGTTTTTTTTTCCATGGTTCATGACAAAAAACAGGAATCTTGTAAGGCTCCCGATAAGAATGCTTCTACACACCTCCCCATTCTTCCACAAAAGAAATGGACTTCTCCCTTTTTACCATCAAATCCAACAACAACTTCTTCTCTTCAACTGATAGCCATTCTTAGGGTGACAATTTAAAAAATCCAGTCTCTCAAAAGTACCTCTTGATGTTTTAGAAAATTCAGGTGGATTCTTGACCAAAGGACAGTGATATGAATCTCTTGATAAATTTGGCCTCTTTTAATGTGGGTTCAATTAAGCTTTAATCAATTTGTTAATTGGTCTGACCTTATTAGCCACCTTTTTATATTTTCCTGCATGGAGGTCCACTATGACTTGAGTTATTAGATCTCTTCTAGATCCACTGTTAATTAATTTGTGATCAGAACATTCTTCTTTATCAGAATTGGATACAAAATAAGTCAAAAAATATTTTTTATTAAAAATTTTTAAATTTTTATCCACCTTTCCTTTGTATAATTTAAAATCTGATTTTTCAACACCATAGCTACCATTTTCCACCATAAAATCCCTATTAAACATAGGTGTCAGTTACCTGTTTCTGGAGGACCAAAATATAATTATCACACATATTAGTTTTTTATGAATTAGTTATGCTAATATTTTTTTCATTATTTTGATGAGATAATCACAGTTTATCCTCATGCTGGATGCCATAAATTATACCCCAAGAAACAACACCTCTATTCTCCACCATATTATCTAAATTGCCATTCCAATTTTTATCCAACACAATACAACCCATCTTTCCTCTTGAACCTTTTTAAAATATATAGAGAAATTTGATAATGATAATAAACATATAAAAAATTCCATCACATAGTGACACTCCAATGAAATATCAACAGAAAATAATTGGAAATCCATTTGAATTATCTCCAAGTGAGCTGACCTATTTTAATCAAGGATCTCTTTTTGAGAAGAGTTTAAAAAATTAGAGCAATAAGCCATACCTACTCCTAAAAATGGGGGACTTAATAAGATTCTTGATAGAAATAAATGAGTCCAAAATAATTCAAATAAAAGATAAAGAAAAATCCAGCCATTATTTTAGGTAGTTTGTTCTCATTTCAGATAGATTATATTGTTGACATCCTCTGGTAGAAATACATCAATTTGCCCCATATTCATTTCCACCAATTCAAATATCCCCAAATACATACTTTCAGAATTTGTCCTACCAAAGGACAAAAAGAATAAAACATTTTTTTCTAAATTATGGGTGAATCCAACTCATTTACTCTATCATTCAACACCTCTGCACTCTTCATAATTTCAAGAACAACAACATCCAACTTTAAATTCTTTTCATGCAATTTAGACAAATTCTACAAACATATACCGAATCAATCATCATAATCTACCTTTTCATTGCAGATAGTTTCTGCTTCTGATTGTAAAGCCAATGAGAAATTACCCTCTAAATAATCCTCCAAATCAACCATCACAATATCTTCTCCAAAATTCAAACATTCTTCATTAGTGAAATAAATATCTTCATCTTTAGAAACCTCTGATTTCCCAACAGAATTGTCATCCAAAACAATATCTTCAGGCTAGCCAAAATCTTCAGGAATAGCTGAATTCACAATTTCAACAGTAACTAAATCTTCTACAACATCATCATTTACATCTTGAGCCAGCAAAGTGTCTCCTTCAGGGACTAATTCAACATAATTCAGGGATTCTATAAAATCCAAAACATCATTCATTACCAGTTCCATAGATGAAATCCTACTTTCTCCAGTTCTACAAGTCTTCAGTAAATAGGAATTTAAAAGAATTTCCCAAACAACCTCTTTAGCCTTATCTCACATAGCATTCCAAAGCACATACTTTGCCTCATCTTCATGATATATAATATCACAATACAACAGATATTTCAAAACCACCTTAAATGCCACAATAAGCTAATAATACTGACCAAGAGAATTGGCACCACCTTTTGATTCCCATCTCCTAGAAATATCTTTGAGATCCTCCAATGAATAAAATTTGACCACCTCATAATTATCTCCATTTTTAGCTTCTCCCAATCCTGAGATTTATACCCATCCATCTTAATAACCTCTTTTTCCACCTCTCTGTCACCCATAAAAAACCTATTCTTATTTACCATATCCAAAGGTAGAGCTTCATCCAATCCAGAAGCAGTTTCATACCTATATAAAAATCCATCCAAATCATCACCAGAGAACTTGAGCCCACCCTAAGATACAATCCTTACTGATTCCATAATAGGTACACCAGATCTAATAGCAGAAGACATCCCAAAGACAAAAGATCAACCATTAAAAGTGTTCCAAAAATTAAGCCTCTTGAAGGCTAAGTGAATCCAAGAGCCATGTAAGATTTTTTATAAGCCAGAAAATTTGAGCCCCATGTTGGGTGCCACCAATGTAGAAAGACTCTTACAGTTGCCTTTCTGTAAGCAGAATCCAAGGGAGTCGGATAAACATAAGAAAACCTTGTACCTTTAATTAAAATACAAGTTCTCAATTAATGATACTAAAAATTCTACTTGATATTTAGATTACCAGTTGAACAGTTGAAAACAACAGTTTAGAGATGTTGAATCAGTGTTCTTTATTATGAGGAAAAGAGATTCAACAGTTAAGGTTAGATAAATAATTGAATATATATGTTTTTATATAGTTTCATTTTAGTGAAAAAATGTTAAAAATGATTCACTGAATTTGAGATCTTTACAATGATCCCCTATAAGTATATATTCAAGAGTTGTTGAGTATAATTTATGAAGGGTTATATAAAATTGTTGTTTTATAAGGAAATTACAAATTATAAAATGTTATGTGAAGTAAAAGATGTTAGTTGTTAATTATATGATAAGATTTAGATACTTTTCTAATTTTGATTCTGTCACCGGACGACCTACGCACAGGGTCGAGGATGTTCCTGCAAGTGAGATAAAAGGTTCAGATGCTTCTTTGAAGCACAGAGGGATAGTTTGAGGAAGTGATTTGAAGATGACTCGAAGGAAGAACTACTTCTTTGAGTTATGTTCGAGAAGGACTCTAATATAATTGAATGGTAATATTAAAATTCTTAAGATCTCACAAAGAGTTGGAAACTCAACAATCGAAGATTTAGGATTTAGATATGATTATTGTGAAAATAAAGAAAGATACAATAGGGGGTGTCAGTTCTGGCAAATCCGCACTTAAATTAAGTGCGGATTTCAAACAAAATCAGCACTTACAAATCAGCACTTAAATTTTGCAAAAAAGTCACTTATTTCAAAAAAGGGTGTCAGTTATGACCTCAAATCAGCACTTTTTTCCCGTTTTTTTTCACAACCACATTTTGGCCACAAAACATCCCTTCCTTTCTTACCCCATCCCTGTCACATGTGACACACTGACCTTCCTCGCTACCTACCCATCAATCCTCGGCACACACCCCTTCCTGACATTTTCAATATTTTGACCAGGCATGTTTACATTCTTTTTTACTTATTTCTTCTACTTTTTAATCTTTTTTCTTGTTATGTGCCAGTTTCATAATGCCTCCCAGACATTCCAAATCTCAAAAGGTAACTCAAAAATCTGCTTCGTCACAAAAGTCTCCTCGTAAAGCAAGGATTACATAGAAAAAAAATCAGTGACTTTTTCTATTACTTACAACTGTTTTTACAGAATTGAAAACTATGTTTCAGCTAATATTTTATGGAAGTGAACTCTGTTCTTTGCCCGAAGAACAGAGTTCATCCTCCTATTTTCACATTCTGTTTGCACCAATCTCCATCCCTTTCAATTCTATCAACACATGCTTGTCTTCCCTCCCCATGCCTTTCGCTATCCTCCCAGCCCCATTGTATGCCATCCTCTTTTAAAGGTAATTCAAAAATCTGCTTCGTCACAAAAGTCTCCTCGTAAAGCAAGGATTACATATAAAAAAAATCAGTGACTTTTTCTATTACTTACAACTGTTTTTACAGAATTGAAAACTATGTTTCAGCTAATATTTTATGGAAGTGAACTCTGTTCTTCGCCCGAAGAACAGAGTTCATCCTCCTATTTTCACATTCTGTTTGCACCAATCTCCATCCCTTTCAATTCTATCAACACATGCTTGTCTTCCCTCCCCATGCCTTTCGCTATCCTCCCAGCCCCATTGTATGCCATCCTCTTTTAAAGGTAATTCAAAAATCTGCTTCGTCACAAAAGTCTCCTCGTAAAGCAAGGATTACATATAAAAAAAATCAGTGACTTTTTCTATTACTTACAACTGTTTTTACAGAATTGAAAACTATGTTTCAGCTAATATTTTATGGAAGTGAACTCTGTTCTTCGCCCGAAGAACAGAGTTCATCCTCCTATTTTCACATTCTGTTTGCACCAATCTCCATCCCTTTCAATTCTATCAACACATGCTTGTCTTCCCTCCCCATGCCTTTCGCTATCCTCCCAGCCCCATTGTATGCCATCCTCTTTTGATCCCCATTTCACCCCTCTCAACCTCTCCCAGACCCTTTTCTTCATTTAAAATGCCTCGGAACCCTTAATCTTCCCTTCCAACTCTTTCCCAACCTTTTCGCTACCCCATACACCCTTCCTCACCCCTCTCTCCAGCCTTAGTCCCAAACCGAACAGAGTTCACTTCCATTCACTTATATTTCTTTTTTCTCAACTCATCTCTCCAGGTAAGTCATTTTATTCTTTTTAAACAGAGTGTGAAAATAGGAGGATGAACTCTGTTCTTTGGGCGAAGAACAGAGTTCACTTCCATTCACTTATATTTCTTTTTTCTCAACTCATCTCTCCAGGTAAGTCATTTTATTCTTTTTAAACAGAGTGTGAAAATAGGAGGATGAACTCTGTTCTTCGGGCGAAGAACAGAGTTCACTTCCATTCACTCATATTTCTTTTTTCTCAACTCATCTCTCCAGGTAAGTCATTTTATTCTTTTTAAACAGAGTGTGAAAATAGGAGGATGAACTCTGTTCTTCGGGCGAAGAACAGAGTTCACTTCCATAAAATATTAGCTGAAACATAGTTTTCAATTCTGTAAAAACAGTTGTAAGTAATAGAAAAAGTCACTGATTTTTTTTATATGTAATCTGAAATTTTTTAATAAAATTATTGTATTTAAGAATTGCAATATTGTCAATCAATTTTTATTGATCAAATTAATTTAATAAAGTATTATTTTAATAAGCTGTTTCAAAAAATACTTTGCATTGAGTAGACTCATGGAATGATTTTTTCTGGCTTCCATTCAGTTATCCTCACACTTTCACTATGTTTTCAATATAGATCCATTGTTATTTGTGTGATACTTCAAGTGAAAGTTCAGTATTACTTCAGTCTGAGTTCCATCTGATTTCCATCTGACTTCAAGTTGTGGACTTGCTAGCAAGTCCTCCCCCTATATTGCGTGGTGTTTGCTGAAAATATACGATTTCATGTTGAGTTGATGAAAGAAAACACAGAGAGAAAAAAAAATAAGACTTTAACAGCAAATTCAAAAACCAAAAAAATATGCAAAAAAATTTACCATTCTCAGTGAATAATACATGCAAATTGATAATTTGAAGAGAAAGAGAAAAAAATTAAAATTGCATTGAAAAATGTTGGAGTGTTATTGGAAGGATTTTCGCCCTTATACTAGTTGATTGAGAAATAGAAGTGTTGGATATAGTTGGAGGTGAATCAACTTGTTCATCTTCATACAGCTCTAACCATTGATCTTTGAGGTCAGCAAGTAGGTTATGAAGTATAGTGCAACACAGAATCCAGTTGATCACCGCCTCCATTTCAGATTTATTTCTAAGAGGACTTCTTAATTCCCTTAAACTAGAAAAACGGCCTTTCAAGATTCCAATAGAATGTTCAATACGGACTCTTGACTTTGCCAAATGATTGTTGAATTTGGCATTTTGACTGTCTTCTGAAGCTGCTCCCCGAAAAGCAGGAAGTACATACTTTCCATTCACATAAGCAGAATCTGCAAGAAGATACTGATTTTCATCAAAGAATTTTTCAGGTTCATTTGAAATATGCATTCTTTGGAAGACGTAGGAGTCATGACATGAGCCAGGATAGCCAGCAAAGAATGATATAAATTTTTTGTTTACGTCACATATAAGCTGAACGTTAATTGAATATCTATAAAGAAGATATATTTGTTTGTGTTAGTTTCAAGGAGGATGAAAGGAGTTAAAAATAATCTACCTCTTTTTACGGTCAAAGTAATTGTTTCCACCTTGACCAGGTTTCTGGCTCAAAGGAATAGTAGTACCATCAACAAAACCAATACATCCTGGAAAGCCCTCTGCTTGCATAACCTGAGATTATTCAAGTCGCTCTTCTTTTGTTGGCCAGGTGAGAAGTTGAGATTCCAAGGAGTTGATGGCAGTGATACATCGTTTGGTATAAGTGTTAACTGAACCATACCCTAAATCAAAGACATTTTCTAAACGTTTCAAAGCGGCTCCATTACCATTTGAACCCAAACGACATAGTGTGATGGCCAATTGAATTGAAGGATGTCGTTGTTCTTTTTGAGAATTATTGTGAAATATGGGATGATCCTGAATAAGCTCAAGCAATTTAAGGAAACATTCCTGAGAAGTCCTGAACAGCTGTCTAAAACTGGGTGTAGATAGGTTAAGAAGTGTTTGGATGGTGTACTTGGGGGTATGAAGTACTTGAGGCTTTCTGGGAAGAAGGTAACGTTTTGGTGCCATTTTTGATAAAAAGACAAAATCTTCTTCTAGATCAGAATCGGAATCAGAGTCCAAGAGCAGTTCAAGCGCCATGAAAGTCATTGCTTTATGTAATTTATCACGATTTGAAAGTGAGGAAGGCATGACTCTTATATGATATGATATGAAGATGTAAGTGATGTACGATGTTTTGAGTTATGAAGTGTTATTCTGCGGAGTGCTGCGTATGAATGGGATGATGCTGACAAATCAGTGAAATGGGACTTGATGGTGAAATAAGCACTTTTGGTTGAGAAAGTGCGGATTTGAGTGAAATAAGTGACTTATTTCATTTTGAAATCCACCAGTATTGGGGCTAGTGTGTTTTGGAAATCCGCACTTATTTAAGTGCGGATTTGTAAGTGCGGATTTTCCAGAACTGACACCCCCTAATAATAATGATTTTCACTTAGATTTTTATCACTATTAACTATAAATACGTTTTATAATTTAATTCTAAGGAATGTCGAACCAAAAACCCAGCCCCTTTTATATCCTTTACTCCTCCTTGCATTGACCTCATACTCATCCACTATTCCGCACACCACAAACCATTTAAAATATATCTGTTACACCTGGACCCTCCTCACTAACATCCGTTAACCCCTTAATCCTTCACTAACTATTCCATCCATGCTCACTACCCCTTAATAACCCACAGACATTTCATGAACCTTTTAATGTACTATTATATTAACTATTGCGCTGTGCGTCGCTTATTGGGAAAAAGACTAAGACACACTATTGAGAGATTGACTAATTTAGATTTAGAGTTTTAGGCTAGCACGATTGAATAGCAAGTATACAAAGGAAATTCGCAGTTGCTATGGAGAGTTGCTTTCTGCGCTTCGAGTATGGATTTGAACCCTTTAGTATTGATTTAATGAGCTACTTTTGCCTCGAGTGTAACGTGGCGCGTGACAGATGCCGGGGTATAAGAACGCAAGCTCTGTTGAGCGTAAAGCATATTTCCCACACTAATTTCCCTTCCTCTTTACTTAATTATTAATTTTATTAATTTGAATAACTATGACGGATTTCCCTACACCGACTCCCACGCCTCCACACCCTAAAGCGGATGGGGGTGTTGTCACACGGCAATTTTCGAAGACTTTCACGGCTTGCGAGTCGATGGAGTATTTTTGCGTGGAGAGCACGGCGACACGAGGGCCTCGCCAGAAGTGCGAGTTTTGCCAATGGAGAAGAGTGGCGTGTGATGCCTTAGCGAAGAATGCCGACATTGAGAGTCGGTTTACTAAGACAAAGTATTGGGTGATCCCTAAAACAAAGGAAGTAGTCGAGGACATCTGGGATGTGTCCATTGGGGACAATCAATCAGTGGGGGGAAATGAGGAAGAAGTTGAGGATGATTTGAACATCTGGGTGACTAGGGCTGCAAACAAGAGGGGGGTCTTCGAGGAGGAAGAAGAAATTCCCATCTCGAGGAAAACCCCGAAAAAGAGACGGGTGGTATTCGAAGATGACGAAGAGGAAAGGGAGGTGGCAGAGAAGGTCACTCCTAGATTGTTTTTGGAGCCTGACCCAATTTTCGAAGTAAGTTCACCTTTTTATAATTTCTAAATTTAATTACTGATGATTCTGTTTTAGAATTCAGACGTCATCATCGAGGTCCCTACGAGGGAAGCTTCAAATGTGGAAGTGACCCTTGTGGGACCCACTGCTGTGGAAGTGGCAGTGTCGGTGGAGGATAGATTACCGACTGTTACCTCAAGGGAGGAAAACGAAGAAACCCTCGATCAAGTATGGTCGAAGAAACCTCGTCAGGTTCGAAGAGAAAAATATATTGAAGACTTGAGCGGTGAGATTGATAAAATTGTCAATTCCGCTTCCTTCGACGTAGCCGAGGAGTTACTTGAACTTGGGGAATTGATTCCGGTAGGAGAGGGGGAGAACTTTGAAAAATGTAGAAAGGAGATACGGGAAATTTTGGAGAAGATGAAGGGATTGGTTCGGGAGAAGATAAAAGAGAAAAAAGAAAAAAAATGTAGAAACAATTTGTATTTAATTATTATATTTTGTTATTTTATTTAGAATTTTAATATTTATTTTTTATAAGATTTTGAGAGAAATAAGAACTAAGAAAAGACAGAGAAGAAACAAAAAGAATTAAATAGAAATTGTTATTTCTTTTAAAAATTTTGAAAGAAGATATCTGAATGAGAGAAGAAAGATGAAGAAAACAAAAAATATATATAGTTGATTGAAAAAAATTTGTTGTAAAGAAAAATTTAATGAAAAGAGAAAAAAAATTGTTATTTAAGTTTGTTAATTGAAGATTTGAGGGATTTTAGTTATTTGAAAAAAGAAAAGAAAGAAAAGAAGAGATGAAATAAAAATTTTAAGAGGATTTTGAAGAAGTAATTTGTTTTGAAGAATTTAAAAAAAAGTGATTTAGAAGTTAAAGTGAAGTTCGAGAAAGATGGTCGTGTAATGTTCGTGAAGAATTTTTTATAGTTCGAGGAAAATAAAATTTTTAAAGAAAAATGTATATAGAAAATTGAGAAGAAATTTTTATTTTTTTATTTTTTTTATTTGTTTTATTTTTATTTTTATTTTAATTTTATTTAATTTTATTTTTTTTAAAGAAGGTTGAAACATTTTGAAAAAGAAAGAATAAAGAAGAAAACAAAAGAAAGTTTTAGAAATAAAAATGTTTTAGATTTTAAAAGAAAGAAAAAAAAACAGAGAAAAGAAAAAGAGAGTTTTAAGGTTTTGGTTTTAAAGGGTATTTAAGATGAAAAGATTTTAGGAGTTCAGGGGTGTTAGAAACATTGATGGCTGGTTCCCAGGATGTTTTGTCTGAGTCATCAAGGAAGCCTTCCCATTTCACGAGGTATTGAAGTTTCCCCTTGCGCATTCTTGAATCAAGGATACGGCTTACTTCCCACTCTAGATGGTCTTTTACTTCGACCGGTTCCGGAGGAGGTTGGTTCATGCCCGGGTAGGTTTCTCAAGCCAGTTCCAGGAGAGATACGTGAAAAACAGGGTGAATAGCCTGCCATTTAAGAGGTAGCTTGAGTCAAAATGCAGTTTTAGAGACTTCAGAGTTGATTTCAAATGGCCCCAAGCGTTTTTCAGCCAGTTTCTTTGATGGTTGAGTCATTCAATTGTTCCATGCGTCGAGCCATACTTTGTCTCCTGGTTTAAAAGGAGGAACAGTTTGTCGATGTTTGTCAGCCTGTTCCTTGTACCTTTGAACCGCTAATTCCAGATTTGATTTAAGTTCCTCTTGTAGTTGTGATATGGTTCGAAGATAATGTTCCGCAGGATGATTAGTTCCTACATGGATTGAATTGAATCGAGAATGTCTTCCATAAACAGTTTCAAAAGGAGATTGTTGTGTTGAAGAATGAGTTGAGTTATTATAAGCAAATTTGGCCAATGGTAGCCATGTGGTCCAATCGTCTTTTTGGTAACTGACATACATTCGAAGGTATTGTTTGAGGATTTGGTTGACCCTTTCTGTTTGCCCATTGGTTTTGGGATGATAGGCTGTGGAGAGGTTCCTCGTGATATTGAGTTATCGACACAGTTGAGTCCAGAATGTGGATACAAACAATGAGCCTCTATCTGAAATAATATCATTAGGTAAGCCGTGTTTGGAAAATACATATTCTAGAAACAATTTTGACAGATCTTCTGCAGTAGCAGTAGTAGTGGTTTTAATGAAAATAGACATTTTTGAGAATCTATCGACTATTATTAATATAGCATCAAAATTATTAGAAAGAGGAAGTTGAGAAATAAAATCCATCGATAAAGATTCCCAAGGTTTAGAGGGAATAGGAAGTGGTTGAAGCAAACCATACTTCCGGTGACGGGGAGCCTTATTCCTATTACATTCGTAACAAGCTTTTATATAGGCCTTGATTTCCCTGGTCATACCTGGCCAGAAAAAATCCCTCACTATTAACTGGTAGGTTTTATCAACCCCAAAATGACCAGCTATTGGAGAATCATGTCGACTGTTGAAAATCCATAATTTTATCTCATTGTTGTTGGGTATGACTACTCTACCTTCGAAGACTAATAGACCTGATTCAATACTAAATCTTTTGGCCCCTTGCTTCAAGAGTATTTTGTCTTTTAACCCTAAACAATAAGTGTCCTTCTACTGAGCTTCGAGGATGTTGGATAGTGGATTTTGAAACGATTGAATTGTCATTGAATTAAGTTGATGAGTCGTTAACATTAATTCGTTGAAGATTTATTTCACATTTTCTGGATTTTTGTCAGCAAATGTGTCCCCCCGCTGTGGGTAAATGTCGTCCTGACGTGACAAGATATCTGGGACAATGCAGTTCTTACCTGGGCCATAGGAAATAGAAAAGGGAAATTCAGACAGAAATTTAGCCCACCAAGCTTGACACCTGGTTAACACTTTGGAAGACATAAAGTATTTCAAAGCATTATGGTCTGTTAAAATTTGAAAAGGACTATCTAGGCTGAGAAGAAAAGAGTGCCATTTTTTAAGACAGTGAATAATAGCTAAAAGCTCTTTGTCATGAATTTTATAATTTAACTCTGCTGCAATGAGTTTGCGTGACTCAAAAGCAACAGGATGAAACAGTTTTGTTTCCCGATTCAATTGAGAAATGACCCCTGCGATAGCATAATCGCTTGCATCTGTCTCGACTATTGTCGAAGCAGTAGGATCAAAGTGTCGAAGAATTGGAGCTGTGGTGAACACCGTCTTCAATGCTTCAAATTCCTTTTGTGCTGTAGAAGTAAAAACAAAAGGAATATCTTTTCTAAGAAGAGAAGTAAGACTGGAAATAGTTTTAGAGTAATCTTTAATAAATCTTCTATAGAAATTTACAAAACCCAAAAATCCTTGGAGGGATTCAACGGATTTGGGCTCAGGCCATTCCAGGACCTTTTGAACTTTTTTGTTGTCCATGACTAAACCATCAGTGGATAATGTAAAACCCAAAAAATCAATAGATTTAAGATGGAATTCGCATTTATTATGCTTGGCGTAGAGTCCATGACCTCGAAGTCAATTTAAAGCCTGTCGAACATGATGAATATGTTCATCCAGTGTCTTTGAGAAAATTAAAATATCATCTAAATAGACAACGACAAATTGTTCGACAACATCTTGAAAGATGCCATTGACAAAAGTTTGAAAATTAGATGGTGCGTTACACAATCCAAAAGGCATAACTAAATATTCAAAACTACCAAATCTAGTGCGCATTGCAGTCAGTGGTTAATGACCTTCCGCAATGCGAATAAGATTGTAAGCGCCTCTAAGATCAATTTTAGAAAAGAAATTAGCACCATTAAAAAGGGTAAGAAGCAATGACATAGGAGGAACAGGATATGCATTCTTCTTAGTGACTGTGTTGAGCTTTCTATATTCACAACACAACCTAAGACTACCATCCTTCTTTTTTACAAAGAGGACAGGGGAGCCGGTTGGAGATTTACTGGCTTTGATGAAACCTTTGACTACATTCTTTGCAATGTAGTCTCGAAGAACTTGAGATTCGTCCTTCGACAAAGAATAGACAGGACCTGCCGGAGGTACTGGACCTATTAACTCTATCTGATGGTCGTAGGGTCGATGAGGTGGTAACTTATCGGCCTTGCGGATTGAAAAAACATTGAGGTCATCATGATAGATTTCTGGTAGAGTCGATTTAATGGCTTCAACGTCAATTTGGTTGTCCTCATCATCTTAGAGAGAATCTGTTGAGGGAAGACCAGAATTGAGAGAGCATAATTCGATTACTTCAAGGCAATTTAAATCCTCTTCGAGTGAAGTCATCGAGCTAGAAGGGTTAGCCAATTTCTCATTTAAAGAAAGATCAGATTCTTGCAAGTCATCTGGCAGAGATTTGTCCTCTAGCAGGACATTGTCAGGTGGGTTGTTTAATTCCCTATTGACATGCATTGAAGAATCAGAAATATACTTAGTCCGTGGGGTGATCAATCCCCGTGTCCAATCAATTTCAGGATTCCAATGCGTTAAAAAGTCATGGCCAAGAATGTTATCGTCCATCCTTGGGGCGTCCAAGACTGTTAGTTCCCACTCGAAGGGGGGAAAATTCGGAAAGTTGAAAACCCATAAAACTTTCTTACTGACCCAATATTTGGGTTCCTCTGATTCGACCAAGTAAATTGGAGTTTGATCGATATCTGTAAATGTCAGCTGTAACTTCTCGGAAAAAGATAAACTGACAAAAGAAATTGAAGCTCCAGAGTCTATAATACAACTGAAGGGGATATCCTCCTTAAAAAGAATGAATCTCAAGCGGTTTAAGGCAACTCCAGTCCTTAAGACATGGAGGTTCTGTGCACTGGGAGGGATAAGATAGTTTGCTTTGCACACAAGTAAACTATCCACTAGTTTTTTGGCTTCGAACTAGTACCTTCTCTTTCCTTCAATTTTACACAATCTTCCAGCTTGTGCTTACACCCACAATACATAAATAACCCATTATCTTTTCGCCTCTTCCTCTCAGCTTCTTTAAGTTCCCCTTTAGGATCCAGTACTTTACTGATATCGCCTGGGGTCGAGCTTTTAGGTCGAGGTTTGTCCTTTCCCTTAATAGGTTTGGATTGAGTATAGGAGGATTGAGTTGTTCGTGGGTGTGAATAAGGTCCCGATTTGAAATTTAAGCCTTGAGATTTGTTGGCGTATCGATGATGTTGAAGTCGTCCTTGGTAAATGCCGTCAAGTTCAAGGGTTTGATCCATTAAATCTGTTAAAGTAGTCATCTTCTGACCGTGAAGATTTAACTGATCCAGAATCCTCGAAGGAAGTCCTTTTTTGAAATGATACTTAAGGGCAGCATCATTCCAACCTACTCGAGTTTGAAGCGCTCTGAAGTTCGAGATATATTCAGAGGCTTTCCCATTATCACTCATGCAAAGGAAATCAAGTTTAATTTCTGCATTTTCAGTTTCATTAGGGTCACCAAACAATGTGAAGAGTTGGTATTCAAACTTTTCCCATTTATTAATAAGTAAATGGGTTTCGGTTGAAGAGAGCATGAGAAGATAAGGTTTGAACCATCTTGCTGCTTTTCCGGCCAGGAATGAAGAAGCGTAAACAACCTTTGATCGGTCATTATTGAAGGTTCGAGGGTCATTATGGAACAGGAGCTTTCAGGTTTGCAAGAAAGGTCGCAATCTGTATGGATGTTCTCCATCAAATTTATCAGGAGATTTCATAGAAGGAGTTTTGAATTTAGATCCCTCTGAAGACGTTGAATTTGAAAGGGTCTTCATGAAAAGTCTCATGAAATCTTTCAGAGAATTGGATGGTCCAGGTTCTGAAGGTTGACCAGAAGGGTGGTTAGCAGGGGCGGATGGTGCCTTGTGCATTGTATCCTCTCCTTCTTCATCATCACTAGAATCATCGAAATCTTGTGGGATGTCTTCTACCGATTGGACTGAATGTTGCCGTTCCCTAAGGTTGAGTGGCTCCAAGGAGTGAGTGTGTGAAATAGGCCTAGTGGCTGTTGGCCTGCCTCTGGCGCGAGCTCTAGTAGTAGCGCCTGTAGGAGGAGTGCGTTGAACAGGTGCCATTTTAAGAATTTGGAGAAAACACCTGAAAAGGGACGTAGTAGTGCAAATAATTAGAACTACGGAGAATTAAATTATACTGTCACCGGACGACCTACGCACAGGGTCGAGGATGTTCCTGCAAGTGAGATAAAAGGTTCAGATACTTCTTTGAAGCACAGAGGGATAGTTTGAGGAAGTGATTCGAAGATGACTCGAAGGAAGAACTACTGCTTTGAGTTATGTTCGAGAAGGACTCTAATATAATTTAACGGTAATATTAAAATTCTTAAGATCTCACAAAGGGTTGGAAACTCAACAATCGAAGATTTAGGATTTAGATATGATTATTGAGAAAATAAAGAAAGATACAATAATTATGATTTTCACTTGGAGTTTTATCACTATTAACTATAAATACGTTTTATAATTTAATTCTAAGGAATGTCGAACCAAAAACCCAGCCCCTTTTATATCCTTTACTCCTCCTCGCATTGACCTCATACTCATCCACTATTCCGCACACCACAAACCATTTAAAATATATCTGTTACACCTGGACCCTCCTCACTAACATCCGTTAACCCCTTAATCCTTCACTAACTATTCCATCCATGCTCACTACCCCTTAATAACCCACAGACATTTCATAAACCTTTTAATGTACTATTATATTAACTATTGCGCTGTGCGTCGCTTATTGGGAAAAAGACTAAGACACACTATCGATAGATTGACTAGTTTAGATTTAGAGTTTTAGGCTAGCCCGATTGAATAGCGAGTACACAAAGGAAAGTTGCAGTTGCTATGGAGAGTTGCTTTCTGCGCTTCGAGTATGGATTTGAACCCTTTAGTATTGATTTAATGAGCTACTTTTGCCTCAAGTGTCACGTGGCACGTGACAGATTCTAAAGTTCTTATATGCATAGTAAGTCATGTTCCCTACTTTCCCCCACTGAACCATCCCGGAGAATTCCAGAGCTTGTACAGACTTCCTGACTCAATTAGAACCTAAAAAATTTTAAATTTTTTTTAAAAAAATTAAAGTTAATAGTGCTATTTTCCCTTTACATTCCCAGCTTATTTTTTGTAGTTCAAGAAGCCCTATGTATCTAATTGAAAATTTCAAAAAAGCCCTATGTATCTAATTGAAGTAGGCTATGAAAAATCAAAAATAATCAAAAATACTTTATAAAATTATTTAAAATATAAAAAAAAAGTAAAAATTCCCCAAAACTTTTTAATGGTTCTTGAGACTCCTAAATTTCATTTTCATACACTTTAAGACCTATACTAGAACTTCATGGGAGTTAAATGATTGCTTTATCTTGACTTGTATAATTGACCCATTTTTACAATAAAACCACCCATTTTTTTAAAAAATTAAAATTATATATAATTAGATTGGCCTTTTAAATCTTTTAAATAATCATCCCAATTCCTCTCAAAAAAATAAGTCAGAGTGCCATACTAATCTTTAGACTTCCACATTGCCTGTCAAAAGATATTCTTCTTGTTTTGAGTCCAATTGAGCCAATTTTAACCTCCTCTTCAGTTGGGCTTTCTGGATTACAATTCAGCTGTTTCAAGTCACCCAGGAACACTTTTAAGAAGCAATGAATATTTTTACTAATTGTTTCAGAACTTCTGGGTGAAGTTCTTGCTTTTGAGATTGATTTTATGACAAATCTCCGCTGTTATTCTCTCAGCTGCTTTCTTTTATTTCCATAATATTATTTTGTAGCTTTGGATCAAAATTTTTACAAAAAAGGTATAAAAATTAAATCTTTGATTAATATTACATTCGCATTTATCAGAATAATGTTAAGCAGTCAATTTGAAGATTCAGGTTCATCTGTATTTTCTTCAGTAGTCTTGGGCAGGAAATCATTCAGTACCCCTACAACAAATTCAGCATTCTTAGAAGCTTCATTTTGATTTGTCTTCTCATCTTTATTTTCATGCAGATTATTTTTTTTCTTTGCCCATTAAATGTTTATGTAGAGAAACTAACATGGGGGTTACTATTACCATCCTTAGCCTCTGGTATTGTACTTTCATAATCCAAATTCATATCCATAGTTCTATTGTCAGTAATATAATTTAACAATTGACCTATTTTTTGTGAAATTGAAGTTTAATTTGAAGTATTGAATTATTAACTTGGCAGAATGACTTAGTAGATAATAATGTCTTAATCATATTATAATCTTGGTCCATATTTTAATTCTTTACAAGAATTTGTTTAATAGTGTTACCAAATAATCAGATGAAATATTTATAAAGAGGTTTAGACTTAAGCTGAAAATTGAGATACTAAACTGAAATGAGTATTATTAATACTTCACACCCTACTTATAAATCTTTCTAATTTTTTTATCTTTGTTTTATTTCTATAAACTTTATATTTCATAACACATAATTCTGAGTGATAAATGAAATCATGCTAATATTTATATATAATGTTGTAAGGAATTTCTCAATCAAAAAAAATGTTTATTTTCCCATTCTCCACCCAAAATTATGTCATTCATCACATTTCTTGCATTACCACTCCTTTCAAATTCCAAAGAATAAATATTAATTCAAAATTATTATACTCAGAATACTTAGTTTTGACTTGCAATAGAACTCAACACAACAGCCATATTAATCTTTTCTTTCATACCAAAATTTTGGTAGTGATGTCATGTGCTTTGTCAGCCAGGCTACTAGACTTACCCAGTAAAATAATTAATTATATACTGGGATGAAGCCACACCTTTTAATTCTTATTTTATTAATTTTATTATATTTAATTTATAATTACTTGTAATAAATTAACTAATTACAATAATTAAATTTAGTAAATATTTAAAATTTAAAATTATCCCTCATATTTTTATTCCCTAACACTGTCCTCATGAAAGGTTACAAGTGAGATAAAAATATATTGATACTAAAAATTAAAGAATTCAAATTCTTTTTTTTAAAATTTTAAAATTATATTAATACAAAAATTTAATTCAAATTATTTTATTCTAAGGGTTACATTTACAGTAAACTTTAAAATATATCAAATAAATTGATATATATAGTAAATACATTTTATTGAAGCACTCTTTAGAACACTTTTATTATTTGAAATATTTTATTCAGGAATTTTCTTCCTCTCACACTCCTGTATGTAGGCTTCTTAACTCTCTGTGCTCTCTCTCCTTATTGCCTATAAAAGGCTTTCCATTTGTGCTGTTTTTCTTCTCCCTTTACTTATTTTACATTATTATTATATACAATCAATAGAATCTTTATTACTACCACTGTTGCTTTAGTACTTACAATTTTGTAATTCTAAACCCTCTGAGTAATAATAATAATATGCTCTACCTTTTATTGGAGTAATAAATCATAAATATAAAAATCTACATACCTTTACTTTGAAAACCTTGAGTACCCACCTTTAACTGCCATTGGACCTCAGTTAAACTCTTCTAGACCATTAGGACCCCTTGACAGTTTGGAGCCTTTCCAAATCATTGTTGACACACAATTATCTTGATGCTGGCAACCATGGGAAATTTGACTACAAGACCAATAAGGACTTGTGGAAAACTGAAAACAATGAACGTCATCAGGCACATGACTTACCTTTTTTGCCACAACTGGGAGTCAAACCTCACTCCAAATCTAAGGTTTATATAGTGGAAATTGTCCTATATATATGTGGTGACTATACCAGTTACTATCTGTAGGTCTCACTTTGCATATTTTACAGTTCACATATATTGTTTTTACTCAGCACTCTGTAGTGGCATTATTTTGCTCATATTACAGGTGGAGGTGTATGGCATATAATAAAATTATTTTTTCCTAGTTGAAAAAGATAGAGCAATTTTTTTCTTAGTCCTAGAAGTAATATAAATTAAATAAATTATAATAAATATTTTTTTAATTGAGTCACAACATTTGGTCCTGATAATTAAAATATTATATTATTGTTTCAGTTGACAATTCTTCCTGGAAGTAAAATAATAAATATATAAATTAATTATATTAAATTATTCCAGTTGACATTAAGTCCTGGTTATTAAATTTTCAGTTGACTTTTAGTCCTGATAATTATATATCAATATATATATTAGTAATTAATTGAGCATTGTGTTAATTATTTCAGTTGACTCTTTGTCCTGATAATTATTAAATGATTTTATTATTTCAGTTGATTTATTTTAAATCCTGGTAATAAAATATAAATATCTTAATTGATTTAATTAGTTAAAAATTGTAATAATTATTTCAGTTGATTTTTGTCCTAATAAATATTATATTTTCATTATTTCAGTTGATTAAAAATCCTGAAAATTGATAATATACTTGAAATATTTTTATTATATCTCTTCTTTTTTCTTAAAACAAGTTAAATAATAACTGATTAAATATTAATATTTCTTTTCTCTCAGCTTAAGTTATATAAAAAATGACTGATCAAAGTGCTTCTGCTGCCTGTGAAGAGGAACTGAACTTAATTGATTATGATTAGACTTCTTTAAGTTCTCCTCTAACTGCAAAAATCTCTCAAATTAATCAATTGTTGCACCAAACAGGATGTGGAGATGCAAGAAGTAGAAATAAAAGTGGAAAAGACTGCTCTGGATCCAAAGCCCCCATTGAACCCCTCATAAGAGCTTCCAAAAGGCTTCAAAATAAAAAAGATACCTGGGAAGCAGCAAGTCAACAACCTCTCAACTCACATCAAAGAGTTTAAGGCAGAAAACCTCAAATTAAAATCAAAGGTAGAAACGCTAGAGCAAAAGGTAAGAAATGTAGAAACCTTTCTTCAAGAGAAGAGGAAACCTCCTCCAGCAGTAAAATCCTTCCACAGTTGGCTCCTAAACCACAGGAAAAGGTGGAAGTCTCAAAATGGAAGTGGAACTGGCTCAACACTCAGTGGGACTCCCTCCAAGCTCAACAGATTCAACAAGCAACTCAGGCAGGTCCCTCCAGACCCCAAAAATTCAACCAAACCCCTCCTCACCCCTACCAAGGAGGAAGGAAAAGTAAAAACAATCAACTCCAAATTTTTCCAAAGCCATGGTAAGCCCCTCTATTGAATCCCAAGTACCCTTTCTTGTTAATGATTCTGTTCCTTCAGGTAATTATGGATGGGGAGATGATACCTTGAGACCAGTAGAGGCTGGCTCTAGTAGGTATATTACTCAATAATATAGTGTAACTACTCCTTTGGTATTATCTGCTACTTCAATGATTAACCCTGATATGACCATTATAGATGAAAAAATTGATCCTCAAGCTTATGAGAGTCTGTAAAATCACTCTGTTTCCCTATTGAGAAATACTCCTGATGTAGCTACTATTAATGATGAATATTTTAGAGATATTATTAC
This sequence comes from Hemileia vastatrix, assembly GCA_030280995.1. NCBI lineage: Eukaryota > Fungi > Basidiomycota > Pucciniomycetes > Pucciniales > Zaghouaniaceae > Hemileia > Hemileia vastatrix. The sequence continues at coordinate 9,402,913 of JASXTE010000013.1, forward strand.
AAAACAAAATCATATAATGAATAACCTCCAATTGAATCAAAAATTTAATAGTTTGTTAACTGAACAAGGTTAACAATCAGTGAGAAGTGAATTGCAGATGATTTCTAATTATTTATATAATTACAAAGTAACTCATGAGAAGAAAGTGGCTTTGTGGAAGAATATCAAGAACTATTTTTCCAAGTTACAAGACACTGTGTCTATCTGTTTCCAGAAGCTAGAGGGAAATAAGTTGAACTTGAAAAGACTAAGTGAACATTACTCAAATCTGCAAAACAAGAATCTATCATCTTTTGCAACTATCAATGAGACATTATCCAGTATTCCAAGAGTGAAAACTAGACTAACAAAAATTGAAGAACAGTTGAACTCATTGTTAAATGACCTAAATTAATCTGCCACTTCTTTGAATGAACCTGCTGCATAAGATACTCAAATTGAACCTGTGCCTAGTTTATCTAAAGTAAAATTAGTGCAAGAAATGCCAGTAGATATTCCTGAGTCTCCATCAAATAGTGATGATGCACCTGGTTCATCTACAGATAGGTTAAACAATGAGATTACTTCCCAATTAGAAAAATTATACCTTCTTCTTACACAGAAACAAGTTTGTAACAAGGATAATGCCTCAAATCAAAAGATTTGGCCAAAACTTGACCAATACCCAACATTTGATGGAGATTCTTCCTCTGATTGGCAGTAATTTATTTATAGAACTGATAACCTGAAGAATTCTTACAAACTTCCAGATGAAGAAATTGTGTCTAAATTGTTTTCTTTATTTTCCAATGTGGCCCTAATGTGGTATGAATTTGTCCTGTTATATAAAAATGATTACTCCTGGGAAGATTGGAAGAAATTTATTAAACCACAGTTTTGTAGTTCCAAGTTTAGTTTATCCCAACAAAGGTGGTATGAGGAAGCTAGATATAGCTCTTCTTCTACAGAAAAACATATTGAGTTCCTGATGAAGCTTGTAAATATCCTGAGAGCAATGGACCCAAACATGGACTTTGATTATGGAAGGACAGGATCCTCTATAAATTTCCTATTTCTTTGAGAGACTTAATAGTTGATAGGACTGAGTTCTCAAGAGAACCTTCTTCATTTATTAATACTTACAATGAGATTATTTTGAATAACAAGTATTATTCTAGAAGGTCATTCCTAGATCTTCATTGAAGTAGACCTCCAATTACCAACAGAAACCTCCTGAAAATGTTGGTAAACCTTCTTCCCATGTTGCACCAAAAAAGTATGCAACAAAAACTTGATTTAAATGTAGCAAGCCTTAGAAGAAATGCCATATTTGTGACAAGAAGATAAATTTTTTGAACAAACAGAGGAAAATGCTGATGACACAGTTGCATTAGATGATACTTCAAGTGATTGCGCCAGCAATATTTCATATGAATCTCAGCAGGAAATTTTGATGCTGGAAGAAGATATTCATTATTTAAATACTATTAATATTGAAAATAATGATTTATCTACAGTTGAGGATGCTGATATTATAAAGAACATTAAGGATAGCTCAATTGTTATTGCCCCTCTTGCTTCTTTTGGAGAAAAAATTTCTGGTGAGGAAAAAGATTCCATAATTCAGTTGATAAAGTTTTTTCTTATGGTCTTTTCTCATGGGTCACATGAATTAGGATTGGTAAAAGAAAAAATGAAGTTCTCATTATGTTGCCCATTAACTGAAATACCACCTAGTTTAAAGAAGAAGCCTTATCCTGCTTCTCTCACAAAGAGAAAAGATATTGAAGACAATATCTCTACCCTTTTAAAAATGAATATTATTGAAAAGGTAGTTGAAGCACCTAAACATTGTGTTATCTCACCTTTCTTAATATCTTATGAGAAAGACAAAGCCTGGTTATGTGGTGATAATAGGCATTAATTAATTATACTTTAGATGATATCTATCCTTTACCCAGAATAAGCTCTATCCATGCTACCTTACAAGGTGCTAAATGTAACAGCTACTTAGATGGTAATAAAGGATATCACCAGCTACCTGTTGAGAAGCATTCACAGAATTTTCTGATGATTTCTACTCATATGTGTATTTTTAAGTATGTTAGCATGCCATTTGGCCCCAAAAATGCCACTTCAGTTTTTCAAAAGGTTATGGATAACACATTCCATCAAGAAATAATTGAAGGATGGTTGATGGTTTACATTGATATCATCATATTCTCTAAAACATTTGAGGACCATCTTAACTACCTGTGTAAAGTGTTCCATAAGATGGATGAGATAAATATGAAACTTGCTTGGAAGAAATGCAAATTTGTTTTTCATTCTTTAAAAGTGCCGAGTCATGTTTTCTCAGGTTTACATATATGTGTTGACCAGAACAAAGTGGCAGCCATACAACAGGTAAAAGCTCCCACTACAGTGAGAGAACTCAAAGGTTTTTTAAGAATGTGGGGATACTATAGACAATATATTAAAAATTAACAGGTCATAGCATTACCTCTAACCCAATTAACTAAGAAAGATGTTGCTTTTGTCTGGAATAGTGAAATACAAAGAGCTTTTGACACTATGAAACATTGTTTGATGTCAGCACCAACTCTTACTTTGCCTGACTTTAATCAACCATTTGTTTTATATACTGATGCCAGTTTTATTGGTCTTGGTGCTGCCCTCTATCAAAAACAATTGATGAATGATAAAGAATCAGAAGTAGTAATTTTTTATATTTCAAGAAACTTGAGAAATAGTGATTTAAGATATGGTTCCACTCAACTGGAGTGTTTAGCAGCAGTGTGGGCTCTAGAGAAGCTACATTTTTATCTGGATGACCAGAAATTTGAACTTTTCACTGACTGCAGTGCAGTGAAATCCCTCTTGAACTTGAAGACACCTAACAGACATATGTTCAGATGGAAGTTAGCTTTTTAAGAATATAGAGGGAGGATGACAATAATTCATAATGTTGGTATTTTTCACTCAAATATGGATATTTTATCAAGGTTACCTTTTCCAAATTATTACTCTAATCCTGCATATGATCCTGAGGATGAAACAGTTTAAATTCATGGGATATATGTGGTTGATATGGAGGAAGAGCTATTACAGCTAATTCTGGATTCATATTACAAAGGCAATGACTTAAAAAAGTTATGCACTATATTAAATGATCCAAAGAGTTCTCCAGTACAAAAATTAATTAAAACCATTCCACCAAAGTACCAGACTGCTTTGGAAGAAGGTAAATTTTTGATTGATGAAGGCTATCTATATTATAGAAGAAAGTTGAGTAATTTTATTGTTATTCCTCCTTCTATGAAAGAGATCATCTTGAAAATTTTTCAGGCTGGAAATTTTGATCTTGAAAAAACAATGATCAGAATGAAAACACTGCTTGGGGGGCTAATATGTCTGAAGACACCAAACAATATGTTGAATCCTGTGATTCTTGCCAGAAATCAAAAAGATTAACTGGGAAAAGAGCTGGATTAATGCAAAATATTGAAGCTCCTGATGGGCCATGTAAAATAATAAAAATTGACTTTGTAACAGGATTACCCATTGCTGGGAAAGACAGTTATAACTCTTGTTGGGTTATTGTGGACAGATTCACAAAAATGTGTAAATTCATCCCTACCCACAAGGATGTTTCCACTAAAGAATTAGCCTTCTTGTGGTGGTCTCATATGACTAACACTTCTGGTTTTCCAAAGGCCATAATCTATGACAGAGACCCTAAACTTACTTCTGAATTTTGGATGTCTCTGATGGATGTTTGTGGTTGTGATCTGAAACTTTCTACTGCCAATCACCCCTAGACTGATGGATTAGCTGAAACAATGATGCAGAATTTAGAGGACATGATAAGAAGGTATTGTGCCTTTGGCCTTGAGTATAAAGACAATGACAGGTTCACTCACAATTGGGTCACCTTACTTCCTGGTCTGGAATTTGACTATAATGGTACTGTTCACCTTGTTACTCAAAGAAAGCCTCTTGAGCTCTGGCTTGGATGTGTTCCAAATACTCCTTCCTAAATTCTCAATAGTAAAATACATAAATTTGATTTAAAACCTGGTGTAAAATTATTTCATTAAATGCAACAACTTTGCAGAAGTCATGCTAAAAAATATATTGAAAAATCATTTGAATATAAGAAGAAGAGGCGGGACAAATCCCATAAAGAATACAATTTTAAAAGTACTTATTTCTAAAGTCCACTTAAATTTACAAGGTAATAAAAAATTAAAAAGCCCATTTGTAGACCCATTTGTTGTCAGAAGAATGGTTGATGATAATGCAGTTGAAGTTTTCCTGTACTCTCCATATGACAGAAAACATCATGTTTTTTCCAATACCTCTTCTGAAACATTACACATCCAATAGTGATTTCTTTCCCAAAAGGAGGGGAAGACCAAAGAAGACCCCTATTAAAATCACTGAAACAGCAGAAATTGATAATATTCTCAAAGACAGAATAATAACTGCTGAAAAAAGTACTGGATACTTATTGAGATCCAAGAATAAATCTTCTGAATATGATTCTTGGATATCTGGGAAGGAGATATCTAATCTTACTACCTTTCTAAAGAAATATAAAAATAAAAATCATAGCATTTTTTATTGTTTTTTTAGAGTGAGGGAGTTTCAGCCAGGCTACTAGACTTATCCTGTAAAATAATTATTTATTTTACTGAGATGAAGCCACGCCTTTTTAATTCTTATTATTAATTAATTATATTATATTTACATTATGATTACTTGTAATAAATTAACTAATTACAATAATTAAATACAGTAAATATTTAAAATTTAAAATTGTCCTCATATTTTTATTCCCTAACACTGTCCTCATGACAGGTTAGAAGTGAGATAAAAATATATTGATACTAAAAATTAAAGAATTTAAATTCTATTTTTTAAAATATTTAAATTATATTAATACAAAAATTTAATTCAAATTATTTTATTCTAAGGGTGAGAATTACAGTAAACTTTAAAATATATCAAATAAATTGATATATATAGTAAATAAATTTTATTGACGCACTCTTTAGAACAATTTTATTATTTGAAATATTTTATTTAGGAATTTTCTTCCTCTCACACTCCTGTAAGTAGTCTTTCTAACTCTGTGTGCTCTCTCTCCTTTTTGCCTATAAATGGCCTTCAATTTGTGCTGTTTTTCTTCATCCTTTACTTATTTTACATTTTTATTATATGCAATCAATAAAATCTTTATTACTACCACTTTTGCTTTAGTACTTAAAATTTCGTAATTCTACACCCTATGAGTAATAATAATAATATTTTCTACCTTTTATTTGAGTAACAAATCATAAATATAAAAATCTATGTACCTTTACTTTGAAAAACCTGAGTATCTACCTTTCACGGCTGTTTGACCTCAGTTAAACTCTTCTAGACCATTAGGACCCCTTGAAATGCTTCCTAGTATCCAGTAAAGCTATACAAACAATTTTTGGCAAATTTCTGATGTTTCAGGATAGCTGAATGTCCTATTTTTTAATTTTACTTACAAAATTTGAAGCTACCCTAGAATCCTGAGTTCTCTGCTATTTAGAAGAGTATGACTCTCAAAAGGGTTCTTGTGTGTTTTTCTAGGAAGTATTTCTTTGAGAGGACTAAAAATTGCCTAAACTTCTCCCTTATACTTGTTTGATGTGAATAACATATCAATATGACCAAAACTCTGATCATCAAAATACTTGATTTTGATGAGTTAGTTTCCTTCATGCTGAGATTTTGTCATAAATTGTTTTCCTTCAACACAAAGCTTCTGAGTACTTGTAACACCATTTCAACTTTGATTTCTGAAAATGAAAAACTCTGTCTTAAACTATCTTTTCCAATTCATTCTTTTGCCAATTTTTTAAAAATTTCTTCATCCAACGTAATACACTCATTCACACTATCCAATTATTTAAGAATTTTTTTTCTTTTTCATACTGCAATAGAGCTTTCTTGACATGCCAATAATTGAGATTCATTTTTGGTATTTCATCTAACATACAAATAGGATATTTATAATTGATAAAAATATTCAATGAGAAATTTCATGTTGAATTACCAGAATAATGATTATTTGGAATACTTGAAAGTTTACCATTTATTCTTTCAGCTTCCCATGCAGCAGTGTAAGTAGGTGGTCCAAATTTTTTTATCACATCAAGAAATGTTGAGTTAGGTGGAGGTTGGGCTTTATCCTCTGATGTTTCCATCGACTCAGAAGACATTGATTGTATTCAAAAATTAGTTTTTCTAAATATTTCATCTCATCTTTTGATATTTTCTTCAGGGTTAGAAAGTTTTTAATTGAAATCAAAGTTGTCAATGACTTTAGTAGTATTGATTCTCTATACCTTAATTCTAAGCCTGTTGAGTATCCCTTTGTTGAAGTTTTATGAAACCAAAGTGGTATCAATGCAAGTGGATAGTATACAGTTAACAGTAAATGTCACTCAGATGCCTTGAGTGTAACTCAAGTTTTTGACCCCAATTTTTAAGGTACCTGTGTAAACCAAGAAGGAGTTATTGTTTTCTGAATAGCCTTTCTTACCACTAGCAGTTCATCTCCTGTCAATCTAGAGTCTAAAAATTCTTCATAATCTTCTAATTCTTTACTTAAAGCATTTTTATTGCACTTAGCTGTTATTTGGTACCCCTCAGAAGATTTTTCACTAGCTATTTTCGATAATTCACCTTAAGATTGCCTCCACTAATTATAACATGAAATAACATGGATACCACTCAAGTTATCAAAACATATGCTTTAAGAATACTACTGAGATTGAGATATGAAGAAAAAACTATTGTTTTTTCAACACTTCCTTATATTGACACCTATTTCATTTGCTATCATTCTAAGATTTAACTCAGTAAAAGGTTGCATACTACCACTCCTGGACAAAAAAAATTCTGGCCTATTTTCTTGATCAGATTCATACTTCCACTTTTGAGTACTTCTTACATCTTTCTCTGGATAAACTTAATTTTCCAAGTTTTTAATATTCCAATTTTTTGCTTTCTTCAACTTCTTTTCAAGGTTAATTTCTGCATATTCAATTTGTAAAAACATCCTGTTATGATTCTTAAGATTATTCAGCATATGGAAATGCATGATATCCAAAGCATAATATTCTATTGGTCTCCAGTAGCTCAATTTATTCAAAGAATTTTAGCAGACACCATGCTCTAAAACAATTTTTTCTTGTTCCCAATGTGTTGATGTATTTTTTCATTCTTTTGCATGTTTCATGTATTCTTTATGGGTCCAACAAGGAAATTTATTCACATTTTACTCATCATTTTTATTAATTGATGAAATAAAGAAAGAAAAAAATCATGTTTCTGAGTGTCCAGAAAAGTCTGCTACTTTTCGAAGTGCTGGAATATCTGAAATTAGTGAGAAGATTGCAACTCATATTTTTTCCCCTTCCAGATGAGAATGTGTGGAGCTGACCCATATGCCTTCACAAAGAACTTTGAATTCACCAACTGAAGGTTTCAAAAGATGGTGAAATTGTTCATGTGTTTGCTCATTTGGACCTGGTATTATCAAGAATAAAAATAAATTTTCTTCACAATATTTTTTAAATGGTGTTAAACTCATACAAATAAGCATAATCACCCCAAAAGATTTCTGGTGACTTCCAATCCAATTATCTCCAGGCTGAAACCAGTCCACATATAAGCTGAACACCAAATTTCTTGGAGTCAAATCAAAAGCAGAATAGCCATCCTCTGAAGCATTTGAATCTTCAGGGAAATTCTTTAAAACCACACCTTCACAGATGTCATACATTAAATTGAAATCAGATCTTCTAAAAGATTTTCACTTTTGAGTCCCTTCATTGAAATCCTTATTCCTCAGTTTCATTTAATGCCAATCAAAAAACTCATTATATAAAAATATTTTTTTGGCTTGTAACTGATGATCTATTTTTTGTTGTAAGATTTAGTGTAAAAATATTCATAACACTGAAGTGACTCTTCCTTTTCTGGTAACTGTTTCACATATTGTTTTGATGATGACATGAATACTTGAGTGCATTTTTTAATAGAAGTATTATCATCCAGATTCAATTCATAAAGAGCAAAGTATTTAGCACAGAATTTCCTTGTGACAAGTTTTGGGTTGATTTTAAGACAGAAAAAAAATTTATTAATGATTCCATCAACCTTCAATGAGAAATCATTCCCAAGATTTTTCAAATTTTTAATTTGGTTTTTTAATAAAAATTCACATCTTTTAACCTGAGTTTATTTGATTAATAAAGATTTGCTGCCTTTAACATTACTGATTTTCTATACTTCTAGTCAGATACCATGCTACACTGGTCAAAAATAGTGCCAGATAACTTTGGAGTTGAAGAATTCTGTAACTAAAAATAATTTTTTTTGATTTTATTCCCTAAATATTCTCTGCACATATAAAATTTTTGAATTTTAAAAAATAAAAATACCTGAGATGAAACACCAGAATTCCTCTCCAACATAGACTCTTTATTACAGTCTGTATAAATCTTCCTTGTACATTTGGTTTGATGATTCTTGTAAGACTTTGCAGTTTTATATATAACACCTTTTTGGTGGGTTCCGAGTGGAGTTAGATACACCTCGAATTCACAACCTAATGTTGTAGATTCACAAAATTTAGGCTGAAATGGCATTGATGAGAGATATTTAGAAAATGAATTGTAAGTTTGGGAGGGAAATTTAAAAAACAAAAGTTGAAACTGAATTGTTTGTTCTAGATTTTTCTAAATAATTATTATTTTTATTTGCATACTTGCTAATAAGAATACAAATTTTATGCAAAAAATTAGGGTAAAATATCCAATTTATTCCCATTTTTGAATTTAATTTTATAAGGGTATTAATCAAAAAATAAGTTTTAAGCTCTAAATACTAGAAAGAATTTCTCTATCTCTACCATTAAGAAAACTAAACTATTTAATAGCTGGTGTTATTATTCTCAATTTATAAAGGTTAGATAATTTTGTTTATTATAATATTTTATCAAATTATCATTTATAGACATATTAATATCTTAAAATGGTACCAGAATTGTACATTTTCAGTTTGCACATGTTTCAATGAATAAACAATCTATCATGGAAAGAATTATTTCAAAGATGTATTTTCATTTAGTAAAAGAATATTGACAATAATAATATAAGAAAAATAACACTAATTTTTTTTTGTTCCTAAGTAATTTTATATATTTTATTCCTTAATTGATTTTATATATTTTATTCCTTTACACATTCTACTCTTATCTTCTTTATTCAAAAATATTCAACTTTGTTTGCATTTCACCTACTGATAATATATTGATAAAATAGGTGGAAGGCAGCAGCTGATATGAGTTAACCCATTTTTTTGATTTTTTATTTTTAATATAATTTTTCACAACCTCTAAAAAAACTGTACTTTAATGTATTTTGATACTCATTATAATCTTGACATTACTCATAAAATTATATAAACTAGTTTCATTATGAGATGTTACTTTCTTTCATCTATAATTGCTTTTTTTATCTTGTGAGTTTTCCTTCCAATTCTTGGGTGGGGACTCTATTAGTCAAAGGGTCTCTTGGTCTAGAAGGCTTTTACAGAGGTCCAATGGGGCAAATAGGTGTATTTTTGGGTTTACAAAGTCAAGGTACGTATATTTTCTTATTTTATTTAATTTACTCAAATATAAAGAGGTCAAATGTTTTATAAATATTATTATTATTATTACTGAGTAGATTTACATGGTAGTAAAGAATAAAAAAAAAAAGGATAGTAATGAATATTTGTTTGTAATAGTGGTGTAAATAAAATTAGTAAGTAATGAGTGAATGTTTCAAAACAACAAAAAAGGGAGGCCTTTTATAGGCAAATGAGAGACAAAGCATGGACTTAAAATCCTATATACAGGAGTATGAGAGAAGAAGAAAGAAGATTTTATGAAGAAATTTTTCAGATAATAAGATTGTTCTAGAAAGAACATGTTCAAAATCTGTATTTGCAGAATATGTCAGAAATAAATTGTTTTATTTAAAATTACAGTAAGTTTCAACTCTAAATAAGTAATTTGAAGTTTTTGTATATATATATTTTTATTTCAATATTAGATTTTATTTCAATATTAATATCTATTTTAAAATTAAGTATTATTTCTCTTAACCTGTCATTGAGCACGGTGTTAGAAATTGTCAGCCAGGATACTAGACTTACCCAGTGAAATAATTAATTATTTACTGGATGAAGCCGCACCTTATCATTTTTAATTATTATTTAAATATAATTTAGTTACATTAAAATTAGTTATAATAAATTAACTAATTACAGAATGTTAAAATTAAGAAATTATTTAATTAAATAAATAATTAAAATTATAATTATAATTTTGTCCCTTATATTTTTCTCTAACACCGTGCTCATTGGACAGGTTGGGAAAAAATAAAATTTTATATTATAAAATAAATACAAAGATAAAATAAGATTTAAATATTCAAATAATATTAAATATATACAAAAAAATGAAATTTCTTATTTAGGATTGACTTTTACAGTAAATGTCAGGCTAAGGTCAAGTACAAGGACGTGAACTAGCTTGAATAGTCAGTTGTCTAGAAGATTTTAATGGTCCTATATGAATACTGTAGTTTTAATCCACTAAGTTGTAAAATATAATCAAATATAGAGGTCTCAGTAATATAATTCTCACTATTCTTATATATGGCTTACAATCTTTATAGTTGGTAGAAAAATAGATTATATAAATTCAGATACTATTCAAAAGTCTTATAAAAGTACTAATTGATATGTATTGTAAATTGGTTTGGTTATATTGGTTAAATTGTAATGATAAAGAATGAAGAAATACAACCCAAAAACCTCCTCCTTTTATACACACTGAGTTCCCCAATGATTCCCTTGATGTAACACCCAATACACAGTTAATGACGCCTCTAAACAACTAATAGACATGCCCATCAACATTCCCAGTAACCCATGACATAATTAGAAGAGTAACAACCGCCAAAATCCTGTAATAATAAGGGAAATCCATCAAAATTAAAGAAAAAGACAAAAAGAGAGTATATGCGTATAAAACAATAATATTAAAGACTAAAGGAGACTTTTTAAGGTTAATAATACCTTAATAATAAGGGGGATTGACTGTAGAAATAATGGGGCTAATCCTGACATTATACTACGTGAAATTCCCATTCAAAAATAACCAAAATTGACTGAGAAACCACCCAAAAACTTAAAAAAGAGCGTGAGATGTGGGGTAACTACATGCAGTTCTTGGCAGGCTCTTGCACGGGTAAATCCTTGACTAAAATTAGGCGAATTTAAGCGTGGTGATGAAATAAAGTGCCAAGAGTGAGGTTATTAATGAAATTAGTGCATATAAACAAGGTCAATGCATTATTAATTAAGCTAGGACACTAAATAAGCGCCTGTCGCCTATTTTAGTGTGTTTCCCCACAGTGGGCGTAGAATGTGGGGTAATTATAGTGTGAAAAAGCTAACTTTTCTAAAAATGAAGCTATTCACACGGGAAAAAAGCAGGCAGTATGTGGCCAGTACACAGAAGCCATTTCTGGCATAAAAAACACCAAATTTGAAAAGTGTTATTTTTATGCATTTAAATAGCCAAATCAATAGTTCTAAATGAGCCCAATTGATCTGTCAAAGCGCAATTTTGATATTCTCAATTTTATAGCGCATATAGTCAACTTTTAAGTGAAATAAAGCGCATTTCTTGTTTTTTGCATAAAACAATGAATATAACAGCTTTAAGTGTACTTAAAAATTATGTAGCCTTATACTTAAGGTTCTTAAGATTACCCTAACATATTCCAACTTAATATTAAGTACATAAGACCTATAAAAGGTGGATATATGCGTGTATATAAGGTGTTATAATGGCATTTTTTGTGTATTATCATAATTTTACTTATGTATACTATTTGTGTACCCTTATTTATTATTCCCATGTATAGTCCATGTGTTTAACATAACTTATAATTACTTTTTACTCAGTCCTGGAGATATACAGGCTGACACTCGCCCACCCAATAAAAACAATAAAAAAATGATAAGTTATACATTTTATTTTATTAATTTGTAATTTTTTCAGGTATTCAGAATAATTCTGTAGCATTAAAGATTCAACTTTAAAGAAATAAAACATAATAAAATATTATGAGTACTGGTTTATTAACCCCTCAGCTGGTTGAACAGAAATTTATTTCTGTTTAAATTTTTCAAGAAGGGTGGATAAATTAGAAATTTCTTTTTCAGGTATCCATTTATCAAATTCATTTGATTTCCCTTTAAATCTTAGTAAATACTCAGTTCCTTTTTCTTTAGTAAGGATTCTTTTCTTGAGTATTTTTTCAATCTCTGCTTTTTCCACAATTTCTTCAGGTTGCTTTTTAGGCCTTCCCCTTCTTTTTGCAAATAAGTCAGGATCATTTGCATGGTAAGGTTTCAATAATGAGATAGGGAAAACTGGATGTTTCCTATCATATGGAGCATATAATATGACTTCCACTGCATTATTCCCAACCATTTTATTTACTACAAAAGGTCCTACAAAGGGATCCTTTAATTTAACATTACCTTGTAAGTTAAAATGTAGTGTTGATATGAGGACTTCATCTCCCTTTTTAAATTCAAATTCTTTATGAGATTTGTCCCACCTTTTCTTTTCATATTCAAATGCTTTTTGGATGCATTCTTCTGCATGCTTTCTACACATTTGTTGCATATGAATAAAGGATTTAGTGCCAGGGTGTATATCCAACCTTGGTAGTTTATTTAAATGACTTACTGGGGTATTTGGTACATATCCCAGCCAGAGTTCAAATGGTTTCTTCTCTGTTACAGAATGAGTTGTGCTGTTATAAGCAAATTCAAGGCCAGGAATTAATGTTACCCAGTCATGTGTGAATTTCTCATTGTCTTTGTATTCTAATCCAAAGGCACAATATCTTCTGATCATGTCTTCTAGAGTTTGTATCATCCTTTCAGCCAGCCCATCAGTTTGTGGATGGTGTGCTGTAGACAATTTTAATTGACAACCTGATACTTCCATGAAAGATGTCCAGAACTCTGAAGTAAATTTAGGGTCTCTGTCAGAGATTATGGCTTTGGGGAACCCAGCAGTATTCATCATCTGAGTCCACCATAGTAATGCCAAGTCTTTTGCAGATACCTCTTTATGGGTAGGGATAAACTTACACATTTTTGTTAATCTATCCACTATTACCCAGCAAGAATTGAAACTTTCTTTTCCTGCTAGTGGCAAGCCAGTTACAAAATCCATGTTTATAATTTCCCATGGAGCTTTTGGCTGCTCTATTTGTTGTAACAACCCAGCTCTCTTCCCAGTTAATCTTTTAGATTTCTGACAAGAGTCACATGTTTCAATGTATTTTTGTACATCCTCTTTCATATTTATCCACCAGGCTGTATTTTTAACTCTGGTTAATGTTTTGTTAAAGTCAAAATGACCAGCTAAGATGTCATCATGACAAGTACTCAACATTAACTCTTTCATAGAAGGTGGTGTTACTATTACATTGCTTAACTTTTTCCTGTAATATATATATCCATCTTCACTTGATATTTTACCTTTTTCCAACGCATTTTTATACTTTGGAGGCAAGGTTTTAATTAATGCACTCATGGAGGCATTTGTTGGATCATTAAGAATGGTAGAAAGTTTAGACAAATCTTTATCAGATGAATAATTTTCCAATATAGTTTGCATAAACTCTTCTTCTAAATCCACTATATAAATCCCAAATATATGTATAACCTCATTTTCAGGCACATAAGCTGGGTTGTCAGCATCATTTGGCAAAGGACTTCTGGATAATAAATCCACATTTGAATGCAATTTTCCTGCTCTGTGAGTGATTGTCATTCTTCCTCTGTACTCTTGTACAGCTAGTTGCCATCTAAACATGTGCCTATTAGGTGTTTTCATGTTTAGTAATGATTTTACTGCACTGCAATCTGTTATAAGTTCAAACTTCTGGTCTTCCAGATAGTAATGAAGTTTCTCCAAAGCCCACACCACGGCTAAACATTCTAGCTGTGTGGCACCATACCTTAATTCTGTTTTTCTTAAGGTTCTGGATATATAACAGATAACTACTTCAGATAATTTTCCATTTATTATCTGTTTTTGCTGTAAAGCAGCACCCAAACCTATGAAACTTGCATCAGTGTACAAGATAAAAGGTAGGGTGAAATCTGGCAGTCCCAATATTGGAGCTGACATTAAACATTCCTTTAATTTATTAAAGGCGTGTTGTCTTTCATTATTCCAAATGAAAGCTTCATTCTTCCTGATTAATGTTGTTAAAGGGGCTGCAATGGATTGGTAATTTTTAATATATTGTCTATAATATCCACACATACCCAAAAAACTTTGAACCTCTTTTACATTTTTAGGTATCCCAATGTTTTTAATTGCTGCCACTTTATTCTGGTCAACACAAATTTGTAATCCAGATACAACATGTCCAAGTACTTTCAAGGATTGAAATCCAAACTTACATTTCTTTAATGAAATAGTCATATTAATTTCATCCATTTTTTGAAAGACTCTTTTCAGGTGATTTAAATGTTCATCATATGTTTTTGAAAACACTATGATGTCATCAATATAGACCAATAGCCATCCTTCAACCATTTCCTGATGAAAAACACTATCCATCAATTTTTGGAAGACTGAAGGGGCATTCTTTGGGCCAAATGGCATTCTCACATACTTATATATACCCATATGTGTGGTTATTAACAAGTAATTTTGAGAATTTCTTTCCACAGGAATCTGGTGGTAACCCTTGTTCCCATCCAGACAGGAAATATATTTTGCTCCTTGTAAGGTAGCATGGATAGAAGCTATCCTTGGTAGAGGGTAAATATCATCTACTGTATATGTATTCAGAGCTCTATAATCACCGCATAATCTTGCCTTATCTTTTTCATAAGAGATTAATACTGGTGAAATGACACAATACTTAGGTGTTGTGTCCACTTTTTCAACAATACCCATTTCCAACAACAATTTTATATTGTCTTCAATATCTTTCCTTTTTGCAGGAGATGCTGGGTAAGGTTTCTTTTTTAGGCTGCCAGGAATATTATCCAAATCACAGCTTAGAGAGATTTTCATCTCATGGTTTTTGACCAATCCTAGTTCATTTGATCCATGAGCAAATGCCATAGGATATGATTTAATCAATCTCAAAATGTCTTCTTGTTCAACGTTTGAGAGTTGAGGACTGAAAGAGGCCTTTTGGATTTCATTTTCCAATTCACCCACTTCATTGGTGGTTCTTCCACCTTGTAGTTGTTCTTCTCTAGGAGAAATGGCATATACTGAATTTTCAGAACATATTTTGAATTTTCTTTTACCATTCACCCCTATGGTGAAACAACTGTTTGCAGGATCTAGTTTAATGCCAAATTTTGTCAATAAATCAATGCCAATAATAAACCAATCACTACAATTATTATTATCCATTACTAAAAATTCACAAACTGCTCTAACATATCCATTATTATATTTAAAGAATACAGCAGTTTTGTATTTGCCAATTGGATTTAAGACTGAACCAAAACCCCTCCAGTTCTTTGTCTGAACAGGTTCTAGTTTTTCCTGGTACTTACTATCAAGTTTCATTAATGTATTAAGTGAAACTACACTACCTGCAGCCCCAGTGTCAAGAATGGCATTCATTTCTTTTCCACATATGATAATAGGTGCTCTGATAGGTGTTATTTTGTAAGTGTCATGAGATACATCTTTAATTATTTCAGCTTCCTCTATGGAAGTTAAAGATGTGTCTGTATGAGGTATAGCATCATTCAGGAACATTATATCCTGTTCTAATACAAATATCTCATTTTCATCATCACTGTAAGATATGTTACTTTTGCAATCCTCACTGGATTCCACATTCTCATCTTCATGATTACTAGGTTCAGAATTCTGTGAGGTTTCAATAACATTTATTCTTTTCTTACACGTGTGACCTTTACCCCAAGGTTCATTACATTTTTAACAAGTGTTATTTTCTTGTCTCTTAGGGACAAGGGGAGCTGAAGGTTTTTTCTTTTCCACTGGTAACTTACTTGTAGTAGGTTTTACCACGTCAACACTTTGTCTGTAATTACTATACTTGGTTTCATACTTGTGGTTTAATAATATTTCATTGCATATATTAATGAATCCAGAGGTGTCTCTGACAGTCTCAGTTCTAGCTACAATAATGTCTCTAACTGATATAGGCAACTTGTATATTATTTTTTCTTTCCACTCTTCATAATCCATTTTTGGATCCATAGCTTTCATGATTTTTATTAAATTCATTAAGAAGACCTTGGGTTTATCTCCAGCATTTGGATTATATCTGGCCCTTTCATACAGTCTTTGTTGAGTGATTCTAAATTTTGGGCCACCAAATTGCCTTTCAATTAGTGCCTTCCATTCATTCCAGGAGTAATTAATTCCCTCACTCAATACAGATTCAAACCATAATAAGGCCACATCTGTAAATAAAGATATTAACTTTGAAGTAATTTCTTCATCAGGTAATTTGTATGAAAATTTTAAGTTATCAATTCTTTGTATGAATTGTTGCCAATCAGATTTTGAATCCCCGTCAAAAGAAGGGTACTGATCTAACTTAGGCCAGTTCTTTTGGCTAGTTTTAGCTTCCCTAACCTGAGGAATATTGAGTAATTCACTCACTTTAGAAAGATGATCATTAATTTCATCTTTTACTGATTTTATATTCTCAGAGCCCATGACACTATGTTCATGTTCCATCATTGGTTTATCATTAGAGTGTTTCATAAAAACTGGTACTCTTTCTACATAAGAGGTATTATCCTTTATTGTTTCAGTATTTTTCATAATTTGGCTACCTCAATTTCTACTCTTTGTAACCTATCTTTTATTACAGGTACATGAGTTAAAGTATCATTTACATTTGAAAAAGACAATTTTACACGTCCCTCTATGGTGGCCATAATATTCTGAGAATGTTCTAATTTAATTTCTAAATCTTTAATCTCAGAATTTAATCTTTTGTTTTCATTGATCAATTCATTATTTGAATTCTCAATAATTTTTAACTTATTGGCTGTTGTACTCAATGATTGTGTGATGCTTAATAATACACTTTCTGTATTATTGTTGGACTCTCTAGAGAATTCTTCCAATTTTTCAATTCTCAATAATAATTTACTAATTATTTTTGATTCCATTGGATTTTCTTTCAGAAAATATTCAATTTTGTCTGTTTCCAATTCAGAAGATTCATCATCAGGGTCAATTTTTTCTTCATTTGATTCCATTTTTATATTAATAGTAATTTCCTGGTGATCAATAAAACTATGTACATTGTCCTCATGTAATGACAAGTCTAAGATGTTATTTTCAAATGAATAATTTTTTAAATCCTTATCAATTATATCCAATAACTCTCTATCAATTTCATTACCTATAAGTAATTCATTGTTAGGATTATATAATTGATCTTGAGAAGATGGATGACTTACCACAGTCTTATTCCATTTCCCCTGCCTCTCCTTGGCTTTCCTCTGTAAGGGTGACTGCTGGATCCCTGTTGAGGAGGACTGTTGTAGTTTTGGGCATACCAATCCCACTTCCATTTGCTTACAGTTATCTTTTGGTCCTCTTCTGGGACTGGAGGTGTTGCTGTGGTATTTGGTGCCACTGGTTGTTGATGAGACCTTATATCCACTAGAGCCTGGTTGACTTCTATAAAGCCCTGTGCCGCCCTTTTCTCCAGATTGTTGATCTGGTCTAACATATTGTTTACTCTTATTGTTAGTGTATTCAGTAGGGTTGAGAGGGAGTGAATTTGCTCTTGTAAGGTGTTTTTGGACTTCTTTATTGACATTTGTTTTAAGAGCTTTTCCTTTTCCTCCATGGACATTGGTGGGGTGTTGTTTATTGTTACTGGTGATTCTTGACCCTCCATTTGGATGTCCTGTAACAGGTCTTTCAGCTCTAGTTCTTAAGTTATAAGGTTTTGCCTTATTACTTACAATGTCATTGTTGTCACACATTTTTACGTGGAATTTTTAGAGAATTGAAAGTTTAGATTTGAAAAACTTCAAAAAATGAGTTTAATCAGTATTAATTATTACCACTGAAGACAATTTTATTGCTTACTTATTGCACCACGCAATATGGGGGGCGGACTTGCTAGCAAGTCCGCAACCTTGAACCCTAATTCATATCTTTTTCAGCACACATTGAGGTGGTGATGAAACAATCATGAAGAAATATTGAATTTACTTTGAAAACACCTTGAAACTGATTTGAACCTTCATTGAACCACAGTTGATTAATAGTTCAAAAAATATTCACAGCAGGAAAAAAGTGTGCACTAGATGTCTAGTGCTTTTTTTTGCTTCCTGAATTGATTCCTGGTAGAATTACAAGTGGGACTTCCATCTGATGCCTCCCTCCCCTAATTCTCCCTTATCTTCAATCTGACTTCCTATCCTACCCCCTTATCTCATTTCTAAACTTGCCATCTACTTACCCATTTTCCCTATTCCTTTCCTTCACAGTGAGAAAACAACTCTCCTCTCCTTCCCCCCCTCTCCCTTCTCTTCTCTTCATTTCTCACACCTCCCCCAGACCCTCACTCACCTTTCCCAGCCCACTGTCATTATTTAGTTTTATTTTACTTTGTATTTTTTTCATTTTTCATGTTTCTTCCCTACAAAAATCTTCCTTTTTCAACGATTGGCCACATTTTTTTAGTAAACACAAGCAACTCAAATTCTGAAATATGTATTTAGTTACATTATTTACCACTTGGAATGGGTTATAATTCCTCAAAATTTTATTCCTTGTTATTTCTAATTTATACATATTAATTATTCTCAAATTTATAAAAAGTTGGCTACTTTCCAAGCCCTTGCATGCCTCCCCAACACTTTTTTCACCTCTTCAATCTCATCGCTCACCTCCCCCAGAAAAATAAAGGAACTGGGGAAGGCTGGGGAAGGTGAGAGAGGGGCTTTATAGGGCTGGGAGAGGTTATAAAATCCCCTAACCCACTTCGGGAAGGCTGGAAAAGGTGAGCAAGGGTCCTTAAAGGGCTAGGAGAGTTGATAAAAGCCTCTCACCTACTACTCACAGCCCTACTTAGTCTTTACAGCACCTCGTTCAAATCTCCAGCCAAATTAAGGGACTTGGGAAGCTGGGGGAGGTGAGCGAGGGGCTTTGAAAGTCTGTGGGAGGTAATAAAAGCCTCTCACTCAGTTCTCCCAGCCTTCCTTAGTCTTTACAGCACCTCGCTCACATCTCCAGCCAAAGTAAGGGACTGGGGGAGGCTGGAAGAGGTGAGTGAAGGGCTGGAAAGATTGGGAAGGTGAGAAAGGGCTAGGGGAGGTAAGCGAGAGCTGGGGGATGTGGACAATAAACTGGGGAGGTGAGTAATAGTTTTAGAATGTGAGAGAAAGGCTGGTGAGGGCTAATGGAGGTGAGTGGGGTGAGTGAGGGGAATGGGAGGTGAGCGAGAGGTTGCAAAAGGGGTGTAGTTGTGTTAAAAGTGAAAATAGAGTGGAGGGGAGTAGTGAGGAGGGCTTAAACATAGATTTTGAAGCTTAAAGGGTGTAGCAAATGTATCAGGAGGGCAATAAAAGGGTGGTGAGTGGTAATAGAATTAACAGAAATGAAAAAGCAGAAAAATTTGTGTGGAGAGATTGAGAGGTTGTCCATTGAGGTAGTGAAAAATGGAGTGTGAACTTTGTTCTTCGGGCGAACATCAGAGTCCACCCCCTCAATCTACAGCTCTATTCTGCCGATATGGAAAATGATTGATAATTATTTTTTATTGATATTTTTTAACTTAAACCTATAGTTTATACTTCTTTATTTTATATTTTTGATTTACAATGCACTTTAAGACTAAGAAAGTAATATAGTAAAATAATTGATAATGAAATACTATTTTGCTTTTTTACACAATAATTCACAGAATTCTTTTGATAACTATACATGATATAAATAAATAATATAATAGGAAAATTGTAGCAAAAAGTTAAAAACTAGAATAAAACATTTAAAGAAATTTTAAACTATTGAACTTATGTATTTTTTGAGTTTATTGTATTTATTTTTAAATGTAATAGTAAAATATGTTGGTTAGATTAAAAATAGCTTTGAATTAAATTAAATAATTAGGGTAAAGGTTGAGGAAAAGATTTATCCACATATATAACCATTTAGGCTTATTTCTTGTTTTGTGATTGCTATATATAACTGGATAATTGACTGTAATAACTGCAAATTTAAAAAACTTCAATAAGTTATCTACCTCAATATATTTATGATAATCTATTCAGTAACAGAATAAAATATCTGAGTCCTTTCTTTTACTAATTTTTTTTCATTTCAATGACTATATACATTTTCAAAAAAATTATTTATCATGTTTTTGGTGGAACTTAGATTGAACTCTCAATGCAATCTTGTTTCCAAGTGTGGTTCATAATAATTTAAGCCATGAAAAAATTTATACTTTTTTAGAAGTTTTATTAATTACTTTTAAATATAAAAATAATTATATTTTTATATCAAAATATTTTTATTA
Organism: Hemileia vastatrix; assembly: GCA_030280995.1. NCBI lineage: Eukaryota > Fungi > Basidiomycota > Pucciniomycetes > Pucciniales > Zaghouaniaceae > Hemileia > Hemileia vastatrix. The sequence goes on from JASXTE010000013.1 coordinate 9,423,585, forward strand.
AACACTTTGAAGTTCTAAAAATAAGTACATATTAAGAATTATTTTTAGATAATATTATATTAAAAAAAGTTTTAAGTTGATTATATATTATTATGATATGATTTCTTTCCATATTACGTATTACGAAACTACCTAAAAATCAATTTTATACAACTATATTACATAAAAAAGATATCAGCTCTTCTGCTTAGATTTAAAGTACTTCAAAAAAACATTATTTTTGCCTTAGGTACACATTATATAGAGTATTCAGAGCATCATATTAATTTTTTAGACTTACACATTTAAGTTGAATGGAAGCCTCACAGGATAAAATTGGTCATTTTGTAAAAAAAAAAATAAGTAAATATCTTTTAAATCAATATATATTTTTATAAAAAGTCAAATTTTAATATTTATGTTTAGTTTAAAATCTGTTATGAAGATTTGAAATATTGCTATTTAAATTAATTTTTATAACAATATAACCATTCCAGTATTGCTTTGTGATAAGGCCAATTTCAAGAAAATTTTTAAATTCTTCTGTTTAAATAAAATATCAAAGGGATTGTTTTTCATACACTTAGAAACTGAATAGAAACATCATATAAGATCTACCAATCAGCATAAATATCATAATTCCAATAAATCATTGATAAATCTTGAACCCATATATATAATTTTACAATTGCGTGTAAGTGTTCAGTTGTGAATTACTCCTATCAAAACTTTGATTCTAATGACTAAAAAAGCGTACCTGAAATGTTTCATTTAATTTATTTTTCAAAACCATAGAATTGAAATATTTTTTCTTTTCATTTAAAACATGGAATAATATTATTTTTAATAAAAAGATGATTGCCTTTACAGCTGCTTTTCTACATGGGTATAATCTAAATTACCTATTGTGTCTTTTTTACAAAATGAATATCATATAATAGTTTTTTAATTTGAAACTGATAGAATTATGAAAAATCACCACTTTTACCTATTTAATTCAGTTCTTGAACAATAATACAATCAAAATATCTACCTGAAGCACATTTTTTAACATGAGATCACTTTTCAAATTATATGGTGCTTATTCCCAGGTTGACACTGAAATTATCCCACAATACAGCATTGAAGCAAAATCAAGTACTAAAATTAAAGTTTAAATAAATTTATACTACTTTGTTTTAATTATCTTTAAATTTTTACATCTAGCTTGAATTTCAGTCTTTCATATGAAAAATTCACTAAGTAGTGATTAATTATTTCAACTCATGAGATTACTCTACCAAATAACCATATTTACATTGAATTTTGATGAAATACATCATGAAGAGTTCCAGAAAATCATATGGGTATTACATTGAATAAATTAATATTGTGAAAATTCTTAGTAGTTGAATATTCAATAGAAAAAAAAAGAGCAAAAAGATATTTCCTTTTAATTTTAATCATCTTCTTGCATACAAAAATGGAAAAAACTGGATTAAAATTCACTTGTATAAGAATTATACTTCTTTCTAGACATATAATTAAACAATTTATCAATTATTAGTGCTAAGTGTAAAGAAGATATTAGAGAACTTCATTGAAACAGAAATTATGAAAACATATTTCTATCTTTTATTTTTCTTAATTATGAGTCTTTTCACAGTATTCTAGAATAGAAACTTGAGAATTTTTATGGTTCAATATTTTTATTAAATAATTCCATTGAGTTTAAAATAATTATATTGCATAATAAGAAATAATAAAAATACAAAAAAAAAATATCAGGTAATATGATTTAAATTAAAAAATAAAAGCTTCAAATTCTTGGTTAAAAGGAGTTATCATTAAAGAGAACCACTGATATTATTTTATATTTTTTCAAAAAAAATAGAATAAAATAATTAGAGAGGTTAAAAGTGATGTTTTTGAAATAAATAGTATAATTTTCAGTCTTTTAAGTGATCAGGTGAAATTCAAAATGAAAATGAAAATGAGTTTTGTGAAAAAAATTCTGTGAATGGATCAGATTATTAATCTTCCCTTGTTATTATTTCTATAAATTATTTATTAAACTTTCACTATTACTCAAGCACAGACTCATCCATGTTTGGTTAAGAGCCCAAGATGAGTTCAAAGTAAAGTTCAGTCTGAGTTCAGTCTGAGTTCAGTCTGAGTTCAGTCTGAATTCCATCTGAATTCAAGTTGAGGACTTGCTAGCAAGTCCCCCCCAAATATTGCGTGGTGTTGGTATTAAGTGAATTTTTAAGTGCCAAAAGTCAAATATGCTTTTTTATGTGGTCACTTGATTTAACTGGTCTACAATATGTAGCCGTGTATTTATATTTAAAAAAGAAAATTTGTTAGTAAGATTCTTTCTAAATATTAAATGAATTTTACAAACCAATAAAAGGGATTAAGAGTCCTGTAAAAAGAAAACAATTAATCAGTTTAATTGGTTATTATCTGCAAAGATCACAAATTTAATTGGTCTATTGACAGACTCCCACTAAGAACAATTATATGTTAAATTAGTGGTAAAAATTGATGATTCAATATCACAATTTTATTATATAACAGGGCTTCTTTTTCTGAAATCACTATATAAGTGACCCCAACCTGTTGTAATTATCCAAATATTTCTATAGGGATATTATTTACGTGCACCTTCTTTTGAAAATTTCACTTACAGGATTATAACAGAATTCTTGAGGAAAGGTCCCCAATTGTCAGGCTAAGGTCAAGTACAAGGACGTGAACTAGCTTGAATAGTCAGTTGTCTAGAAGATTTTAATGGTCCTATATGAATAATGTAGTTTTAATCCACTAAGTTGTAAAATATAATCAAATATAGAGGTCTCAGTAATATAATTCTCACTATTCTTATATATGGCTTACAATCTTTATAGTTGGTAGAAAAATAGATTATATAAATTCAGATACTATTCAAAAGTCTTATAAAAGTACTAATTGATATGTATTGTAAATTGGTTTGGTTATATTGGTTAAATTGTAATGATAAAGAATGAAGAAATACAACCCAAAAACCTCCTCCTTTTATACACACTGAGTTCCCCAATGATTCCCTTGATGTACCACCCAATACACAGTTAATGATGCCTCTAAACAACTAATAGACATGCCCATCAACATTCCCAGTAACCCATGACATAATTAGAAGAGTAACAACCGCCAAAATCCTGTAATAATAAGGGAAATCCATCAAAATTAAAGAAAAAGACAAAAAGAGAGTATATGCGTATAAAACAATAATATTAAAGACTAAAGGAGACTTTTTAAGGTTAATAATAGCTTAATAATAAGGGGGATTGACTGTAGAAATAATGGGGCTAATCCTGACATTATACTACGTGAAATTCCCATTCAAAAATAACCAAAATTGACTGAGAAACCACCCAAAAACTTAAAAAAGAGCGTGAGATGTGGGGTAACTACATGCAGTTCTTGGCAGGCTCTTGCACGGGTAAATCCTTGACTAAAATTAGGCGAATTTAAGCGTGGTGATGAAATAAAGTGCCAAGAGTGAGGTTATTAATGAAATTAGTGCATATAAACAAGGTCAATGCATTATTAATTAAGCTAGGACACTAAATAAGCGCCTGTCGCCTATTTTAGTGTGTTTCCCCACAGTGGGCGTAGAATGTGGGGTAATTATAGTGTGAAAAAGCTAACTTTGCTAAAAATGAAGCTATTCACACGGGAAAAAAGCAGGCAGTATGTGGCCAGTACACAGAAGCCATTTCTGGCATAAAAAACACCAAATTTGAAAAGTGTTATTTTTATGCATTTAAATAGCCAAATCAATAGTTCTAAATGAGCCCAATTGATCTGTCAAAGCGCAATTTTGATATTCTCAATTTTATAGCGCATATAGTCAACTTTTAAGTGAAATAAAGCGCATTTCTTGTTTTTTGCATAAAACAATGAATATAACAGCTTTAAGTGTACTTAAAAATTATGTAGCCATATACTTAAGGTTCTTAAGATTACCCTAACATATTCCAACTTAATATTAAGTACATAAGACCTATAAAAGGTGGATATATGCGTGTGTATAAGGTGTTATAATGGCATTTTTTGTGTATCATCATAATTTTACTTATGTATACTATTTGTGTACTCTTATTTATTATTCCCATGTATAGTTCATGTGTTTAACATAACTTATAATTACTTTTTACTCAGTCCTGGAGATATACAGGCTGACAGTAAATATTAAAAATATTGATGTATTTCTGACATACTCTGTAAATACATCTCTTTGACGCCTTTTTTTTAGAATAACTTTATTATTTGAAATACTCTTTCTGGAATTTTCTTTTCTCTCTTTTTTCCTACTGTTTTTAGAATTTGATTGCCGTGCTTTGTCTCTCCTTTGCCTATAAAAGGCCTCTCTTTTTGTTGTCTTTTAATCATTCTTTTTACCAACTCATTTATTACTACAACTACAACAGTTAAAACTTATTTATTATATTTTATATCCTTAGTATTTACACCATACGTAATTCTAATTCTATATCTTATATAAATTATTAAAATCTACCTCTTATTTTGAGTAAATAAATCATACTCGATTGAGAAAATACGTACCTAATTATTGAGAGTCAAATAAAACCTTAAAATCTTCATATAACACCGTACCAAAGCTTCTAGACCAAAAGTGAACCTTGACAATTGGGATCCTTTCCGAAATATCGACGGCGCAACATTACTTGAGGCGTAACCGAGGGGACCATCGGTGTCAGCCAGGCTACTAGACTTACCCAGTGAAATAAGTAATTATTTACTGGATGAAGCCGCACCTTATCATCTTTAATTATTATTTAATTATCATTTAGTTAAATTAATATTAGTTATAAATTAACTAGTTACAGAATGTTAAAATTAAATTAATTAATTAAATAAATAAGTAAAATTAAAATTATAATTTTGTCCCTTATATTTTTCTCTAACACCGTGCTCAATTGACAGGTTGGGAAAAATAAAACTTTATATTTAAAAAAATAATAAAATACAAAGATAAAATAAGATTTAAATATTCAAATAATATTAAATATATACAAAAAAATCAAATTTCTTATTTGGGATCGACATTTACAGTAAATATTAAAAATATTGATGTATTTCTGACATACTCTGTAAATACATCTTTTTGACGCCTTCTTTTTGGAATAACTTTATTATTTGAAATACTCTTTCTGGAATGTTCTTTTTCTCTCTCTTTTCCTACTGTTTTTAGAATTTGATTTCCGTGCTTTGTCCCTCCTTTGCCTATAAAAGGTCTCTCTTTTTGTTGTCTTTTGATCATTCTATCTTACCAAACCATTTTATTACAACAATAACCAATAAAAACTTATTCTTATATTCTATATCATTAGTATTTACAATAGCGTAATTCTAATTTATAAATTATATTAATATTTTAATCCTACCTCTTTTTATTGAGTAAAACAATCATCTTTGAATTAAGAAATACGTACAAATTTGTTGAGAATCCATTTAAACCTTTTAAATCCTCGTAGAACTTTGTACCAAAACTTCTAGACTAAAAGCGTACCTTGACAATCGGGAACCTTTCCAAAATATCGATGGCGCAACGTTACTTGAGGCGTAATCGAGGGGACCATTGGCGTACAAGCACCTGTAAAGGACGAGTGGAGGCGAGAAAACGACGAACGTCATACGTCACGTGATAAAAGTTTTTGCTGCGAACGGGAATCGAACCGCGCTCCAAAACTTAAGTTCATATACTGACTGAAGATTGTATATATTGTGGTAATTATTTTGATTACTATTTGTGGGTTACTCTTCACTCTTCATTTGCTACGTATTTCCTTTTACTCAGCACTCTGTAAGTGGCATTAATTTGCTCATTTTGCAGGGGGAGGTGTCTGGTAATTGGAATTTATTTTTATTATTATATTTTTTTTTATTTTTCCTGGTTGACCATAATAGAGCAATAACTGTTCTTAGTCCCAGAGGTAATAAAATAATTATATATTAATATTAATTATTATCATTTTTCAGATGACAATTGTCCTGATTAACTTGAATTTTAATTGTTCCAGTTGACAAACTGTCCTGACAATAATATTTTTTATTAAATAAAATAATTATTATAATTTTTCAGTTGAAATTTTTCCTGATTAATTTAAGTTTTAATTGTTCCAGTTGACAAATTGTCCTGACAATTATATTTTTTTTTAATAATTAACATTTCATTACTTCAGTTGACTTTGAGTCCTGGTAATCCAATAAATCTTTTTAAGTAATAAAATTCATATTTAAATTACTTCAGTTGACATTAAGTCCTGGTAGTTAATTAATCAGTTAAAATATTTTTTATTAATAAAGATTCATATTTGATTATTTCAGTTGACAATAAATCCTGGTAATAAATTAGTTGATTAAAATCCTGAAAATAAAAATTAATAGAAATTCTAATTTATTTCTACAGTTGATTGCATTATCCTGCTTTTAAATTTTTTTTATTAATTTTATTTAAGTTGATTTTTATCCTAAAAAGATTTTTTTATTATTTTTATTTTATTTCTGTTAAATAAAAATTAAAAATAAAGACTAATTAATTTTTGTCTCTTTTCCTTCATTTCAGTAGAATCTTAAAATGACTGATCAAAGTGGTTTTGCTGCACGTGAAGAAGAACTAGACTTAATTGATTATGATGAGCCTACTTCTGTAAGTTCTCCTTTAACAAGAAGAATTTCTCAAACTAATAAATCCTTGCCCCAAACAGGATGTAGAAATGGAAGAAGTAGAAATCCTAGTGGACAATACTCAGGATCAGAAACCCAGGACAAACCCACCAGAAGAGCTTCCAAGAGGCTTCAAGATAAAAAAGATGCCGTTGTCCCAGCAGATAAAGAATCTGTCAACCCACATAAAGGAGTTAAAGACAGACAGCTTAAAACTAAAGGTAAGGGTAGATGCCTTGGAAAAATGGGAGAAAAGAACAAATACTTCTCTCCAAGAGAAAAGGAAACCTCTTCCTCCCAGGGATCAACAACAATTGGCTCCCCAATCCCAAGAGATGGTAGAAGTGTCCAAGTGGCAGTGGGACTGGCTCAACACACAGTGGGACTACTTAGCTCAAAATCAGCATCAATTACCTCAGGTAGGTCCATCAAGGCCCACCCAGGCAAACCCCACTCCTCCCCACCCTTATCAAGGAGGTAAAAGAAGAAGGAAGCCCAATATGGTGATACCCAGCAAACCCTGGTACGTCCCTCTATTGATTCTCAAGTGCCTTTTCTTGTGGCTGACTCTGTTCCTTCAGGTAAATCTGGAAGGCAGGATGAAACCTTGAGACCTATAGAATCTGGAAATAGTAGACAGATATCTCATGTATCTAATCCATTACTTTTAATTGCTACCTCAATGATTAATCCTGATATGGCTGTGATTGATGAAACTCTTGACCCTGAGTTCTATGAGAGTCTGGAAAGTTACTCAGTTTCCTTATTGAGAAACACTCCAGATGTAGCAAGAATTAATGATGAGCACTTGAGAGATATTATTGCCAAGCAAAATCATATAATGAACAATATGCAATTGACTCAGAGATATAATAGTTTGTTAACTGATCAGGGTTATCAAGCATTAAAAAGTGAAGCACAGAGAGTCTCTGATGAATTGTCTCATTACAAAGCAACCCATGAAAAGAAAATTGCTTTATGGAAAAATATAAAAAATGATTTATCTAAACTAAAAGATACTGTATCTGCCTGTTGCCAGGAGGTAGAGATAGATAAGATAAATCTGAAAAGATTGAGTGACCATTTGTCATCTTTTCAACATAAAAATCAATTATCTTTTGCAACTATCAATGAAAGTTTATCTAGTCTTTCAAGAATGAAAACAAGACTAACAACCATTGAAGAAACATTGAACTCATTGTTAAATGACCAAAAATATTCTGACATTTCTGTGAAGGAACATATAGTGCAGGATGCTCAACCAGTACCTGTGGCTAGTTCATCTAAAATAAAAATAACTCCAGAAATACCTGTTGATAACACTGAGTTTCCATCAAAAACTGATGATGCACCAGGATCTGCAACAGAATTAAAAAATGAGATTTCAGCACAATTAGAGAAATTACAGCTGCTTCTTACTCAGAAACAAGCTAGTACTAAGGAGACTCCTTCAAATCAAAAGAATTGGCCAAAACTTGACCAGTACCCAACATTTGATGGTGATTCTTCCTCTGATTGGCAACAATTTATTTGCAGAATTGATAATTTAAAAAATTCTTACAAACTCCCAGATGAGGAAATTGTGTCCAAATTAATTTCTTTGTTCACTAATGTTGCCCTGATGTGGTATGAATCTTGTCAGGCTAAGGTCAAGTACAAGGACGTGAACTAGCTTGAATAGTCAGTTGTCTAGAAGATTTTAATGGTCCTATATGAATACTGTAGTTTTAATCCACTAAGTTGTAAAATATAATCAAATATAGAGGTCTCAGTAATATAATTCTCACTATTCTTATATATGGCTTACAATCTTTATAGTTGGTAGAAAAATAGATTATATAAATTCAGATACTATTCAAAAGTCTTATAAAAGTACTAATTGATATGTATTGTAAATTGGTTTGGTTATATTGGTTAAATTGTAATGATAAAGAATGAAGAAATACAACCCAAAAACCTCCTCCTTTTATACACACTGAGTTCCCCAATGATTCCCTTGATGTAACACCCAATACACAGTTAATGACGCCTCTAAACAACTAATAGACATGCCCATCAACATTCCCAGTAACCCATCACATAATTAGAAGAGTAACAACCGCCAAAATCCTGTAATAAAAAGGGAAATCCATCAAAATTAAAGAAAAAGACAAAAAGAGAGTATATGCGTATAAAACAATAATATTAAAGACTAAAGGAGACTTTTTAAGGTTAATAATACCTTAATAATAAGGGGGATTGACTGTAGAAATAATGGGGCTAATCCTGACATTATACTACGTGAAATTCCCATTCAAAAATAACCAAAATTGACTGAGAAACCACCCAAAAACTTAAAAAAGAGCGTGAGATGTGGGGTAACTACATGCAGTTCTTGGCAGGCTCTTTCACGGGTAAATCCTTGACTAAAATTAGGCGAATTTAAGCGTGGTGATGAAATAAAGTGCCAAGAGTGAGGTTATTAATGAAATTAGTGCATATAAACAAGGTCAATGCATTATTAATTAAGCTAGGACACTAAATAAGCGCCTGTCGCCTATTTTAGTGTGTTTCCCCACAGTGGGCGTAGAATGTGGGGTAATTATAGTGTGAAAAAGCTAACTTTTCTAAAAATGAAGCTATTCACACGGGAAAAAAGCAGGCAGTATGTGGCCAGTACACAGAAGCCATTTCTGGCATAAAAAACACCAAATTTGAAAAGTGTTATTTTTATGCATTTAAATAGCCAAATCAATAGTTCTAAATGAGCCCAATTGATCTGTCAAAGCGCAATTTTGATATTCTCAATTTTATAGCGCATATAGTCAACTTTTAAGTGAAATAAAGCGCATTTCTTGTTTTTTGCATAAAACAATGAATATAACAGCTTTAAGTGTACTTAAAAATTATGTAGCCTTATACTTAAGGTTCTTAAGATTACCCTAACATATTCCAACTTAATATTAAGTACATAAGACCTATAAAAGGTGGATATATGCGTGTATATAAGGTGTTATAATGGCATTTTTTGTGTATTATCATAATTTTACTTATGTATACTATTTGTGTACTCTTATTTATTATTCCCATGTATAGTTCATGTGTTTAACATAACTTATAATTACTTTTTACTCAGTCCTGGAGATATACAGGCTGACACTCGCCCACCCAATAAAAACAATAAAAAAAATGATAAGTTATACATTTTATTTTATTAATTTGTAATTTTTTCAGGTATTCAGAATAATTCTGTAGCATTAAAGATTCAACTTTAAAGAAATAAAACATAATAAAATATTATGAGTACTGGTTTATTAACCCCTCAGCTGGTTGAACAGAAATTTATTTCTGTTTAAATTTTTCAAGAAGGGTGGATAAATTAGAAATTTCTTTTTCAGGTATCCATTTATCAAATTCATTTGATTTCCCTTTAAATCTTAGTAAATACTCAGTTCCTTTTTCTTTAGTAAGGATTCTTTTCTTGAGTATTTTTTCAATCTCTGCTTTTTCCACAATTTCTTCAGGTTGCTTTTTAGGCCTTCCCCTTCTTTTTGCAAATAAGTCAGGATCATTTGCATGGTAAGGTTTCAATAATGAGATAGGGAAAACTGGATGTTTCCTATCATATGGAGCATATAATATGACTTCCACTGCATTATTCCCAACCATTTTATTTACTACAAAAGGTCCTACAAAGGGATCCTTTAATTTAACATTACCTTGTAAGTTAAAATGTAGTGTTGATATGAGGACTTCATCTCCCTTTTTAAATTCAAATTCTTTATGAGATTTGTCCCACCTTTTCTTTTCATATTCAAATGCTTTTTGGATGCATTCTTCTGCATGCTTTCTACACATTTGTTGCATATGAATAAAGGATTTAGTGACAGGGTGTATATCCAACCTTGGTAGTTTATTTAAATGACTTACTGGGGTATTTGGTACATATCCCAGCCAGAGTTCAAGTGGTTTCTTCTCTGTTACAGAATGAGTTGTGCTGTTATAAGCAAATTCAAGGCCAGGAATTAATGTTACCCAGTCATGTGTGAATTTCTCATTGTCTTTGTATTCTAATCCAAAGGCACAATATCTTCTGATCATGTCTTCTAGAGTTTGTATCATCCTTTCAGCCAGCCCATCAGTTTGTGGATGGTGTGCTGTAGACAATTTTAATTGACAACCTGATACTTCCATGAAAGATGTCCAGAACTCTGAAGTAAATTTAGGGTCTCTGTCAGAGATTATGGCTTTGGGGAACCCAGCAGTATTCATCATCTGAGTCCACCATAGTAATGCCAAGTCTTTTGCAGATACCTCTTTATGGGTAGGGATAAACTTACACATTTTTGTTAATCTATCCACTATTACCCAGCAAGAATTGAAACTTTCTTTTCCTGCTAGTGGCAAGCCAGTTACAAAATCCATGTTTATAATTTCCCATGGAGCTTTTGGCTGCTCTATTTGTTGTAACAACCCAGCTCTCTTCCCAGTTAATCTTTTAGATTTCTGACAAGAGTCACATGTTTCAATGTATTTTTGTACATCCTCTTTCATATTTATCCACCAGGCTGTATTTTTAACTCTGGTTAATGTTTTGTTAAAGTCAAAATGACCAGCTAAGATGTCATCATGACAAGTACTCAACATTAACTCTTTCATAGAAGGTGGTATTACTATTACATTGCTTAACTTTTTCCTGTAATATATATATCCATCTTCAATTGATATTTTACCTTTTTCCAACGCATTTTTATACTTTGGAGGCAAGGTTTTAATTAATGCACTCATGGAGGCATTTGTTGGATCATTAAGAATGGTAGAAAGTTTAGACAAATCTTTATCAGATGAATAATTTTCCAATATAGTTTGCATAAACTCTTCTTCTAAATCCACTATATAAATCCCAAATATATGTATAACCTCATTTTCAGGCACATAAGCTGGGTTGTCAGCATCATTTGGCAAAGGACTTCTGGATAATAAATCCACATTTGAATGCAATGTTCCTGCTCTGTGAGTGATTGTCATTCTTCCTCTGTACTCTTGTACAGCTAGTTGCCATCTAAACATGTGCCTATTAGGTGTTTTCATGTTTAGTAATGATTTTACTGCACTGCAATCTGTTATAAGTTCAAACTTCTGGTCTTCCAGATAGTAATGAAGTTTCTCCAAAGCCCACACCACGGCTAAACATTCTAGCTGTGTGGCACCATACCTTAATTCTGTTTTTCTTAAGGTTCTGGATATATAACAGATAACTACTTCAGATAATTTTACATTTATTATCTGTTTTTGCTGTAAAGCAGCACCCAAACCTATGAAACTTGCATCAGTGTTTAAGATAAAAGGTAGGGTGAAATCTGGCAGTCCCAATATTGGAGCTGACATTAAACATTCCTTTAATTTATTAAAGGCGTGTTGTCTTTCATTATTCCAAATGAAAGCTTCATTCTTCCTGATTAATGTTGTTAAAGGGGCTGCAATGGATTGGTAATTTTTAATATATTGTCTATAATATCCACACATACCCAAAAAACTTTGAACCTCTTTTACATTTTTAGGTATCCCAATGTTTTTAATTGCTGCCACTTTATTCTGGTCAACACAAATTTGTAATCCAGATACAACATGTCCAAGTACTTTCAAGGATTGAAATCCAAACTTACATTTCTTTAATGAAATAGTCATATTAATTTCATCCATTTTTTGAAAGACTCTTTTCAGGTGATTTAAATGTTCATCATATGTTTTTGAAAACACTATGATGTCATCAATATAGACCAATAGCCATCCTTCAACCATTTCCTGATGAAAAACACTATCCATCAATTTTTGGAAGACTGAAGGGGCATTCTTTGGGCCAAATGGCATTCTCACATACTTATATATACCCATATGTGTGGTTATTAACAAGTAATTTTGAGAATTTCTTTCCACAGGAATCTGGTGGTAACCCTTGTTCCCATCCAGACAGGAAATATATTTTGCTCCTTGTAAGGTAGCATGGATAGAAGCTATCCTTGGTAGAGGGTAAATATCATCTACTGTATATGTATTCAGAGCTCTATAATCACCGCATAATCTTGCCTTATCTTTTTCATAAGAGATTAATACTGGTGAAATGACACAATACTTAGGTGTTGTGTCCACTTTTTCAACAATACCCATTTCCAACAACAATTTTGTATTGTCTTCAATATCTTTCCTTTTTGCAGGAGATGCTGGGTAAGGTTTCTTTTTTAGGCTGCCAGTAATATTATCCAAATCACAGCTTAGAGAGATTTTCATCTCATGGTTTTTGACCAATCCTAGTTCATTTGATCCATGAGCAAATGCCATAGGATATGATTTAATCAATCTCAAAATGTCTTCTTGTTCAATGTTTGAGAGTTGAGGACTGAAAGAGGCCTTTTGGATTTCATTTTCCAATTCACCCACTTCATTGGTGGTTCTTCCACCTTGTAGTTGTTCTTCTCTAGGAGAAATGGCATATACTGAATTTTCAGAACATATTTTGAATTTTCTTTTACCATTCACCCCTATGGTGAAACAACTGTTTGCAGGATCTAGTTTAATGCCAAATTTTGTCAATAAATCATTGCCAATAATAAACCAATCACTACAATTATTATTATCCATTACTACAAATTCACAAACTGCTCTAACATATCCATTATTATATTTAAAGAATACAGCAGTTTTGTATTTGCCAATTGGATTTAAGACTGAACCAAAACCCCTCCAGTTCTTTGTCTGAACAGGTTCTAGTTTTTCCTGGTACTTACTATCAAGTTTCATTAATGTATTAAGTGAAACTACACTACCTGCAGCCCCAGTGTCAAGAATGGCATTCATTTCTTTTCCACATATGATAATAGGTGCTCTGATAGGTGTTATTTTGTAAGTGCCATGAGATACATCTTTAATTATTTCAGCTTCCTCTATGGAAGTTAAAGATGTGTCTGTATGAGGTATAGCATCATTCAGGAACATTATATCCTGTTCTAATACAAATATCTCATTTTCATCATCACTGTAAGATATGTTACTTTTGCAATCCTCACTGGATTCCACATTCTCATCTTCATGATTACTAGGTTCAGAATTCTGTGAGGTTTCAATAACATTTATTCTTTTCTTACACGTGTGACCTTTAACCCAAGGTTCATTACATTTTTAACAAGTGTTATTTTCTTGTCTCTTAGGGACAAGGGGAGCTGAAGGTTTTTTCTTTTCCACTGGTAACTTACTTGTAGTAGGTTTTACCACGTCAACACTTTGTCTGTAATTACTATACTTGGTTTCATACTTGTGGTTTAATAATATTTCATTGCATATATTAATGAATCCAGAGGTGTCTCTGACAGTCTCAGTTCTAGCTACAATAATGTCTCTAACTGATATAGGCAACTTGTATATTATTTTTTCTTTCCACTCTTCATAATCCATTTTTGGATCCATAGCTTTCATGATTTTTATTAAATTCATTAAGAAGACCTTGGGTTTATCTCCAGCATTTGGATTATATCTGGCCCTTTCATACAGTCTTTGTTGAGTGATTCTAAATTTTGGGCCACCAAATTGCCTTTCAATTAGTGCCTTCCATTCATTCCAGGAGTAATTAATTCCCTCACTCAATACAGATTCAAACCATAATAAGGCCACATCTGTAAATAAAGATATTAACTTTGAAGTAATTTCTTCATCAGGTAATTTGTATGAAAATTTTAAGTTATCAATTCTTTGTATGAATTGTTGCCAATCAGATTTTGAATCCCCGTCAAAAGAAGGGTACTGATCTAACTTAGGCCAGTTCTTTTGGCTAGTTTTAGCTTCCCTAACCTGAGGAATATTGAGTAATTCACTCACTTTAGAAAGATGATCATTAATTTCATCTTTTACTGATTTTATATTCTCAGAGCCCATGACACTATGTTCATGTTCCATCATTGGTTTATCATTAGAGTGTTTCATAAAAACTGGTACTCTTTCTACATAAGAGGTATTATCCTTTATTGTTTCAGTATTTTTCATAATTTGGCTACCTCAATTTCTACTCTTTGTAACCTATCTTTTATTACAGGTACATGAGTTAAAGTATCATTTACATTTGAAAAAGACAATTTTACACGTCCCTCTATGGTGGCCATAATATTCTGAGAATGTTCTAATTTAATTTCTAAATCTTTAATCTCAGAATTTAATCTTTTGTTTTCATTGATCAATTCATTATTTGAATTCTCAATAATTTTTAACTTATTGGCTGTTGTACTCAATGATTGTGTGATGCTTAATAATACACTTTCTGTATTATTGTTGGACTCTCTAGAGAATTCTTCCAATTTTTCAATTCTCAATAATAATTTACTAATTATTTTTGATTCCATTGGATTTTCTTTCAGAAAATATTCAATTTTGTCTGTTTCCAATTCAGAAGATTCATCATCAGGGTCAATTTTTTCTTCATTTGATTCCATTTTTATATTAATAGTAATTTCCTGGTGATCAATAAAACTATGTACATTGTCCTCATGTAATGACAAGTCTAAGATGTTATTTTCAAATGAATAATTTTTTAAATCCTTATCAATTATATCCAATAACTCTCTATCAATTTCATTACCTATAAGTAATTCATTGTTAGGATTATATAATTGATCTTGAGAAGATGGATGACTTACCACAGTCTTATTCCATTTCCCCTGCCTCTCCTTGGCTTTCCTCTGTAAGGGTGACTGCTGGATCCCTGTTGAGGAGGACTGTTGTAGTTTTGGGCATACCAATCCCACTTCCATTTGCTTACAGTTATCTTTTGGTCCTCTTCTGGGACTGGAGGTGTTGCTGTGGTATTTGGTGCCACTGGTTGTTGATGAGACCTTATATCCACTAGAGCCTGGTTGACTTCTATAAAGCCCTGTGCCGCCCTTTTCTCCAGATTGTTGATCTGGTCTAACATATTGTTTACTCTTATTGTTAGTGTATTCAGTAGGGTTGAGAGGGAGTGAATTTGCTCTTGTAAGGTGTTTTTGGACTTCTTTATTGACATTTGTTTTAAGAGCTTTTCCTTTTCCTCCATGGACATTGGTGGGGTGTTGTTTATTGTTACTGGTGATTCTTGACCCTCCATTTGGATGTCCTGTAACAGGTCTTTAAGCTCTAGCTCTTAAGTTATAAGGTTTTGCCTTATTACTTACAATGTCATTGTTGTCACACATTTTTACGTGGAATTTTTAGAGAATTGAAAGTTTAGATTTGAAAAACCTCAAAAAATGAGTTTGATCAGTATTTATTATTACCACTGAAGACAATTTTATTGCTTACTTATTGGTATTAAGTGAATTTTTAAGTGCCAAAAGTCAAATATGCTTTTTTTTATGTGGTCACTTGATTTAACTGGTCTACAATATGTAGCCGTGTATTTATATTTAAAAAAGAAAATTTGTTAGTAAGATTCTTTCTAAATATTAAATGAATTTTACAAACCAATAAAAGGGATTAAGAGTCCTGTAAAAAGAAAACAATTAATCATTTTAATTGATTATTATCTGCAAAGATCACAAATTTAATTGGTCTATTGACAGACTCCCACTAAGAACAATTATATGTTAAATTAGTGGTAAAAATTGATGATTCAATATCAAAATTTTATTATATAACAGGGCTTCTTTTTCTGAAATCACTATATAAGTGACCCCAACCTGTTGTAATTATCCAAATATTTCTATAGGGATATTATTTACGTGCACCTTCTTTTGAAAATTTCACTTACAGGATTATAACAGAATTCTTGAGGAAAGGTCCCCAAATGTCAGGCTAAGGTCAAGTACAAGGACGTGAACTAGCTTGAATAGTCAGTTGTCTAGAAGATTTTAATGGTCCTATATGAATACTGTAGTTTTAATCCACTAAGTTGTAAAATATAATCAAATATAGAGGTCTCAGTAATATAATTCTCACTATTCTTATATATGGCTTACAATCTTTATAGTTGGTAGAAAAATAGATTATATAAATTCAGATACTATTCAAAAGTCTTATAAAAGTACTAATTGATATGTATTGTAAATTGGTTTGGTTAAATTGGTTAAATTGTAATGATAAAGAATGAAGAAATACAACCCAAAAACCTCCTCCTTTTATACACACTGAGTTCCCCAATGAATCCCTTGATGTACCACCCAATACTCAGTTAATGACGCCTCTAAACAACTAATAGACATGCCCATCAACATTCCCAGTAACCCATGACATAATTAGAAGAGTAACAACCGCCAAAATCCTGTAATAATAATGGAAATCCATCAAAATTAAAGAAAAAGACAAAAAGAGAGTATATGCGTATAAAACAATAATATTAAAGACTAAAGGAGACTTTTTAAGGTTAATAATAGCTTAATAATAAGGGGGAACGACTTTAGAAATAATGGGGCTAATCCTGACATTATACTACGTGAAATTCCCATTCAAAAATAACCAAAATTGACTGAGAAACCACCCAAAAACTTAAAAAAGAGCGTGAGATGTGGGGTAACTACATGCAGTTCTTGGCAGGCTCTTGCACGGGTAAATCCTTGACTAAAATTAGGCGAATTTAAGCATGGTGATGAAATAAAGTGCCAAGAGTGAGGTTATTAATGAAATTAGTGCATATAAACAAGGTCAATGCATTATTAATTAAGCTAGGACACTAAATAAGCGCCTGTCGCCTATTTTAGTGTGTTTCCCCACAGTGGGCGTAGAATGTGGGGTAATTATAGTGTGAAAAAGCTAACTTTGCTAAAAATGAAGCTATTCACACGGGAAAAAAGCAGGCAGTATGTGGCCAGTACACAGAAGCCATTTCTGGCATAAAAAACACCAAATTTGAAAAGTGTTATTTTTATGCATTTAAATAGCCAAATCAATAGTTCTAAATGAGCACAATTGATCTGTCAAAGTGCAATTTTTATATTCTCAATTTTATAGCGCATATAGTCAACTTTTAAGTGAAATAAAGCGCATTTCTTGTTTTTTGCATAAAACAATGAATATTACAGCTTTAAGTGTACTTAAAAATTATGTAGCCTTATACTTAAGGTTCTTAAGATTACCCTAACATATTCCAACTTAATATTAAGTACATAAGACCTATAAAAGGTGGATATATGCGTGTATATAAGGTGTTATAATGGCATTTTTTGTGTATTATCATAATTTTACTTATGTATACTGTTTGTGTACTCTTATTTATTATTCCCATGTATAGTTCATGTGTTTAACATAACTTATAATTACTTTTTACTCAGTCCTGGAGATATACAGGCTGACAAATCTGTTCTCCTGGATGGGAATGACTACTCATGGGAGGATTGGAAGAAATTAATTAAAGCACAATTTGGTGGCTCCAAGTTCAGAATGGCTCAACAAAGGAAGTATGAGGAAACTAGATATAGCTCTTCTACTGATAAACCTATTGAGTTTTTAATGAAACTTGTAAAATTCTTAAGGGCAATGGACCCAAATATGGAGTTTGATTTATGGAAGGACAGGATCCTCTATAAATTACCAATGTCTCTGAGAGACTTGATTGTGGCTAGGACTGAGTTCTCCAAAGAACCCTCTTCTTTCATCAATACTTGCAATGAGATACTTCTAAACAATAAGTATGATGCAAGAAGATTCATTCCTAGGACCCTTTTGGAGAAACCCTCCACTTACCAACAAAAATCTCAGGAAAAGGTTGGTAAACCTTCTGCCCCTGTTGCACCAAAGAAGTATGCAACAAACACTTGCTTCAAGTGCAACAAGCCTTGGCAGAAAGGCCATGTTTGTGACAGGAAGATAAATCTTGTAGAACAAACAGAGGAGCATGCTGATGACACAGTGGCACTAGATGATACATCAAGTGATTGTGCCAGCAATATTTCATATGAATCTCAACAAGAAATCTTGATGCTGGAAAAAGATATTCATTATTTAAATACTATTTACATTGATAATAATGATTTATCTACAGTTGAGGATGCTGAGATCATAAAGAACATTGAGGATAACTCAATTATTATTGCCCCTCTTAAGGCACCAGTCTTGATCAATGGAACCAGCATTGAAGTTGTTCTGGATTCTGGAGCTGGAGGAAGTGTAGTATCTGAAAGAGCACTTGCTTCAGTAGATCAAGACTATAAATCTAAACTGTTGCCTATCATTTCTGAAAATTGGAGAGGGTATGGCTCTGTTTTGTTCCCCATTGGTAAATACAAAGCCACAGTGTTTTTTAAATATAACCATGGTTTTGTAAGAGCTATTTGTGATTTTGTTGTCATGAAAAATGATAACTTGAGCAATTGGTTTATTGTAGGGAATGATATTTTAACCAAGTATGGCATAAAATTGGATCCTTCAAACCAATATTTCACAATGGGGTTGAATAGGAAAGAAAATTTAAAATTTCCTCCCCTAAAAAATTATTAAAACCAGAATTGAACACATGTAATTCTGTGGTTCAATATAAAGGAAGATCTACAAAGGAAATGCATGCCCTTATGTCTGAAATTGACAATGCCTCTTTCGGAGAACAACTTTCTGGTGAGGATAAAGATTCCATCATTAACTTGATAAAATCTTTTCCTATGGCCTTTTCTCATGGGTCACATGAACTGGGATTAGTTAAGGAGGAAATGAAACTTTCATTGTCTTGCCCATTAACTGATATACCACCTAGTTTAAAGAAGAAGCCTTATCCTGCTTCTCCCACAAAGAGAAAAGATATTGAAGATAATATCTCTACCCTTTTAAAAATGAATATTATTGAAAAGGTAGTTGAAACACCTAAATATTGTGTTATCTCACCTGTCCTAATTTCTTATGAGAAAGATAAAGCCAGGTTATGTGGTGATTATAGAGCACTAAATACTTATACTGTTGATGATATCTATACTTTACCTAGAATCAGCTCTATACATGCTACTTTACAGGGTGCTAAATATATCAGCTGTTTGGATGGTAATAAGGGATATCACCAGGTACCTGTTGAGAAAAATTCTCAGAACTTTCTGATGATTGCCACTCATATGGGTATTTATAAGTATATTAGGATGCCATTTGGCCCTAAAAATGCCCCTTCTGTTTTCCAAAAAGTAATGGATAACACATTCCATCAAGAGATAATTGAAGGTTGGCTGATGGTTTATATTGATGATATCATTATATTCTCAAAAACATTTGAGGACCATCTTAAACACCTGTGTAGAGTATTCCAGAAAATGGACGAAATAAATATGACACTTGCTTTGAAGAAATGTAAATTTGGTTTCCATTCTTTAAAAGTTCTTGGTCATGTTGTTTCAGGCTTACAGATATGTGTTGACCAGAACAAAGTGGCAGCCATACAACAGGTGAAAGCTCCTACAACAGTAAGAGAGCTCCAAAGTTTTTTGGTAATGTGTGGATACTATAGACAGTATATTAAAAATTACCAAGTCATAGCTTTACCCCTTACCCAATTAACTAGAAAGGATGTTGCTTTTGTCTGGAATAGTGAAAGACAAAGAGCCTTTGACACTATGAAACACTGTTTGATGTCAGCACCAATTCTTGCTTTACCTGACTTTGATCAACCATTTGTTTTGTACACTGATGCCAGTTTCATTGGTCTTGGTGCTGCCCTCCATCAAAAACAAGTGATAAATGATAAAGTTTCAGAAGTAGTAATTTGTTATATTTCAAGAACCTTGAGAAATAGTGAATTGAAATATGGTGCTACTCAATTAGAGTGTTTAGCTGTAGTATAGGCTCTAGAAAAGCTTCATTACTACCTAGATGACCAGAAATTTGAACTTGTCACTGACTGCAGTGCAGTTAAATCCCTTTTAAACTTGAAAACACCTAATAGACATATGTTTAGATGGCAGCTGGCTGTTCAAGAGTACAGAGGGAGAATGACAATTATTCACAGAGCTGGTATTGGTCACTCAAATGTGGATATGTTATCAAGGTCACCCTTACCAAATGATGACTCAAATCCTGCTTATGATCCTGAGGATTAAATTATCCATATCCATGGGATATATGTGGTTGATATGGAGGAAGAGCTATTACAGCTTATTCTGGAATCATATAATAAGGACACTGACTTGAAAAAGTTATGCACCATATTAAATGATCCAAAGAATGCTTCAATACAAGCATTAATTAAAACCCTTCCACCAAAGTACCAAAAAGGTTTGGAAAAAGGAAAATTTTCAATTGATGAAGGTATCTATATTATAGAAGAAAGTTGAGTAATGTTATTGTTATTCCTCCTTCTATGAAAGAAATCATCTTGAAAATTTGTCATGATGACATATTAGCTGGACATTTTGATCTTAACAAAACAATGATCAGAATTAAGAACACTTCTTGGTGGGCTAATATGTCTGAGGACACAAAATTATATGTTGAATCCTGTGATTCATGCCAAAAATCAAAAAGATTAACTGGTAAAAGAGCAGGATTAATGCAACATATTGAACCTCCTGATGCTCCATGGCAAATAATAAACATGGATTTTGTAACAGGATTATCTATTGCTGGAAAAGACAGTTATAACTCTTGTTGGGTTATTGTGGACAGATTCACAAAAATGTGTAAATTTATCCCTACCCACAAGGATGTTTCCACTAAAGAATTAGCTTTCTTATGGTGGTCTCATATGTTTAATACTGCTGGTTTTCCTAAAGCCATAATCTCTGACAGAGACCCTAAATTTACTTCTGAATTTTGGATGTCTCTGATGGATGTTTGTGGTTGTGATCTGAAACTTTCTACTGCCCATCACCCTCAGACTGATGGTTTAGCTGAAAGAATGATTCAGAATTTAGAGGACATGATAAGAAGATATTGTGCCTTTGGCCTTGAGTATAAAGATAATGACAGATTTACTCATGATTGGGTTACCTTACTTCCTGGGTTAGAATTTGCTTATAATAGCACTGTTCATTCTGTTACTCAAAGAAAGCCTTTTGAGCTCTGGCTTGGATATGTTCCTAATACTCCTGCCCAAATTCTCAATAACAAAATACCTAAATTGGATATACATCCTGGTGTAAAATCTTTTCTTCAAATGCAACAACTATGCAGAAATCATGCTCAAAAATGTATTGAAAAATCATTTGAATATGAGAAGAAAAGATGGGACAAATCCCATAAAGAATACACCTTTAAAAAGGGTGATGAAGTGTTGATTTCTACAGTCCACTTCAACTTACAAGGTAATAACAAATTAAAAGATCCATTTGTTGGTCCTTTTGTTGTCAGAAGAATGATTGGAGATAATGCAGTTGAAGTTATTCTGTATTCCCCATATGACAGAAAACATCCTGTTTTTCCAATATCTCTTTTGAAACCTTACACATCCAATAGTGATTTATTTCAAAGAAGGAGGGGTAGACCAAAGAAAACCCCAAATGAAATCACTGAGACAGCAGAAATTGAAAAAATATTAAATGACAGAATAGTCACTGCTGAGAAAGGTACAGAATACTTATTGAGATTCAAGAATAAATCATCTGAATATGATTCTTGGATACCTGGGAAGGAGATATCTAATCTTCCTACTCTACTAAAAAAGTATAAGAAGAAAAAATCATAGCATTTTTTTTTATTATTTTTTTAGAGTGAGGGAGTGTCAGCCAGGCTACTAGACTTACCCAGTGAAATAAGTAATTATTTACTGGATGAAGCCACACCTTATCATCTTTAATCATTATTTAATTATTATTTAGTTACATTAAAATTAGTTATAAATTAACTAGTTACAGAATTTTAAAATTAAATTAATTAATTAAATAAATAAGTAAAATTATAATTATAATTTTGTCCCTTAGATTTTTCTCTAACACCGTGCTCAATTGACAGGTTGGGAAAAATAAAACTTTATATTTAAAAAAATAATAAAATACAAAGATAAAATAAGATTTAAATATTCAAATAATATTAAATATATACAAAAAAATCAAATTTCTTATTTGGGATTGACATTTACAGTAAATATTAAAAATATTGATGTATTTCTGACATACTCTGTAAATACATCTTTTTGACGCCTTCTTTTTGGAATAACTTTATTATTTGAAATACTCTTTCTGGAATGTTCTTTTTCTCTCTCTTTTCCTACTGTTTTTAGAATTTGATTTCCGTGCTTTGTCTCTCCTTTGCCTATAAAAGGTCTTTCTTTTTGTTGTCTTTTGATCATTCTATCTTACCAAACCATTTTATTACAACAATAACCAATAAAAACTTATTCTTATATTCTATATCATTAGTATTTACAATAGCGTAATTCTAATTTATAAATTATATTAATATTTTAATCCTACCTCTTTTTATTGAGTAAAACAATCATCTTTGAATTAAGAAATATGTACAAATTTGTTGAGAATTCATTTAAACCTTTTAAATCCTCGTAGAACTTCGTACCAAAACTTCTAGACTAAAAGAGTACCTTGACAATTGGCGTACAAGTACCTGTAAAGGACGAGTGGAGGCGAGAAAACGACGAACGTCATACGTCACGTGATATAAGTTTTTGCTGCGAACGGGAATCGAACTGCGCTCCAAAACTTAAGCTCATATACTGACTAAAGATAGTATATATCATGGTAATTATTGTTATTACTATTTGTGGGTTACTCTTCACTCTTCATTTGCTACGTATTTCCTTTTACTCAGCACTCTGTAAGTGGCATTAATTTGCTCATTTTGCAGGGGGAGGTGTCTGCTAATTTGGAATTTAATTCTATTATTATATTTTTTTTTTATATTTCCTGGTTGACCATAATAGTGCAATAAGTGTTCTTAGTCCCAGAAGTAATAAAATAATTATATTTTAATATTAATTATCATTTTTCAGTTGACAATTGTCCTGATTAATTTGAATTTTAATTGTTCCAGTTGACAAATTGTCCTGACAATAATATTTTTTATTAAATAAAATAATTATTATAATTTTTCAGTTGACATTTGTCCTGATTAATTTAAATATTTTTGTTCCAGTTGACAAATTGTCCTGACAATAATATCTTTATTAATAAATAATTCACATTTAATTACTTCAGTTGACTTTGAGTCCTGGTAATCCAATAAGTCTTTTTAATTAAAAAAACTCATATTTAATTACTTCAGTTTACATTAAGTCCTGGTAGTTAAGTGATCAGTAATAAAATTTTAAAAAACTTCATATTTAATTACTTCAGTTGACATTAAGTCCTGGTAGTTAAGGGATCAGTGAAAACAAAAAATTTTAATTAATAAAGATTCATATTTGATTATTTCAGTTGACAATAAATCCTGGTAATAAATTAGTTGATTTAAATCCTGAAAATAAAAATTAATAGAAATTCTAATTTATTTCTGCAGTTGATTGTATTATCCTGGTTTTAAATTTTTTTTTATTAATTTTATTTAAGTTGATTTTTATCCTAAAAAGATTTTTTTTATTATTTTTATTTTATTTCTGTTAAATAAAAACTAAAAATAAAGACTAATTAATTTTTTGTCTCTTTCCTTCATTTCAGTAGAATCTTAAAATGACTGATCAAAGTGGTTTTGCTGCACGTGAAGAAGAACTAGACTTAATTGATTATGATGAGCCTACTTCTGTAAGTTCTCCTTTAACAAGAAGAATTTCTCAAACTAATAAATCCTTGCCCCAAACAGGATGTAGAAATGGAAGAAGTAGAAATCCTAGTGGACAATACTCAGGATCAAAAGCCCATGACAAACCCACCAGAAGAGCTTCCAAAAGGCTTCAGGATAAAAAAGATGCCGTTGTCTCAGAAGGTAAAGAATCTGTCTACCCACATAAAGGAGTTAAGGACAGACAGCTTGAGACTAAAGGTAAGGGTAGATGCCTTGGAAGAAAAGGTGAAAAGAACAGATACTTTTATCCAAGAGAAGAAGAAACCTCTTCCTCCCAGGGATCAACAACAATTGGCTCCCCAATCCCAAGAGATGGTGGAAGTGTCCAAGTGGCAGTGGGACTGGCTCAACACTCAGTGGGACTACTTGGCTCAAAACCAGCATCAGTTACCTCAGGTAGTTCCATCAAGGCCCACCCAGGTCAACCCCACTCCTCCCCACCCTTATCAAGGAGGCAAAAGAAGAAGGAAGCCCAATATGGTGATACCCAGCAAACCCTGGTACGTCCCTCTATTGATTCTCAAGTGCCTTTTCTTGTGGCTGACTCTGTTCCTTCAGGTAAATCTGGAAGGCAGGATGAAACCTTGAGACCTATAGAGGCTGGGAATAGTAGACAGATATCTCATGTATCTAATCCATTACTTTTAATTGCTAACTCAATGATTAATCCTGATATGGCTGTGATTGATGAAACTCTTGACCCTGAGTTCTATGAGAGTCTGGAAAGTTACTCAGTTTCCTTATTGAGAAACACTCCAGATGTAGCAAGAATTAATGATGAGCACTTGAGAGATATTATTGCCAAGCAAAATCATATAATGAACAATATGCAATTGACTCAGAGATATAATAGTTTGTTAACTGATCAGGGTTATCAAGCATTAAAAAGTGAAGCACAGAGAGTCTCTAATGAATTGTCTCATTACAAAGCAACCCATGAAAAGAAAATTGCTTTATGGCAAAATATAAAAAATGATTTGTCTAAACTAAAAGATACTGTATCTGCCTGTTGCCAGGAGGTAGAGATAGATCAGATAAATCTGAAAAGATTGAGTGACCATTTGTCATCTTTTCAACATAAAAATCAATTATCTTTTGCAACTATCAATTAAAGTTTATCTAGTCTTCCAAGAATGAAAACAAGACTAACAACCATTGAAGAAAAATTGAACTCATTGTTAAATGACCAAAAATATTCTGACATTTCTGTGAAGGAACATATAGTGCAGGATGCTCAGCCAGTACCTGTGGCTAGTTCATCTAAAATAAAAATTGATCCAGAAATACCTGTTGACAACACTGAGTTTCCATCAAAAACTGATGATGCACCAGGATCTGCAACAGAAGGATTAAACAATGACATTTCAGCACAATTAGAGAAATTACAGCTGCTTCTTACTCAGAAACAAGCTAGTACTAAGGAGACTCCTTCAAATCAAAAGAATTGGCCAAAACTTGACCAGTACCCAACATTTGATGGTGATTCTTCCTCTTATTGGCAACAATTTATTTGCAGAATTGATAACTTAAAAAACTCTTACAAACTCCCAGATGAGGAAATTGTGTCCAAGTTAATTTCTTTGTTCACTAATGTTGCCCTGATGTGGTATGAATCTGTTCTCCTGGATGGGAATGACTACTCATGGGAGGATTGGAAGAAATTAATTAAAGCACAATTTGGTGGCTCCAAGTTCAGAATGGCTCAACAAAGGCAGTATGAGGAAACTAGATATAGCTCTTCTACTGATAAACCTATTGAGTTTTTAATGAAACTTGTAAAATTCTTAAGGGCAATGGACCCAAATATGGAGTTTGATTTATGGAAGGACATGATCCTCTATAAATTACCAATGTCTCTGAGAGACTTGATTGTGGCTAGGACTGAGTTCTCCAAAGAACCCTCTTCTTTCATCAATACTTGCAATGAGATACTTCTAAACAATAAGTATGATGCAAGAAGATTCATTCCTAGGACCCCTTTGGAGAAACCCTCCACTTACCAACAAAAATCTCAGGAAAAGGTTGGTAAACATTCTTCCCCTGTTGCACCAAAGAAGTATGCAACAAACACTTTCTTCAAGTGCAACAAACCTTGGCAGAAAGGCCATGTTTGTGACAGGAAGATAAATCTTGTAGAACAAACAGAGGAGCATGCTGATGACACAGTGGCACTAGATGATACATCAAGTGATTGTGCCAGCAATATTTCATATGAATCTCAACAAGAAATCTTGATGCTGGAAGAAGATATTCATTATTTAAATACTATTGACATTGATAATAATGATTTATCTACAGTTGAGGATGCTGAGATCATAAAGAACATTGAGGATAACTCAATTGTTATTGCCCCTCTTAAGGCACCAGTCTTGATCAATGGAACCAGCATTGAAGTTGTTCTGGATTCTGGAGCTGGAGGAAGTGTAGTATCTGAAAGAGCACTTGCTTCAGTAGATCAAGACTATAAATCTAAACTGTTGCCTATCATTTCTGAAAATTGGAGAGGGTATGGCTCTGTTTTGTTCCCCATTGGTAAATACAAAGCCACAGTGTTTTTTAGATATAACCATGGTTTTGTAAGAGCTATTTGTGATTTTGTTGTCATGAAAAATGATAACTTGAGCCATTGGTTTATTGTAGGGAATGATATTTTAACCAAGTATGGCATAAAATTGGACCCTTCAAACCAATGTTTCACAATGGGGATGAATGGGAAGAGAAAATTTAATATTTCCTCCCCTAAAAAATTATTAAAACCAGAATTGAACACATGTAACTCTGTGGTTCAATATAAAGGAAGATCTACAAAGAAATGCATTCCCTTATGTCTGAAATTGACAATGCTTCTTTTGGAGAACATCTTTCTGGTGAGGATAAAGATTCCATCATTAACTTGATAAAATCTTTTCCTATGGCCTTTGCTCATGGGTCACATGAACTGGGATTAGTTAAAGAGGAAATAAAACTTTCATTGTCTTGCCCATTAACTGATATACCACCTAGTTTAAAGAAGAAACCTTATCCTGCTTCTCCCAAAAAGAGAAAAGATATTGAAGATAATATCTCTACCCTTTTAAAAATGAATATTATTGAAAAGGTAGTTGAAACACCTAAATATTGTGTTATCTCACCTGTCCTAATTTCTTATGAGAAAGATAAAGCCAGGTTATGTGGTGATTATAGAGCACTAAATACTTATACTGTTGATGATATCTATACTTTACCTAGAATCAGCTCTATACATGCTACTTTACAGGGTGCTAAATATATCAGCTGTTTGGATGGTAATAAGGGATATCACCAGGTACCTGTTGAGAAAAATTCTCAGAACTTTCTGATGATTGCCACTCATATGGGTATTTATAAGTATATTAGGATGCCATTTGGCCCTAAAAATGCCCCTTCAGTTTTCCAAAAAGTAATGGATAACACATTCCATCAAGAGATAATTGAAGGTTGGCTGATGGTTTATATTGATGATATCATTATATTCTCAAAAACATTTGAGGAACATCTTAAACACCTGTGTCAAGTATTCCAGAAAATGGATGAAATAAATATGACACTTGCTTTGAAGAAATGTAAATTTGGTTTCCATTCTTTAAAAGTTCTTGGTCATGTTGTTTCAGGCTTACAGATATGTGTTGACCAGAACAAAGTGGAAGCCATACAACAGGTGAAAGCTCCTACAACAGTGAGAGAGCTCCAAAGTTTTTTGGGAATGTGTGGATACTATAGAAAGTATATTAAAAATTACCAAGTCATAGCTTTACCCCTTACCCAATTAACTAGAAAGGATGTTGCTTTTGTCTGGAATAGTGAAAGACAAAGAGCCTTTGACACTATGAAACACTGTTTGATGTCAGCACCAATTCTTGCTTTACCTGACTTTGATCAACCATTTGTTTTGTACACTGATGCCAGTTTCATTGGTCTTGGTGCTGCCCTCCATCAAAAACAAGTGATAAATGATAAAGTTTCAGAAGTAGTAATTTGTTATATTTCAAGAACCTTGAGAAATAGTGAATTGAAATATGGTGCTACTCAATTAGAGTGTTTAGCTGTAGTATGGGCTCTAGAAAAGCTTCATTATTACCTAGATGACCAGAAATTTGAACTTGTCACTGACTGCAGTGCAGTTAAATCCCTTTTAAACTTGAAAACACCTAACAGACATATGTTTAGATGGCAGCTGGCTGTTCAAGAGTACAGAGGGAGAATGACAATTATTCACAGAGCTGGTATTGGTCACTCAAATGTGGATATGTTATCAAGGTTACCCTTACCAAATGATGACTCTAATCCTGCTTATGATCCTGAGGATGAAATTATCCATATCCATGGGATATATGTGGTTGATATGGAGGAAGAACTATTACAGCTTATTCTGGAATCATATGATAAGGACACTGACTTGAAAAAGTTATGCACCATATTAAATGATCCAAAGAATGCTTCAATACAAGCATTAATTAAAACCCTTCCACCAAAGTACCAAAAAGCTTTGGAAAAAGGTAAATTTTCAATTGATGAAGGATATCTATATTATAGAAGAAAGTTGAGTAATTTCATTGTTATTCCTCCTTCTATGAAAGAAATCATCTTGAAAATTTGTCATGATGACATATTAGCTGGACATTTTGATCTTGACAAAACAATGATCAGAATTAAGAACACTGCTTGGTGGGCTAATATGTCTGAGGACACAAAATTATATGTTGAATCCTGTGATTCATGCCAAAAATCAAAAAGATTAACTGGTAAAAGAGCAAGATTAATGCAACATATTGAACCTCCTGATGCTCCATGGCAAATAATAAACATGGATTTTGTAACAGGATTACCTATTGCTGGTAAAGACAGTTATAACTCTTGTTGGGTTATTGTGGACAGATTCACAAAAATGTGTAAATTTATCCCTACCCACAAGGATGTTTCCACTAAAGAATTAGCTTTCTTATGGTGGTCTCATATGTTTAATACTGCTGTTTTTCCTAAGGCCATAATCTCTGACAGAGACCCTAAATTTACTTCTGAATTTTGGTTGTCTCTGATGGATGTTTGTGGTTGTGACCTGAAACTTTCTACTGCCCATCACCCTCAGACTGATGGTTTAGCTGAAAGAATGATTCAGACTTTAGAGTACATGATAAGAAGATATTGTGCCTTTGGCCTTGAGTATAAAGATAATGACAGATTCACTCATGATTGGGTTACCTTACTTCCTGGGTTAGAATTTGCTTATAATAGCACTGTTCATTCTGTTACTCAAAGAAAGCCTTTTGAGCTCTGGCTGGGATATGTTCCTAATACTCCTGCCCAAATTCTCAATAACAAAATACCTAAATTGGATATACATCCTGGTGTAAAATCTTTTCTTCAAATGCAACAACTATGTAGAAATCATGCTCAAAAATGGATTGAAAAATCATTTGAATATGAGAAGAAAAGATGGGACAAATCCCATAAAGAATACACTTTTAAAAAGGATGATGAAGTGTTGATTTCTACAGTCCACTTCAACTTACAAGGTAATAACAAATTAAAAGATCCATTTGTTGGTCCTTTTGTTGTCAGAAGAATGATTGGAGATAATTCAGTTGAAGTTATTCTGTATTCCCCATATGACAGAAAACATCCTGTTTTTCCAATATCTCTTCTGAAACCTTACACATCCAATAGTGATTTATTTCCAAAAAGGAGGGGTAGACCAAAGAAAACCCCAAATGAAATCACTGAGACAGCAGAAATTGAAAAAATATTAAATGACAGAATAGTCACTGCTGAGAAAGGTACAGAATACTTATTGAGATTCAAGAATAAATCATCTGAATATGATTCTTGGATACCTGGGAAGGAGATATCTAATCTTCCTACTCTACTAAAAAAGTATAAAAAGAAAAAATCATAGCATTTTTATATTGTTTTTTTTAGAGTGAGGGAGTGTCAGCCAGGCTACTAGACTTACCCAGTGAAATAAATTATTATTTACTGGATGAAGCCACACCTTATCATTTTTAATTATTATTTAAATATAATTTAGTTACATTAAAATTAGTTATAATAAATTAACTAATTACAGATTGTTAAAATTAAGAAATTAATTAATTAATTAAAATTATAATTATAATTTTGTCCCTTATATTTTTCTCTAACACCGTGCTCATTTGACAGGTTGGGAAAAAATAAAATTTTATATTAAAAAATAAATACAAAGATAAAATAAGATTTAAATATTCAAATAATATTAAATATATACAAAAAAATGAAATTTCTTATTTAGGATTGACTTTTACAGTAAATATTAAAAATATTGATGTATTTCTGACATACTCTGTAAATACATCTCTTTGACGCCTTCTTTTTAGAATAACTTTATTATTTGAAATACTCTTTCTGGAATGTTCTTTTCTCTCTTTTTTCCTACTGTTTTTAGAATTTGATTTCCGTGCTTTGTCTCTCCTTTGCCTATAAAAGGCCTCTCTTTTTGTTGTCTTTTAATCATTCTTTTTACCAACTCATTTATTACTACAACTACAACAGTTAAAACTTATTTATTATATTTTATATCCTTAGTATTTACACCATACGTAATTCTTATTCTATAACTTATATAAATTATTAAAATCTACCTCTTATTTTGAGTAGATAAATCATACTTGATTGAGAAAATACGTACCTAATTATTGAGAGTCAAATAAAACCTT
This sequence comes from Hemileia vastatrix, assembly GCA_030280995.1. Taxonomy (NCBI): domain Eukaryota; kingdom Fungi; phylum Basidiomycota; class Pucciniomycetes; order Pucciniales; family Zaghouaniaceae; genus Hemileia; species Hemileia vastatrix. The sequence goes on from JASXTE010000013.1 coordinate 9,454,619, forward strand.
AAAATCTTCATATAACACCGTACCAAAGCTTCTAGACCAAAAGTGAACCTTGACAGAAATAATAATAATAATAATTATAAAATACAAATAAAAAAATATAAAGGACATTTATTATTAAATTTATTTATTTACTAACTTTACTTTTTTGTAACTAGTTATGTCAAGGGGTCCTTTTAGTCTAGAAGCTTGGTTCAAGGTTTTCACGGGATACTTAAGGGTTTTAAAGGTCTCTCAACAAAAGGTACATATTTCTAAAATTAATTTGATTAATTCACTCAAATATAAGAGGTATATTTAAGATATCAATATAAATTATAGATTAGAATTAAGCTTTTGTAAATACTAAAATTATAAAATATAGAAATAATTGTAGTGTTGTAATTGTAATAATAAAGTAAGTGATAAAAGAATGATCTGAAAAGCACAAAGTAAGAGGCCTTTTATAGGCAAAACATGAGGGAATAAAATATACGGAATTTACACCATGTATTGTAAGAATGTGAGAAAAAGAATGACTGAAAGGAGTACATATATGACATAAGAATTAAATAAACTGGTACGTCAACAAGGACATCAAATTTATTAGCAATAAAGTTTGAGTTCCTTGGACTGTCACAATTAATTACGCAATAATTAATTAATTATATTACTTTCACAGGATTATAGATCTCTCACTGAGGTAATATAATTGTTTTAAAGTTTTTTTATTATAATTTTATTATTAAATTCTATTCCCATTGACTTATACTATTGGGCATGGTGTTAGGGAGTAAAATTGTAAGGGACATTTTATTAATACTAATTAATTATACTACTTATTGTACTTAACTAGTTAATTGTAAGTAATACTTAAGTAGATAATTAATTATTAGTAAGAAGAAGGGGCGTGGCTTCAACTCAGTAAAATAATTAATTATTTTACCGGTTAAGTCTAATAGCCTGACTGACAAGTTAGTTTATTACAAGTAAGTTTAAAGTAAATATATCATAATTAATAATATATAAGAAATAAAAAGGTGTCAAGGTACGCTTTTGGTCCAGAAGATTTGGTATGAAGTTTTACAAGGATTTTAAGGGTTAAAATGGATTCTCAACAATTTGGTACGTATTTCTCAATCAAAGATGATTTTACTCAATGATAAGAGGTAAATTTAAAATATCAATATAAGCTATAGATTAGAATTACATCCTTGTAAATACTAAAGATATAAAATATAAGAGATAAGTGTTGTATTGTAGTTGTGGTAATAAAGTAAAGTAATAATGGAATAAATAAAAAAACAACCAAAAGAGAGGCCATATATAGGCAAAGGAGGGACAAAGCACGGAAATCAAATTCTGAAAACAGTAGTATGAGAGAGAGAGAAAAAGAATATTCAAGAAGGAGTATTTTCAAATAATAAAGTTGTTCTAAAAAGAAGGCGTCAAAAAGATGTATTTACAGAGTATGTCAGAAATACATCAATTTATTTAATATTTACTGTACAAGTCAATTCTAAATTTGAAATTTGAATTTTTGTATATATTTAATATTATTTGAATATTAAAATCTTATTTTAATTTAAAATCTATTTTTAAATATAAATCTTTATTTCTTCCAACCTGTCAAATGAGCACGGTGTTAGAGAAAAAATATAAGGGACAATTTTATATTTAATTTTAATTATTCATTTAATTTTATCATTCTGTAATTAGTTAATTTATTATACGTAATTTTAATGTAACTAATTTATAATTTAATAATTAAAATGATAAGGTGCGGCTTCATCCAGTAAATAATTAATTATTTCACTGGATAAGTCTAGTAGCCTGGCTGACACTCCCTCACTCTAAAAAAAACAATAAAAAAAATGCTATGATTTTTTCTTTTTATACTTTTTTAGTAGAGTAGGAAGATTAGATATCTCCTTCCCAGGTATCCAAGAATCATATTCAGATGATTTATTCTTGAATCTCAATAAGTATTCTGTACCTTTTTCAGCAGTGACTATTCTGTAATTTAGAATTTTTTCAATTTCTACTGTTTCAGTGATTTCATTTGGGGTTTTCTTTGGTCTACCCCTCCTTTTTGGAAATAAATCACTATTGGATGTGTAAGGTTTCAAAAGAGATATTGGAAAAACAGGATGTTTTCTGTCATATGGAGAATACAGAATAACTTCAACTGCATTATCTCCAATCATTCTTCTGACAACAAATGGACCAACAAATGGATCTTTCAATTTGTTATTACCTTGTAAGTTGAAGTGGACTGTAGAAATCAACACTTCATCACCCTTTTTAAAAGTGTATTCTTTATGGGATTTGTTCCATCTATTCTTCTCATATTCAAATGATTTTTCAATACATTTTTTAGCATGATTTCTGCAAAGTTGTTGCATTTGAAGAAAAGATTTTACACCAGGATGTATATCCAATTTAGGTATTTTGTTATTGAGAATTTGGGCAGGAGTATTTGGAACATATCCAAGCCAGAGCTCAAAAAGCTTTCTTTGAGTAACAGAATGAACAGTGCTATTATAAGCAAATTCTAAACCAGGAAGTAAGGTAACCCAATCATGAGTGAATCTGTCATTATCTTTATACTCAAGGCCAAAGGCACAATATCTTCTTATCATGTACTCTAAAGTCTGAATCATTCTTTCAGCTAAACCATCAGTCTGAGGGTGATTGGCAGTAGAAAGTTTCAGATCACAACCACAAACATCCATCAGAGACATCCAAAATTCAGAAGTAAATTTAGGGTCTCTGTCAGAGATTATGGCTTTAGGAAAACCAGAAGTATTAAACATATGAGACCACCATAAGAAAGCTAATTCTTTAGTGGAAACATCCTTGTGGGTAGGGATAAATTTACACATTTTTGTGAATCTGTCCACAATAACCCTACAAGAGTTATAACTGTCTTTACCAGAAATAGGTAATCCTGTTACAAAATCCATGTTTATTATTTGCCATGGAGAATCAGGAGGTTCAATATGTTGCATTAATCCTGCTCTTTTACCAGTTAATCTTTTTGATTTTTGGCAAGAATCACAAGATTCAACATATAATTTTGTGTCTTCAGACATATTAGCCCACCAAGCAGTGTTCTTAATTCTGATCATTGTTTTGTCAAGATCAAAATGTCCAGCTAATATGTCATCATGACAAATTTTCAAGATGATTTCTTTCATAGAAGGAGGAATAACAATGAAATTACTCAACTTTCTTCTATAATATAGATATCCTTCATCAATTGAAAATTTACCTTTTTCCAAAGCTTTTTGGTACTTTGGTGGAAGGGTTTTAATTAATGCTTGTATTGAAGCATTCTTTGGATCATTTAATATGGTGCATAACTTTTTCAAGTCAGTGTCCTTATCATATGATTCCAGAATAAGCTGTAATAGTTCTTCCTCCATATCAACCACATATATCCCATGGATATGGATAATTTCATCCTCAGGATCATAAGCAGGGTTAGAGTCATCATTTGGTAAGGGTAACCTTGATAACATATCCACATTTGAGTGACCAATACCAGCCCTATGAATAATTGTCATTCTCCCTCTGTACTCTTGAACAGCCAGCTGCCATCTAAACATATGTCTGTTAGGTGTTTTCAAGTTTAAAAGGGATTTAACTGCACTGCAGTCAGTGACAAGTTCAAATTTCTGGTCATCTAGGTAATAATGAAGCTTTTTTAGAGCCCATACTACAGCTAAACACTCTAATTGAGTAGCACCATATTTCAATTCACTATTTCTCAAGGTTCTTGAAATATAACAAATTACTACTTCTGAAACTTTATCATTTATCACTTGTTTTTGATGGAGGGCAGCACCAAGACCAATGAAACTGGCATCAGTGTACAAAACAAATGGTTGATCAAAGTCAGGTAAAGCAAGAATTGGAGCTGACATCAAACAGTGTTTCATAGTGTCAAAGGCTCTTTGTCTTTCACTATTCCAGACAAAAGCAACACCTTTCTAGTTAATTGGGTAAGGGGTAAAGCTATGACTTGGTAATTTTTAATATACTTTCTATAGTATCCACACATTCTCAAAAAACTTTGGAGCTCTCTCACTGTTGTAGGAGCTTTCACCTGTTGTATGGCTTCCACTTTGTTCTGGTCAACACATATCTGTAAGCCTGAAACAACATGACCAAGAACTTTTAAAGAATGGAAACCAAATTTACATTTCTTCAAAGCAAGTGTCATATTTATTTCATCCATTTTCTGGAAAACTTTACACAGGTGTTTAAGATGGTCCACAAATGTTTTTGAGAATATAATGATATCATCAATATAAACCATCAGCCATCCTTCAATTATCTCTTGATGGAATGTGTTATCCATTACTTTTTGGAAAACTGAAGGGGCATTTTTAGGGCCAAATGGCATCCTAATATACTTATAAATACCCATATGAGTGGCAATCATCAGAAAGTTCTGAGAATTTTTCTCAACAGGTACCTGGTGATATCCTTTGTTACCATCTAAACAGCTGATATATTTAGCACCCTGTAAAGTAGCATGTATAGAGCTAATTCTAGGTAAAGGGTAGATATCATCAACAGTATAAGTGTTTAGTGCTCTATAATCACCACATAACCTGGCTTTATCTTTCTTATAAGAAATTAGGACAGGTGAGATAACACAATATTTAGGTGTTTCAACTACCTTTTCAATAATATTCATTTTTAAAAGGGTAGAGATATTGTCTTCAATATCTTTTCTCTTTGTGGGAGAAGCAGGATAAGGCTTCTTCTTTAAACTAGGTGGTATATCAGTTAATGGGAAAGACAATGAAAGTTTCATTTCCTCTTTAACTAATCCCAGTTCATGTGACCCATGAGCAAAGGCCATAGGAAAAAATTTTATCAAGTTAATGATGGAATCTCTATCCTCACCAGAAAGTTGTTCTCCAAAAGAAGCATTGTCAATTTCAGACATAAGGGCATGCATTTCCTTTGTAGATCTTCCTTTATATTGAACCACAGAGTTACATGTGTTCAATTCTGGTTTTACTAATTTTTTAGGGGAGGAAATCTTAAATTTTCTCTTCCCATTCATCCCCATTGTGAAACATTGGTTTGAAGGATCCAATTTTATGCCATACCTGGTTAAAATATCATTCCCTACAATAAACCAATGGCTCAAGTTATCATTTTTCATGACAACAAAATCACAAATAGCTCTTACAAAACCATGGTTATATTTAAAAAACACTGTGGCTTTGTATTTACCAATGGGGGACAAAACAGAGCCATAACCTCTCCAATTTTCAGAAATGATAGGCATCAGTTTTGATTTATAGTCTTGATCCACTGATTCAAGTGCTCTTTCAGAAACTACACTTCCTCCAGCTCCAGAATCCAGAACAACTTCAATTCTGGTTCCATTAATCAAGACTGGTGCCTTAAGAGGGGCAATAATAATTGAGCTATCCTCAATGTTCTTTATGATCTCAGCATCTTCAACTGTAGATAAATCATTATTATCAATGTAAATAGTATTTAAATAATGGATATCCTCTTCCAGCATCAAGATTTTTTGTTGAGATTCATATGAAATATTGCTGGCACAATCACTTGATGTATCATCCAGTAACACTGTGTCATCAGCATGTTCCTCTGTTTGTTCTACAAGATTTATCTTCTTGTCACAAACATGGCCTTTCTGCCAAGGCTTGTTGCACTTGAAGAAAGTGTTTGTTGCATACTTCTTTGGTGCAACAGGGGAAGAAGGTTTACCAACCTTTTCCAGAGGTTTCTGTTGGTAAGTGGAGGGTTTCTCCAAAGGGGTCCTAGGAATGAATCTTCTTGCATCATACTTATTGTTTAGAAGTATCTCATTGCAAGTATTAATGAAAGAAGAGGGTTCTTTGGAGAACTCAGTCCTAGAAACAATCAAGTCTCTCAGAGACATTGTTAATTTATAGAGGATCCTGTCCTTCCATAAATCAAACTCCATATTTGGGTCCATTTCCCTTAAGATTTTTACAAGTTTCATTAAAAACTCAATAGGTTTATCAGTAGAAGAGCTATATCTAGTTTCCTCATACTGCCTTTGTTGAGCCATTCTGAACTTGGAGCCACCAAATTGTGCTTTAATTAATTTCTTCCAATCCTCCCATGAGTAGTCATTCCCATCCAGGAGAACAGATTCATACCACATCAGGGCAACATTAGTGAACAAAGAAATTAACTTGGACACAATTTCCTCATCTGGGAGTTTGTAAGAATTTTTTAAGTTATCAATTCTGCAAATAAATTGTTGCCAATAAGAGGAAGAATCACCATCAAATGTTGGGTACTGGTCAAGGTTTGGCCAATTCTTTTGATTTGAAGGAGTCTCCTTAGTACTAGCTTGTTTCTGAGTAAGAAGCAGCTGTAATTTCTCTAATTGTGCTGAAATGTCATTGTTTAATCCTTCTGTTGCAGATCCTGGTGCATCATCAGTTTTTGATGGAAACTCAGTGTTGTCAACAGGTATTTCTGGAGTTATTTTTACTTTAGACGAACTAGCCACAGGTACTATTTGAGCATCCTGCACTATATGTTCATTCACAGAAATGTCAGAATATTTTTGGTCATTTAACAATGAGATCCATTTTTCTTCAATGGTTGTTAGTCTTGTTTTCATTCTTGGAAGACTAGATAAACTCTCATTGATAGTTGCAAAAGATAATTGATTTTTATGTTGAAAAGATGACAAATGGTCACTTAATCTTTTCAGATTTATCTTATCTATCTCTACCTCCTGGCAACAGGCAGATACAGTATCTTTTAGTTTAGACAAATCATTTTTTATAATTTGCCATAAAGCAACTTTCTTTTCATGGGTTGCTTTGTAATGAGACAATTCATCAGAGACTCTCTGTGCTTCACTTTTTAATGCTTGATAACCCTGATCAGTTAACAAACTATTATATATCTGAGTCGATTGCATATTGTTCATTATATGATTTTGCTTGGCAATAATATCTCTCAAGTGCTCATCATTAATTCTTGCTACATCTGGAGTTTTTCTCAATAAGGAAACTGAGTAACTTTCCAGACTCTCATAGAACTCAGGGTCAAGAGTTTCATCAATCACAGCCATATCAGGATTAATCATTGAGGTAGCAATTAAAAGTAATGGATTAGATACATGAGATATCTGTCTACTATTTCCAGATTCTATAGGTCTCAAGGTTTCATCCTGCCTTCCAGATTTACCTGAAGGAACAGAGTCAGCCACAAGAAAAGGCACTTGAGAATCAATAGAGGGACGTACCAGGGTTTGCTGGGTATCACCATATTGGGCTTCCTTCTTCTTTTGCCTCCTTGATAAGGGTGAGGAGGAGTGGGGTTGACCTGGTTGGGCTTTGATGGACCTGCCTGAGGTAACTGATGCTGGTTTTGAGCCAGGTAGTCCCACTGAGTGTTTAGCCAGTCCCACTGCCACTTGGACACTTCCACCTTCTCTTAGGACTGGAGAGCCAATTGTTGTTGATCCCTGGGAGGAAGAGATTTCTTCTTCTCTTGGAGAAAAGTATCTGTTCTTCTCACCTTTTCTTCCAAGGAATCTACCCTTACCTTTTGTCTCAAGCTTTCTGTCCTTAACTCCTTTATGTGAGTAGACAGATTCTTTACCTGCTGAGACAATGGCATCTTTTTAATCCTGAAGCCTTTTGGAAACACTTCTGGTGGGTTTATCATAGGCTTCTGATCCTGAGTTGTGTCCACTAGGATTTCTACTTCCTCCATCTCTACATCCTGTTTGGGGCAAGGATTTATTAGTTTGAGAAATTCTTCTTGTTAAAGGAGAACTTACTGAAGTAGGCTCATCATAATCAATTAAGTCTAGTTCTTCTTCACGTGCAGCAGAACCACTTTGGTCAGTCATTTTAAGATTCTACTGAAATGAAGAAAAGAGACAAAAACTTAATTAGTCTTTATTTTTAATTATTTTTTAACAGAAATAAAATAAAAATAATAAAAAAAATATTTTTAGGATAAAAATCAACTAAATAAAATTAATTTATTAATACAAAAAATAATTTAAAACCAGGATTATAATATAATCAACTGTAAAAATAAATTTAAAATTTTATTAATAATTTTAATTAATTATTTTCAGGATTTAAAGCAACTAATTTATTACCAGGACTTAATGTCAACTGAAGTAATTAAATATGAATTTTTATTAATTTAACAAAATTTTATTAAACTGATAACTTAACTACCAGGACTTAATGTCAACTGAAGTAATTAAATATAAATTTTTATTTTAAAATTTTATTAAGCTTGATCACTTAATTACCAGGACTTAATGTCAACTGAAATAATTAAATGTGAGTTTTATTAATTAAAATATTTATTGAATTACCAGGACTCAAAGTCAACTGAAGTAATTAAATATTAATTATATATTAATTAAAAAAAATATTATTGTCAGGACAATTTGTCAACTGGAACAATTAAAATTTAAATTAATCAGGACAAATGTCAACTGAAAAATTATAATAATTAATATTAAAATATAATTATTTTATTACTTCTGGGACTAAGAACACTTATTGCTCTATTATGGTCAACCAGGAAAAATAAAAAAAAATATAATAATAAAATTAAATTCCAAATTACCAGACACCTCCCCCTGTAATATGAGCAAATTAATGCCACTTACAGAGTGCTGAGTAAAAGGAAATACGTAGCAAATGAAGAGTGAAGAGTAACCCACAAATAGTAATATCAATAATTACCACAATATATACGATGTTTAGTCAGTATATGAACCTAAGTTTTGGAGCGCGGTTCAATTCCCGTTCGCAGCAAAAACTTTTGTCACGTGACGTATGACATTTGTCGTTTTTTCGTCTCTCCCGTCCTTTACAGGTACTTGTACACAGATGGTCCCTTTGATTACGCCTCAATTAACGTTGCGCCGTCAATATTTCGGAAAGGTTCCCAATTGTCAAGGTACGCTTTTGGTCTAGAAGATTTGGTATGAAGTTTTACGAGGATTTTAAGGGTTAAAATGGATTCTCAACAATTTGGTACGTATTTCTCAATCAAAGATGATTTTACTCAATGATAAGAGGTAAATTTAAAATATCAATATAAGCTATAGATTAGAATTACGTCCTTGTAAATACTAAAGATATAAAATATAAGAGATAAGTGTTGTATTGTAGTTGTGGTAATAAAGTAAAGTAATAATGGAATAAATAAAAAACAACCAAAAGAGAGGCCTTATATAGGCAAAGGAGGGACAAAGCACAGCAATCAAATTCTGAAAACAGTAGTATGAGAGAGAGAGAAAAAGAATATTCCAGAAGGAGTATTTTCAAATAATAAAGTTGTTCTAAAAAGAAGGCGTCAAAAAGATGAATTTACAGAGTATGTCAGAAATACATCAATTTATTTGATATTTACTGTAGAAGTCAATTCTAAATAAGAAATTTGAATTTTTGTATATATTTAATATTATTTGAATATTAAAATCTTATTTTAATTTAAAATCTATTTTTAAATATAAATCTTTATTTCTTCCAACCTGTCAAATGACATGGTGTTAGAGAAAAAATATAAGGGATAATTTTATATTTAATTTTAATTATTCATTTAATTTTATCATTCTGTAATTAGTTAATTTATTATACGTAATTTTAATGTAACTAATTTATAATTAAATAATTAAAATGATAAGGTGCTGCTTCATCCAGTAAATAATTAATTATTTCACTGGGTAAGTCTAGTAACCTGGCTGACAAAAGGTGTGGCTTCATCCAGTAAATAAATAATTTTTTTACTGGGTAAGTCTAGCATCCTGTCTGACACTCCCTCGCTCTAAAAAAAACAATAAAAAAAATTCTATGATTTTTTCTTTTTATATTTCTTTAGTAGAGTAGGAAGATTAGATATCTCCTTTCCAGGTATCCAAGAATCATATTCAGAAGATTTATTCTTCAAAATTCAATACGTATTTTATACCTTTTTCAGCAGTAACTATTCTATCATTTAGAATCTTATCAATTTCTGCTATCTCAGTGATTTCATTAGGGGTCTTTTTTGGTCTTCCCCTCCTTTTGGTAAATAAATCTCTATTGGATGTGTAAGGTTTCAAAAGAGATATTGGAAAAACAGGATGTTTTCTGTCATATGGAAAATACAAAATAACTTCAACTTCATTATCACCAATCATTCTTCTGACAACAAATGTACCTACAAATGGGTCTTTTAATTTGTTATTACCTTGTAAATTTAAGTGGACTGTATAAATCAATACTTCATCACCCTTTTTAAAAGTGTATTCTTATGGAATTTGTCACATCTCTTCTTCAAATATTCAAAGGATTTTTCAATACATTTTTTAGCATAACTTCTGAAAAGCTGTTGCATTTGAAGAAAAGATTTTACACCAGGATGTAAATCCAATTTAGGTATTTTATTATTGAGAATTTGGGCAGGAGTATTTTGAACATATCCAAGCCAGAGCTCAAAAGGCTTTCTCTGAGTAACAGAATGAACAGTGCTATTATAATCAAATTCCAACCCAGGAAGTAAGGTAAACCAATCATGAGTTAATCTGTCATTCTCTTTACAATCAAGGCCAAAAGCACAATACCTTCTTATCATGTCCTCCACGGTCTGAATAATTTTTTCAGCTAATCCATCAGTTTTGGGGTGATGGGCAGTATGAAGTTTCAGATCACAACCACAAACATCCATCAGAGACATCCAAAATTCAGAAGTAAATTTAGGGTCTATGTCAGAGATTATGGCTTTAGGAAAACCAGCAGTATTAATTATATGAGACCACGATAAGAAAGCTAATTCTTTAGTGGAGACATCCTTGTGAGTAGGGATAAATTTACACATTTTTGTGAATCTGTCCACAATAACCCAACAAGAGTTATAACTGTCTTTCCCAGAAATGGGTAATCCTGTTACAAAGTCCATGCTTATTATCTGCCATCGTGCATCAGGAGGTTCAATATGTTGCATCAATCCAGCTCTTTTACCAGTCAATATTTTTGATTTTTGGCAAGAATCACATGATTCAACATATACTTTGGTGTCTTCAGACATATTAACCCACCAAGCAGTATTTTAATTCTGATCATTTTTTTTTCAAGATCAAAATGTCCAGCCAATATGTCATCATGACAAATTTTCAAGATGATTTCTTTCATAGAAGGAGGAATAACAATGACATTACTCAACTTTCTTCTATGATATAGATATCCCTCATCAATTGAAAATTTACCTTTTCCCAAAGCCTTCTGGTATTTAGTGAAAGGGTTATAATTAATGCTTGTATTGAAGCATTCTTTGGATCATTTAATATGGTGCATAACTTTTTTAAGTCAGTGTCCTTATCATATGAATCCAAAATAAGCTGTAATAGCTCTTCCTCTATATCAACCACATATATCCCATGAATATGAATAATTTATCCTCAGGATCATATGCAGGATTTGAGTCATTTTTTGGTAAAGGTAACCTTGATAACATATCCACATTTGAGTGAACAATACCAGCCCTATGAATTATTGTCATTCTTCCTCTGTATTCTTGAACAGCTAACTGCCATCTGAACATATGTCTGTTAGGTGTTTGCAAGTTTAAGAGGGATTTAACTGCACTTCAGTCAGTGACAAGTTAAAATCTCTGCTCATCCAGAAAATAATGTATCTTTTTTAAAGCTCACAACACTGCTAAACACTAAAGATGAGTGGCACCATATTTCAATTCATTATTTCTCAAGGTTCTTGAAATATAAAAAATTACTACTTCTGATACTTTATCATTCATCACTTGTTTCTGATGGAGGGAAGCACCAAGACCAAGAAAACTGGCATCAGTGTATAAAACAAATGGTTGATTAAAGTCAGGTAAAGCAAGAATTGGTGCTGACATCAAACAATGTTTCATAGTGTCTAAAGCTCTTTGTCTTTCACTATTCCAGACAAAAGCAACATCTTTCCTAGTTAATTAGATAAGGGGTAAGGCTATGACCTGGTAATTTTTAATATACTGTCTATAGTATCCACACATTCCCAAAAAAAACTCTGGAGCTCTCTAACTGTGGTAGGAGCCTTCACCTGTTGTATGGCTGCCAATTTGTTTTGGTCAACACATATCTGTAACCCTGAAACAAGATGACCAAGTACCTTTAAGGAATGAAAATTTAATTTGCATTTCTTCAAAGCAAGCATCATCTTTATCTCATCTATCTTATGGAACACTTTACACAGGTGGTTAAGATCGTCCTCAAAAGCTTTAGAGAATATAATGATATCATCAATATAAACCATCAACCATCCTTCAATTATTTCTTGATGGAATGTGTTATCCATGACTTTTTGAAAAACTGAAGGGGCATTTTTAGGACCAAATGGCATCCTAACATACTTTAAAATACACATATGAGTAGAAATCATCAGGAAATTCTGAGAATTCTTCTCAACAGGTACCTGGTGATATCCCTTGTTACCATCCAAACAGCTGATATATTTAGCATTTTGTAGGGTAGCATGCATAAAGCTAATTCTGGATAGAGGATAGATATCATCAGAAGTATAAGTGTTTAATGCTCTATAATCACCACATAACCTGGCTTTATCTTTCTCATAAGAAATTAAGACAGGTGAGATAACACAATATTTAGGTGTTACAACTACCTTTTTAATAATATTCATTTTTAAAAGGGTAGAGATTTTGTCTTCAATATCTTTTCTCTTTGTGGGAGAAGCAGGATAAGCGTCTGCCAGGCTGTCCCAGGAGCCCAGTAAATAAACATACAATTTATTGGAATTAAATAAAGACATAATAATTGCAGAGTATGCATTTAACATTAATATTATATTACATAATAAATTTAACTTAATATTTTATTAATATAAATAAAGTAAATATTATTTTAATTTTATTATAAGATAATTTAAAAGCATTTAATTATATTCCATAACAAAGGGAGCATTGTTTATTTGATAATTATAAATTAATTAATTCAAAACTTATAAGATATTTATATTCAAGTGTTTATCTTATATTGTAATTACTTTAATAAATTAAATTTAATTATTAAAATATACTTTTTCATATACTATTATCCATAATTATTGCCGCTGTTTTTTGGACCCTTAATTTTGTCAATAAAAAATTAAATTAATTATAATACTTATTTTATAAAATAGTATTAAAATTCTCAACTTAATTTAGTAATAAATTAATTACTTGTTTCATTTAATTTAATTATTTAATTACATAGTTGGAACAATTAATTAATTTCTTTATACTAAATTAAAATTGATTACATATTTTGTTGCTTCCAAATATTTTTACTTGTTTCACTTAAAAACCCTTAAAGCATACTGTACCATCTGTTTTGAATTATATTTTCTCATAGTTCCTATGTCTCAGGCTTTTTTAGTTACTCGTTATTTTTACTTACTGATTTGGAAATTAGTTGTGGGAAAATTCGGTTCTTATTTGGGGTTTTAATTATTTGTTTCATATTTTTCTCTAAATTGTTATGTTTCACTTATTCTTTTATTTTCTTGTTTCATCTTATTATGACTCTTGTATTTACAAATGTAGTGGCACTTCAGAGGACCCATTGCCTATAAAAAGGCCTTGGATAATCCCCTGTAGCCTCATCACTTACTACTCAAACATATTTTTTAATTACACTATAAAATTCATTTTATTTACATCTATTTAAACTGTGCTTCTGCCTATTTAAGTAATAAAATAAAATATTAAAGGTTGTGATAAGAATACTTTAGTATTAATAGTTGATAATTGAACAGAGAGAATAAAACAGTACTTACTTTATTAACCACATTGATCCCAGTCCATTATTTTTTAAAAGTCTTTAAATTTTTATTATTAAAATTATATATTTCTTATCTTTTATTTCATTTCCTTTTTATTTCCCCTTTTAACTTTTTCCAATTACCTTTTCCACCTTCTTCTAGACAACCGGCCAACAATTGGGGACCCTTCTGAATAATCAACGATTGACTTTTTTGACTTTTTTGGACAAACGTCAAAACGCACAGACCATCTTGCGCAAAAAGTAAAACTTTTTCTGCGAACGTGAATCGAACCGGGGATCTAACTTTTAGGTTTATATATTCTTAAAATTTATATATTTTTGTGGGTTATTTAACGATCACTACTGTAAGTCAACCTTTGCTCCTATCAACTCTTATACTAGATTTTTTACTGCAATAACAGTGATTGTGGCTTAATTGCTGATTCACTGAGTGTAAGTGTTCATTATTTTAATTTTTTTTTTCCTAGTTGACCATAATAGAGTAAACCTCTTAGTCCTAGAAGACAATTAATAATTAATAAATTAATAAATTAATTTTATTATTATTTTTTGTATATTGGTTGACCATAATAGTACTCAGTACTTAGTCCCAATTTTGCCATCATATTAATTTTTGGTATTAATTATTTTGGTTGACTTATAAAAACTTTTATTGGTTGGTCCCATTTGAATTACTGATTATTTCTTAATAAATAATTGTAATTACATTTGTTTGTATTATGTTTTGTTAATTAATTGATTTTTGATAAAAATTAATTTTTTTTTTGTTAAAATTCAATAAATTTTATTTTGAAATAACATTTTGATTCTTTTTTTTTATTTTAACAGTTTAAATGTCCAATAGTTTGGCTAGAAGCATGGATAACTTACATTTAGATGAGATTGAAGTGGATAATGACACTGAATCTGTAGGTTCTTCTAAATTAACTTACAGAAATGATTCAGCTGACAAAAAACCTTCAGGACGTGGAAATGGCAGGAGAAGTGGTAAACCCCCCTCACCAAACACCTCTGAAAGAAGTAAAACCTCTAATAAATCAGGACAATCAACTCAAAGGTATAAAAATAAAAAAGATACCTCTCACACAACAAGTAAACAATCTGTCCAGTCACATCAAAGAACTGAAGGCAGAAAGCATGAAGTACAAGGCAAGGGTAGATACACTCTGGCAGCAGATGCAGGAATTGTTAAATCCCAAACAGGCTCAAACTTCTCATTTCCCAGCCTCTCAACCTCAGCCCAATCAGGTTCCCAGCTCCTTCACGCAAAATCAAAGCACTCTGCAAGTGGAACAGTGGAAATGGGATTACTTGATGAGCCATTATCAGCAGAATGCTCAGCAACCAACTCAACACCCTGGCCCATCCAGGACACAAACCTACCATCCATCTCCTCAGCCCCATCCTTATCAGGGAGGCAGAAGAAAGAAGGCACAGGGGAAGTTTCCTCCCTTACCATGGTAGGTAATTTGTTTGATAAACATGTTGGCATGTATAATAACAAAGCTTCTTCAGGTAATCTTGTGGATTCTGGTGAAAAAACAGTTAAGCCTTTAAAAAGACAACTTCCTTTAATTACTAGCCCCAATGATGTAATTAGAAAATTATCATTTGATGAACCTTTACATTTGACTTCTACTTCTTTAATTAATCCTTCTGTTGCAATTAAGAATGATTCTGTTTCCCCTGAAGTCTATACCTTAATTGAGAAAACTTCTGAAGGAATATTGAAAGATACCCTTGACTTTAATGTTGTGAAAGACAAACATTTGAGAGATGTGTTAATCCATGAGAGTGATAGATTAAATAATTTGAACTTTCATTGTAAAGTAAGTTCTTCTGTACAGGATACAGCTTATTTTAAAATCAAAGAAACCTTGAATATTTTTCTTAGCCAACAAAAACAAATAAGGAGTGACCTTAGAGCTATCTCAAATAAAAATATCAATCTACATAAAACCTTGAGTGAATTGAAACCCCTTATTGAGGAAAATTGTTCATTAAGAAGTGAAATAAAATCTCTACAAAATGAGTTTAAAAAGCTAAAAAATGATTTCCATGCACTAAATGCCAAACACACAGTTTCTGAGGACACAAATGTTTTATCTCTTGCAAAATTAAATGACCAGATGTCTGAAATTCCAAGGATAAGAAACTATGTGTCTGACCTGCAGAAAAAATTTTCAACCTTAACCATTAATAATTATGGTATTAATGAGAATGCTGCCCATAAGCTGCATAAAAATAAAGAAAAAGAACCTGAGCAGAGTTCCTCCTTTCTTCCTCATATTTCAGCCATTAAACAAACTGACAATGAGTCTGTAAAATCTTTTGCTACTAGCAAAAAATCTTGTGATGTTCATGTACCACCTGTTTCTGTAAATAATGAAATTCCTGAACACCTGGCCAAACTTCAGGAATTATTAATGATGAATAATTCAAACCAAAAAATGGACCATCCGAGTAGTCAGAAAAATTGGCCTAAGTTGGACCAATATCCTACCTTTGATGGTGATTCTTCTTCTGATTGGCAACACTTTATCCAAAGAATTGATAATTTAAAGAGATCTTATAAACTAACTGATGAGGAAATTGTTTCTAAGCTAATTTCTTTATTTTCCAATGTAGCCTTGATGTGGTATGAATCTGTCCTTTTAGATAACAATCATTATACATGGAATGATTGGAAATCCTTGATTTAGAATCAGTTTGGTGGTTCAAAATTCAGGTTAGCTCAGCAAAGACTGTATGAGAATACTAGATATGTATCCTCCTCTGTTGAAAATCCCATTGTTTTTCTTATGAAAGTAACAAAAATCCTAAGTGCAATTGATCCAAAATTGATTATGATATTTGGAGAGATAAAATCTTGTATAAATTACCAAATTCTCTTAGAGATTTAATTGTAGCTAGAACTGAGCATGTAAGGGAAAATTCTTCTTTCATTAATATCTGTAATGAGGTACTACTCAACCATAGATATGAACCAAAGAATTACCTTGGTAAATCTTATCATGATCAAAATAAACCTTCTACAAAGCCCCCAGAAAAATCTGGTAAACCCTCTGCCCCAGTTGCACCTAAAAAATATGCAACAAATACTTGTTATAAATGTAACAAACCATGGCAAAAGGGTCATGTTTGTGACAAGAAAATTCATCTTGTTGAGCAAAATGAAGACACTGATGAAGCTGAAATTGATGTCAATAATTCTTCTAGTGACTGTGAAAGTAATATCTCCTATGGAAATGACTCTGTTAAAGATGTTTTAATGCTAGAACAGGATGTCCATTATTTAGATAATATATCTGAAGAATGTGTATTGGATTTATCTTCAGTGGAAAATTCTGAAATAATTAAAGATATTACTAACAATTCTATAGCCATATCCCCTTTGAAAGCACCTGTTATCATTAATGGTAAAAATGTTGATGTAGTTCTTGACTCTGGTGCTGAAGAAAGTGTAGTGTATGAAAAATCTTTAGCTTCAGTAGATAAGGATTCTTTGAGTAAATTGTTACCTATAACTTCTGAAAAATTGAGAGGGTATGGTTCTACCTTAATTCCTATTGGCAAATACAAAACCTCTGTATTCTTCAAAGATAATGGTGGTTTTTTCAGAGCTATTTGTGAATTTGCTGTCATGAAAAATGATAATTTAAGCAATTGGTTTATTATGGGTAATAATATTTTAACCATGTTTGGTGTGAAATTGGACCCAGCAAATAATTGCTTCACCTAGGGATAGAATGGCAAAAGGAAATTCAAAATTTCCTCCTCTAGAAAACCTTCTGGGCATCTGTTAAAGTCTTGTAACTCACTGATGCAGTGTAAAGGCAGACCAACAATTGAAATGGATGATTTATTAACTGAAATAAATACTGCTTCTTTTGGTGATCAGTTAACTAGTGAACAAAAGGATTCTATAATTGCCTCAATTACCTCTTTCCCTATGGCTTTTGCTCATGGTTCTCATGTCTTAGGAAGTGTTCAGGAAGAAATGAAGATTACCTTATCCTGTAACTTGAGTGATATTCCTCCTAGTCTTAAGAAAAACTCATATACTGCTTCTCCAACAAAAAGAAAGGATATTGAAGATAATATTGCCACGTTATTAAAGATGAATATCATTGAGAAAGTGGATGTCACCCCCAAATATTGTGTCATCTCCCCAGCTTTAATTTCTTATGAAAAAGATAAGGCTAGATTATGTGGAGATTACAGAGCATTAAACACTTATACTGTTGATGATATTTATCCTTTACCCAGAATTAATTCAATACATGCTACCCTGCAAGGTGCAAAATTTATGAGTTGTCTGGATGGAAATAAAGGGTATCATCAAGTTCCTGTTGAGAAAAATTCTCAAAAATTTTTGCTTATTGCTACTCATATGGGAATATATAAGTATGTTAGAATGCCATTTGGAACTAAGAATGCCCCTTCAGTTTTTCAAAAAGTCATGGATAACACTTTCCATCAGGAAATAATTGAGGGATGGCTCATGGTGTATATTGATGATATCATAGTTTTTTCTAAAACTTTTGATGAACATATGGTTCATTTAAATAGGGTTTTCCAAAAAATTGATGAAATCAATATGACTTTGTCCTTGAAAAAGTGTAAGTTTGGTTTTCAATCTTTGAAAGTCCTTGGCCATGTTGTGTCAGGCCTACAAATTTGTGTAGACCAAAACAAAGTTTCTGCAATTCAAAATGTAAAGGCACCAACTTCTGTAAGAGAAATCCAAAGTTTTTTGGGTATGTGTGGCTATTATAGACAATATATTAAGAATTATCAGGTCATAGCCTTGCCTCTTACCAAACTTACCAGAAAAGATGTTGCATTTATTTGTAATAGTGACTGTCAAAAAGCTTTTGATGCCTTAAAATGTTGTTTAATGACAGCTCCTATCTTAGCTCTTCCAGATTTCAAAAAACCATTTGTCCTGTATACAGATGCTAGCTTTGTTGGTCTGGGTGCTGCCCTTCACCAAAAACAAATTATTAATGATAAAACCTCAGAGGTTGTTATCTTTTATATTTCAAGAACATTAAGAAATAGTGAATTGAAATATGGTGCCACTCAATTGGAGTGCTTGGCAGTAGTTTGGGCTCTTGAGAAACTTCATTACTACCTGGATGACCAGAAATTTAAATTGGTAACTGACTGTAGTGCTGTGAAGTCCCTCTTAAACCTTAAAACACCAAATAGACATATGTTTAGATGGAAACTTGCTGTTCAGGAATACAGAGGAAGAATGACAATTATCCATAGGGCTGGAAATGTTCATTCCAATGTTGACATGCTGTCCAGATTGCCTCTTCCAAATAATGACTCAAATCCTGCCTATGTACCTGAGGATGATACAGTTCATATCCATGGTATATTTGTAGTTGATATGGAAGAAGAGTTATTACAATTAATTCTGGATTCATATGATAAAGATTCTTATTTAAATACATTAGTTACTATCTTAAATGATCCTAATAATGCTTCTATTCAAGCATTGATTAAAACTCTTCCTGCTAAATATCAGAATGCTTCAATTAAGGGAAAGTTCTCTATTGAAGATGGATATATTTATTATAGAAGAAAGTTTACTAATGTAATTGTAATTTCTCCTTCTATGAAAGAAACTATCCTCAAACTTTGTCATGATGACATATTAGCTGGTCATTTTGATCTTGAAAAAACACTGATTAGACTCAAGAACACTGCTTGGTGGGCTAATATGTCTGAAGATGCAAAATTATATGTTGAATCTTGTGATTCATGCCAGAAATCTAAACGATTGACTGGTAAAAGAGCAGGGTTATTACAGCAAATTGAAGCACCTGATGCTCCCTGGCAAATCATTAATATGGATTTTGTCACTGGTCTTCCTGTTGCAGGTAAAGAAAATTATAATTCTTGTTGGGTAATAGTGGATAGATTTACTAAAATGTGCAAATTTATTCCCACCCATAAAGATGTCTCCACCAAAGACTTGGCTTTCTTATGGTGGTGTAATATGTTCAATATAGTTGGATTCCCTAGAGCCATTATATCTGACAGAGATCCAAAATTTACATCTGAATTCTGGATGTCTCTAATGGATATATGTGGTTGTGAATTATAAATTATCTACTGCTCACCATCCCCAAACTGATGGTCTAGCTGAAAGAATGATTCAAACTCTAGAGGATATGATTAGAAGGTATTGTGCCTGTGGATTGGAATATAAAGACAATGACAGATCTACTCATGACTGAGTCACCTTATTGCCTGGTCTTGAATTTGCTTATAATAGCACTGTTCACTCTGTTACTCAAAAGAAACCTTTTGAGCTTTGGCTAGGTTTTGTCCCTTATACTCCTGCTCAAATACTCAATAGTAAATTGCCTAAATTGGAATTACACCCTGGTGTCAAATCTTTTGTTCAAATTCAACAACTGTGCAGAAAACATGCTCAAACTTGTATTGATAAAGCATTTGAATATGAGAAGAAAAGATGGGATAAATCCCATAAGGAACACACATTTAAAGAGGGTGATGAAGTGTTGATATCTACTGTCCAATTCAGTTTACAGGGAAACAACAAATTAAAAGATCCTTTTGTGGGCCCTTTTGTTGTAAAAAGAATGATTGGAGATAATGCAGTTGAAGTTGTGTTATATTCTCCATATGATAGAGAACATCCTGTTTTCCCCATTTCCCTGCTAAAACCTTATACTTCCAACAGTGATTTATTCCCCAAAAGAAGAGGTAGACCTAAGAAGAATCCTCAGGAAATCACTGAAACTGCAGAAATTGATAAAATTCTCAATGATAGAATTATCACTACTGAAAGAGGTACTGAATATTTATTGAGATTTAAAAATAAGTCATCTGAATATGATGCATGGATACCTGGTAAAGAAATTTCAAACCTTCCTACTCTATTAAAAAAGTATAAAAAGAAAAAATCATAGCATTTTTTTTATTTTTTTAGAGTGAGGGAGTGTCAGCCAGGCTGTCCCAGGAGCCCATTAAATAAACATACAATTTATTGGAATTAAATAAAGACATAATAATTGCAGAGTATGCATTTAAAATAAATTTTATATTACATAATAAATTTATATTAATATTTTATTTATATAAATAAAGTAAATATTATTTAAATTTTATTGTAAGATAATTTAAAAGCATTTAATTATATTCCATAACAAAGGGCGCATTGTTTATTTAATAATTATAAATTAATTAATTCAAAACTTATAAGATAATTATATTCAAGTGTTTATCTTATATTGTAATTACTTTAATAAATTAAATTTAATTATTAAAATATACCTTTTCATATACTATTATCCATAATTATTGCCGCTGTTTTTTGGACCCTTAATTGTGTCAATAAAAAATTAAATTAATTATAATACTTATTTTATAAAATAGTATTAAAATTCTCAACTTAATTTAGTAATAAATTAATTACTTGTTTCATTTAAATTAATTATTTAATTACATAGTTGGAACAATTAATTAATTTCTTTATACTAAATTAAAATTGATTACATATTTTGTTGTGTCCAAATATTTTTACTTGTTTCACTTAAAAACCCTTAAAGCATACTGTACCATCTGTTTTGAATTATATTTTCTCATAGTTCCTATGTCTCAGGCTTTTTTAGTTACTCTTTATTTTTACTTACTGATTTGGGAATTAGTTGTGGGAAAATTTGGTTCTTATTTGGGGTTTTAATTATTTGTTTCATATTTTTCTCTAAATTGTTATGTTTCACTTATTCTTTTATTTTCTTGTTTCATCTTATTATGACTCTTGTATTTAAAAATGTAGTGGCACTTCAGAGGACCCATTGCCTATAGAAAGGCCTTGGATAATCCCCTGTAGCCTCATCACTTACTACTCAAACATATTTTTTAATTACACTATTAAATTCATTTTATTTACATCTATTTAAACTTCGCTTCTGCCTATTTAAGTAATAAAATAAAATATTAAAGGTTGTGATAAGAATACTTTAGTATTAATAGTTGATAATTGAACAGCAAGAATAAAAATGTACTTACTTTATTAACCACATTGATCCCCGTCCATTTTTTTTAAAGTCATTAAATTTTTATTATTAAAATTATATATTTCTTATCTTTTATTTCATTTCCTTTTTATTTCCCGTTTTACCTTTTTCAATTTCCTTTTCCACCTTCTTCTAGACAACTGGCCAACAATAAGGCTTCTTCTTTAAACTAGGTGGTATATCAGTTAATGGGCAAGATAATGAAAGTTTAATTTTTTCTTTAACCAATCCTAATTCATGTGACCCATGAGCAAAGGCCATAGGAAAAGATTTTATCAATTTAATGATGGAATCTTTATCCTCACCAGAAAATTGTTCTCCAAAAGAAGCATTGTAAATTTCAGACACAATGGCAGGCATTTCTTTTGTAGATATTCCTTTATATTGAACTACAGAATTACATGTGTTCATTTCTGGTGTTAATAGTTCTCTGGGGGAGGAAATCTTAAATTTTCTCTTCCCATTCATCCCCATTGTGAAGCATTGGTTTGAAGGATACAATTTTATGCCATACTTGGTTAAAATATCATTTCCTACATTAAACCAACTGCTTAAATTATCATTTTTCATGACAACAAAATCACTTATAGCTCTTACAAAACCATGGTAATATTTAAAAACACTGTGGCTTTTTATTTACCAATGCGGGACAAAACAGAGCCATAACCTCTCCAATTCTTGGAAATGATAGGCACAAGTTTTGATTTATAATATTTGTCCACTGAAGCAAGTTCTTTTTCAGATACTACACTTCCTCCAGCTCCAGAATCCAAAACAACCTCAATGTTGGTTCAATTGATCAAGGCTGGTGCTTTGAGAGGGGCAATAACAATTGAGCTATCTTCAAAGTTTTTTATAATCTCAGCATCCTCTACTGTAGATAAATCATTATTCTCAATATTAATATAATTTAAATAATGAATATCCTCTTCCAGCATAAAAATTTCCTGCTGAGATTCATATGAAATATTGCTGGCACAATCACTTGAATTATCATCCAGTGCTATTTTGTCATCAGCATGTCCCTCAGTTTGTTCAACAAGATTGATCTTCTTGTCACAAATATGGCCTTTCTTCCAAGGCTTGTTGCACTTGAAGCAAGTGTTTCTTGCATACTTTTTAGTTGCAACAGGGGCAGAAGGTTTACAAACCTTTTCTAGAGGTTTCTGTTGGTAATTGGAGGATTTTTCCAAGGGAGTTCTAGGAATGAATCTTCTGGCTTCATACTTTTTGTTTAGAAGTATCTCATTACAAGTATTAATGAAAGAAGAAGGTTCTCTGTAGAACTCAGTTCTAGCAACTATCAAGTCTCTCAAAGACATGGGTAATATATAGAGGATCCTGTCCTTCCATAACTCAAACTCCATATTTGGGTCCATTTCCCTCAAGATTTTTACAAGTTTCATCAGAAACTCAATAGGTTTTTCAGTAGAAGAGCTATATCTGGTTTCTTTATACTGCCTTTGTTGATCTATCCTAAACTTGGAGCCACCAAATTGTGCTTTAATTAATTTTTTCCAATCTTTTCATGAGTAGTCATTCTTATCCAAGTGAACAGACTCATACAACATTAGGGCTACATTGATAAATAAAGAAATTAATTAAAACACAATTTCCTCATCTGGGAGTTTGTAAGAATATTTTAAGTTATCAATCCTGCAAATGAACTTCTGCCAATCAGAGGAAGAGTCACCATCAAGTGTTGGATACTGGTCAAGTTTTGGCCAATTTTTTTGATTTGATGCAGTCTCCTTATTACAAGCTTGTTTCTGGGTAAGAAGGAGCTGTAATTTCTCCAATTGGGGAGTCCTTTCATTGTTTAATCCTTCTGTGAAAGATCCTGGTACATCATCAATTTTTGATGGAAACTCAGTGATATCAACAGGAATTTTTAGAACTAATTTTACTTTTGATGAACTAGGAACAGGTATACTTGGGGTATCTTGCACCATATGTTCTTTAAAGAAATTTCAGAAAACTTTTGATTATGAAACAATAAATTCAATTTCTCTTCAATGGTTGTTAATCTGGTTTTTACTCTTGGAATACTAGATAAACTCTCATTGATGGTTACAAATGATAACTGGTTTTTATTTTGAAAAGATGAATAATAGTCACTCAATCTTTTCAAGTTCAACTTATGTCCCTCTAGCTCCTGGCAACAGATGGACACTGTATCTTGTAATTTAGACAAATCATTTTTGATATTTTGCCATAAAGTAACTTTCTTTTCATGCGTTTCATTGTAATTAATTAAATAATCAGAAACTCTCTGTAATTCACTCCTCAATGATTGATAAACATGTTCAGTTAACAAACTATTTAATTTCTGATTCAACTGCATGTTGTTCATTATATGATTTTATTTAGCAATTATAACCTTCAAATATTCATCATTAATTTTTGCCACATCTGGAGTATTTCTCAATAGGAAACAGAATAACTTTCCAGACTCTCATAAAACTCAGGATCAAGTGTCTCATCAATAACAGCCATATCATGATTTATCATTGAAGTAGCTATCGAAACCAAAGGATTAGATACATTAGAATATTGTGCTATTTTTCTGCTACTATCAGCCTCTACTGGTCTCACAGTTTCATCTCCTCTTCCAGAATTACCTGAAGGAACTGAGTCAGCAATATGAAATGGTACTTGAGATTCAATAGAGGGGCTTACCATTGTTTGGGCAAGAGTTGAATGTGGTTGTTTTTTCTCTTTCTTCCTCCTTGATAAAGGTGAGGTGTGGGGTTGAACTGATTGGTTCTTGATGAACCTTCCTGAGGCACTTGAGGTTGTTGTTGTTGGGACAGATAATCCCACTAGGTTTTCAACCAATCCCACTTCCACATTGACACTTCCACCTTTTCTTGTTTCTGGGGAGCCAATTGTGGAAGGGTTCTAGGGGGAGGGGGAGGTCTCCTCTTCTCTTGAAGGATGGACTCTATCTTTCTTAACTTTTCTTCTAGAGAATCTGTTTTTGACCTCAGCTTGAGTTTTTCTGTCCTCAATTCCTTGATGTGAGTGGAGAGATTTTTGACTTGCTGAGTTAAGGGCATCTTTTTATTTTGAAGCCTTTTGGAAGCTCTTCTGGAGGTTTGATAGAAGGCTTTTGGTCCTGAACAGCTGTCTCCACAAATATTTCCACCTCCTGCATTTCTACATCCTGATTGGTACATTATTGATTAACTTGAGCCAATTTTGTAGTCAAAGGAGAACTTACAGAAGAAGCTTCATCATAATCAATTAAGTCCAGTTCCTCATCATGGCCAGCAGAAGCACCTTGAACAGTCATAGTTTTAATTAACCTGAAATGAGAGAAAGAAATATTAAGAATTAATTAGTTATTATTTTTGCTTTATTTAAAGAAAAATAAAAGAAAACAAAAAATTCTACTATATAATTAATTATCAGGATTTAGCAATCAACTGGAATAATTTAAAATATAATGTTTTTCAGGACAAAAAATCAACTGAAATAATAATCACAATTTTTATTAATTTAAGATAATTTTATAACTAGGATTAAAATAAATCAACTGAAATTATAAAATAAATTTTTAATTAGTAATGTAAATTCTGATAATTATCAGGATTAAAACAACTGAAAAATTAAATTACCACGACTTAATGTCAACTGAGAATAATTTTAATTACCAGGACTTAATGTCAAATGAAATAATCTAATTATCAGGACTTATTGTCAACTGAAATAATTTTAATATAATCAATTTTAATTAATTTTTAATACTATTTTATTGTCAGGAAAATTTGTCAACTGAAACAATAATATATTATTATTGCAATTTATCAGGACAAAGGTCAACTGAAATAAAAAAAATATAATATAATTAATTAAATTTTTTATATCACTTCTAGGACTAAGAACAATATAGTTCTATCTTGGTCAACTTGTAAAAAAAAATATTTTATTTACCAGGCAAACCCCCCTCTGTAAAATGAGCAAGTTAATGCCACTTACAGAGTGCTGAGTAAAAAGATATACGTAGACTATGAAAAGTGAAAAGTGACCCACAAATAGTAATTAATATAATTACCACAAATATATACAACTATTGCCAATATATGAACCTAAACTTTGGAGCACAGTTTGTTTCCCATTTGAAACAAAAAATTAAGTCATGTGGTTGATGATGTTTGTGCTTTTCAGCGTTCACCCATCCCTACAGGTACCTCAATTTTGATGGTCCTTTGGTTGCCGGCCTCAAGATATTGATGTGCTGTTGACGATTCTGAAAAGGCCTCAAGTGTCAAAGGGTCTCTTGGTCTAGAAGGATTTTACAGAGGTCCAACAGGGCAAATAGGTGGATTCTTGGGTTTACAAAGTCAAGGTACATATATTTTCTTCTTTTATTTAATTTACTCATTTTAAAAGAGGTCAAATGTTTTATAAATACTATTATTATTATTACTGAGTAGATTTAAGTGGTAGTAAAGACTAAAGCAATAAAGGATAGTAATGAATATTTGTTTGTAATGGTGGTGTAAATATAATTAGTAAGTAATGAATGAATTTTTCAAAACAAAAAAAAGGGAAGCCTTTTATAGGCAAATGAGAGACAAAGAATGGACTTAAAATCCTATATACAGGAATATGAGAGAAGAAGAAAGAAAATTTCAAAAGACATTTTAAAAATAATAAGATTGTTCTAGAAAGAACGTGTTCAAAATCTGTATTTGCATAATATGTCAGAAATAAAGTGTTTTATTTAAAATTACAATAAGTGTCAATTTAAAATAAGGAATTTGAATTTTTTGTATATATATATTTTTTTTCAATTTTAATATTTATTTTAATATTAAGTATTATTTCTCTTAACCTGTCATTGAGCACCGTGTTAGAAATAAAAATAATAAATATAAAATTAAAATTAAAATAAAAATATAAAGGAAATGTATTATTAAATTTATTTATTTACTAACTTTACTTTTTTGTAACTAGTTAAATTATTTCAAGTAAGTTTAAAGTAAATATATTATAATTAATAATATATAAGAAATAAAGAGGTGTGGCTTCATCCAGTAAATAAATAATTATTTTACTGGGTAAGTCTAGCAGCCTGGCTGACACTATTTTACAGCCAAAAAATAGAGTACAGCTCATTGATTTGGGGAAACATGTGAGGTGACTGACTTTATTTTTTTTAGCTCTGTGGGAATAAAAATTAAACAAATGCTACATAAATGACTTGATTTACTTTGCCATTACTTAAATAATTTCCTTCTAATTCTACAACAGAAATATCTTTTTTCATAAAAGGAACTAGCTCCATCCAGACCAAGAATTAGCATATATGAGAAATTACCCTCTAGATATCATTTCGAATTTTTCTGAATATTCTTTCTAAAACACTTTTTTATTGGTGAATGATAAAATTCACCTCTTACATTAGGTTTGAAAATTGCAATTAATAGCCTTGTTTTTTTAGGTTCATTCAGAAGCATCAATTCATCAATATTCTTATAAAAATCTTTTAATTAGTTACCTTTTGTAAAGATAAAAGCCTTGTCTTTTATGAAAAATTAATGTAAAAAATTTCAACTAACTCTTTTAAAGTATATGTTTTTTAAATTCAGATTTGACATCTATTTATCATTGGGATTTTCAATTGCTTTTTTTATTATGAGTCTTTTTTCATAGACAAAGAATAGTATTCATTTTCAAAAAATATTATTTTGTTAATTATATTTACTTAAAGTTGTTCATTTTTATACTTCCAGTTCAGTGAATGCTCATAACTGCTACATATTAAAATGAAAAATATTTTTTTCTCAGTAAACTACTTTATAAACCATTCTTTCCTCAGATGTATGATTACTCAGATCATGTAATAAAATCAGTTTAAATTGATATTCTTTTTGATTTATTGTTTTATAAGGCTTATTCTTGAGTGTATATTCATTATTTTTAGAAAAATCTTTGTAATATCCTCATGTCCCTGTTGGAGCTATCATATAAGATAGACGATTTATGCCCTTAGATTCACCTCCATACTCTAGCATTTATTATACATAATTCTTTATAAACTAGACCTGGTTATTGGTCTTACGTTCCTGCTGGAAAACCTCCCAGAAACTATTTTCAAATAAATAAAATATTTTCTGAAATTCCTCCTCCTTTAAATTCCCCTCTTTGTCACTGCATCCATAGTTTTTGTAGAACTCTTATGTAAATATCTTCTACTTCAACACCCGAAAACACTTTCCTACAAGTGACCAGATTGTTAAATGCTTGTTAATTACACATCAATCTATTGCATCCCCTGTACATATTTGTTTAGCTTCAGGCTCTAGTGTTGTCACAGAAACAGTTCCTCATTAATATTGAGAAGTATTTCTCAATAACCTTGAATCATCAAACTTTCCCGGTAATAAATTTTCTTGGAATATGGAATGGAACTACCACTAGAATTAATGCTTTGACACCACACAATATGGGGGGAGGACTTGTTAGCAAGTCTGTAACCTTGGACTCAAGTTCACCACAGATTGAACACACATTGAGCTATTGACAAAGGAACCATACAATCAGGGATGAACACCACTCAGCAGAACAGTTTTAGGTGGGTCTTCAAGTAGAGTTCAATATGAGTTCAGTATGAGTTCAGTCTGAGTTTTTTCTGAGTTCAGGTTGGGGACTTGCTAGCAAGTCCACCCCCTATATTGGGTAGTGTGATAAACATATTATCAAAAATTGGGACAATGCTTTCTGAATGATGGCTTTTTCTTCATACCCTATTGATTCAAAAACAATTCCCTTTGCTAATCAATTGGGTGATATCCATTGATGGTTCCTTAGACAACAGAATATGCTCAGACTTGGACACTATTTTCCAGACCATTTGAATAAAAAAAAATACTCAAAATTCTTGGTCTATGTTATGTAAAAAAGTAAGTCTAACATCTTTGATATTTGTTTCAGTTCCTTGCTGATAATCTCTTGAAGCTCTCTGTTCATTGTACAAATTTTCTCAAAACCCTTCCTATATTTTCAAGAGAAAATTATTTTTTTACTAATATCAAATGCTGCTCTGACTCAGAAATCAATTAAGATGGGTCAATAAGTATAGTATCACTATCATGGAGATCAGATAAATTTTCAATTCTAGCACAAAATATAGATCTTAAGTCCCATGAAATAAATCAAAGATCAAATACATCATCATTTCCACTAAAAGATCTTGTTTCAATACAAAAGATACATTCTGTATTTTTACCACTTCTAGGATTCAACAGGAATTTGTACCACAATCTTTACCTCTTGACTGTTGTAATAATAATTATTTAGCTAATCTCAACGATCATGAAAAAAGAATGTTGAAAATTTTCAACCCAATAAACATTAATAATCTTTTTCAACTGACAGCTCCAACTTCTTCAACTCAATCAGAATTCATAAAGAACCATATTTTTAAGCTAAAATTATTTGTCTTCACTATTTGGTACAATGAGCCATGAAAATAAAATTTTAAATTATTAGTTTTCATTTTTAATGATTAAACATTTTATTTTACATACATAGTTAAATTCTCACTTTTTTTTTGAAAGTTGTAAATACCTAATTAAATACTCATTCTCAGATAATATTTTATGGCATGGACCTTGTTTTTTGACCCATTTAAAAAAATATAATCAATAACTTGAGATTCTATTGATGGATTCCAGCTCGGCTCCTTCACAAATTCACAATAATAAAACAATCAATTAATAAGTGTTCCCGTTTGAATTTAATTTATTAAGTGAAAGTTATATGCTAAAATACCATTATGTAAACATTATGTGCATATTGTAAATCAATACCTAGACCTGCTGACTTAATGGATCCAAGAAGAACAAAGCAAATGATATCATTTTTAAGCCTGTATAGACTTTTATCTTGGTCCCTGTGACTTAAATCACCTACATACATTGAAAGCCAATATTATATTCTTTTAGGGCCTTTGAAATCCTTTTGAAAATAATCATTCCTTTAACTTTCCTTCATCCAAAAGTGTTAAGTTATTTACTTACATTTCTAAAAATTCCACATATTCTAAAAAGATGACTGCTTTGGGTTCTTTTATCCTTCTTTGGCCTTGCACAAACTCCATCACACTCTCAATGAGATGTAATATCTTAGCCAAATCTCTCCATGAATACAAATCAAGCCATTTTTCTTTTCTAACTTCATACATTGGATGGGTTCAAAATAGTTGTAAAATCATTAGTAGCTTTGGAAATTCACTATTATCCCATTATTGTTTTTGATCAAAATTTGGGCCAAATTTCTTGTAAAATACTTCCTGTAGTTTTTCCAGTCTTTTTTGCTAGGGTATTCAAAAACTCACCAATATACCTTCTTCAACCAATTTAGGGAGATTTAGTACAACATCTTTTTTTCTCTATAAGCAGACTACCTTCATAAGGTGGTTGATAGTTTTGACTTCCTGCAATGAACCAACTTACAGTTTCAGTGTATTATGCTCTCTTGAAAGAAACTCCTCATCCCATCCATCCAAATGAATAAAAGTGATTAGACTCTTCAGATCTTCTGGTGAGTTTTCTAATGGTGTTCCTGTTAAATATTGTCAATGCTTTGAAAGTAAACTAAAAATATTGTGTGTCCTTTTTGCTAGGGGATTTTTGATGTAGCTATAATAAATTATTGTTTCTTGTTAAATTTCTTAACATCATTCTTTGTGTCAAGATGCAGATAAAACTTACTGTGCTTCATCCCGAACAATTTTATACAATATAATGTAACTTATCAGTGATAGCTTTTTTTGCATTTGCTTAGTTATTGTCAAAAGGCTGACTCTTTCATAAGTAGTAAGTACGATTTCAGTTTTCTGAAGCCTTTCTTCTTGTAAATTATCACAAATCTGGCCATGAAATACATGGTATGGAAGTAATAAAGGGGTAAAATGAAGGTTTATTTCATCTTCCCAGTTAGAAAATACAGATAATGGGCATATAATTAGTGTGGAAAAACTTAGTTTTTTACAAAAAATCTCCAATTTTTGTTGAAATTTTATTTCTTGCTCTTGTGTTGCACTTATCAGAGCAAGTGTTTATAGCATTTTTCCTAAACCCATGTCATCTTCAAGTATTGACCCGTATCCACCAAAGTGTTGTTCAATATTTTCACACTTTTGTTTTTGAGGATGGTACACAATAGGGGGTATAAAAGTTAGAAATTTGTAATTATTTAAATGGTATTTTACAACGCAAAAAGGAAGCCATAAACTTGACATCAATTCTCAGTAAGAAGCTGCTTTGGGGGCACAAAATGGCATATTTTAGAAAATAATCATGGTTGATTTGGGGGAGAAAAGATGTATTTTGAAATGGAAGATTTCTAACTTTGATACCCCCTAATGTGAAGCCATTTATTATTGTCATTCTCCCGAAGCTTATCCAGTTTATCTTTCATAAATTTTCTTTTGTCAATCATAAAGTTGACTTCTTGAAGTTGGTATCTTTTTAATGCTGTTTTTATTCCTAGTATTTTATTTTGAGTTATTTAATTTTGATTTATTCCAAATGTGTCAATTGCTGACCAATAAGAAGCAACATTGTAAAATATTTGGCTGTCATAATCATTAATTTGAGTTATACTTATCCCAGAAAGATAAAATGCTTGTTATATCTCATTATGATGCCTTTCAATTCCAAAGAAAGTGCATCACAGCTGCAATGATACATTTTTCTGTTTGACTATGTAGCTCTGAAAATAGGCTTTTTTCTTCAACTGCATCACAGGTTCAAAGTTCAACCAATGAGAACAGTCAACAATTTCTCCAAGAAGTGGTCAAATATGTTCACTTTGCGTTTTTTTTATAATCTCCAATAATTTTAAGAGTCTTTGTGTCTAATATAGAAAGAATATGAACTCTGTTTTTACCTTTCTGAAGCATTGCCTTTTCCATCTGGTTTATTGGTAATTATATTATCATATATAATGGTGTTGGTTCAAATTAAATTATAAATTAACCAAGAAATTTCAAGGAACTCATTTGGTGGAGATATGAGAAGGAGTAAAAATGAATATAAATGGTTTAGAATTTCTCAATCTAATTTATGAATATTTAGAGATATTGCATGAATATGCACATCATGTTTTCCAGGAGCCCTGTGACTCCATGGAAATTATTGGTAAAATGTATTTAATAACACAATACTTTTTGTCAGAATTTTGAAGTCATTTTATGGTTACCTTGAATAGGTTTTTAGCTGAACCCACACCATAACTAAAAATATTAATAAGTATATTCTTTAAATTCCAAAAGTATTTGTACATACAAAAACTTTTAGTTAAAATGAAATTCAATGATTTTTCTACAAGGAGGCAATGTATGATATAATATTAGTAAAAATTTCACATGAAATAACACTTTGAGTAAAATTTTTAAATATTTTTCTTACATTATTTGTTTCATCTGATAGTAGGGGGTATCAATTTTCAGGGATCAGCAATTAAATTAATTGCGGATAAAAATCCTTATACCCCAATTATCTTCCACAATTATTTTTGCTAATAATTGGGTTATTAGACACTTTACGTGTCAATGTTCACCTCTCATCCAACATTTTTTTACTCAAATTTTTCATAACCACATCTTGGAAAACCTTCTGCCATAACCACATCTTGACCTACTTTCTGCCATAACCACATCTTGGACTACTCCCTGGATATGCCTTCTACCTTTCTGGGAACTTCCATTCTCATCCCATCCTGTTCATTCTATCCGCTCAGAATTTCTCCCCATTTCATCTATTTGATTCTGCTCCTTTTCATCTCACTATCTCATCTGCTTGTTTCTGCTCCTTTTCATCTTCATTTATAATAACATGCCTCTTCATCCTAGATCTTCTCAAAGGCAGCCATAAACCAGTTGTTCTTCAATTCCCACTACTTCCTCTTTCCCCTGCTCAGCCAAGAAATAAAAGACTGTTCAATTAAAAAAATATGACCATCTCATTCTGATCAACTGGCTGAAAACCAAATCTAACTATGATTCTTGTTTTGGTACTGAGTATGCCACTAAAGTAGGACAGCCCCCCGCATCAAAATTTAATGGCTATCTTCTAATGGTAAATGAATTACGGAATAAGACCAAGGGAAGGATTAATCTTTTTCCTAAACAGATGTCTGAACGATTCAAGCATTACCGAGCAAAATACAAGAAGGCAAAGGCTCTTTCATCTTTCACTGGTTTTGGGGTTATGAACAATGATATAACTAAGGGCATAAAATCCATACACAATAAAATTGATTCTTTATGTCCTTAATTTAAAGAGATGGATGCAATTTTTGGAGAGCGAGCCGATGTTAATCCTGTAAACATGTTGGATGGTGAAGATCCTATCTCCGAACATGATGTTGAAGCAAATCTTTTCCCATCCTCTTCCTCCACTCAAGCCTCCCCTCTTCTAAATTCTACAAATCTAGATAGCTTTGCTATTGATCCTATTGGCAAGTTAACCCAACCCAATCTAACTCAGGTCTGTTTTTTTTTTCTTTTATCTCATCAATACTTTTTTTATTTACTTAGATTTTCTTATTTCTTTAAAGGCTGATGAACAAGCCCAGGACCCACAATCAACTGAGTCTGAAGCTAGCGACAATGATGTGGAGGAAAATGCTACGTTGAACAAAAAGCAAAGGGCTTCAAGTAGTCTAAATTTCCACTCCCAAAGAAGACAAAAAAGTGATACTTCATCACAAACACCTTTTTCTTTGATGGAACAGTTTTTAGAGAAACATGATGCTGGTAAGTGATATCATACCTCTTATTACTTTACTCTGCTTTTCTTCTACTTTATGTTAATTTTTATTCTCACTCTAGAAAAAGTGGAAATTTCTAAAGAGACTCTAAGCTTTGAAAAGAAGAAATATGAGCTCTCTTTAAGGAGGGATGATAGGCTACAAGATTTGGAAGAGAGGAAGTATGAGCTCTCTTTACGGAAGGATGATCGGGCCCAAGATTTGGAGGAGAGGAAGTATGAGCTCACTTTACAGAAGGATGGTAGGGCCCAAGATTTGGAGGAGAAGAAGTTCAAGTTAACTCTTAGTATTGAAAAATCCAAAAAAGAGGAAAAAACACTTGAGCATCAAAACTTAATGGAACAGATGAAGTATAAGCATGATCTCCAAGAAAGTTCTAAAAAGAAAGATTTCTTGATCAAATGCATTAAAGCAAACAAATCTGTTGAAGAAATAGAATGTTTAATGAAATTTTTTGTTGACTAGTTTCTTTTATTTCTTTCACACTTCATGTGTTCATATTTATTTGTACATAAATTTTACAATTATTTTCTGTATTTCTTGAAATTTTGTATTTTAATGTTAAATATTCTTTTTTTAAATAAAATTTTCAAGTCTCCTTTGAAAATTTGCCAAACCCCCACCCCTGGATTTTTTTGAAGTAAGTGGTGGGTATCACAAAAATTCTTTCATTTCATGAATCTTGAAAGTCTTATATGAAACTTTGTCTTTACTACCCCCTGAATTTTACTGGTGTCCCAAAAATTCTTACATGTCAAGAATTTCACAAGTCTTATAAGAAATTTTGGAAAAACCCCCCATGGATTTTATTGAAGTAAGGGACGGGTATCACCAAAATATTTACAGGTCAAAAAAATTCTATATCTGTTTTAAAAAATTGGCAATACTCTCCCCTGAATTTTATTGAAGCAAGGGGTGGGTATCACCAAAATTTTTTCTAAGTCATCAATTTCACATGTCAGATTTGAAAATTTGGAAATACCCCCCCCCTGCATTTTATTGAAGAAAGGGGTGGAAGTCATCTAAATTTAATATAATTACATAAATTATTAAATAAATATCTAATATATATCAATTTGCCTAGTTTAAAGTAATGACAATTCCTCAAGCCAAAATGCAGATCAAATCTAGAAACAAAAGTTTGGGACTTTCCACAGGTATATTCTAGAGGAACCCCATGAAACAAATAAATGTTATCATGATTACCTGTTATACAACACAAGGTTGTTGGCCCATTACTTTAGTTGAGGAAATTGATACATAAAAAATATTTATTAAAAATTTATGAAAAAATATAAAATTTTTGATGACAACTCTAATCCCCATACTTTTTGGATCTAGATAAAGTTTTTTTAAATTGATTAACTTTACCTTCTTTCTTTACCTTTTTGATTCTTTGTATCAAACTTTTGACTTATTTGAAAAGAACAACCAAAATGAGTGAAATCTTGACAGGATTCCAAACCAGGAGGAGATTTGGTTGTTTGATGATTATCCTTAGAAGAATTCCAAATAGTTTCGATGATACCATTTCCCAAAGAAAAATCAATGATGCACTTTTGGTCTGGAAAATATAAACCATGTCCTTTGATTTTAGCTTGAGATGGTATTGGTTTCCCAGTAATTGGTTTGATATATGAGAATATACCAAAAGTAAGAAAATTGGTGTCATTGGTGTCGGTGTGAATTTTATTGTGAAATCCAGAATGAGTGATAATAACATTAGAAAATAAAAGATATTTGTGGCTGATATCTTCCCATTTGGAGTCACACCAATTCGGTATTCTAACTTTGGTTGCAAGTTCATGATTTTTTTCAAATGCCTTATTACAGAGCTTTTTGAGTTGAAGAGCAAGAAAAGAATTAAAGGAAGGTAGAGTGTCGCATAAGCAAAAATCTTCATCTTTTTGTGCATTAGTGATATTCTTGAGCAATGAATATACGCCTAAATAATTGAAATAAGTGAAATGATATTAAGAATGGAACAAAAATTATTAGACATACCAAGAGAATATCCTTTGACAAAAACAGGTCTCCAACCAAAACCAATCATGAAACCACCCAACAAATTTGTATTCCTTATAGGTAACCAAATCAAAGACATTTGATAAAGAGTTATGATAAGATCGGATAGTTTATTAAAATCTTCATCTTTTACACCATCAAATAAATGAACTTCCAAAATGAATTGAGGCTTAAAAGTATTTCTGATAACTGCAACAACTCAATCATTACTAAATTTGGTTAGATATTTGATATCTTCTGGTTATTTTTTTGGATATTGATTATTTTTATCTACTTTAGTTTTTTAAAAAAAAATTTTGGGATATGACAAAAATAACTTTTGCAGAGAATTTTTTTTTTAAATATCTTTTCTTCTGATGAGACTGATTATCATTAATTTTTTTTGATGATTTAGAAGATGATTGTATGGAAGTTGATTTCAAAGAAGATGATAGAGATTAAAAAGATGAAGATGATAAAGAAGATAAAGATGAAGATGAGAGAGAAGTAAGGGGTGAATCTGAAGAAGAAGACATTTTTTTGTTCTGAAAAAAAATTTAAATGTCAATAAAATTTCAACTCAATTTTTTTTAAAAAAAAATTCTCACCTAATAATAAAAAAAGCTGTTTTTTTATTTGAAAAATAAAATTGGAAAAAATAAAAAACAAAAAAAATAAAAACAAAAAATCATTAAAAAAATTTCCAAAAAATTAATTTATCAAAAAAAAAACCTGAGGTTTTATTTTTAAAAACAAAATAAAAGCAAAATCCTTTAAAAAAAAATTAATTCAAAAAAAAAAATCAGTAAAAATTAAATCAAAAATAAATAAATAAAAAAAAATAAAAGTGAACCTGATGATTGGTTATTAAAAACCTTCTCACAAGATCCTGAAAAAAAAAAAAAATTCAGTGAAATCAAAATCAAAAACCAAAAAAAATTTTTAAATAAATTTAAAAATCAGAAAAATTATTTACTAGAAAAATTAAAAATTAAATTATAAACCTTTTTTGATTTTTAAATAAGAGGGACAGTCCTTAACCGAATGAAATTTTTTTTTTCTATAATACTGCCAAAAAAATTAAAAAATTAATCAAATTTACAAATAAAAAATTGTTAGTATATTTATTTGTAAGTAGGTAACCCCTCTTTATCTCCCATAAATGTCCCCTTTTCCCCTCCTTTATTTATTTGAAATCCCCTTACAAATCCCTCCCTCCTTGCCTCAAAAGTCCCCTCAAATCCTCTCCTTGCCTGCCTCAAAAACCCCCTGAAACCCCCTGCTTAAGTGTCTCAAAACCCCCCCAAATTCCCCCCCCTTAGTTACCTTAAAACCCCCCCAAATCCCCCCCTTTACCCTTCTTTATATGTCCCAACCCCCCCCCCCCTATCCCCCCCCTCTTTAGCCGCCTCAAACCCCCCCCTTCCCCCCCCCCCCTTAACATCTTTCCTCCCCCCCCTTCCACTCGCCTTACCCCCACCCACTCCCTCACCTCCTCCTCTACCCCCCCCCTCCTTGTTAATGAACGTTTGTTAACAATCGTTTGTTAAGAAAAAGGGGGGGTAGAGGAGGAGGTAAGGGAGTGGGTGGGGGGTAAAGCGAGTAGAAGGGGGGGAAGGGGGGGTTTGAGGTGGCTAAAGAGAGGGGAAGGGGGGAAAGGGGGGATTTGAGGTAGCTAAAAAGGGGGTTTTAAATGGGGTATTGAGAAAGGTAAAGAGAGGGAAAAAGGGGGGCCTTGAGGATGATAAAGAGAGGTGAAGGAGAGAAAAAAAAACAAAAAAAAAGAGAAAAAAGAGAAAAAAACAAACAAAAAATTAGTTTACCCTAGAACAAAAATAAATGAAGCACTTACAAAAAAAACAAAAAAAAACAAAAAAAAGCAAAAAAAAAAAAACATGATTAGCAAATAAAAAACCAAGAAAAAAGAAAAAAAATGACCTACCTGGTGAGTTGAGTCAAGAAAATAAATGCAACCAAAAAAACTGAGTGATGTTTGAGGAGAGGATGAAAAGGATATGAGTGATGAATGAAAAAAAAATCACTGACAAAATATGTGATATAAGAAAATATGCAATTTCATGTTGAGCTGGTGAAGGAAAACCAATGAGCCATCCAAAAAAAAGATATTCACCGTAAATTTAAAAAAAATGAATATGAAACAAACCAAAATACAAAACCAAATGAATAAAATACACAAAGAGGACATTTGGAAAGTATGAAAACATAAAAATTAAAAATTAAAAGGGTGGTGAAGAGAAATGTTGGAGAGTAATTGGCATTATAATGGAGTGTATGCCGTTTGATTGAATGATTTGTGAATCAAGGGAGCGGAGTGCCGGTGGTGGTTCAGGATCCTCTTCTTCATAAAGATCATTCCACTCATCCTTTAAATCAGCTAGAATATTGTGGAGTATTACGCAAGTCATGATCCAATGATTTGCAGTTTTGATCTCCAATTTTTTTTGAAATTGGATTCTGAGCTCTCGAAGACTAGAAAATCGACCCTTTAAAATACCTATAGCATGTTCAATTCGTACTCTTGATTGTGCAAGATGATAATTAAAGCCAGTTTTGGGGTCATTTTCTGAAGTTGCACCATGGAAAGCAGGTATAATGTACTTTCCACTTGCATATGCTGAGTCTGCAAGGAGGTACTGAGATTTGTCAAAGTATGAGTCAGGGGATTGAGAAATCCTCATTCTTTGGAAGACGGAAGAGTCATGACATGATCCAGGGCAGCCACTGTGAAAAGACATAAATTTTTTATTGACATCGCATACAAGTTGAACAGCAATAGAGTATCTAGAAAGAAGATAAAAATTTAGATTGTGAAAGATGAGAACTTGGAGAAGATTTTGAAGAAACCTTTTTTTGCGATCAAAATAATGGTTGCCATCATGAGCAGGCTTTTGACTCAAAGGGATGGTTGTGCCATCAACAAAACCTATACAGCCAGGGAAACCTTTAGCTTGCATTACTTGAGAGGATTCAAGTCGCTGTTCTGGAGCTGACCAAGCAAGAGTTTGAGACTTGAGGGAAAGGATAGCAATCATACAGCACTTGGTGTATAATATCATGGTACCATATCCAATGTTAAAGAGATTATCCAAACATCTTACAGCAGCACCGTTTCCATTTGAGCCAAAGTGACATAGAGCAACAGCAAGTTGGATGGCAGGATTACGCTGTTTGTTATGAGAATTGTTATGGAAGATAGGATGTTCAGAAATGAGTTGATAAAGTTTGATGAAAGAATCGGGAGAAGTTCTAAAAAGTTGTGTGAAGTTTAAATGAGGAATGTTGAGAATGGAGGCCAGATCATATCAGGGATCATGATAAAGATTTGGCCCCCTGGTGATGATGTAACGCTTTTTGGAAAGAAAACACATATAAACTAAAGCATCTTCCAAATCAGAGTCAGATTTATAGTAAAGAACTAAAAGAAAAGTGATAGAATTCATTGTTGAGTGAAGTAGGTACCTAGTAGAGAGGTGTTTCATAGTTGTTGGTGGAAGGCTTATGTGATGAGAGAAGTGGGAATTCACCGCCAAATGTGCAGTTGGGGTGTGTAGATAGAAAAAAAACTTAAGTGTTCGCCACCAAAATTAAGTGGCATAGAGTGAGGAAAGACTTAAGGATGGCATCAGCAATTATGAGTCATGTGACTTTCTTGCAAATCCATCATGGATGTGATGAGTTTGGGATCAGGAATTATGAATGGAAATTGGGGTATAAGAGGCGGGATAATGCATTATTGTGGATTTCTTATCCACTAGCCCCAGGGCTAGTGGATAAGAATCTTCCGCAATTAATAATGTCTGATCCTGGGAAAAAAAATTCCTGATCCCTAATTGCGGATCCCTGAACATTGATACCCCCTAATATATATAAAAAATGTGTTGATTAAAAAATGGTAGGTTTTAAGAGATCCCAAGACTTCTGAAATTCCCAAAAATAATCTTGAATAACTAAGCCACTCATTATGTGTTATTGACTTAAAAAAATGATTATATCCTTAAAATAAGAGAAGCCAAATAATCCTAAAAAGCCTACATCATAAGTCTCCTATATTTTAAAGCTGAACATTAAAATTCAGTCTAAAAGGACAGCTTTAAATTTGATTAGTGATCTTAAAACTAAAAATAATTCAACTTTTACTTGTTTCAAGCACCAAATATCATGCAATCATCTATTGAGACATTCATTTTACTTACACCAAATATCCATTGAGTATTGGCACAGAGTTCAGGATAATGTCAAGCAGATTTTTGTCTCAGTTGAGTATTTTTTCAGTCTGAGTTCAGTCTAAGTTCCATCTGACTTCAAGTTGAGGACTTGCTACTAAGTCCCCCAAAATATTGCGTGGTGTGTGGTTCAAATTAGCTTTGGTATGCATATTTAACTGAAAATAGTGGCTAATATTCAACACTCATCAATTTTCTGTCTTTTGGTAAAGGGTCAAATCAGCAATTTTTTCTGTAAATCATCAATCTTTCCACAATTTATTGAACCTTTTGTGTAACTCAATTTCTGCCCCACCATTTTTTCAGTAATTCATCTTACTTTTTCATCCTTGAAATACCTCAATACCTCCAACTCATTAAAACTTCACTCTTACCAAACACTACATTACTCACTTCTCATCATCACATTGCACCCAAAAATAGCTCTATATTATTTTACCACAGGTTTTGTGTAATGAACACACCTCTAAAAAGTCTTGTCACCACATAAAGTAAGAAAATTTGGTTACCTAATTAATGTCCATTTGGAGGGTAGTATAAATGTAGGTAAAGATAAGGTCCTCATCTCACTATGCACCAAGTAAGATATCCCCAATGGGGATATCCAGTGCAATTTGAAGATATTGTAGGTAGGGACATAAGGATAGAAAAATATGTGTATGGAAAATATATGTGAGGAAAATATGTGTAAGGAAAATATGTGCAAAAAAAATATGTGAGAAAAATAAGTGTAAAAAATATCTTGCAACCATGGGAATTTTTTTTTTTAATTTTTTTTCTCTCCAACAAAATGATTTTTATTTCATTTTTCATTTTTTGCTGTTTTTTAACAATTTTTTTTGAAAAAAAAAAAATTCTCATGGTTGCAAATGATTTTTCTTACACTTATTTTTCTTGTGCTTATTTTTCTTACATTTATTTTTCTGACCTTACACTATGTGGAAAACAGCATCGCAAACTGTCCTGTGACAACCAGACTAAGGCATGTCACAGCACAGAGCATGCGACTTTCAAGACTCAAAATGAGCAGAGACATTTGCCTGTGACCTGCGACACCAAATGATGTCGCTGCACACTTTTTTTCCTTTGAATTTTAGTTCCATGATTTGTTTCTTTTGTCTTTTTTTTTCTTTCCTCAGTGTAAGTATTTCAATGTTTTTATGTTTTGAAAACCCTTGGTTCTTTAATATCCACCCCTGATCCCTCCCCCCACTTGCCACTGTCACTACCTCCTCTTGCCACCACCATCACCACTTCCACCTCCTCCACCTCCACCTCCACCTCCACCTCCACCTCCACCTCCACCTCCACCTCCACCTCCACCTCCACCTCCACCTCCACCTCCACCTCCACCTCCACCTCCACCTCCACCTCCACCTCCACCTCCACCTCCACCACCTCCACCTCCACCACCTCCTTTTGCCACCACCATCACCACCTCCACCACCACCTCCTCCTCTTGCCACCACCATCACCACCTCCACCTCCACCTCCACCTCCACCTCCACCTCCACCTCCACCTCCACCTCCACCTCCACCTCCACCTCCACCTCCACCTCCACCTCCACCTCCACCACCTCCTTTTGCCACCACCATCACCACCTCCACCACCACCTCCTCCTCTTGCCACCACCATCACCACCTCCACCTCCACCTCCACCTCCACCTCCACCTCCACCTCCACCTCCACCTCCACCTCCACCTCCACCTCCACCTCCACCTCCACCTCCACCTCCACCTCCACCTCCACCTTCACCTCCACCACCTCCTCTTGCCACCACCATCACCACCTCCACCACCTCCACCTCCTTTTGCCACCACTATCACCTCCTCCTCCACCACCACCACCTCTTGTTACCACCTCCTCTTCTTGCCACCACCATCATCTCCTCTGCCACCTCCTCTTGCCACTTCCACCTCCACCACCTCCTCTTGCCACCACCACCACCACCTCCTCCTCCTCTTGCCACCACCATCACCATCTCCACTTGCTACCATTACCACCTCCCCCTCCTCCACTTGCCACCATTGCCACCTTCAATCAAAAAGAAATTATGAGTATCAAGGGGGGGCTGAAGAGACAGTAAATAAAACTAGATGATTAAGTTTTTTTTCTGTAAATATTCCAGAGGTTTCGGTGATTTTTTTTTAGCTAAAGATTTCAATGGCAATGAGAAAACTGTATTTTTTTATGTTTTGTTTGAATAACCTGGTGTTAATGAGGAAAAATGAGTCATGAAAAATATCATAAAAAATGAGCAGAACTAAGAGAAAGGGGTGTGCAGCGACACTTAGAAGTGTCGCGGGAATTTTTTTGTGGTAACAGAACAATCAAATCGGTGCTGTGTGGATTTTAAGGCCATTTTTTGACTTGCGATT
Organism: Hemileia vastatrix; assembly: GCA_030280995.1. Classification (NCBI taxonomy): domain Eukaryota; kingdom Fungi; phylum Basidiomycota; class Pucciniomycetes; order Pucciniales; family Zaghouaniaceae; genus Hemileia; species Hemileia vastatrix. The sequence continues at coordinate 9,496,915 of JASXTE010000013.1, forward strand.
GGTTGTCGCAGGACTGCCTGCAATACCACTTTCCCACGTAGTGTTATGTCCCTCCCTAAAATATCCCCAACTCGCGCTGGATATCCCCATCAGGGATATCTCACTTTGTGCGTAGTGCACGTTGCGCTATCCGCTTTCCGAAACTTTTATCACGCCTTGTTACACTCGCGCCTAGGTATTCTTTAGATCACATGATTTCCTTTCATTTCTTCTTCTGATAATTCTTATTCATAGGTTGGCTCCACTGAGTTCCGCCAACCAAGCAGCGATTATTGTAACTAACAAAATCGACATTAATATTTAAAAGGTTCCTAAACTTAACATGTGGATGCTCTTATGTATTTGTTACACTACCGTTACGCAACTGTTACGCCGTGTGGCATAACAAAAAAATCCGGCAGTGTCAGTTAACGTGTTATTTGACAGCCAATGTCATGCGGAATCCACCAAGATTTCTGTGACGAAGCAACCAAAAATTTCAGAGGTGCACCAAGACTAAATGATATAGCTGTAACTAGCAGAGATCACCTTTAGCAGTTGGAGCGTTCACTAACAAGACGCATTATTATATTTATTAGTTATAAAGGGATTTTCATCATCTGATATTTCCAATATTTACAATTGTTAGATATTTTTATATTTTAGCCATTCCAAAATAAAAATAAGTCAATCTATCAAGAATTTATTATTATTTTTCCTCATTCTTTATATTCACGCAAATAATCAAATCAAAAGATGAATTGATCCACTGTTGAGACTACTAATGTTGCATTATCTTATACTTCCTGTATTTATTACTTCGTTTAAAGCTTCATGGTTTTCTTTAAATCTTTCTGTAATTAGCCTGATTGTACCGAATGATTTTGCGTTTGTGCATTCCACTTGGTCACTGGAATCGTGATAAAGAAGGTTAAGAGCATGGAAGTTTTGAAGCGTAAATTTGGGTAATAAAACTTGAATCGACCGGACAACGTTAATATAGCAGATAAAAAATTTTTCAAAATACCTATCTGTATTCATTGACATATCTTTGAGTGGCTACTAGAAAAAAAATAAATGAAAAAAGCAAATACTTTTGCTCCTCCTAATATCTTCAACAACATTTCCTGTCACGATACTGAGTATAAAATTAACGGATTCAACTTCTAGTAGATTGTTTAACATGAGCGTAGAAGTTTTCATTTCGTTCACCAGATATTCAAATTTTATATCATTTCTAGAAGTTGCATTTTTATTTTTCAAAGTTTTAAGATGTCGAAGATCATTAACAAAACTATCTAGAGCATGCCGTAGTTCAAAATTTTGTTCCGAGGTTCTTTTTTTGAACGAGTTATTTAACATTAGGTCGAAAATAGCTTTACTTGACAAGTAAATGAGGCACGTAAATGAGCTACTACTACTCATCAACCTGTTGTACCAACACGATCCAACCTTTCAAGTGTTACATACCTGATGAAAACCTTGTATTAAATATCCTATTAGTCTCCATTCCGCAAGATTTCACCAAGAAGTTTTGCTGCACTTTCAATAAAATATCATCTTTGCCTCTTAAGTCCTTGATGATACAATTTTTCAATCTAAAGATCTTGCTGACATAGTCTTCCATGTTTTCTAAACTGTTTAGAAGGGCCTTGTTCATCTTTGAATTTACAGAAGTTATGTTAAGAATATCTGATGTTCGAATCTCTAGAGTGATACACACACAAAAATTCAATCTTGTGAAAAAAAAATCTAGTCACTATCTTACGAGCTATTTTACAAAGATTTTGTGTAAAAATGATGGATTTCAAAAAACACTGAAAGAAATGAGGCACTGCACCCTTTTTGATGTGAGTATGATTCAAAGAATAAATAAAATTAGTAAAAAGTACAGAATGATCGTCTTACCTCTGGCTTGACTAACCAGCAGGTTAAGCAATATGCACCAGTTTCCACTCCCGGTCAATAGTTTCTGCCATAGTTTCGAATTCGGCAAAGACAATATTTTTTGAGGCTTTTTGTGAGTTTCTGAAATATTTAAAAGGGGCTCGTTACTTTCGGAACTCCGGTAGATTTCTTAAAATTTGATTTTTAAATCTGATTCACATTCACAAATTCAAATTTCTACTTTTAGACAAAAGGACTTACCTGAATCCCTAGACATCAAGAAATTAATTAGTCTTCTATTAGCAAACCCTTTGTCAATAAAATGAATGAATATTCTATAGGCATTAATTAAAGGTTTCATTTCTTCTGAATAATGTGAAAACTTGTCCTGCATGGATATGTTCACATTGGTTTTCTGTGGTATCGCAGATTTTAAAAAGAAATCCATTTCATCTTGCGGTGGCCAAGGAGTTTGTAGCAACATGTCCATGTATTGTTGGTCATAAGCTACTGAGTAGACTTTTTTCAGCAACTCTCTTTGAAATTTCAATATAATATCTAAAGGTTGAGCTATATATTCTGGTTAGTTGAGCGGAAAGACCGCGGAAAGACAGGAGTTACAACGAATTGTAAAAATATCAAATTACCCTTTATCATTTGAAATGTTTTGGAGTCAAGTTGAGGTGACTGTGCTTTCATGGTATCCTCAAACAAAGTGGCTACTTGTAACAATGTTTCTTTGAAAACTTTGGTGTCCGCATGATACTTTAAGACGTCAACAAAAATTGCATTCGCCAGGTGTATTTCCAATATGTTCAATCCACCATCACGGAGAATGCTATTGTACTTTTCCCAGTAGCGCTTTGTCGTTGAAAAAAGAAGTTTCAATGCAAACTCACATTTATAGGCTTGAGAAAGCACATTACACTATATACTTACTGTGTTTTCTTCAGCTTTGTTCTTCGTAATGGGCATCCCCTTGTCAATTTTGTATTTGAAGATTGTAAGCTCATATATTAGTGAATCAATGTCATCTATGATAAAAGTTCAGTGAATTAGAACCGGTTTTTTATTCGATTCAGTGTACTATTTACTCTTTTTAATTTCATTTTCATTTGTGAACAAGCCTATGATCTTTTGCAGTAATAATTTATTTTTGTATGATGAACTTGAAAAATTTTCCATGTTCATTTGAAGATGATGGGTGATCTTGATTAGCTTTAAAGCAGGTTCTCTGGTTTTGATAAATATTTTTTGATTTTGCTCGCTGATAAGGGATAAATACGGCTTCAATTGATCATTTCTTGACCAGATTGAAAAATTTTCGCTGAACGCATGTACCTCTAAAATTTGACGTGAGTATTTGATGACAAGGCGGTTGACTATATCCTTTTTCGTGATCACGTACCGGTACAGGTCAATCCAGGAATGACCAGCATAATCAAACCTTTCATTAAATGTTGCAATTCAGGACTCCAAATTGAATGTTCAGTGCTATCTATAGCAATTTAACCAAAAAATTATTGGGTATAATTCTACGATATATACAACAAAAAAAAAGAAAAAAGAGAAACAAGTACCTGAAAAATGGATTGCTGTCATGAACTGCACTGTTTTTATGAGCTTTGCTACATTGACTTTCATTCTTTTTAATTGCTTGGTATTAACTGCAAATCGTGGTTGATTCCCCCGTAAAGAAAATTTAACACGAACCAAATTCAAACATTTAAATATTTCTAAGTACAAGCCTATCAATAGAATCGGACACTCCTTACACTTTTCCTTTTTTAATTCAACAAGAACATCTTCTCTATTACCAAATGCTCCTTTTTCCTCAGCGCTTTTAGGTTCCGCAACCGATTTCGTGATATTTAAACTCATAGTTCTATCAGTGGAGGACGAAGCAAAATTTTCAAAGTTGGCAGGGTTAGGAGCTCTGAACCTTGCAAGGAAACACATTTTCATCAAAAAATAAAATAGTATCATTATTTAAGTAAAGAAAACAGAAGTGGTTCAGAAGAAAAGGACAAATTCTAGAGTGTTTTTCAAAAAAAAAAAAAAAAAAAAAAAAAAAGATGCTGAGCCTCGTATATAACAATTAATAGGAAATTTGTTTTCTAAAGTTGAATGAGTTAAATACTGTTTAAGGGAGAATGGAAGTGAAAAAGTTTAGTGAAGACATAGATGATGAAAAGTAAACACAAACTTGTGGCAAAATCAAAATACATAACACACGTAAGAAAGCTATATATAACTTTATTTCGAAACAGGCGCCAACGTGCAACATTTTTTTAATTTTAATTTGATTAAATTTTTTTTATATTTCATATAATCTCACCAAACAAGGGGCATGAAGGAATAAGTCAACTAGGTAAGACTAGTTACATAAATTGGGAAAGGCTAAAGTGCAATGTTTAGGAACTAAAGGCATCTACCATCTTGTCACACCTCGTGCAAACAGGTGACTCATCAGCCGCTACTCCGTGCCGACGCAGCGGAAAGGTATTCCCAAATCTGGCCCGCTACGTCTGCTGCTTTTACTCATGGTAACCAAGGTAAGTTTTTTTTCTCAACTTCCACCTCATGTCATTAGCCCAGTATCTTCTTGCAGGTAGCTTAGTCATCATACTAACAACTTCAGTTCTTAACATGCATGCAACATGGTTGATAAAAAATCAAGAATGCCACTTTTTTTTTGTAAATAAAATATAATCTTCATAATGTAATTAATCGCTAGTATATATTTTAATCCATAAAAACTAGTTCCCCAATACAATATTGTTGAGAAAAACCCTTTCCAACTCTCAATTATCTCTTAAGCCTTAATATCCTTACTGTAATTTGAGTATAATACTCAAACACAGTGTGATACATGTCTTGCATAAGCACGTGAAAAACGTGTGAAGCGCAGTTATTGCTACAAAGGGGTTGTCATGTCATTAAGCAAAGCGCAGAGAATTGGGGGTGTCACGCTTGCAGTATGGGTTTACATGTTGAAAAACAGCATAGTATGGACATGGAGTTCATAGTATAACTATGTGTTTAGCAAAAGGCATGCAGCAGGTTATCACGTGGGGCTAGTAGCGTGGTATCAAGATAAGGAAGTATGTGTTTTATTAGGAAGAGCTAACTAAGCAGCAGCGCTAGCGCTAGTTAGAAAAGTCAACTAAGAAAGTGCAACAAGTCAGGGTGAAAGGAGCGCACATATGCATGAAGCAAATATAGGAGGGTAGCCCAAGGATAGTACTTACAAGTAATGCATGAGTAAGTGAGCTCTTTTACTATTAGCGCATCATTAAGTGGGGGTGGTACAGGCTATAATATACATAGTCTTCCTTAGAAAGTGTAGAGTAGGTATAGCTAGAGCACAGTAGTAGCTACAAGTTGCTAAAGAGTGATAAAGTTGTACATACAGGCTACTAAACAGAGGGGACTAGAACTTGAGTGCTGAAGCCTGTAGGAGAAAGCTGATAAGGCAAAAAACCTAGGGATAATATATAAGGGAAAGGATCTCTATGGAAAAAAAGAGATCAAGGAAGTTAGAAATACAAAAATATATAAAAGATTAATAATTATATATATATAGTAATCAAGAAACAATACTGAGATTTTTTTAGGATTGTAGAGTAGCGGAGCGCTGAAAGGTTATTTATTTCTGCAGTAAGGATAGTATTTGTGTATAGTGCTTCAAGAGGGAGTAGCTGAGAATATTAAGTGTCTGACTGAGAATAGATAGTAACTGGGCTGTAGCGCCACTCTTATCTCTACTTTTCTAATTTTTCTATATCATCACCTTACAGTTATCAGTGTTTCTTTTCTTAGAGTGGCAGGCGCTTCTTTTAATTAAGAAGAACCAACCCATCTTGCACTGTGTCTATAGCTTGGTATTATAGAACTGTCTACAACGGTGAAACTTAACACAACTTGCAGGCAAGTCATTTTTAGTGATCTTAGAGTGACCCATGAAGTTATCCTTGAGGAAGCTTTTTGAGGGGTATATGTGTAGAAATTCATCAAGTAAAGATATTTTGAAAACACTTGTAGATTTCTTTGCTATCACCCCCTGCCAAAAACATGATTCAAGGAAATATGACATATTTTATTTAATATTCAATATGCATGCAAAATTCATATTTAATAATCATTCATATTGCATATTAAATATAGATGCAGAATGTTTATTCAATATGAATAAAATTTGTAAAAAATTTGCAAAAAATTTGCATATGAAATATGCATAAATATGCATATTCAAAATGCAAAGTTATGCATATACAAAAATCAAAAATAAGCATATGCATATGAAATATGAAAAATGAAAAAATATGTGTATGTAATATGCAAAAAAAAATTATGCAATATGGTTGAAATGTGCATAATATACATGTATACAATATGAATTCTTATTTGGTCATGAATATGACTGACAAACCAAAATTGCAATTGCCTTCATGAATTTTTACACTTAATTAATATAATGGGGAATAAAAGATAAGGTCAAGCAGTAAAAAATACTGTGTGCATTCATTTTTGGGTAGTGGAAATCAGAAGTGCAGAATTATGGTTGGTGCCCATAATTTAATATGATTCTTTAATATTAAAGAAGCATTTTTAATATTGAAAATGACTTTTGGTTTGTTGGTATTTGATCTAGCTGTGCCATGGTCTTTTCTCAGTATTGTCATTACTCCTTAATATTATTGAATGATTTTCAATATTGACCTTTCATTTTGGTTGCTTTTGAAGTTGGCTCTATCTTAAAACTCTTGGGATAATTTTATACTTGACTTGCCTTAATGCTAGTCAAATATAAATTAAGTCACTAAAATATTCAACTTGTATTATGAGTACATGTTGGGTGCAGTTATATCAAGATCATTATCACTCAAATAAAATACTTGATTATATATCATGATGGCTGACTTATTGAATAATTTTCAATGTTGATAAAGGCTTTAGGTCATACTTTCAAGGGCTTGTTGGCTGGTTGGGTTCTGTCTCCATTTTAAAAATGTCATATATTTGATAATAATGTGACAATTATTTATACAGTTCTCTGAACACTGTGTCTCAAGTATATGATGAACTTTGTGTAATAAATTTTTATCCTCTATCTTACTCACAACAATCTTGAAATGTTGTGTTCTAATGCCTTGGCTAACTCTGCAGATAGGCCAATCTTTGTTTCCTCTATAGCACTTGCTAATTTTCAGGCTAAGATCAACTAAAAGGACGTGAACTAGCTTGAAAAGTTTGTGTCTAGAGGATTTATATGGTCCTATATGAATACTGTAGTGTAAATCCAACAAATAGTAAAATATAATTCAAAATAAAGGTCTCAGTAATATAATTCTTACTAGTTTTATATATGGCTTACAATCTTTTTAGTTGGTAGAAAAATAGATTTTAATAATTCAAATACTATTCAAAAGACCTCTAAAAGTACTAATTGATTTGTATTGTAATTGATTTGGTTATATGGTTTAAATTGTAATGATAAAGAATGTAGAAACAAGACCCAAAAACCTCCTCCTTTTATACACAATGAGTTCCCCAATGAATCCCTTGATTTACCACTCCAATACACAGTTAATGAAGCCTCCATCCAACTAATAGACATGTCCATCAACATCCCCAGAAACCCAAAACATAATTAGAAGAGTAACAACCGCCAAAATCCTGTAATAATAGGGAAAATACATTGAAATTAAAGAATAAAATAAAAAGAGAGTATATGCGTATTAAACAACAATATAAAAGACTAAAGAGGGAATTTTTAATTTTAATAATAGCTTAATAATAGGGGGATTCACTGTAGAAATGATGGGGCTAATCCTGACATTATACTACATGAAATTCCCATTCAAAAATGACCAATATTGACTGAGAAACCACCTAGAAACCCAAAAAAAAGAGTGTGAGATGTGGGGTAACTACATGCAGTCCTTGGCAGGAACTTGCATGGGTAAATCCTTGACTAAATTTAGGCAAATTTAAGCGTTGTGATGAAATATGATGCCAAGAATGAGGTTATTAATGAAATTAGTGGATATAAAGAGGGTCAATGCATTATTAATTAAGCTAGGACACTAAATAAGCACCTCTCGCCTATTTTAGCATGTTTCCCCACAGTGGGCGTAGAATGTGGGGTAATTATAGTGTGAAAAAGCTAACTTTGCTAAAAATGAAGCTATTCACACAGGAAAAAAGCAGGCAGTATGTGGCCAGTACACAAAAGCCATTTCTGGCATAAAAAACACCAAATTTGAAAAGTGTTATTTTTATGCATTTAATTAGCTAAATCAATAGTCCTAAATGAGACAAATTGAACTGTCAAAGCACAGTTTTGATATTCTCAAATTTATAGCGCATATAATCAACTTTTAAGTGAAATAAAGCACATTTCTTGTTTTTTGCATAAAACAATGTAAATAACAGCTTTAAGTGTACTTAAAAATTATGTAGCCTTATACTTAAGGTTCTTAAGATTACCCTAACATATCCCAACTTAATATTAAGTACATAAGACTTATAAAAGGTGGATATATGCATGTATATAAGGTGTTATAATGGCATTTTTTGTGTATTATCATAATTTTACTTATGTATACTGTTTGTGTACTCTCATTTACTGTTCCCATGTATAGTTCATGTGTTTAGCATAGCTTATAAGTACTTTTTACTCAGTCCTGGGGATATACAGGCTGACACTTGCCCACCCAAAAAAACAATAAATAAATGAAAAGTTATACATTTTATTTATTTATGTTAATTTTCAGGTATTCAGATTAATTCTGTAGCATTAAAGATTATTCTTCAAAGAAATAAAACATAATAAAATATTATGAGTACTGGTTTCTACCCCTCAGCTGGTTGAACAGAAATTTATTTCTGTTTAAATTTTTTAAGAAGGGTGGATAAATTAGAAATTTCTTTTTCAGGTATCCATTTATCAAATTCATTTGATTTCCCTTTAAATCTTAATAAATACTCAGTTCCTTTTTCTTTAGTAAGGATTCTTTTCTTGAGTATTTTTTCAATCTCTGCATTTTTCACAATTTCTTCAGGATTCTTTTTAGGCCTTCCCCTTCTTTTTGGAAATAAGTCAGGATCATTTGCATGGTAATGTTTTAATAATGAGATAGGAAAAACTGGATGTTTCCTATCATATGGGGCATATAATATGACTTCCACTGCATTATTATCAACCATTTTGCTTACTAAAAAAGGTCCTACAAAGGGATCCTTTAATTACACATTACCTTGTAAGTTAAAATGTAGTGTTGATATGAGGACTTCATCTCCCTTTTTGAATTCAAATTCTTTATGAGATTTATCCCACCTTTTCTTTTCATATTCAAATGCTTTTTGGATGCATTCTTCTGCATGTTTTCTACACATTTTTTGCATACAATTAAAGGATTTAGTACCAGGGTTTATATCTAACCTTGGTAATTTATTTAAATGATTTACTGGGGTATTTGGTACGTATCCCAGCCAGAGCTCAAATGATTTCTTCTTTGTTACAGAATGAGTTGTGCTGTTATAAGCAAATTCAAGGCCAGGAATTAATTTTACCCAGTCATGTGTGAATTTCTCATTGTCTTTGTATTCTAATCCAAAGGCACAATATCTTCTTATCATGTCTTCTAGAGTTTGTATCATTCTCTCAGCTAGCCCATCAGTTTGTAGATGGTGTGCTGTAGACAATTTCAATTGTCAACCTGATACTTCCATCAAAGATGTCCAGAACTCTGAAGTGAATTTAGGGTCTCTCTCAGTGATTATGGCTCTGGGGAAACCAGCAGTATTCATCATCTGTGTCCACCATAGTAATGCCAAGTCTTTTGCAGATACCACTTTATGGGTAGGGATAAATTTACACATTTTTGTTAATCTATCTACTATTACCCAGCAAGAATTGAAACTTTCTTTTCCTGCTAATGGCAAGCCAGTTACAAAATCCATGTTTATAATTTCCCATGGAGCTTTTGGCTGCTCTATTTGTTGTAACAACCCAGCTCTCTTCCCAGTTAATCTTTTAGATTTCTGACAAGAGTCACATTTTTCAATGTATTTTTGTACATCTTCTTTCATGTTTATCCACCAGGCTGTATTTTTAACTCTGGTTAATGTTTTGTTAAAATCAAAATGACTAGCTAAGATGTCATCATGACAAGTACTCAACATTAACTCTTTCATAGAAGGTGGTATTACTATTACATTACTTAGTCTTTTCCTGTAATATATGTATCCATCTTCAATTGATAGTTTACCTTTTTCCAACACATTTCTATACTTTTGAGGCAAGGTTTTAATTAATGCAATCATAGAGGCATTAGTTGGATCATTTAGAATGGTAGATAGTTTAGTCAAATCTTTATCAGATGAATAATTTTCCAATATAGTTTGCATAAACTCTTCCTCTAAATCCACTATATAAATCCCAAATATATGTATAACCTCATTTTCAGGTACATAAGCTGGGTTGTCAGCATCATTTGGCAAAGGACTTCTGGATAATAAATCCACATTAGAATGCAATGTTCCTTCTCTATGAGTGATTTTCATTCTTCCTCTGTACTCTTGTACAGATAGTTGCCATCTAAACATGTGCCTATTAGGGGTTTTCATGTTTAGTAATGATTTTACTGCACTGCAATCTGTTATAAGTTCAAACTTCTGGTCTTCCAGATAGTAATGAAGTTTTTCAAAGGCCCATAACATGGCCAAACATTCCAGATGTGTGGCACCATACCTTAATTCTGTTTTTCTTAAGGTTCTGGATATATAACAGATAACTACTTCAGATAATTTTCCATTGATTATCTGTTTCTGCTGTAAAGCAGCACCTAAACCTGTGAAGCTTGCATCAGTGTACAAGATAAAAGGTAGGGTAAAATATGGCAGTCCCAATATTGGAGCTGACATTAAACATTCATTTAATTTATTAAAGGTGTCTTGTCTTTCATTATTCCCAATGAAAGCCTCATTTTTCCTGATTAATGTTGTTAAAGGAGCTGCAATGGATTGGTAATTTTAAATATACTGTCTATAATATCCACACATACCCAAAAAACTTTGAACATATTTTACATTTATAGGTATACCAATGTTTTTAATTGCTACCTCCTTATTCTGGTCAACACAAATTTGTAATCCAGATACAACATGTTCAAATACTTTCAAAGATTGAAATCCAAACTTACATTTCTTTAATTAAATTGTCATATTAATTTCATCCATCTTTTGAAAGACTCTCTTCAGGTGATTTAAATGTTCATCATATGTTTTTGAAAACACTATGATGTCATCAAAATAGACCAAATACCATACTTCAACCATTTCCTGATGTAAAACACTATCCATCAATTTTTGGAAGACTGAAGGCGCATTCTTTGGGCCAAATGGCATTCACACATACTTATATATACCCATATGTGTGGTTATTAATAAGTAATTCTGAGAATTCTTTTCCGCAGAAATCTGGTGGTAACCCTTGTTTCTATCCAGACAGGAAATATATTTAGCTCCTTGTAAGGTAGCATGGATAGAATCTATCCTTGGTAGAGGGTAAATATCATCTACAGTGTATGTATTCAGAGCTCTATAATCACCGCATAATCTTGCCTTATCCTTTTAATAAGATATTAATACTGGTGAAATGACACAATATTTAGGTGTTGTGTCTAATTTTTCAACAATACCCATTTCCAACAACATTTTTATATTTTCTTCAATATCTATCCTTTTTGCAGGAGATGCTGGGTAAGGTTTCTTTTTCAAGCTGCCAGGAATATTATCCAAATCACAGCTTAAAGAGATTTTCATCTCATGGTCTTTGACCAATCCTAGTTCATTTGAACCATGAGCAAATTCCATAGGATATGATTTAATAAATCTCAAAATATTTTATTCTTCAATCTTTGAGAGTTGAGGACTGAAAGAGGCCTTTTGGATTTCATTGTCCAATTCAACCACTTCAGTGGTGGTTCTTTCACCTTGCAGTTGTTCCTCTTTAGGAGAAATGGAATACACTGAATTTTCAGAACATATCCTGAATTTTCTCTTGCCATTCATGCCTATAGTGAAGCAACTGTTTGCAGGATCTAGTTTAATGCCAAATTTTGTCAATAAATCATTTCCAATAATAAACCAATCACTACAATTATTATTATCCATTACAACAAATTCACACACTTCTATAACATATCACTTATTATATTTAAAGAATACAGCAATTTTGTATTTGAAAATTGGATTTAAAACTGAACCAAAACCCCTCCAGTTCTTTGTCTGAACAGGTTCTAGTTTTTCTTTATACTTACTGTCAAGTTTCATTAATGTATTAATGGAAACTACACTACCTGAAGCCCCAGTTTCAAGAATGGCATTCATTTCTTTTCCACATATAACAGGTGCTCTGATAGGTGTTATTTTGTAAGTATCATGAGATACATTTTTAATTATTTCAGCTTCCTCAATGGAGGTTAAAGATGTATCTGTATGAGGTATAGCATCATTCAGGAACATAATATCCTGTTCTAATACAAATATCTCATGTTCATCATCACTGTAAGATATTTTACTTTTACAATCCTCACTGGATTCCACGTTCTCATCTTCATGATTACTTGGTTCAGAATTCAGTGAGGTTTCAATAACATTTATTCTTTTCTTACACATTGTAGAGTAGACTCCTACAGTCACCTTGCTGCAGGCAGAATCCAAGGGAGTTGGAAAAACAAAAAGAAATCCCTGTCCCTCTAAGTAAACGTAAGATTCAATTAAATAAGCTTGAAGATCTGCTTAAGAGTTGGATAAGTTGAAAATCTGAGAGAAAGACTTTGAAAGTGTTGGAAACCTATAATATAGAAAAAAATAAGTGCAATAAATGATTACACCCCCAAAACAAATACCTTATACCAGATTACACTGATACAAGTCACAGAAAATACTTAGAACAAGCCGCAAAACTTGCCCCAGAGACTGAAAAGTACAGTAAAGTACCCCAGAAACTACCCTTGGGATGATCTGTTCAAAGGTGCCTTATTAAAGGTCTGCCCCAGATTTACCCAGTTTCCCACCAAAATTAAAGAGTGTTCTTTATTATATTTTTATTATATTTTTATTTTATAAATTTTATAAGAAAAGATATAAATTTGAGTCACCAAGGATGAGAGCTATCCAATGGTACCCTATATGTTGTTATTTTTTATTATAATTGTTGTTATATGTTAAATATTGTTAATTATCAAAAAGGACCCTTATTATCGAAACTAAAAGACAAAAAACATGTAGAAGACTAAGATTCCCTCTCCCCATATGATTCTCCTGCTCCAGACCTTTCCAACAACACCCTACATGCATATGATCTACAATAAACTATTGATCTAGTAAGCATAATAACTTTCTAACCAAATTTTGCCACAATAGCCAAACTTTTGGCACAGTGACCAAACTTTGCACTGGTGATCAGACTTTTCTACAGTGACCAAACTTTGCCACAGTGCCCAGACTTTTCTGCAGTGACCAAACTTTGCACTGGTGATCAGACTTTTCTACAGTGCCCAAACTTTGCCACAGTGATCAGACTTTTCTACAGTGACCAAACTTTGCCACAGTGCCTAGACTTTTCTGCAGTGACCAAACTTTGCCACAGTGCCCAGACTTTTTGCACCAATGACCAAACTTTGCCACAGTGACTTTGCTTTTGCACCGGAAAATCACCGGAGCACACCAGAGCGCATCAGAGTGCACCAGAAAAAAAATTGCTACACCATGAGCACACTGCATCCACCAAAAATACCAAGAGAGCCCTAGAAAATCCATGAAACCATCAAATAAAAATAGGAATACCAACATATATCCATTCAAAAACACCATAAATCCTCCAAAAATCACCATAAATCCACCCAAAAAAAATCCAGTTAACTCCCTTCAACCAAATTAACACCTGCTAACACCATGATTTTCTTCCAACCAAGGTCCAATCAAATTTTCACCTAAGTAGCCTACCCAGATTTGGAATGCCACAACGTGTTACCCTTAACCCAAGGTTCATTACATTTATAACAAGTGTTATTTTCTTGTCTTTTAGGGACAAGGGGAGCTGAAGGTTTTTTCTTCTCCACTGGCAATTTACTTGTAGTAGGTTTTACTACGTCAACACTTTGTCTGTAATTACTATACTTGGTTTCATACTTGTGGTTTAATATTATCTCATTGCATATATTAATGAACCCAGAGGTATCTCTGATGGTTTCAGTTCTAGCTATAATAATGTCTCTAACTGATATAGGCAACTTGTATATTATTTTTTCTTTCCACTCTTCATAATCCATTTTTGGATCCATAGCTTTCATGATTTTTATTAAATTCATTAAAAAGACCATGGGTTTATCTCCAGCACTTGGATTATATCTTGTTCTTTCATACAATCTTTGTTGAGTGATTCTAAATTTTGGGCCACCAAATTTCCTTTCAATTAGTGCCTTCCATTCATTCCAGGAGTAGTTAATTCCCTCACTCAATACATATTTAAAGAATAATAAGGCCACATCTGTAAATAAAGATATTAATTTTGAAGTAATTTCTTCATCAGGTAATTTGTATGAAAATTTTAAGTTATCAATTCTTTGTATGAATCGTTGCCAATCAGATTTTGAATCCCCGTCAAAAGAAGGGTACTGATCTAACTTAGGCCAGTTATTTTGGTTAGTTTTTGCTTCCCTAACCTGAGGAATATTAAGTAATTCACTTACTTTGGAAAGATTTTCATTTATTTCATCTTTTACTGATTTAATGTTCTCAGAGCCCATGACACTATGTTCATGTTCCATCATTGGTGTTTCATTTGAGTGTTTCATAAAAACATGTACTCCTGCCACATAAGAGGTGTTATCTTTTACTTTTTCAGTGTTTTTCAAAATTGTTGCTGCTTCTATTTCTACACTTTGTAACCTATCTTTTATTACAGGTACATGAGTCAGAGTATCATTTACATTTGAAAAAGACAATTTAACATGTCCCTCAATGGTAGCCATAACATTCTGAGAGTGTTCTAATTTACCTTCTAAATTTCTAATCTCAGAGTTCAATCTTTTATTTTCATTGATTAATTCATCATTTGAATTTTCAATAATTTTTAATCTATTGGCCATGGTACTCAATGATTGTGTTAGCTTTAATAATACACTTTCTGTATTATTGTTTGACTCTTTAGAAAACTCTTCCAATTTTTCAATTCTCAATAATAATTTACTTATTATTTTTGTTTCCATTGGATTCTCTTTCAAAAAATATTCAATTTTTTCTGTTTCCAACTCAGAAGACTCATCATCATGTTCAAGATTTGATTCATTTGGTTCAAATTTTATATTAATAGTATTATCCTGGTGATCAATAAAACTATTTACATTGTCCTCATTTAAAGACAAGTTTAAAATATTATTTTCAAATGAATAATCCTTCAAATCCTTATCAATTATATCTAATAATTCTTTATCAATCTCATTACCTATAAGTAATTCATTTTTAGGTTGATACAGTTGATCATGAGAAGCTGGATGACTTACCAAGGTCTTATCCCACTTCCCCTTCCTCTCCTTGCCTTTCCCCTGTAAGGGTGACTGCTGGAGCCCTGCTGTTGAGGATTGTTGTAATTTTGGGCATACCAATCCCACTTCCATTTGCTGACTGTTATTTTTTGATTCTCTTCTGGGACTGGAGGTGTTGCTGTGGTATTTGTTGGTGCCACTGTTTGTGGTTGAGACTTTATATTCACTAGAGCCTGGTTGACTTCTATGAAGCCCTGTGCCACCTGTTTCTCCAGATTGTTGATCTGGTCTACAATATTGTTTACTCTTATTGTGAGGGTATTCAGTAGGGTTGAGAGGGAGTGAATTTGCTCTTGAAACATGTTTTTGGTCTTCTTTATTGACACTTGCTTTAAGAGTTTTTCCCATTCCTCCAAGGACATTGGTGGGGTATTGTTTATTATTGGATATTCTTGTCCCTCCATTTGAATGTCCTGGAACAGTTCTTTCAGCTCTAGGTCTTAAGTTATAAGGTTTTTCCTTATTACTTACAATGTCATTGTTGTCACACATTTTGTACATAGAATTTGTTGAAAAAATTGAAATTAAGATATAAAAACTTCAAAGAAGGAGTTTTATCAGTATTAATCAATACCTGAAGACAATTTTATTGCTTACTTAGAGGTATGAAGTGAATTTTCTAAGTGCCAAAATTCAAATATGCTTTTTAAGTGGTCACTTGATTTAACTGGTCTACAATATGTAGCCATGTATTTATATTTAAAAAAGAAAAACTGTCAGTAAGATTCTTTTTAAATATTAAATGAATATTACAAACCAATAGAAAGGGATTAAAAGTCCTGTTTAAAAGAAAACAATTGATCAGTTTAATTGGTTTATTATCTGCAAAGTACACAAATTTAATTTGTCTATTGACAGACTCCCACTAATAACAATTATATTATGTTAAATTAGTGGTAAAATTTTTGATTCAATATCAAAATTTTATTATATAACAGGGCTTCTTTTTCTGAAATCACAATATAAGTGACACCAACCTGTTGTAATTATCCAAATATTTCTATAGGGATATTATTTACGTGTACCTTCTTTGAGAACTTTTGCTTACTGGATTATAACAGAATTCTTGAGGAAAGGCCCCAATTGTCAGGCTAAGATCAACTAAAAGGACATGAACTAGCTTGAAAATTCTGTGTCTAGAAGATTTATATGGTCCTATATGAATACTGTAGTGTAAATCCAACAAATAGTAAAATATAATTCAAAATAAAGGTCTCAGTAATATAATTCTCACTAGTTTTATATATGGCTTACAATCTTTTTAGTTGGTAGAAAAATATATTTTAATAATTCAAATACTATTCAAAAGACCTCTAAAAGTACTAATTAATTTGTATTGTAATTGATTAGGTCATATGGTTTAAATTGTAATGATAAAGAATGTAGAAACAAGACCCAAAAACCTCCTCCTTTTATACACAATGAGTTCCCCAATGAATCCCTTGACTTACCACTCCAATACACAGTTAATGAAGCCTCCATCCAACTAATAGACATGTCCATCAACATCCCCAGAAACCCATAACATAATTAGAAGAGTAACAACCGCCAAAATCCTGTAATAATAGAGAAAATCCATTGAAATTAAAGAATAAAATAAAAAGAGAGTATATGCGTATTAAACAACAATATAAAAGACTAAAGAGGGAATTTTTAAGTTTAATAATAGCTTAATAATAAGGGGGATTCACTGTAGAAATGATGGGGCTAATCCTGACATTATACTACATGAAATTCCCATTCAAAAATGACCAATATTGACTGAGAAACCACCTAGAAACCCAAAAAAAAGAGTGTGAGATGTGGGGTAACTACATGCAGTCCTTGGCAGGCGCTTGCATGGGTAAATCCTTGAATAAATTTAGGCAAATTTAAGCGTGGTGATGAAATAAGACGCCAAGAATGAGTTTATTAATGAAATTATAGCATATAAACAGGGTCAATGCATTATTAATTAAGCTAGGACACTAAATAAGCGCCTCTTGCCTATTTTAGCATGTTTCCCCACAGTGGGAGTAGAATGTGGGGTAATTATAGTGTGAAAAAGCTAACTTTGCTAAAAATGAAGCTATTCACATGGGATAAAAGCAGGCAGTATGTGGCCAGTACACAGAAGCCATTTCTGGCATAAAAAACACCAAATTTGAAAAGTGTTATTTTTATGCATTTAAGTAGCCAAATCAATAGTCCTAAATGAGAAAAATTGAACTGTCAAAGCGCAATTTTGATATTCTCAAATTTATAGCGCATATAATCAACTTTTAAGTGAAATAAAGCACATTTCTTGTTTTTTGCATAAAACAATGAAAATAACAGCTTTAAGTGTACTTAAAAATTATGTAGCCTTATACTTAAGGTTCTTAAGATTACCCTAACATATCCCAACTTAATATTAAGTAAATAAGACTTATAAAAGGTGGATATATTCATGTATATAAGGTGTTCTAATGGCATTTTTTGTGTATTATCATAATTTTACTTATGTATACTGTTTGTGTACTCTCATTTATTGTTCCCATGTATAGTTCATGTGTTTAACATAATTTATAAGTACTTTTTAATTAGTCCTGGGGATATACAGGCTGACACTAATCCACAGTGCCATGCCCTCATTAAGGATGACCTTCCTTTTGAAGGACACAGAACTTTTGACACTATGCAGAAGCCAGAGTTAAAATACAGTGGGATGATTTTGTAATTGATTTGATTTACATGATTAATGATTAAATATTCTAAAACCTGACATATTCTAAAAATTAAATGTGGATTCAGTTAAATAAAATATGTAGGTTGGATTTTTTTTAAATAATTCCATCATGTAATGTAGCACTTCAAAAATTGGAAAGGAAATAATATGTGAAAACCTGTTATAAGTCTTTCTGTTTCCCCTCTGTAGTCCTTTTTTGGCCCCCAGGGGTGTCCCAACATGATCCTGAGAATGGGGGTGTCAGGCAATGGGTCAATTGGTTCACAAGTCAAGCAACTTCTTTTCCATCTGACACAAGGATGTCTGGGAGCCAGCACCAGGTCATGTGCTGTAAAGAAGCAGTGTCTTTTCAGCATGTAACTTGAGAGTGAGGCTGTAAGGAATTTGGTCAAGTAGATCACAAGTGAAGCAACTTGTGATTCATCTCATAGAAGGGTTCATGTGAGTAAACACTAGGTCACATTCTGAAAAGATGCAGCATTATTTCAGATCATGAACTGGTGCTGGATCTCATTAAATCTTATTGTTTTATTTACTTCTAATATACATATTTATATATATATCCTGCTCTCCCCCTCCTCTTGCTTCTCTTGTCTTACTTCTTGCACATCAGTTTTTCATTCTCTCTTTCTTCCCATACTTTAAATCATCACCTAATAAAAACAAAGTAAAAGTAAAACATGGCTTGAGGTTTCAATAAATTATCCTAAAACTAAACTAATAAGGAAAGGCAAAAAATGAAAAAAATAATCTTAAAAATTTCAAACTCCCAATTGATTATGTTGATACAACTGATCAAAATTGATTAAAGGAAAAAAAAAAGATTAAGAAGAAAAGTAAAGAAAAAAAAGAAAAAAAATATAGGGAATTTTGAACATCCAGTTAATTATTCTGTAAAATTCATAAAATAAAATGATAGTAAAAATATCTAAAGTAGCTAAGACTGCCATTTTTTTAAAAAAAAATTAAAGAATATAAAATTAAAAAAATTAAAAATATCTAGTTTAGTCTGAATTTCTAATTTATTACTTTGAAATTGAAGAAACTAAAAAATTAAAAAAATGATAATATCTAGATAAGCTAAAACTGGGTATTTTTTTTGGAGCTTTTGTTTGGAAAGGGGAGTCACAGTGCGTGATTGTAGAGTTAAATATAAGAGCATATGTAGATTAATAGGAGAGAGTCTCAGCTCAAGATCAGGGGAGGAAAGAGTTAGAAGATTGATGAAGCAGGAAAAGATGAGTGATCAGTTAGGGTGGCAGCAGTGATTGGAAGTGATTGGATTCAAGACAATGGTCCTACCATTGTCTGGAACACCAAAATAAGGTCGAATATACAGGTAAGGTCCTTTTTAATTTGTGTCAAAATAAATTTTGAAAATGATTTTAGTGATTCTGAAACTCCTTGTGGGACTACTGGAGTTACTACTGAAGCTACTCTGGGGGTAGTCTGAGGGACAAAAAATTGAGTTGCCTACAAGTCCTTTTATATTTCACCTTGTGTCAATTGCCACACAACTGTTTCACTTTTTTACTATCATGGACAGCTCTAATTCTGCAGAAACAAATGTATTACTTATTTGTGAATTCCCAAGCTGTAGTAGGTTTACAATATGCCAACCAACTGGAAAAAAAAGTAAAGGGATGTTATTATCATCACAAAACTTGGAGAAAACATAAAAATCAGGAGAGTATGATTTTGGAGTCCTCCCAAAAACCTACCTTGTCACCATCTAAAACTAACAACATATCATTAACTATGTTGCATGCATGTTAGGAGCTGAACTCATGAGTATTATGAATAAGCTACCTGCAAGAAGATACTGAACTAATGACATGAGGTGCAAGTTTAGAAAAAATCTTACCTTGGTTACCATTGTGGTCTTCCAACATTGGCGGAGCCCTTTGTTGGTTTATTTGGTGTTGTTTTGATATGCCTTAAAGGGCATTATTTAAATAATTAGATGTTTTTATGGATTTACTCAGCAATTATTGGGACTACTGAGATGTGCATACCACTATTGGATAGCCCTGGTTTTTCTCTATATTTTATGTTTTGGTGACATTTTTCATAGTCTAAGTATTTGGGGGATAATTTCTTGTTTTTCATTTTAAAAGATTGCTGTTGAATTTTGTTTTTCATGTTTTACGGGCTAACCTTAAGTCTTAGGGTTAAGTGGTTAGTACCGTTGGAATGAGCTGAATTTTCTCTACATTTCATGTCACAATGTTGTTATAGTGTAATTATGTGTTTTAAAGGTTTTAGTAGTTGTAGATGATTTTTCTAAGTATTTTAGGTGTTTTTGGTGGTTTTCTGGCTTCAGGCGGGCCTCCTGGCATCGGGTGGACTGCCTGCCTCAGTGCTAGAGGGCTGAGAAGCATCTCTAAGGAGATTTTATGCAATTTGGTGGTCAGGAATGCCAAATTTGTGGGTGTGCATGGGCTCTTGGTTAGTAGTCTGTGTGTATATAGTGAATAAGACAGTTTGGGGCAACTCTAATTATCATACAACCATCTGGAGGTGATATCCTTGTTCTTCACTCAGTTTTCACTGTTTTTTTGGCCACAATTGGCTGTGTTTGTTGAAAGTGAGTTCTTCATTTAACTTAACTTAGCAACTGTTTTCTCTGTTATAGTCTTGCAAGCTATAGCAAGTATTATTGCTGTCTCTGGTGTGGATTTGCAACCTACATCAAGTATTATTGCTTTCTCTGGTGTGGAAATTAGTCTACATTTCAGTTCTTTGGTTTGGTAGTCTGTCTGAAGACTACTTTCTTGGCTGATCAGGCAGTCAAGTGTATTGGAAAAGGGGCTTTTTGGTAAACAGGAACCAATTTACTGTAACAGGTAAATCTCACTTGTTTTTCTAAAGGGACAGGGGTTTTTCTTTCTGGTTTTACTCCAACTCCCTTGGTCAAGGCCTATAGCTAGTACTATAGGATTGTCTACAACGTCTTATAGAAGCACCATTTCCATTTGAGCCAAAGTGACATAGTTCAACAGCAAGTTGAATAGCAAGATCACACTGTTTAATTTGAGAATTGTGATGAAATATAGGATGTTTGGAGATAAGTTGATAAAGTTTGAAGAAAGAATTGGGAGAAGTTTGAAATAGGTGAGTGAAGTTTAGTTGAGGAATGTTGAGAATGGAGTGGAGATCATATCTGGGATCATGATGAAGATTTGGCCCTCTTGGGTTTATGTAATGCTTTTTGGAAAGAAAAGACATATAGGCTAAAGGATCTTCCAAATCAGAGTCAGATTTATAGTAAAGAACTAAAAGTAAAGTGATAGCATTCATAGTTGAGTGAAGTAGCTGCCTAGTAGAGAGGTGTTTCATAGTTGTTGGTGGAAGGCTTATGTGATGAGGGAAGTGGTAAATTCACCACCAAATGTGCAGCTGGGGTGTGTAGATAGAAAAAAAACTTTAAGTGTTTGCCACCAAAATTAAGTAGAATAGAGTGAGGAAAAACTCAAGGATGGCATCAGCAATGATAAGTCATGTGACTTTCTTAAAAATCCATCATGGATGTGATGAGTTTGGGATCAGGAATTAGGAATGGAAATTGGGGTATAAGAGGCAGGATAATGCATTATAATCATGGATTCCATATTGACTAGCCCCAGGGCTAGTGGATAAGAATTATCTGCAATTAATAATGTCTGATCCCAGGGAAAAAAAATTCCTGATCCCTAATTGTGGATTGGTCAACTTTGATACCCCCTATTAAGTAATAAAAACCTATGAAAAAGTTGTACATCTAAGTTTATGTAATTACTGGGACTCAGGCCTTGCTTGAAGTTGGCTAGAGAGGGGGCCAAGGAGAGCAAGGAAAGAGGCTTTGGTATTTCCTTGGAACTTTAAGTGATAATTTAACTATGTTATTTATTAAACTGAAACTGAAACTTAAAATATCTTTTTTATAATGAATTATAATTATTTTATTTAATCTTAATTTAATTAATCTTTTTCAATTAATTTTTAATTTAATTTATATTACAACTTTAACTCATTTATCAATGATTTTGTTGACTTCAACAAAATTCATGTTGTAGTACATTTTTCCTATAAAATGTGTTTCTCTTTGTTGTTTTATGATCATCTGGTTCTTATACATTCAATTTATTTATATTTTATAAAAAAAAAGAAAATCATATAAAAATAATTTATTTATATTAAATCACTTATTTGAATTATAACTTTTCAATGTGAAGAGAAAGGCATAAATATATTATTGAATTACCACTCTATTAACCTAAAGTCAAACATTTCCATTTTATTATCTTAAAATCTACCATATTTATTATCATCACCTACCATACAAGCTGACAGATACCATCAGCTAGATAGTATGGTCTAGTATATTTCTGTTTGTTTATTTTAAAATACACCTCATCTTGAGTTCCTGTGATCAGTTTGTCAAATAAGTGACTTTGGTGAAATACATTAATATGGTTTAGAGCTCCAGGACTACCAAAAAAGGCAGTGCCAAAAAATGCAAGTTTTGTGAGGCAACTGCATCTAAAATTACTGTAGGGGTGTGTTCTTTTCCCTGGACCTGACCTGCCCATGCACTAGGACAATTTTTCCACTCCCAGTGCATACTGTCTATTTCCCCCAGGCGCCCAGGAAAACCATGATCCTCATACTCCTTCAGAATTGATTTTTTTTTTTTCTTGTGGGTGTTGGGTTCATGTAAGTATTCAGGCTTATACAATGTGATGATGTCCTTGATGAAGTTTATTTAGACATGCTAGGGTGGTACATTCTCCTATTTGGACATACTCATCTGTTTGATCTGCAGTGATTCAATAGGTAAGTTGACACAGAACAGACGTGATTTTTTGCTCAGGCAACAAACTAACTTGGCCACAACAATCCAGTCATATACTAAATTGAGTCAAAGAATACATACAAGATTATTATTATTATTTTTGACTTACAGTAGTCCTCTGAGTTCAATACAGATTATTTAGCTGTAGATCATTAGAAATGTTAAGACATAGAGTTTTAGCCAAGTGAAAAAGGTGGTGAAACATATAGTTGAGTGGAAGGTACTATTAGTATTAAAGTAAGTAGTGTTTCACCAGCTAATGATGTCCATCAATGTGATTTGTCTAACTAGGAGAACCACCTTTTGCTATACTATCTTAGCCATGTTAGCTGCAAGCTGTGATTGGGTGGGTGTGAACGGATGAGGGTGCTTCGTTATGGGAAAATGTGAGTTGCGGAACGAGTTTTCTAGCCACGAAAGAAGAAGTGCAGGCGATTCCGAAGAGGAAGCCAGACACAGACTAGCAAACCAAAGAGCAACACAGATTCTTGACCCATTCATGTACCGACACTCGACAGCCAGAAGAATCTCAGCCAACGAAGGATTCCACTGGGAAACGAGCGAGTTCGGGGTTTTTTGGGAGTCAGTCGGACAGGGGAATTGTTAGGGAAGAGCGTTATGCATATACGCTGGCCCGTATTCAATATGCCTCCCAAAGGCTCCAAAATCTCTCGCCCCCGCCATCAAAAAGCCGCCATGTCCCAAGTCAAGGAATCTCTTTCCATCGAAGAAACCAACCAGATTCGCATCTCGTTGGGTCTCAAACCTCTTCTTCCAAACACTCAGAAAGCGCATCTGACATCTTCTCATCATGCCTCTCAAGCTGCTTCTGCTTCCCTTCCTTCGTTGGAGAGTAAACATCTCGCTGAAAAATTGGCACGCGCTAAAAATAAACGTCATCTTGCTGCAAAACTCATTGGAAAAACTCTGGCTGATCCCGATCACGATGACGAGGGTGATGCCAAAGCTTGGGTTAAAAAACATAAAAAAAAGTCTAAGCTCAATCAACTAGCCTTTGCCGCCCAAAAAGAAAAACAACTCTTGGAACTCGAATCCTTGGCTGGCCAAAGCTATGATGAGAAGGACCTTAAAGGCCTTAAGGTTTCCCACCAAATAGACGATTTTCAAGCTGGTGAAGACGTCATTCTCACCCTCAAAGATTCCAAAATTCTTGATGCTCAAGACGATGAGCTCCATAACCTCAACTTAACCGAAGAAGCAAAAGCCAAGGAAGCTCTAGATCTTAAAAAAAAAGGTTCTTCAAACCCACTGGGTGGCTATACTGGCTATGATGATGATCAATTCATCAATCCTGGTGCAAGGCAGAACATTCTCAAAAAGTATGATGAAGTCATTGATGGAAAAGCTGAAAAGGCTTTCAGACTCGGCGAAACTCCCTCAACTTCAACTGATATGGAAGATATCAATATCTCTAGTCTCACGGGGTCATCGGCAATCCAATCGACTAAAACTTCAAAAAAGGAAACCGCCGAAATTTTGAAGAAGGAATTACTTGATCTTAATTATTCTAGTAAGCCATTTATCATGTGTTCTTTTGTCAAACTAAGACTCATATGTGTTACTGACAATGGCATCTGATCTTACATTGTTTAGAAAACATGAACACTGACTATTATGATGAAGCTGATCCGATTTTTCAAAAAATCAAGAAAAAAACTAGAAAGCAAATCAAAGCTTCTCGCAAATCTCATGCTACATTGTTAGATGATCCTATTGTTTCTGCCCCTCAGGATCAGGAGGACGATAACATGCAAGTCGACCCTAAACCACCCCCTGCTGCATTAGAAGATAATGTTATTGATGACGAAGAAGTTCAAGCCGCCATGTCACGTATGCGTCGAGA
Organism: Hemileia vastatrix; assembly: GCA_030280995.1. Classification (NCBI taxonomy): domain Eukaryota; kingdom Fungi; phylum Basidiomycota; class Pucciniomycetes; order Pucciniales; family Zaghouaniaceae; genus Hemileia; species Hemileia vastatrix. Next base: position 9,521,805 of record JASXTE010000013.1, read on the forward strand.
AGTGGGCAAAATGCGAAATCGAGATCGGCAAAATAGGGTAGATCAGCCCATGCTGAGTCTAGAAGAACGCCAGCAACAGCAGGAAGATGAATCTCATGAGGATGTGCCAGCGGGGCTGGTCATTGACGACACGACTGAATTTGTCCGTACAATCAGTCTACAGAAAGAAAAAGTTGATGAAATCAGGCGCAAGAAACTTGAGGATGAGCAAGCTCAAAAACAAAAAGAAATTCATGAGCAGGGCGAAGCAATCACTGAAATCGAAATCACACAAGCCGAATCGGTTGAAGACCCTGAAATGTCGGTTGCTGATGAAGCCGAACTGGGGGAAGACATGCCTACTGATCCTTCCACGGAAGCTGAACAGTCCAAATTGGCTCATCCTGGCCTGTCGTCATTAACCGGAACCGAAAAATACGTCATGTCAGGAATGGCAAGCACCCTTGATCTTCTCAAGGCCCAAGGCTTAATTAAGCCATTGACACCTGAAGAACGGGAGAAAGAACGGCTCTACAAGGAAAAGACGACCTGGATTCTGCAGCAGCGTAAAAAAGATAAACAACGCGAGCTTGAACGTGAGCGACTGAAAAAGTTAGGAAGTAGTAAAGACCAACAGACCCGAGAAATCGAAAATCGTGCTCGAGAAGCTGCTTTAGCCCGAGAAACAGTGGCTAGTTTCGAGAGTTACAAGCCAGTCGTCAACCTTGAATATAATGATGAATTTGGACGGAAGCTGACTCCTAAAGAAGCTTGGAAAGCTTTGAGCCACAAATTTCATGGTAAAGGAAGTGGCAAGGCAAAGACAGAGAAGAGAATCAAGAAAATTGAAGAGGAGAAAAAACTGGTGAGTGATCTTTTTTCAAGCAGTCCTAAAACTTCACAGACCGATTTAAAACATGGGCTTATATGTATATATTTCTTTGCTTGGAAAATTAGGCTGCAATGGCGTCAGGCGATACACCTACAGGAACAAATGAAGCATTCCAAAAGCGTCAAGAAAAACTTAAATCTGCAACAATGGTCTTGTCAGTGGGCAACAAAGGATCAGCGCCCCATCAAGAGGAATTTCTCTCATCGATTTCCAAGCCTATCACCTCTTCCAAGAAAGTGAAAGAAGCAACTCTCATCAAGAAGCCCGATTTAATGAACGGCTTGGGTAGCTCTATGAATAGCGGGATAAGTAGTACTATGGCACCTAGAAAAGCTGGCTTCAAGCCTATTGGTGTGGTTGCAAGTGGTCATCCTACAATTTTAGCTACCATTGAAGGAAAACCGTCCAATATAACCAGTGCCAATCAAGGCAATGGAAAAGCTAAAATTTCCATAGGATTAAATAGTACTAATCATAATAGTCTGACTAGTAGTAATAGTAGTGGGAAACGGAAAGCTGAGAATGATTTAGAAGATGTTTCCCCTAGTTTAAAACGAATGAGCTGAAAAATTAAAAAAATTAAAAAACGCAAAAAAAAAAAAAAAAAAAAAAAACCTAGTAAAATGGACTGATTCAAACTTTTTTAATTAATGACTTGATGATTATTCCCCATTAGAGTTAATGGATATGTTAAAATGTATAATAAGAAGTTAAAAACTTTTTTGATTTGTTTTGTTTCAAGTGTAGAGATTTCCAAGAAAAATAATGATGATCATAACAATAATAATAATAATAAAAACAAGGTGGTCATGATGGTAAAAGGGTATCTAAACTCGTTGCATCCAATTTTTCAGTAACTATTTGCATTTGATTGAGAGAGTCTTTGCTTACACTACGTGCAAAGCTGTGGGGTATGCATGTGCTGCGACATCCTGTTTGTATTACATTTGAATTAAATCGGATGTCGCAGCAGATGCATACCCCACCAGCTTTGCACGTCGTGTTACTGAATCGCATGCAAAACCCCATCCGTCCATCATCATCATCATCATCATCATTGTCAAAGGGTCTCTTGGTCTAGAAGGTTCTTACGGAGGTCCAACGGGTCGTTGAAGTGGATTATTGGGCTTTTTTTAAAGTCAAGGTACGTATAAATTTTATTCTTTTGTTTAATTTACTCAAAGTTTCAAGAGGTCAAGGGTAATGAATATTATTATAATTTATATTTTAGAGTTATGGTGATGTAAATACTAAAGTTATAAATAATAGTAATAAGTATTGTATATAATAAATGTTTTATAAAATGATAAGTAAGGAATGATTAAAAAAGCACAAAAAGAGGAGGCCTTTTATAGGCAAAAAGGAGAGAGATAACACACGGAGTTAACAACTATCCATAAGGGAGTGTGAGAGAAAAACCATTCATAAAAAGGAATGTGCACATAATCAAAGGTATACTAAAATGATGTGTCAATAAAAAGGTATCACATTATTTGATATAATTTTAGAGTTCCCTTAACTTGCCACACTTAGTATAAAACATTTTGAATTAAAATGTTAGTTTAACTGAATTTTAAATTTCTTAATAAAGAAATTTGATTTTTTTAGATTTTTAATATTTTAAAATAATATTTTTATTCCCTTTTCAACTTTATTATTGAGCACGGTGTTAGGGAGTAAAAATATGTGGGACATTTATTAATTTTTATTTATTACTAAATTTACTTATTGTACTTAGTTAGTTTATTGTAAGCAATACATAAGTATATATAAGATAATTAATTATTAATAAGAATTAAAAAGGTGTGGCTTCATCTCAGTAAGATAATTAATTATTTTACTGGATAAGTCTAGTAGCCTGGCTGACACTCCCTGTCAAGGGGTCTTTCAAGTCTAGAAGCTTTTTCAGGGAGGTCCAAGGGCGGCAACAAGGATTTTAAAGGATTTCAAAACTTAGTACATATTTCATTATCTTTCAATGATTATTTACTCAAATAAGAAGAGGTAAAAGGGTGGAATACTATTATTTTAAAGGTTTAGAATTACAGTGAATGTAAAAGCTAAAACAATAATTTTATAATAATAAACAGATGTTGTATGTAGTTATAATAAAGCGAGTAAAGTAAGGAATGAATCTGAAAGGTACAGATGTGAGGGCCTTTTATAGGCAAACATGAGGGAAATATAGACACGAAAATTGCACCATCTATTACAAGGGTGTGAGAAAGAAGCTGACTAAATAGGAGTATATATATAGCATAAAAGAAAAGATAGATTAATTGGTACGTCAACAAGGCATCATGTTTATTGGTAATAAAGCATGAGTTCCTTTGGAATGTCACAATTAATACAACATAATTGAGTTAATTATATTGACTTCATGGAAATCCAGATCTCTCAGTTAAGTAATATAATAATTTTAAGGTTTTTTATTATAATTTTATTATTAATCTTTATTCCCATTTAACTGCATTATTGAGCATGGTGTTTAGGGAGTAAAAATGTATGGGACATTTACTTACATTAATTATTTACACTACTTAATATACTTAGCTAGTTAGTTGTAAGTAATACATAAGTAAATAATTAATTGTTAGTAAGAAAAAAGGGTGTGGCTTCAACTCAGTAAAATAATTAATTATTTTACCGGGTAAGTCTAGTAGCCTGGCTGACACTCCCTCACTCTAAAAAAAAACAATAAAAAAAATGCTATGATTTTTTCTTTTTATACTTTTTTGGTAGAGTAGGAAGGTTAGATATCTCCTTCCCAGGTATCCAAGAATCATATTCAGATGATTTATTCTTGAATCTCAATAAGTATTCTGTACCTTTTTCAGCAGTGACTATTCTGTCATTTAGAATCTTATCAATTTCTGCTGTCTCAGTGATTTCATTAGGGGTTTTCTTTGGTCTTCCCCTCCTTTTTGGAAATAAATCACTATTAGATGTGTAAGGTTTCAAAAGAGATATTGGAAAAACAGGATGTTTTCTGTCATATAGAGAATACAGAATAACTTCAACTGCATTATCTCCAATCATACTTCTGACAACAAATGGACCAACAAATGGGTCTTTTGATTTGTTATTTCCTTGTAAATTGAAGTGGACTGTAGAAATCAACACTTCATCACCCTTTTTAAAAGTGTATTCTTTATGGGATTCATCCCATCTCTTCTTCTCATATTCAAATGATTTTTCAATACATTTTTGAGCATGATTTCTGCATAGTTGTTGCATTTGAAGAAAAGATTTTACACCAGGATGTATATCCAATTTAGGTAATTTGTTATTGAGAATTTGGGCAGGAGTATTTTGAACATATCCAAGCCAGAGCTCAAAAGGCTTTCTCTGAGTAACAGAATGAACAGTGCTATTATAAGCAAATTCTAACCCAGGAAGTAAGGTAACCCAATCATGAGTGAATCTGTCATTGTCTTTATACTCAAGGCCAAAGGCACAATACCTTCTTATCATGTCCACTAGAGTCTGAATCATTCTTTCAGCTAATCCATCAGTCTGAGGGTGATGGGCAGTAGAAAGATTCAGATCACAACCACAAACATCCATCAGAGACATCTAAAATTCAGAAGTAAATTTAGGGTCTCTGTCAGAGATTATGGCTTTAGGAAAACCAGCAGTATTAAACATATGAGACCACCATAAGAAAGCTAATTCTTTAGTAGAAACATCCTTGTGAGTAGGGATAAATTTACACATTTTAGTGAATCTGTCCACAATAACCCAACAAGAGTTATAACTGTCTTCTCCAGCAATAGGTAATCCTGTTACAAAATCCATGTTTATTATCTGCCATGGTGCATCAGGAGGTTCAATATGTTGCATTAATCCAGCTCTCTTACCAGTCAATCTTTTTGATTTTTGGCAAGAATCACAAGATTCAACATATAATTTGGTGTCTTCAGACATATTAGCCCACCAAGCAGTGTTCTTAATTCTGATCATTGTTTTGTCAAGATCAAAATGTCCAGCTAATATGTCATCATGACAAATTTTCAAGATGATCTCTTTCATAGAAGGAGGAATAACAATAACATTACTCAACTTTCTTCTATAATACAGATATCCCTCATCAATTGAAAATTTACCTTTTTCCAAAGCCTTCTGGTACTTTGGTGGAAGGGTTTTAATTAATGCTTGTATTGAAGCATTCTTTGGATCATTTAATATGGTGCATAAATTTTTTAAGTCAGTTTCCTTCTCATAAGAATCCAGAATAAGCTGCAATAGCTCTTCCTCCATATCAACCACATATATCCTGTCAGCCAGGCTATTCCAGGAGTCCAGTAAATGATATATAAATTATAAAACCTTAAAGAGTGGGTAAAACTTGTATTTAATGAATATAACTTAATATTTTATTACATAATGAAATTATATAAGAATTTTATTATATACAAATGTTACATTAAACTTATTGGTTATATATATTTTTATATACAATTAAATTGAGCATAATATAATATATTCTACAAATAATGGCGCATTTTTATATATTTAATAATTATCAATTTATATTTAATTAATTAAAAAACATATATTATAATTACAAGTGTAAATTTGATTTATAATATATTTAAATTAATTACTTAAATTTATATATTAACTAATACCTCTCATATGACACTAAACAATTATTAAGGACGCTTCTTTTGAGCCTTAATTGTGTTAGAAAAAACAAATAAATTAATTTGAACTAAATTGAGATTAATTGATTGTTTTGTTGCGTCAAATTATTTTTTTTGTTTCACTTAAAATGTTCTCTAATCAGGATGGACCATCTGTTGGGAATTATATTTCTCATAGTTCCTATGTTTCCACTCTTGTTTAGTTATTTACTATTGTCACTTACTGATTTGGGGATTAATGGCGGGGAAATTGGATTCTTAATTGGGCTTTTAATTAATTGTTTCATGTTTTTCTCTATATTGTTATGTTTCATTTACTCTTTTTGATATATTTGTTTTATTCCTTTCTAATCATTGTATTTACTGATATAGTAGCGCTTCAGAGGACCCATTGCCTATAAAAGGGCCTTGGATAATCCCCTGTAGCCTTATCACTTATTATACACTCAACAATTTAAATACAATTTTTATATTACGTTTATATTCTTTTTATTAGTAATAAAAATCTAATTAAAATTTTATATAACAATTTAAAGGTTGCTTTAAGTCTGATAGTAATTATTTTGGTTGCCGCGCAGAACTCTTACTTAAAATAATATTAATATTAATAAAACCAAGTTGTTGTCACCTCCCAGCTCACTTATCGTTGTTTTTCTCTCAATAAATTAAATAATTTTATTAAATTTTTTTTTTTTTATTACCCATACCTTTTTCCTCCTTCTCCTCCTCTCATTCCTTCTTCCATTTTCTCCTTCTTCTAGACGACCGGCCGACATATCCCATGTATATGAATAATTTCATCCTCAGGATCATACGCAGGATTAGAGTCATTATTTGGTAAAGGTAACCTAGATAACATATCCACATTTGAGTGAACAATACCAGCCCTATGAATAATTGTCATTCTTCCTCTGTATTCTTGAACAGCCAACTGCCATCTGAACATATGTCTGTTTGGTGTTTTCAAGTTTAAAAGGGATTTAAATGCACTGCAGTCAGTGACAAGTTCAAATCTCTGGTCATCCAGGTAATAATGTAGCTTCTCTAGAGCCCATACTACTGCTAAACACTCAAGTTGAGTGGCACCATATTTCAATTCACTATTTTTCAAGGTTCTTGAAATATAACAAATTACTACTTCTGATACTTTATCATTCATCACTTGTTTTTGATGGAGGGCAGAACCAAGAACAATAAAACTGGCATCAGTGTACAAAACAAATGGTTGATTAAAGTCAGGTAAAGTAAGAATTGGTGCTGACATCAAACAGTGTTTCATAGTGTCAAAAGCTCTCTGTCTTTCACTATTCCAGACAAAAGCAACATCTTTTCTAGTCAATTGGGTAAGGGGTAAGGCTATGACTTGGTAATTTTTAATATACTGTCTATAGTATCCACACATTCCCAAAAAACTCTGGAGCTCTCTAACTGTGGTAGGAGCCTTCACCTGTTGTATGGCTGCCACTTTGTTTTGGTCAACACATATCTGTAACCCTGAAACAACATGAACAAGTACTTTTAAAGAATGAAAACCAAATTTACATTTCTTCAAAGCAAGTGTCATATTTATCTCATCCATCTTGTGGAACACTTTACACAGGTGGTTAAGATGGTCCTCAAATGTTTTAGAGAATATAATGATATCATCAATATAAACCATCAACCATCCTTCAATTATCTCCTGATGGAATGTGTTATCCATAACTTTTTAAAAAACAGAGGGGGCATTTTTAGGGCCAAATGGCATCCTAATATACTTATAAATACCCATATGAGTGGCAATCATCAGAAAATTTTGGGAATTCTTCTCAAAAGGTACCTGATGATATCCCTTGTTACCATCCAAACAGCTGATATATTTAGCAACTTGTAGGGTAGCATGTTTAGAGCTAATTCTAGGTAAAGGATAGATATCATCAACAGTATAAGTGTTTAATTCTCTATAATCACCACATAACCTGGCTTTATCTTTCTCATAAGAAATTAGGACAGGTAAGATAACACAATATTTAGGTGTTTCAACTATCTTTTCAACAATATTCATTTTTAAAAGGGTAGAGATATTGTCTTCAATATCTTCTCTCTTTGTGGGAGAAGCAGGATAAGGCTTCTTCTTTAAACTAGGTGGTATTTCAGTTAATGGACAAGATAATGAAAGTTTCATTTCTTCTTTAACTAATCCTAATTCATGTGACCCATGAGCAAAGGCCATAGGAAAAGACTTTATCAATTTAATGATGGAATCTTTATCCTCACCAGATAGTTGTTCTCCAAAATAAGAATTGTCAATTTCAGACATAAGGGCAGGCATTTCTTTTGTAGAGAGGAAATCTTAAATTTTCTCTTCCCATTCATCTCCATTGTGAAACATTGGTTTGAAGAATCCAATTTTATGCCATACTTGGTTAAAATATCATTTCCTACAATAAACCAACTGCTTATGTTATCATTCTTCTTGACAACAAAATCATATATAGCTCTTACAAAACCATGGTTATACTTAAAAAACACTGTGACTTTGTATTTACCAATGGGGGACAAAACAGAGCCATAACCTCTCCAGTTTCCAGAAATGATAGGCGTAAGTTTTGATTTATAGTCTTGGTCCACTGAAGCAAGTGCTTTTTCAGATACTACACTTCCTCCAGCTCCAGAATCCTAAACAACCTCAATGTTGGTTCCATTGATCAAGACTGGTGCCTTGAGAGGGGCAATAACAATTGAGCTATCCTCACTTTTTTTTATGATCTCAGCATCCTCTACTGTAGACAAATCATTATTTTCAATATTAATGATTTTTAAATAATGAATATCTTCTTCCAGCATCAAAATTTCCTGCTGAGATTCATATGAAATATTGCTGGCACAATCACTTGAAGTATCATCCAGTGCTATTGTGTCATCAGCATGTTCCTAAGTTTGTTCAACAAGATTTATCTTGTTGCCAAAAACATGGCCTTTCTTCCATGGCTTGTTGCACTTGAAGCAAGTGTTTGTTGCATACTTTTTAGGTGCAACAGGGGCAGAAGGTTTACCAGCCTTTTCCAGAGGTTTCTGTTGGTAATTGGAGTGTTTCTCCAAAGGAGTTCTAGGAATGAATTTTCTGGCATCATACTTGTTGTTTAGAAGGATCTCATTACAAGTATTAATGAAAGAAGAAGGTTCTTTGGAGAACTCAGTCCTATCAACCATCAAGTCTCTCAAAGACATGTGTAATTTATAGAGGATCTTGTCCTTCCATAATTTAAACTCCAAATTTGGGTCCATTGCCCTCATGATTTTTACAAGTTTCATTAGAAACTCAATAGGTTTATCAGTAGATGAGCTATATCTAGTTTCTTTATACTGCCTTTGTTGAGCTACTCTAAACTTGGAGCCACCAAATTGTGTTTTTATTAATTTCTTCCAACCTTCCCACGAATAGTCATTCCTATTCAAGAGAACAGATTCATACCCCATTAGGGCTACATTGGTAAATAAAGAAATTAATTTAGACACAACTTCCTCATCTGGGAGTTTGTAAGAATTTTTTAAGTTATCATTTCTGCAAATGAATTGCTGCCAATCAGAAGAAAAATCACCATCAAATGTTGGATACTGGTCAAGTTTTGGCCAATTCTTTTCATTTGAAGGAGTCTCCTTAGTACTAGCTTGTTTCTGAGTAAGAAGGAGCTTTAATTTCTCCAATTGGGCAGTAATTTCATTGTTTAATCCTTCTGTGGAAGATCCTGGTACATCATCAATTTTTGATGGAAACTCAGTGATATCAACAGGTATTTCTGGAACTAATTTCACTTTGGATGAGCTAGGAACAGGTAAACTTGGAGCATCCTGCACCCTATGTTCCTTTAAATAAATGTCTGAATATTTTTTATCATTAAACAATGAGTTCAATTTCTCTTCAATGGTTGTTAGTCAGGTTTTCACTTTTGGAAGACTAGATAAACTCTCATTGATTGTTGCAAAAGATAACTGATTTTTATTTTGAAAAGATGAATAATGATCACTCAATCTCTTCAGATTCATCTTATCTATCTCTAGCTCCTGGCAACAGATAGACACAGTATCTTGTAATTTAGACAAATCATTTTTACTATTTTGCCTTAAAGCAACTTTCTTTTCATGAGTTGCTTTATAATTAAACAAATCATCAGAAACCCTCTGTAATTCACTCCTCAATGATTGATAGCCTTGTTCAGTTAACAAACTATTAAACTTTTGAGTCAATTGCATATTGTTCATTATATGATTTTGTTTTGCAATAATATCTCTCAAATACACATCAATAATTTTTGCTACATTAGGGGGTGTCAGTTCTGGCAAATCTGCACTTACAAATCCGCACTTAAATTTGACCAAATCCGCACTTAAATAAGTGCGGATTTCCAAAACACACTAGCCCCAATACTGGTGGATTTCAAAATGAAGTAAGTCACTTATTTCACTCAAATCCACACTTTCTCAACCAAAAGTGCTGATTTCACCATCAAGTCCCATTTCACTGATTTGTCAGCATCATCCCATTCATACGCAGAACTCCACAGCATAACACTTCATAACTCAAAACATCGTACATCATTTACATTTTCATATCATATCATATAAGAGTCATGCCTTCCTCACTTTCAAATTGTGATAAATTACATAAAGCAATGACTTTCATGGCTCTTGAACTGCTCTTGGACTCTGATTGCGATTGTGATTCTGATCTAGAAGAAGATTTTGTCTTTTTATCAAAAATGGCCACGAAACATTACCTTCTTCCCAGAAAGCCTCAAGTACTTCATACCCCCAAGTACACCATCCAAACACTTCTTAAACTATCTACACCCAGTTTTAGACAGCTGTTCAGGAATTCTCAGGAATGTTTCCTTAAATTGCTTGAGCTTATTCAGGATCATCCCATATTTCACAATAATTCTCAAAAAGAACAACAACATCCTTCAATTCAATTGGCCATCACACTATGTCATTTGGGTTCAAATGGTTATGTAGCCACTTTGAAACATTTAGAAAATGTCTTTGATTTAGGGTATGGTTCAGTTAACACTTATACCAAACAATGTATCACTGCCATCAACTCCTTGTAATCTCAACTTCTCACCTGGCCAACAAAAGAAGAGCGACTTGAATCATCTCAGGTTATGCAAGCAGAGGGCTTCCCAGGATGTATTGGTTTTGTTGATGGTACTGCTATTCCTTTGAGCCAGAAACCTGCTCAAGGTGGAAACAATTACTTTCACATTCTCGTCAAAAATTTTCACCAAAATATTTACAAGTCAAAAAAATTCCATATCTGTTTTAAAAATTTTGCAATACTCTCCCCTGCATTTTATTGAAGCAAGGGGTGGATATCACCAAAATTTTTCTAAGTCATCAATATCACATGTCAGATTTGAAAATTTGGCAATACCCCCCCCCCCTGCATTTTATTGAAGTAAGTGGTGGAAGTCATCTAAATTTAATATAATTACGTAAATTATTAAATAAATATCTAATATATATCACTTTCCCTAGTTTAAAGTAATGACAATCCCTCAAGCCAAAATGCAGACCAAGTCTAGAAACAAAAGTTTGGGACTTTCCACAGGTATAGGCTAGAGGAACCACATGAAACAAATAAATGTTATAATGATTACCATTTATACAACACAAGGTCATAGGCCCATTACTTTAGTTGAGGAAATTGATACATAAAAAATATTTATTAAAAATTTATGAAAAAATATAAATTTTTTGATGACAACTCTAATCCCCATACTTTTTGGATCTAGATAAAGTTTTTTTAAATCGATTAACTTTACCTTCTTTCATTACCTTATTGATTCTTTGAATCAACTTATGACTGATTTGAAATGAGCAACCAAAATGTGTTAAATCTTGACAGGATTCCAAACCAGGAGGAGCTTTGGTCGTTTGATGATTATCCTTAGAAGAATTCCAAATAGTTTCGATGATACCATTTCCCAAACCAAAATCAATGATGCACCGGTGGTCTGGAAAATATAAACCATGTCATTTGATTTTAGCTGGAGATGGTATTGGTTGGCCAGTAATCGGTTTGATATATGAGAATATACCAAAAGTAAGAGAATTGGTGTCCTTGGTATTGGTGTGAATTTTATTGTGAAATCCAGAATGAGTGATAATAACATTAGAAAATAAAAGATATTCATGGCTGATATCTTCCCATTTGGAGTCACACCAATTTGGTATTCCAAATTTGGTTGCAAGTTCATGATTTTTTTCAAATGCTTTATTACAGTGCTTTTTGAGTCGAAGAGCAAGAAAAGAGTTAAAGGAAGGTAGAGTGTCCCATAAGCAAAAATCTTCATCTTTTTGAGCTTTAGTGATATTCTTGAGCAACGAATATATGCCTATATAATTGAAATGCCTAGATAATAATCATATAAGAGTTTCAGAATCCTTATCCTCTAAATATGCAATATAAAAATGTGAAATAAGACAAGTGAAATTTGGAAAAAAGGCTCAACTTCAAAGGTCAAAATCTCAGCAACCACTGAACCTAATTCAAACCTGTTTGAGGGAAATGAAAGATATGCTTTATTATAATCTTCAGTTAAAGGAAATGTGATTTAAATAAACCTAACCCTAATTTGTTACATAAAAAAATGAAATAAAAATTTAAATTGGGAAAAAAAAGGCTCAACTTTAACGGTCAATATCTCAGCAACCACTGAATCAAATTCAAATCTGTTTGTGGGAAATGAAAGGTAGCCTTCAGGAGAATCTTCAGTAAAAAGAACATTAGGTTTGAATAAACCTAACCCTAATTCCGAGTCTGATTTTCAAAATTTTACAAAAACTTGAAAAGTGGTAATGAAGATAGGATCAAAAGGAGTTTTATAAGTTCACTGTTATCCAGATAAGAGTCATACATATATTTAAGTATGAACTTTTCATAAAAGGAATGAGATATCATATAGGCATGAAAAAAAGGAGATGAAACTTACCTTGATTGAAAAGTAGGAAAAATAGAGTGAGAAAGATTGATGTTGGAATTGTGGGGAAATTGAATATGGAGTAAGTGAAATGCATAAAGAATGTGCAATGTATGTGTTTCAATGAAATGGAGCCAAAAAAAAGTGAAATAAGGGAAAGGGGGGATAATGACCATGCCAAGGAGGGATGAAGAGTAGGGTGATGGAGCTAAAAAAGAAAGTAAAGAGGGAGAGAAAAAAAAGGTTAATTATACCATTGAAATCCAAAATAACCACTTACAAAAAAAATTTAGATAAAAAAAATAAAATAAACAGAAAAAAACAAAAAAAATTATAATTAGTAATCAAAAAATCAAAAAAAAAAAAGAATAAAGTGACTTACCTGGAGAGATGAGATGACAAAATGAATGAAACCAAATTGTTTGAGGGATGTTGGAGGAGAATAGGAAAAGGATATGAGGGATGAATGAAAAAAAAATCACTGACAAAACATGTGATTTCAGAAAATATGCGATTTCATGTTGAGCTGGTGAAAGAAAACCAATGAGCCATCCAAAAAAAAAAAATTCACCATAAATTCCAAAAAAAAATGAATATGCAACAAACCAAAATACCAACCCAAGTGAATGAAGTACACAAAGAGACATTTGGAGAGTACAAAATGGTATGGGAAAGAAAGGGATGATGTGGCCAACATGTGGTTTTGAAAAAAAAATCACGAAAAAAGTGCTGATTTGAGGTCAGAACTGACACCCATTTTTGAAATAAGTGACTTTTTTGCAAAATTTAAGTACTGATTTGTAAGTGCTGATTTGGTTTGAAATCCGCACTTAAGTTAAGTGCGGATTTGCCAGAACTGACACCCCCTATTTGGAGTGTTTCTCAATAAGGAAACAGAATAACTTTCCAGACTCTCATAAAACTCAGGATCAAGTGTCTCATCAATAACAGCCATATCAGGATTTATCATTGAAGTAGCAATCAAAACCAAAGGATTAGATACATTAGAATATTGAGCAATTGGTCTACTACTATCAGCCTCTACTGGTCTCACAGTATCATCTCCTCTTCCAGAATTACCTGAAGGAACTGAATCAGCAACAAGAAATGGTACTTGAGATTCAATAGAGGGGCTTACCATGGTTTGGCAAGAATTGAATGTGGTTTTTTTTTTCTCTTTCTTCCTCCTTGATAAGTGTGAGGAGGTGTGGGGTTGAAATGATTGGTTCTTGATGGACCTGCCTGAGGCATTTGAGGTTGCTGTTTCTGGGACAGATAATCCCACTGCCTCTTTGACACTTCCACATTTTCTTGTTGCTGGGCAGCCAATTATAGAAGGTCCCTGGGGGGAGGAGGAGGTCTCCTCTTCTCTTGAAGGAAGGACTCTATTTTTCTTACCTTTTCTTCTAGAGAATCTGTTTTTGAACTCAGATTGAGGTTTTCTGTCCTCAATTCCGTGATGTGAGTGGAGAGATTTTTGACTTGCTGAGTTAAGGGCATCTTTTTTTTGAAGCCTTTTGGAAGCTCTTCTGGGGGGTTGATAGAAGGCTTTTGGTCCTGAGCAGTTGTCTCCACTAATATTTCCACCTCCTGCATTTCTACATCCTGATTGGACCAGTAATTGATTAATTTGAGCCAATTTTGTAGTCAATGGAGAATTTACAGAAGTAGCTTCATCATAATCAATTAAGTTCAATTCCTCATCACGGCCAGCAGAAGCACCTTGATCAGTCATTGTTTAAATTAACCTGAACTGAGAGAAGGAAATATGACGAATTAATTAGTTATTATTTTTGCTTTATTTAAAGAAAAATAAGAGAAAAAAATTCTACCATATAATTAATTATCAGGATTTTGCAATCTACTGGAATAATTTAAAATATAATGTTTTTTCAGGACAAGAATCAACTGAAATAATAATCACAATTTTTATTAATTTAAGATAAATTTTATAACCAGGAATAAATCAACTGAAATAATAAAATTTATTTTTAATTAATAATGTAATTTTTGATAATTATCTGGATTAAAATCAACTGAAAAAAAAATTAATTACCAGGACTTAATGTCAGCTGAAATAATATAATTATCAGGACTTATTGTCAGCTGAAATAATTTTAATATATAATTATTTTTAATTAATTTCCAATATTAATTTATTGCCAGGACAATTTGTCAACTGAAACAATAATATATATTTTTTTAATTTATCAGGACAAAGGTCAACTGAAAAAAAAATATTATAATATTATAATTAAAAAAAAAATTTATATTACTTCTAGGACACAGAACAGTATAGTTCTATCTTGGTCAACTAGGAAAAAATAAAAATTTTATTTACCAGGCTCCTCCCCCTGTAAAATGAGCAAACTAATGCCACTTACAGAGTGCTGAGTAAAATAATATACGTAGACTATGAAAAGTGCAAAGTGACCCACAAATATATATGACTATTTCCAATATATCAACCTAAACTTTGGAGCATGGTTTGATTCCCGTTTGCAGCAAAAAAGTAAGTCACGTGGTTGATGATGTTTGTGCTTTTTGTCGTCCATCTGTCCCTATAGGTACCTTGATTTTGATGGTCCCTTGGTCTCCAGCCTCAAGATAACAATGTGCTGTCAATGATTCAGAAAGGGCCTCAAGCGTCGGAGGGTCTCTTTGTCTCGAAGTTTCTTACAGAGGTTCAATGGGGTGTATGAGTGGATTTTTGGGCTTTTAAATTCAAGGTACCTATATATTTATTATTTTATTTAATTTTACTCAAATTCAAAGAGGTCAAAGGGTTTTATAAATATTATTATAATTAATGATTTAGAATTACATGATATAAATACTAAATAAATAATAGTAATAAATATTTAATTGGTATAATGGTTTTAATAAAATAATAAGTAAGTAAAGGATGATCCCAAAACAACAAAAAGGGGAGGCCTTTTGTCAGCTAGGCTATTCCAGGAGTCCAGTAAATGATATATAAATTATAAAACCTTAAAGAGTGGGTGAGAATTGTATTTAATGAATATAACTTAATATTTTATTGCATAATGAAATTATATAAGTATTTTATTATATACAAGTGTTACATTAAATTTATTGGTTATATATATTTTTATATACAGTTAAATTGAACATAATACAATATATTCTACAAATAATGGCGCATTTTTATGTATTTAATAATTATAAATTTATATTTAATTAATTGAAAAACATATATTATAATTATAAGTGTAAAATTGATTTATAATATATTTAAATTAATTACTTAAATTTATATATTAAATAATACCTCTCATATGATACTAAACAATAATTAATGACACTTCTTTTGACCCTTAATTGTGTTAGAAAAAACAAATAAATTAATTTGGACTAAATTGAGATCAATTGCATGTTTTGTTGCATCAAATTATTTTTTGTTTCACTTAAAATGTCCTTTAATCAGACTGTACCATCTGTTTGGAATTATTTTTCTCATAGTTCCTATGTTCCAATCTTGTTTAGTTATTCACTATTTTCACTTACTGATTTGGGAATTAATGACGGGAAAATTGGATTCTTAATTGGGGTTTTAATTAATTGTTTCATGTTTTTCTCTATATTGTTATGTTTCATTTACTCTTTTGATATATTTGTTTTATTCCATTCTAATCATTGTATTTAAAAAGATAGTAGCGCTTCAGAGGACCCATTGCCTATAAAAGGGCCTTGGATAATCCCCTGTAGCCTCATCACTTATTACACACTCAACAAATTAAATAACCATTTTATTACGTTTATATTTTTTTTATTAGTAATACAAATCTAATTAAAATTCTATACAACAAATCAAAGGTTTCTTTAAGTCTGATAGTAATTAAAAGTGTTTGCCGCGCAGAACCCTTACATTTAATAATATTATTGTTAATAAAATCTAAGTTTTTGTCACCTCTCAAAGTTGCTCACCGTTGTTTCCCTCTCAAATAAATTAAATATATATTTTTGGTTTATTTCTTTATTTTCCCTTGTCCTCCTCCTTCTCTCCTCCTTTTTCTCCTATTTTTCTTACCTCTTCTAGACGACTGACCGACAACTGGGGACCTTTCCAAACGACGACGACAATCGAGCCTGGCGACGAACGACAAAACACACGGACCACCTAGCAAAACAAAACTTTTGCCGCGACTGTGTTTCGAACTTGGGTTCGACATCTTAGGTTTATATAATATTAATTTTTATATTATTTTGAAGTGATTTTTCGATCACTATAGTAAGTTCACCTTTGCGCCTCTCACTCATATTACAATATTTTTATTGCAATAACAGTGATTGTGGCTTAATTGCTGATTCACTGAGTGTAAGTGTTCAATTTTTAAAATTTTTTTTCTCCTAGTTGACCATTATAGAGTGTTAAATCCTCTTAGTCCTAGAAGAATTGACATTTTTTATTAATACAAATTGAATTATTAATTTAATTTTTTTTTATTATTAATTATTGTTAATTTTGGTTGACTTAAAAGTACATTGTGCTTAGTCCCAAATATATTGCCATATTTAATATTGGTAATTAATTGGTTGAATTAACTTGATTTTTATTCCCAATTTAACCTTGCAATCCATTTTTTTTTAAATTAATTTTTTTAATTATTACTTTATATTGAAAATTATTTTTTCTATAATTTAATTAATAAAATTTTTTTTATATTATTTGGAGCAATTATTGACTAACCTTTATTATTTTTTTAATAAATAATAAGTAAATTAAAATCTTCCCACTAGTATGTCCAACAATTTGGCAGAAAAAATGGATAACATGCAAGTGGATGAAATAGAAATTGACTATGATGCTGACACTGTAAGTTCTTCTAAAGTTGGTCATAAAAAATCTTGCACTAACACAAGAAATTCACATACTGCAGGATGTGAAAATGACAGGAAATGCAAACAAACCAAACCCCCTTCCCCCAGTACCACAGAAGGAAGTAAAGCCTCTAGTGCCTCAAGAAGGTCTTCCAAAAGGCTTCAAAATAAAAAAGCTTCCTCTGCCACAACAAATCAGCAACCTATCCAGTCATATAAAAGAGTTGAAGACAGAAAATATGACGTACAAAGCAAAGGTAGACACATTGTGGGATCAGGTCCAAGAACTCAGGAACCAGATTCAGGCCCAGGCCCCTCCTCAGTTGCCTCCCAATCAGCCTCAGTTTCAGGCTCAAACTTCACAGCCACCCAGCTCAACCATCCAAAATCCAAATACTATGGAAGTAGAGCAATGGAAATGGGATTATCTAATGAGTCACTACCAACAGAGTGTGCAACACCCTCCTCATCATCAGCCTGGCCCATCCAGAACACCCAATTTCCATCCACCTCCTCATTCCTACCAACAAGGCAGGAGAAAGAAGGCCCAAGCACAATCCCAAACCCTGTCCCAGGGGAAGTTTCCCCCTCTGCCATGGTAAGTAATTTGGTTGATAGTCACTTGGGTATGTTTTCTAATAAATCTTCTTCTGTAGGTAATATTATTGAACATGGTGAAAAAACAGTTAAACCTGTTAAAAGACAGCTTCCTGTAACTAGTAGCCCTATTGATGTAATTAGCAAATTGTCATTTGATGAACCTTTACATTTAACTTCTACATCTTTAATTAATCCTTCTCTTGCAATTAAAAATGATTCTGTTCCCCCTGAAATCTATACCTTAATTGAAAAAACTTCTGAGGAAATATTGAAAGATACCCTTGATTTTAATATTGTGAAAGACAAACATGTGAGAGATGTGTTAATCCATGAAAATGATAGATTAAATAATTTACACTTGCAATGTAAAGTGAGTTCTTCTGTACAAGATACAGCTTATTTAAAAATCAAAGAAACCTTGAATATTGTTCTTAGTCAACAAAAACAAATAAGAAGTGACCATAGAGCTATCTCAGATAGAAATATCAGTCTACATAAGACCTTGAGTGAATTGAAACCCCTTATTGAGGAAAATTATTCATTCAAGAATGAAATAAAATCTCTGCAAAATGAATTTAAGAAGCTAAAAAATGATTTCCATGCACTAAGTACCAAACACTCAGTTTCTGAGGACAGAAATGTTCTATCTCTTGCAAAAGTAAATGACCAGATGTCTGAAATTCCAAGAATAAGAAACTATGTGTCTGACCTACAGGAAAAGTTCTCAACCTTAACCACCAATAATGAATTAAATGAGATTTCTGAAAATAAGCTGCATAAAAATAAAGGGAAAAAACCTGAACAAAGTTCATCCTTTCTTCCTCATATTTCAACCATTAAACAAACTGACAATGAGTCTGTAAAATCTTTTGCTACTAGCAAAAAATCTTGTGATGGTCATGCACCAGCTGTTTCTGTAAATAATGAAATTTCTGAACACCTGGCTAAACTTCAGGAATTATTACTAATGAATAATTCAAACCAAAAAGTGGACCATCCCAGTAGTCAGAAAAATTGGCCTAAGTTAGACGAATATCCTACCTTTGATGGTGATTCTTCCTCTGATTGGCAACACTTTATCCAAAGAATTGATAATTTAAAGAGATCTTATAAACTACCTGATGAGGAAATTGTTTCTAAGCCAATTTCTTTATTTTCCAATGTAGCCTTGATGTGGTATGAATCTGTCCTCTTAGATAACAATCACTATACATGGAATGATTGGAAATCCTTGATTGAGAAACAGTTTGGTGGTTCAAAATTCAGGTTAGCTCAGCAGAGACTGTATGAGAATACTAGATATGTATCCTCCTCTGTTGAAAAGCCCATTGTTTTTCTGATGAAAATAACTAAAATCCTTAGAGCAATTGATCCAAAGATGGATTATGATATTTGGAGAGATAAAATCTTGTATAAATTACCAAATTGTCTTAGGGATTTGATTGTTGCTAGAACTGAGCATGTAAGGGAAAATTCTTCTTTCATTAATATCTGTAATGAAGTACTACTCAACCATAGATATGAACCAAAGAATTACCTTAGTAAATCTTATAATGATCAGAATAAACCTTCTATAAAGCTCCCAGAAAAATCTGGTAAACCCTCTGCCCCAGTTGCACCTAAAAAATATGCAACAAATACTTGTTATAAATGTAACAAACCATGGCAGAAGGGTCATGTTTGTGACAAGAAAATTCATCTTGTTGAACAAAATGAAGACACTGATGAAGTTGAACTTGATGTCAATAATTCTTCCAGTGACTGTGAAAGTAATATCTCCTATGACAATGAATCTGTTAAAGATGTTTTAATGTTGGAACATGATGTCCATTATTTAAATAATATATCTGAAGATTGTGTATTGAATTTATCTTCAGTAGAAAATGCTGAGATAATTAAAGATATTACTAACAATTCTATTCCTATATCCCCTTTAAAGGCACCTGTTATCATTAATGGTAAAAATGTTGATGTAGTTCTTGATTCTGGTGCTGGAGGAAGTGTAGTATCTGAAAAAGCTTTGGCTTCAGTGGATAAGGAATACTTGAGTAAATTATTACCTATAACTTCTGAAAAATGGAGAGGGTATGGTTCTACCTTATTTCCTATTGGCAAATACAAAACCTCTGTATTCTTCAAATATAATGGTGGTTTTGTCAGAGCTATTTGTGAGTTTGTTGTCATGAAAAATGATAATTTGAGCAATTGGTTTATTATGGGAAATGATATTTTAACCATGTTTGGTGTGAAACTGGACCCAGAAAATAATTGCTTTACCTTGGGAATGAATGGGAAAAGAAAATTCAAAATTTCTTCTCCTAAAACCTCTGGGCATTTGTTGAAATCTTGTAACTCACTGATCCAATGTAAAGGTAGAACAACAACTGAAATGGATGATTTATTACATGAAATAAATACCGCTTCTTTTGGTGATCAGTTGACTAGTGAACAAAAGGATTCTATTGTTTCCTCTATTACCTCTTTCCCTATGGCTTTTGCTCATGGTTCTCATGTCTTGGGAATTGTTCAGGAAGAGATGAAAATTACCTTATCCTGTAATTTGAGTGATATTCCTCCTTCCCTTAAGAAAAAACCATATCCTGCTTCTCCATCAAAAAGAAAAGATATTGAAGATAATATTGAAACATTATTGAAAATGAATATCATTGAGAAAGTGGATGTCACCCCCAAATATTGTGTCATCTCCCCAGTCTTGATTTCATATGAAAAAGATAAAGCTAGATTATGTGGAGATTACAGAGCTTTAAATACTTATACTGTTGATGATATTTATCCTTTACCCAGAATTAATTCAATACATGCTACCTTGCAAGGTGCAAAATTTATTAGTTGTCTGGATGGTAATAAAGGTTATCATCAAGTTCCAGTTGAGAAAAATTCTCAAAATTTTTTGCTTATTGCTACTCATATGGGAATATATAAGTATGATAGAATGCCATTTGGCCCTAAAAATGCTCCTTCAGTTTTCCAGAAAGTTATGGATAACACTTTCCATCAAGAAATTATTGAAGGTTGGCTCATGGTTTATATTGATGATATTATTGTTTTTTCTAAAACTTTTGATTAACATATTATTCACTTGAATAGAGTTTTTTAAAAAATGGATGAAATCAATATGACCTTATCTTTAAAAAAGTGTAAATTTGGTTTTCAATCTTTGAAAGTCCTTGGCCATGTTGTGTCAGGCTTACAAATTTGTGTAGACCATAATAAAGTTGCTGCCATTCAAAATGTGAAAGCACCAACTTCTGTAAGAGAAATCCAAAGTTTTTTGGGTATGTGTGGCTATTATAGACAATATATTAAAAATTATCAGGTCATAGCCTTGCCTCTTACAAAACTGACCTGAAAAGATGTTGCTTTTCTCTGGAATAATGACTGTCAGAAAGCTTTTGATACATTGAAAAGTTGCTTAATGACAGCCCCTATATTGGCTCTTCCAGATTTTAACAAGCCATTTGTACTTTATACAGATGCTAGCTTTATTGGTCTGGGTTCTGCCCTTCACCAAAAGCAAATTATTAATGATAAATCCTCAGAGGTTGTAATTTGTTATATTTCAAGAACCTTAAGAAATAGTGAATTGAAATATGGTGCCACTCAATTGGAGTGCTTAGCAGTTGTTTGGGCTCTTGAGAAACTTCATTACTACTTGGATGACCAAAAATTTGAGTTGGTAACTGACTGTAGTGCTGTGAAATCTCTCTTAAACCTCAAAACACCTAACAGACATATGTTCAGGTGGCAACTTGCTGTTCAAGAATACAGAGGAAGGATGACTATTATCCATAGAGCTGGAAATGTTCACTCTAATGTTGATATGCTCTCCAGATTGCCTCTGCCAAATAATGACTCCAATCCTGCTTATGTACCTGAAGATGATACTGTTCATATACATGGTATCTTTATAGTTGATATGGAAGAAGAGTTATTACAGTTAATACTGGATTCATATGATAAAGATTCTGATTTAAATAAATTAGTTACTATTTTAAATGATCCTAAGAATGCTTCAATTCAAGCATTAATAAAAACTCTTCCTGCAAAGTACCAAAATGCTTTAAATGAAGGAAAGTTTTCTATTGAAGATGGTTATATATATTATAGAAGGAAGCTTACCAATGTAATTGTTATTCCTCCTTCAATGAAAGAAACTATCCTCAAACTTTGTCATGATGACATATTAGCTGGTCATTTTGATCTTGAAAAAACATTGATTAGAATCAAAAACACTGCATGGTGGGCTAATATATCTGAAGACACAAAATTATATGTTGAATCTTGTGATTCCTGCCAAAAATCTAAAAGGTTAACAGGTAAGAGAGCAGGGTTATTACAACATATTGAAGCACCTAATGCTCCCTGGAAAATCATTAATATGGATTTTGTCACTGGCCTTCCTGTTGCAGGTAAAGACAGCTTTAACTCTTGTTGGGTAATAGTGGATAGATTCACAAAAATGTGCAAATTTATTCCAACCCACAAAGATGTATCCACCAAAGAATTAGCTTTCTTATGGTGGTCTTACATGTTTAATATTATTGGTTTTCCAAAAGCCATTATCTCTGATAGGGATCCAAAATTCACTTCTGAGTTTTGGACCTCTTTGATGGATATTTGTGGCTGTGAGTTAAAATTGTCTACAGCTCACCATCCTCAGACTGATGGTCTAGCTGAAAGAATGATTCAAACTCTGGAAGATATGAGTAGAAGGTATTGTGCCTTTGGTTTAGAATATAAAGACAATGACAGATTTACTCATGATTGGGTCACTCTTTTGCCTGGTCTTGAATTTGCATATAATAGCACTGTTCATTCTGTCACTGAGAAAAAGCCTTTTGAGCTTTGGTTAGGTTATGTCCCAAACACTCCTGCTCAGATTCTCAATAATAAATTACCTAAGTTGGAACTACACCCTGGTGTAAAATCTTTTATGCAAATGCAACAGCTATGCAGAAACATGCTCAGAGTTGTATTGATAAAGCATTTGAATATGAAAAGAAAAGATGGGATAAATCCCATAAAAAATACACATTTAACAAGGGTGATGAAGTGTTGATCTCTACTGTCCATTTCAATTTACAAGGTAACCACAAATTAAAAGATCCTTTTGTAGGACCATTTGTTGTTAAAAGAATGGTTGGTGATAATGCAGCAGAAGTTGTATTGTATTCTCCATATGATAGGAAACATCCTGTCTTTCCCATTTCTTTGCTTAAGCCTTATACTTCCAACAGTGACTTATTTCCAAAAAGAAGAGGTAGACCTAAGAAGAACCCTCAGGAAATCACAGAAACAGCAGAAATTGATAAAATTCTCAATGATAGAATTATCACTTCTGAGAGAGGTACTGAATATTTATTGAGATATAAGAACAAATCATCTGAACAGGATGCATGGATACCTGGCAAGGAAATTTCAAATCTGCCTGCTCTGTTGAAAAAATACAAAAAGAAAAAATCTTAGCATTTTTTTATTGTTTTTTTAGAGTGAGGGAGTGTCAGCCAGGCTATTCCAGGAGTCCAGTAAATGATATATAACTTATAAAACCTTAAAGAGTGGGTAAGAATTGTATTTAATGAATATAACTTAATATTTTATTGCATAATGAAATTATATAAGTATTTTATTATATACAAGTGTTACATTAAATTTATTGGTTATATATATTTTTATATACTGTTAAATTGAACATAATATAATATATTCTACAAATAATGGCGCATTTTTATGTATTTAATAATTATAAATTTATATTTAATTAATTGAAAAACATATATTATAATTACAAGTGTAAAATTGACTTATAATATATTTAAATTAATTACTTAAATTTATATATTAAATAATACCTCTCATCTAATACTAAAAAGTAATTAATGACGCTTCTTTTGACCCTTAATTGTGTTAGAAAAAACAAATAAATTAATTTATACTAAATTGAGATTAATTACATGTTTTGTTGCGTCAAAGTATTTTTTGTTTCACTTAAAATATCCTTTAATCAGACTGTACCATCTGTTTGGAATTATTTTTCTCATAGTTCCTATGTTCCAATCTTGTTTAGTTATTCACTATTTTCACTTACTGATTTGGGAATTAATGACGGGAAGATTGGATTCTTAATTGGGGTTTTAATTAATTGTTTCATGTTTTTCTCTATATTGTTATGTTTCATTTACTCTTTGATATATTTGTTTTATTATATTCTAATCATTGTATTTACAAATATAGTAGCGCTTCAGAGGACCCATTGCCTATAAAAGGGCCTTGGATGATCCCCTGTAGCCTCATCACTTATTACACACTCAACAAATTAAATAACTATTTTATTACGTTTATATTTTTTTATTAGTAATAGAAATCTAATTAAAAGTCTATATAACAAATTAAAGGTTGCTTTAAGTCTTATAGTAATTAAAAGTGTTTGCCGCGCAGAACCCTTACATTTAATAATATTATTGTTAATAAAATCTAAGTTTTTGTCACCTCTCAAAGTTGCTCACCGTTGTTTCCCTCTCAAATAAATTAAATATATATTATTGTGATTTATTTCTTTATTTTCCCTTGTCCTCCTCCTTCCCTCCTCCTTTTTCTCCTATTTTCCTTACCTCTTCTAGACAACTGACCGACAAAGGGCCTCAAGCGTCGGAGGGTCTCTTTGTCTAGAAGGTTCTTACAGAGGTTCAATGGGGTGTATGAGTGGATTTTTGGGCTTTTAAAGTCAAGGTACCTATATATTTATTATTTTATTTAATTTTACTCAAATTCAAAAGAGGTCAAAGGGTTTTATAAATATTATTATAATTAATGATTTAGAATTACATGATATAAATACTAAATAAATAATAGTAATAAATATTTAATTGGTATAATGGTTTTAATAAAATAATAAGTAAGTAAAGGATGATCCCAAAACAACAAAAAGGGGAGGCCTTTTATAGGCAAATGAGAGACAAAGCACAGACTTGAAATGCTAAATACAGGAGTATGATACACTACGCAATATAGGGGGTGGACTTGCTAGCAAGTCCTCAACCTGAACTCAGATGGAACTCAGATGGAACTCAGACTGAACTCAGACTGAACCCATACTGAACTCTACTTGAACACCCACCTAAAACTGTTCTGCTGAGTGGTGTTCATCCCTGATTGTATGGTTCCTTTATCAATAGCTCAATGTGTGTTCAATCTATGGTGAGTTTGGGTCCAAGGTTGCGGACTTGCTAGCAAGTCCGCCCCCCATATTGTGTGGTGATAAAAGAAGAAAAGAAAGTTCCAAGAAAAAATTTCAAATAATAAGAGTTTCTAGAAAAAAATGTGTTCAAAACTTGAATGTACAGGATATACCAGAAATAAATTGTTTTATTTAAAATTACAGTAAGTGTCAAATTTTAAATAAGTAATTTGAATTTCTTGTATATAATTATTTTTATTTCAATTTTAAATGTTATTTTAATATTAATATTTATTTTAATATTAATATTTATTTTAATATTAAGTACTTATTTCTCTTAACCTGTCATTGAGCACAGTGTTAGAAATAAAAAATAATAAAATTAAAATTAAAATACAAATAACAATAAATATATAAAGGACAATTATTATTAAGTTTAAATATTTACTAACTTTACTTTTTTTGTAACTAGTTAATTTATTACAAGTAAGTTTAAAGTAAGTATTATAATTAATAATTATAAGAAATAAAAAGGTGTGGCTTCATCCAGTAAATAATTAATTATTTTACTGGGTAAGTCTAGCAGCCTGGCTGACATACATTCTATTTCTCTTAATCAGTGAGGAGTAGTTTTTTTGGAGGGAACCCAGATTTTTGGGAATGTTTGGCAGTTCCCTCTACGTTAAATTTTTTGATGATTCTGATCATAGTAGGGCAGGGAACACTGTACCATTATAAAACTTGTGTTGCAGTTTGCACCCCCTTCTGGAATTCCAACTATTTGATACTTAGTTTGGGGGCTGAGATGTATCTTGGGAGAGTGAGATGCTGTCATGCTACTGAAAAACAGGTAAGAAAGTAAATGAAAATTAAAGTGAATTTAGCCCAATGAAATTCAGGAGAATAACTTCAGAAAAGATACTCACCAAAAGAGAAAGATCCAAACAGTCTTTACAAGTATCTAATCAGGTATGAGACATGATGGTGGTTGAGTTGTAAAAATTTGAAAAGCCAAAAAAAAAATTATATTGCACATTTGTCCAAGGGCTGTATATGATGACACGGCATCAGCTAGGATCTTGGGATGGAACCGAAGAAACCAGAGGATGATGTGTGCACAGGTCAATCTAGTTTGGTAGCTAAGTCTATAACAGTATATAGTGTGCCAATACCCGGCCAGCTGTTCCTTCTTCCTACCGCAGAGTGGAACAGGCCAGGCTAACGTACCATTGGGTTTGGGTACCGACACAATGGTGTGGATGATGCTCTTGATCGACAGAAAAGGACCAATTGCGCAATATGAAATTGGATATCCAAACTATTCTGCTACATTCAAGATGTGTTTTTGTATGTATATATGTACTTAGCAAGACTGGGAGAGGTATCAACTTAAGCCTCCGGATTATGGTAGCAGTGTCAGCGCTTCATCTGGAGTGAACTGGAGTTAGACGCATTGGCTGCACCATAGGTTTTATACTAATTCTATGTACATAACACGTAATCACTAAGTCTACCATTATGTCCCCATAACACCCCCCCTCTTAGTGATTTTCCAACAACCGCATGAAATAGAAAAAATAATGTAATCTTATAAAGTGAGGTGAAAAATGAAATGCTCAAAATAAAATATTAATAAAAAAAGAAAATAAATAATAATAATAAAAAAGGAATAAAATAAAATTATAATAAACATAATCAAAAAATGCCCAGTAGATTCCGTTTGTCTTTCCATACATTAGGTCCCAAATTTTTTGTCAACAAATCCGCTACTTGATCCTTTGAAGCCACCCAATCAATTGAAATTTCTTTTTGGTAGACTTGTTCATTCACAAAGTAGAAATCACGGTCTACATGCTGACATCTCTTGTCCGATGGATTGTCAATTGCTTCCACGATAGCTCCTTTGTTGTCGCATAGTAATTTTGTAGGACCATGGCATAAGTTTACCTCTCTGAGAAGATTCCTCATCCAAAGCGCTTGCTGAGTGGCAGTAGACATAGCCATCAGTTCAGAATGTAAGGAAGCTGTGGCAACTCTGGATTCTTGTTTGGATTGCCACAGGATCAGGCAGTTGTTAACTAGGATTATATGAATGCCAGTGGCTCTGGAGAATTCTCCTCCCCATGTGGCATCACAGTACACTTTTGTGGTAGGGCTAGATGGACAAGTCGGAAACAGGTGAAATTTTAAGTCTTTGGTGAATTGTAAGTATCGCAAGAGATGATTCAATGCATTCCGTTTATCTTTACCTGGTCTTGAGGCATAACGTGCCAGGAAGTTGACTGGATACACTAAATCAGGTCTTGAACCCGCTACAAGATACGACAAAGATCCAATGATTGATAGAAATTTGATATGGTCAATGGGTGGATGAGTCTTTTCTTTCAATGACATTAAGGATAGACTGGATGGTAAAGGTGAGTGGGATGTTAAACCAGCTACATTGTGTTCTTTAAGTATCTTGTTCACCAATCCCAACTGATGTATGGTAAATCCTTTGTCACATTGGGATACAGCCAGTCCCACTATGGAGGAAATATTATCAGACCATTTAATCTTTAAATACTTACTCATATCACATTCTAGCATTCTCAGTACCTCCTCACTGCTCCCCATTACCACCCCATCGTCAACATGGATCCACAACATACCTGTCTTTCCCGATTTCGACATCACATACACACTGGCATCTTGATTACTCGCCTTATAACAAAGATTAATTAAAATGCCACTTAGGTTTTTCCACCAACATTTTGCTGCTTGTTTGGTGCCATACAGGGCTTTATGTAGTTTGCAAACATGATCAGGATGACCTAAATTGAAACCTTCTGGTTGGCAAATGTAGATCTCTTAATTAATGTTGCTGTGGAGGTAAGCTGCTGTCACGTCAAAAGTTTTAACAGGCCAGCCATACGTTGCGGCAAGGGCAAGGATCAGTCTTAGCGAGGCGAAAGTAGCAGTTGGAGCAAATGTTGCACCAAAATCTTCACCTGGAATTTGTTTAAATCCCTGAGCCACATATCTGGCTTTGTTTTTGATTATTCGACCGAATTCATCTCTTTTTAACGTGAAAACCCATTGAGCACCTGTTACAGACTTGCCGGGAGGTAATGGAACAACATCCCACACTTTAATGTTGGACATGTTTTGCATCTCGTCATGGCAAGCATGTTTCCATTGGTCGGCATTGGGTCTCTTCATAGCCTGTTTATATGTGTGTGGCAGATGGTCAGACAAGTCAATTGAATTATTGTTTATGTATTCTACTAATGAGTCTTGCGCCGAGATAGTTTCCTCCGCAGAAAAATCACCAAAACGCATTTGATTAAGGATGAATGATAAGTCGCCTTTAGATTATGAGGAAGAGTCATAGGTGGTGATAAGAGATTTGTTGTCAGTATCATCACCTTCATCAAGGAACTTAGCCATTGCTGACTGGACAAAAGAATTGGTTTCTGGGTGCCAGAAAATCCAACCTTTGCCACCGTTCATGAGTCCTACCACTCTGCATCTCATGGCTCTTGGTTCTAGTCTTGTGCGTTTCTCCGTGGGAATGTGCACATAAGCCCATTGACCAAAATTTTTTAAGGGTGATAGATCTGCAACCTGCTTAAAAATTACCTGATAAGGAGTACTTTTAGTTATATGAACATTGGGTATTCTATTATGTATAAAAGAGGCCCAGCAGTATGCTAAAGTCCAGAAAGTTTTAGGAAGCTTTGCTGCAAGAAGGATTGTGCGCGCTATTTCACCAACTGTCTCGTTGAAACATTCCGCCATACCATTCTGTTCATGATGGTATGGCATGGAGTGTTCATGCAGGATACCATTAATTGATAGGAATTCAGAGAATCTTTTGTTCATATATTCCTTGCCATTATCAGTTTGGAGAATTTTAAGTTGGCGACCTGTAACATTTTCAAGGCGATTTTTAAAATTGATAAATGCCTCTAGAACATTGGATTTCTTTTTCAGAATGAACACTTCTCCATAAGTAGAAAATGATTCCCTGAAAGTGGCAACATATGTTTCACCATGGTCAGTAATATCCACCATTGGTCCTACCAAATCTGACACAACTACATCCATAAGATCATGATGACGTTTATTTGTGATACAGGTGTTTTGACGTTTGCTCTTTGATACTGTGCCAATATCACAGTTAAGTCTACAGTGAGGAACATTAGCTGGTGCTCCATGGCAAAGTCCAAATTTGGAAATACGTTGAAGCACTCTGGTGCTGGTATGACCTAACCTCCAATGCCAGTCCATGATTGAATTGGGGGTAGCTTTTGGATATGGGATGTTAGCGGGAGGTTTGGAAACAAATGGAGCAGGCAGAGAGGACAAAGATAAAGATTGAAAACAATCAATTGCAAAATTGTTAATATCTAGCATACATGGATAAACTAGAGAAACATTCCATTTGCGCTCAGAGG
This sequence comes from Hemileia vastatrix, assembly GCA_030280995.1. Classification (NCBI taxonomy): domain Eukaryota; kingdom Fungi; phylum Basidiomycota; class Pucciniomycetes; order Pucciniales; family Zaghouaniaceae; genus Hemileia; species Hemileia vastatrix. The sequence goes on from JASXTE010000013.1 coordinate 9,551,363, forward strand.
GAGATAAGGTGGCAGTAAATAGTATTTCTGAATCTTTTTGAGCTACAAAGTCATGTTTTTTGTTAAAAGTGAGGTAGACATCATTCTGTAATAAATCAAAAGGAGAAATGAGGGTTGATTTTGCTTTATCACAAAAGAAAACGTTTCTAATAGTTATTCTTTTGTCTCCTGTTCCTTTAATCATAACATTGCCATATCCAGTAATAAAAGCAGTGGCTAGGTCAGTAGCTGTTTTCACAGGTACTGGTGTATGTAGCTTTTTGAAGTCAGAAAGCAAACGTACATCTCCAGTGACATGATGTGTTGCGCCAGTATCGAAAATACCCTTTGCATCTGTGCCATCTAAGACATTCAACCATTCATCGCTTCCAAGGTCCAACTCATTTAGGGAAGTGGCTAAAACATCAAGCGCCAATGAATCAATTTCGTTAAGACGGACTCTCGAGGATGATTGTTTTCCCTTGCATGTTGACATCGACTGTTTGATGGTTTTGAGGGCATTTCTTGCTTGTTGCAAACAAGCTTCACGTCTGGTCCAGACCTCTGGATTAAAAGCCGAACCGTTACTGTTATAAGGACATGTTTTCCATAAATGTTTGGTCGATTGGCACATGTGGCACGAAAAAGCTTCTTGTTTGTTATTAGGACGATAACTGTCCATCTTGCCTCTTCTGAAACCCATGGCAGACATTTCATCAACATCAACAGATGCTTCAAGTGCAGTTGAGGGTAAAGCAGGAGGTAGGGCAATATTTTTAACTGTATTTTGGAGGGCGGTAACCATATCATCAAAGGATGGTTGAGAGATGTCCTTAAGCAGCTCAAAATGTTTGTTTATTTCTGCCAATAAATTTGAAACTGAGAGGGGTAGTAATAATTGTACCAGTATAGAACCAAGTTCATCGTATCCCAATATGAAACCTGAACGTTTTAGTGCATCAAGTATGTTCTTGATGTTTTTGGTGTGAGACATTGCATTGGTAAAGGGAGAGTTTTTGATTTTTAATAAATCATTGAAAAGTGCAATTCTAGCGGTATGAGTTGTCATTTCAAATTTGGATGAGAGAACCCGGTATGCCTGGTAACTGGTCGTCCCAACATTGATGAAGCCTTGAAGCTTTTCTTCAATTGTGAAGTAGATGATGTGCCAACACATCTCATCCTCAAATTTATTGACCGTGGTGACAATGGCATTTGAGTCTGATATATATTTCATGGAGCAAACACGTCTCTGCATAAAAAGTGAAATACTTTTATGCCAGGTTTGCCAATTAGAGCCGTCAGATTTTAATTTAGGTGTGTGTTTCACTTGAGATAAAATATCATTGATGACTAAGCCACAGTCTTTTCCTTTGTATTCAGTGAGTGGATGTTTGGGATCATTTTGCAAAGACATACCAGAAGAGGAGGTAAGATGCAAGTAAGAAGTTGGCAGTGTTGATGTAACGGGAGGTAGTAGATCCAAGGAGGGAAGAGAAAGAGGTGGTTCCGAAATTGAATCAAGAAAAGGACGAGCAGTAGATGTACTCGATGAAGAAGTAGGTGAGGATGTATTGATGGAGGAGGAGAATGATCATGATCGGTGTCTACTACGGGAGTTGACGTTAGAGAGAGGGGGGGGGGGAATATCCAAATTTTTTAGTTCATGTGTCAGTGTAGGTTTGTCACGTTGAATTTTAGGTCGAGATTGAAAAGGGTTGGGATTATTTGGATCAGCCGGCATGAATTAAACGCCTGGAGAATAGGAATCCTGCGTTGTGGATTAGACGGACGCCGGGGAGGGAGGCACTTTTAACGAGGGACTAACTCAGGGTACACAGAATGGTTCCGGGAATTACAAGATATAAATTACTGCTAGTAATCAATCAGGGACAGCCCATAACCTATGGTAGCAGTGTCAGCGCTTCGTCCGGAGTGAACCGGAGTTAGACTTTATACTAATTCTATGTACATAACACGTAATCACTAAGTCTACCATTATGCCACCATAACACGGATGCACCGGAGATCAGTCCGAGGTTTTGCGAGGCGCTACACTCGACAAAAACAAGGCGATCAAACCGTGACATTGAGAATTGAGCAGGCACCCATTCGGCGTCTGATACAGCCCCATCATTAGTCAAGTCATGCATGACAAGGGTCCTAAAAGCAGATTTACCAACCGCATGCTTAATTTTGGGTGGCATTTTTGATATAGAGAATGGATGGTTTTTACATGTGATTTGAGTTGCTTTGTTTATTCGGATTTTATATGTACATACACTTGTATTGTGATATCAATGAATTTCTATTTTGTCGAATATACAATACACACTGTAGATAACTCATCAATATATAGGATCGTTGTTTGGTGGAATGATGGACGGTACAATTATGTTGAGCAATCAAGCTGAATTGCAGGTGTTGAGTTGATTATCAAAGTCCAATTTGTCGCTGATGAAGCAGAACAACAAAGATGATGGATTATTAAGAAATTGATAGAGAATTCCATTTCCACATTCTAGAAATTGACCGGGTCTTCTAGAGTGAATGTCAAGTCAGCACAGCATCATAGCAAGTGACTGAAGTGGAAGAAATCGTGATAATGAAAGTGTTGCAGCAGTGGAATGGACACAGTAACGAAAATGATGAGATACAGTATTTTCGCCCCAGGCAGCATCAGTTGTTTGTGTCGATCGGTGTGAGCGTCGATTCCAGCCACCGGAAAAACACTTGCGTCATCGTTCGTTCTCTTTGCTGAAGGACCGACGTTTCTGAAAAGGTGGCCATTTCGACTCATCCTCACAGCAACAACCATCTTCCTCCCCCCCTCTTCCACAGAGGAATCAACTGGTATCGTTTCTTTTTATCGTCAGAGAAGATCAGATGAGGAGCTAATTGTTTGTTCATTCCATTCACAGTGCATTGCTGCAATCGATCACCTCTCCTTTCTCTCGCTAGCTAACTATCTAGATATAACTATACATCTCTATAACTATATCGCTCAATCCTTGCATCTCTCCTAGACTTTCATCCGGCTTACATCTCTTCATCATGTCTTCGTCTGAGATTGATGACAATTATCTCGAAATTGACTCGCCTTTTGAAGAACCAATAGACTTGCCGTCCGACGGTGAAGACATGGCTCGATCACCTCCTCAAACTCCTTATTTCCCAGAAGTCCAATTGTCTCAATTATCTTCTTTTTTAAAAACCTCCGCCCATGCATTTCCTACGTCTCAAAATCTTTCGGAAAGATTTGAACTTGATCCTGGACCTTTATCCGTTCCTAAGCATTTACTTCCTCCTGAAGAAAAACCTCGGGAAGAATACTTGGATTATCAACAAAGTTTACCTTATCCTGTTGAATCTTTAGCACAGATGGATGACCGGCTAGAATTAATTTGTTCTCACCTTATAGCCTGCGTCGAAGCAAAAGATTATGAGGTGTAAGCTCAATTTACTTCATCTTTTCCTCTTAATCTAATTCTTACTTACCTACCCTTTTCTTTTTTGGTTGATTAGTGGTTTTGTTTTCTGGAATCATCGCCTTGAAATATGGTTGGGACTCAAGTATCCCATGAAGCGCTCAGTCAGAGCCAAGCTGGCCAAGTTGTATTATGAATTAGCTGGTAAGTTACAAATTCGTTTTTCTTGAGTTTCCCTATCAATTCTAAACATGCTCCTTGTTTTTAGTTCTCCCTGGTATGGACCCTCGAATGGTCGATATGTTTGCCTATATGTGTCTAGTTCTATTAGAGTAAGTGCCGACTTTCCTTTCCATATTAAGATAAGGTTTCTCCAAGAACTGACTTTTTGATATGGTGATGTGAATCCTATTCCCTATAAACACTTTTCTTACTTCAAAATTTCATAGATCCCGCAAACATCTAGATATCCGCGATTTACAACTTAGTTGGGAGCCCATGTACAATATTTTGAAGAAGGAATTATTTCCCAAGAATCGGAAAACTGGGCACACAAGTGTATATAGCACTTTGTTGACATGTTGGCCAATCTTTCCGCTTGTGCACAATTCATCAGCTTACCGAATTAAATCATTTTCTTTTTATTTCCAGTGACTGAATATGCTAATCGATTCTATCCCCCTCATCATGCCCATCAAATGATCTCCCAATTTTTACCACAACTGGACGGGACCGATATCAATTCACTATTGGCAACTCAGGCTTTTTTATGTCACTTTTTACCGATAAGCCATCCTGTTTTTTGGTTCAAGATGATTTTCATACTTTGGGAAAACTTTTCCTCCCAATATTGGGATGAACAATGGATAGATCTTTTGGGTAGGTTGAGCATGAAGCACGTTGATCCCAATTCCAGCGACCCTCGATTGAAAGAACTCATCAAGCGTATCACACTTGGTGAAAAGATTCACGATGCTGCACGTGATATTGTTGCGAGTTTCACCGATTGCGATAATTGGAAAGGTATACGAAAAGATGTTGGTATTTTCACTCACAAAGAGTGGTGTTTTTTGATGACCAAGTGCCTTCGAGCGATGGGAGTTCCCATTGGATCTTCCAAATCTAAAGGAAGTGCGTTTCTCGCTCAAGGTGCCGAAACTGGGGCTATTCATGCGGATTCTAGAGCTGGGTCTTTGGTAGCTAAAATGAAAAAACCGTCTGATCGACTTCATTCTTTAGCTGTCATTATCATTTATTCCATGTCAGAGGATACGTCTCGTCCAGATTCTCAATTTTCTGAAGAGGATGACACAAATACTTTTGCCCGTTCTAAAGCACTCAAGTCTCTTCATACGCTGCTGCAAGCTACTGAGCCTTATTTCCATCCTTCTAACGATGGCGCTTGGACTGGCACTTTGACCCGCTTTCTACAAATAATCACTCAACAGTTTTTGACCAGATGGCGAGAAGAACAAAAACCCGATTGTCCTGTCCCGGCTGAATGGAGATTGACTCCAAGAATAAAACATGAATTTGTTTTGACGGTTAGAAAGGCCACATTACTTGGCATGTTTTCTAAAGACCCAAGTTCCATGGGGTTTTCTCATATGGCGTTAATGAGTATGAGCTATCTTGAGCCAGCACTAGTTATACGGCCTGTTCTTGAAAGAGCAATACCTGCATTAGAAGGTCTACTAGAGGTATGTTTTTTTACAATTTTTTTTTTTTTTTTTTCCTTTTCTTTTTTGTATCGCTGGACTCCGCACATGTCCATTACAAAGCCTTTGACTTCTAGATGTTTTTAGACCCATCGAACCCAAGCTTGTATTTCAGCTTTGGGTATGGTGGCAGTGCCAATGGTCAATCGCAATACTTACCCTGAAGGTGCAAAGCATTTGGCCCCTGTTCTGGATCTACTATTGCCCGGGATCGATCCTAATGATTCCCTAAAGACAGCTCAATCAGCCATGTTTATCATTTTAGCTCTATCTACCATCAGAATTGGAGACTTAACTCATTTAAATAACAACCCGCCTCCCAAAGATCTGATGTCTGAGACAGGTGACCTCAATTCGATTGCTGCTGATCCAGAAATTTTGGCGAATTACACATCTGGACATGGACTCTGCTTATCACCTGCATCTCGCGAGAATGAAGATATTTTGGTTCGAGATTCTACTTCCACCTTGCCTGACTGGGCCGCCAGCTTTTTTAATCAAATGTTGCGTTTGTTCGAATATCTTCCTGAACCTGGCAAAAATGAACGATTGGGTGGAAAGCTTGAAGAGCGCACTGTCAATTCGTGCATGGCAGCCTTTGATTATGCCTGTAGTGCCATGGATAAGGACGTTTTTAGCCAAACACTCGAAACTTTTACAAGCTATATCACAAATAACACCCGGACGAACATGGTCAAAATTATTGGTTTGATAGCGGCTGTTCTGGCTAGAGTTGGCTCCAATGGTGCTGCTGACGGAATCACATTTAAAACGATATTTCCTATTTGCAACCGTAATATTCGTTTAGAACTTGATTGTGGGGCTTCTTCCATTCCTACCACATCTACCACCACTCCTGAAAGTTCCGATCTTACTTTACATTGGTTCATGTCGATTCTCGTTGGCGCTTCCAGCCACTCAGGACGCACAGTAAGTTCTGGTCACTCAATTTAGTTAAAAGTATTGATTGCTGATTGTCTTATGAGTAGTTATTGCTTTTCAAGAAAGATATTCTAACACTGCTTTCAGTCATGCTAAGAGTTCGTCAATTGATCGACAACTTTATGAAATATTGTACAAAGCTAACCAGGTTTTTATTTTTTTTTCCACTTCATCCTCCTGAATAACAGAGTTGTCAGGCCGAGCGTGGGTTTATGTATGCCACTCGGTTTCTATCGGTCATTTTGATGACATTAACAAATACAGTGAGTGCAATACTTTAAATTTTGAATAATGACGATAGTCTGATTTGCAGTACAGTATATCGATGATCCCAGATTTTTCAATTGGGATGAGTGGAATAGTGAAGGCGAGTGTGCACATTATAAAAGACCAGTTTTGTCATATGCAATCTGATTCCCAGCTTATTTTTGCAGACATGCGCATTAATCATCATAAATGGTGGGGTAAATTTTATGCTGTGAAAGATGTCAAGGTATAGCTAAGGAGTTTCTATAGAGTGAAGAGATTTTTTTCTTGTAAATAGTTAACTCTCTTTCGTTCATTTACCAGATCCATTGGCATGTCCCAACTCCTGAAGAGGTTTCCTTTGTGATGGAAATATTGCAACATGTTATTGTTCCTGCCATCGATAAATTTGAAGAATTGATAGAACGTGTCGGCCATGATGAAAAATTATGGAAGAATGAGTTCGTCAAGCACTGCTACATACTTCGAAGTACTCTCGTGGGTATCGCGGGATTTGTGCGTCTAGATCGTCCCTCCGAAGATGTTGGGTTGAATGTAACCGATCTAGGGTATGTTAACAGAGCCTAAACCGTTTTCCTCCCTTTTCCTGACAAAAATTACATTTTTTCTGGATGAAAGTCAAACAGTGCCCGAGAACGTTTCTGATATTCCTTGTGTTTTGATGGGAGCTCAAATTTTGCCTGGTGAAATGCATTATGATACGATTGTTGCGCTAAGAACTCGAATCTCGAAGCTAGTCTACAAGTGTGTTATTCGCTTGAGCGAACTCAAAGCTGATGACTCAATTGACTGTGTCAAGAACATAGTCTCTATCATCCGATCATTACTCCTAGATTATCCAATGGAAAAAGGCATCTACGACATTCACAAGCATTCCTATGAATTTGTCCGAGAATGGTTTCGAACATCTAAAGCTCAAAAAGATTATCCACGTATTGTTTGGCGTGAGTATTTGTTAAATTTAAATTTCTTGGATTAATTATCAATTCTGAAATATTTCGCTTGTAGTTAAAAGAGCCCAGTTTTATCATGCGTCTCGTATGCGGATAAATGGAATATATCGAAAGCGTAGCAAAGATGATGATAATTTAATTTTTGCAGTGTGCGATCTCTGTGTAAGCGAATATGCCGCCATCAGGAAGGTCGCGCAAAGGGGACTGGATTTGATTTGTGAGAGCGGTTGACACTCCCAAGTGTTCTCCTACTAAAATTATCATCTGTTTTAGCTCATGTTTATGATGGAACTCGAGTGATGTTGCTAGAACGATTATTTGAAGCTCTCACTGCTGGAACCCCGCCTGATAAAATGAAGGGGGCTCTTTATGTCCTGGGGAGCAAATCGTTTTCCGGACTTTGTATTCAGGATTGGGGGTTCGGGCCGTCTTATATACTCAGTCTATTGAACAGTCAGCATCAAGATAAGGTTCGATCATTTTTATGTTTTTCTTATTTTTTTCCTATATATTATTCTAAGTGCTAATCATTCTTTAATATTACAATTTATTAGCCTTCAATCCAAAACTTGGTAAGATAGCCCACACATAGCTGATTATCTGTCGTTAATATTTAATAAAAAATAACATTTTTAACAATTGTTAGGTTCAAAGCTTAGTGGGTCTATTATGATAAAGTCATTGTATTTCTACTATACGGTGCTGATGATATTTCTCAATGACTATAGATACATGACTACATACGTCGGTTGTATGAAGTTTCTAATTTCAATAACAGTTTAGCCACTGCGTCACTGGCCGATGCATGTAAAGCATTGGAAGACGAATTGGTGAACTTTAAAGTTGACCCTAATCTAGTTAAAAATTTAAGGAAATTTACAGTGGCGCGTAAAAACTTGAAAGATGCAGCGCATCAAGAATTGGTTAGTTTCTGCTCATATTTTGATGTGTATTTGCTCACTAATTTTAACCTAATTTTCAGGTTCCAAAAGTTCTCACTATAGCCAGCAGTCCGAGCACACATTGGAGGTATTCACTCAATGCCACCCGCGTTTTGAGGAACCTTGTTAGACGCGATCAGGTAAGTTTCCTGTTTATTAACATTGAGTTCGCTACTTAATTCTATTTATGTTTTTTTATTTTTTTTTATTTTTTTTTTGCCTGCGCTTTTTGTTTCGTCAGCCAATGGATATACAGTTGGCTGATTACTTCGCCAATGAAATCATATCAGACACCCCTAGCAAAAGGGTACGTTTTTTTTACCTTTCTTTCTTTCTTTCTTTTTTTTTTTTTTCCATTAGTATATAACTGATATTTTATCTTTGTCCGTTTTATGGTTATAGTCTCATTCTATCACAGCGGTTACAAAAATGCTTCACTATTGCAAATTGCGAACTATGTGTGATAATTCTGATGAAAAGCTACTGTTACAACAATCACGTCATCCCCTTAAAGTGACACAAACGCTATCCCAGCCCTTATCTCCGGATTTCACAGCAGAGTTGGTTTAAGGTTGGGATTTATTTTCAAATTTTGATTCAGGATCTTATGAGGTTTTTTAGGTTCATAGAATCCCTGACCCGTCCTTTAGAAAATGGCAAAGATGAAGTGTTTGTGGACAAACTTCTACTTGTATAAAGCTTTTCTTGATTTTTTTTTTTTTTTTCAGTTTTCTTGTGGATAAGCGTAGCTCAGGTTGGCTTGTCTGGGGGGACAAGCTGGATTGTTATAAAATCCCCCACGCATTCAATCCTACAAATTCATGGGATTCCTCCTCAACTGCAGCTTTGAGTCTATTAGAAAAAATGTTTAGCAGCGAATCTTTTTGGGAAAAATTTGGTGCTCATCTATCACAAGAACACACTCGAAAATACCTGGCGTGAGTTGGCATCTGCTACATTGATTTAAAATAAGATCTACTTATTAGTGCCATTGTATTGCCGGATCTTTCAGGGCCGACAATGTGAGCGTGATAAGTAAGTTTACTCGAAATCATACTGCTAGGTTCTCCATATTCTTAATGCGCACTGTCAGAATCGATCTTTCAGATATTTGAAGATAAACCTTGGGTAAGTTTAGTCCCAACTTTGCAAGCCTATCTTGATAGTAGTGATCGGCATAAGCAAAGAGCTGCAGCGGAAATGATTGGCGGGGTTCTTCGGGGAACTAAACATTGGCCTTTGGAAAAGTCAAAAGCTATTTGGGATTGGTTTATACCAAGATTTATTACGGTTTTCAACTCCATAACGCAAGATACGCAGCCAGCATGGGTACGTGAACAATGCGTTTTCTGACACTCAGTTCTTCTAAAAGTATTCATTTGAGGGGTTTCAGGAAATGCTAGTAGATTATGTTCTTGGCAATCGCGATCCTCGACGCAACAAACCTTTGTTGGATTGTATGTATACCTCAATTTTGTTTGGAGGGAAAGTTACTGATTCTTTATTTTATGTGACATTTGAAATAATTGTTACAGTTATCACAAACTTAACCTTAGATAAAGATGCAACTGAAGCTTTTGGAACTGCAAAAGCGCAATATTTTGTAGGCTCAGCTATACGTTGTTTGTCATGTAAGAAAAAAAAATCTCTTTTTTAAATGCGTTAACTTATGTTGCTATGTGTGTAGGGCACTTCGATCCTTGGGCTGACAAATTTTTGGATATGTATTGGTCTGCGATCGACCATCCATATACAGAGGTAAGTTTGTTTTAAATGAGGTTTTTTTTTTTTCTTCATTTCTTTAGAAAGCTCAATACCGACAGCTACCACTTTGGCATCTAGGTCAGAAGTGCTATTAGTGACAATCTCAGGTCACTAGCCGAATTACATCTACACCCGTCATTTCCGTCTGTTGATGCATTTCTCGAAGATTGTAACAACCCCAACGGTCGCACTAGCGAGCTTATAAGTGTAGATGATCGGACTTGGAAAAGAATTGAAATTCTAATCCTTAACCTTGAGGCCGCTCGAGAAATTCGTATGCCAGCCCAACATGGCAGTCAAAAATATGACAAGATGGCAACTACCATTTTAACTTGGTTATGTTCCAGTTTGAACGATTTTCGAATAGTTGAGTCGATTACTTAACTAGTTAAGATAAATTTTGATTGCTGACCAGAAAAGATTGTTTTATTATTATTATTTTTTATTTATTTATTTATTCTTTTTTTTGGGGGGGGGGTTGTATAGACCACAGTATACCCCTTTACAATCAAGTTATTGCCAGAATTTTTTAAAATGCACGAATTGATTGATAATCCAGAGCTTGTCAAGCTGGCCCGCGCTGTGATAGTTGCCACGAGTAGTATTGCGTGGCCAACAACATTAGTACAATCTATCCTCGGAATTTTGTTGACACTTCTTCGAACCTCGGATAGTTGGAGAGTAAGATTGGATGTGTTGCCAGTTCTTCAAGGTACAGATCTTATATTTTTCTCCTTTTTCAAAGTTTTAGGCTCAGATATGTTTTATTTGCATGGTAGTTTTTTATTTCCATCAATTGTTTATATTAGACAACGCGCAAGTAACCGATATATTAGAATGTTTATGTGACCTGTTGAGAGATGTTAATGTTGGTTGTTTGTTTTTTTTTTTTTTCAAAACGAGTGAAATGATTACTAACCTCTTGAAGTTTTGCTAGCTTGAAGTTCGGGAAGCAGCCGCCACAACTCTATCTGGAATTATCCGATGCTCACAGAGAAACGCGATTGTTCAACTTAAAGAACGTTTTTTGCGGGTTTTACAATCTCACACCCTTCCAAGGCGACGACTTGAAAACGGGATCGAACAAACAGGTTATCAAACTGCTTTGATCAACATACATTCGGGCGTTTTAGGAGCGATGGCGTTGATCGCAGCATTTCCTTATGAAGTTCCAGCATGGATGCCTGACTTATTGGTATACACCCTGAGCACGTACATGTCTTTTCCTGCTCCCATCTCAACGACTGTGAAGCATACTCTCAGCGAGTTTAAAAAGAATCATCAGGATGTAAGTTTTGGCTTTTCTTATTTCCTTTTTGTTGCTAAACATATCATTCTTCAATATAGACATGGAGTGAGGATCAGAATGTAAGACTACTTTTAGCGACATCTTAATTAAACATAATTTTGCTGAAACATAAAGTGTTCTATGTAGGCTTTTACAGAGGACCAGCTTCTTATTTTGAACGATCTTTTAATAGGGTCATCATATTGTAAGCTCCGTTTTTTGAATTATTCAATAGTAAGGATGTTATTTTATAAATTATTGATGGGCTTTCTTACTTCAGATGCTTGAAACAATAAAATATGAAAAATGGTTGTACACTACTTGCATGAACATTCAAATGATTTTCTCGAGTAACAGTGAGAGGAGTGTAAATACCTTGCGAAGTTTTTTGATACATAGGTGTAATTATTGAGTCAGTAAAGGATATATCTTGAAATCAGTGATATGCTACCTTTTATGAATGATAAGTTAGAGCAATTATGAAGTAACTCAGTTTAAATAACCGCATAAAATTTTATACTGTAAAAATACTAAACAAAATAACTATTAAAATACTCAAAATTTTAAAAGAGCAGCAGTGAGAAAAAGTGGACAGTAAACACTTATGTATGATTTTGGTTCTCTATTGTGACTTTGTTTTTTCTTGAGTGAGTACATACCATGATCAATATCAAATTTTGTTGACTATTATAAATTCAAAATATAAGCATACATGTAAAATATGCCAGCTTCTGATAAAACAAAATAAATATATTATAATATAAATAAATATTCTGTGATGTAAAGAATAAAATTTACTGTTTCTGATACCCACCCCTTTATTGACTGAATGATACTATATATATATATATATAATTATATATTTATAAGTCTTTTGAAGAATAGAAAGAGAAACTAAAGCACACATTTGATCCTTGAAAAAAGAGAAAAAAAAACTTAGCTTTTCATTACATCTTTATCAAGTATACATACCTTAAAAGTCTTAAGATAGTTGGATCTTGTTTTGTTATATGTATTATATACATGTTTTGTTTTTTATTTTTTTTTTTTTTGTCAAGAATAAATTACAAAAAGTGATTGTTTTGGATATATATAGCTTAATAAGGGGGAAGAAGAAGAAGAAGAAAAAAAATAAAATAAATAAAATAAAATAAAATAAAATAAAATAAAATAAAATAAAAAAAATAAAAAAAATAAAAATAAAAAAGATGTTAGTTACAGCAAGAATCATAACTCTTGGCCCTTTTGTCAATTTTTTTTTTTTTTTTTTTTTTTTTTTTTTTTTTTTTTGTGCACTTTTTGTACTGGTGTGGCATTTTTTTTTTTTTTTTTTTTTTTTTTTTTTTTTTTTTTTTTTTTTTTTTTTTGCTAAGTGTATCACGCAAAAAAGCCTATGATGAGGATGATCATGTTTAATACATTTTAGATTGATTAAAAGACTCATATATGAATATTAGTAGTCCATTTACGAATTCTTTCATGCATATCAAGAAAATGGCAAAGCTTAAATATGTATTGGGAGTGATATTCCTCAAATTGGATGATAGGACTTGGACTTGGATCCTGATCAAACATTTTTTGTTTTCATGTGCGCAGGCGTTGGGCATCCTTCACAATGCCCCCTTTAAAGAATGTTGCCTAAAAATGGTTACATAAATAGAAGATTAACGGCCACTTTTCTTACACGTTTAGATTATCTTTTGTATTGTAGAATGTCATTGAGTTTGTTTGTTTGTTTGTTGGGTTGAATTGTTTTTATTATCCTTCTTAAATTTGTTAGATTTTTATTTTTATTTTTATTTTTATTTTTGAATTTGAATTTGATGTGATTCCATCCATCTTATTTTTATCTTATGAGATTGGTCAGTTTATGCTTATGCTTATTTCGTATGCACAATTTTTCATCTCTGCTTTCGATGAAGGAAACAGTAGAATACATTTTAGACGGACAATGGAAGCCACTAGTAATGAGAAACAACCTAGTGATGGCCGATTACTCTCAAATGATGGCAACAAAACTATTAAATCACAACTTCCATTATGGACAAGACGATTGACATCCACACGTGAAGAAGATAGTAGAATTGCTTACCAAGTAAGCGTTTCTTTGTTTGTTTATTTTTTTATTTTCTTCTTCTTTTTTCGCTATGAAGATAGATGTATGGGCGTTTTAGATTCTTTATGGTTGGTGTGTCACATATTGTATCACATATCTTGCTTCGATATGACCAAATCTTTTTCACCTTGGCTTAAGAAGATGCCACATGCAAACAACGGCCTATGTTCATGTATGAACTTTATCGGCAAGACTGTGTTGACGGAGCCAAATGACTAGTATATGATTATCATTGGGCATGTAAATCCATCCTACAATTATTAGCAGATTTTCATGTTGCTAGTGATTGAACATCCAAAAGTAAAGATGTCGGATGGTTTTCTTCCTTTTTATGGATAAATATATCAAAAAGAGTTGTTGGCTTCGATTGCGAGCTGCTAAAATTATTGATGATGACTGGTTGATATTCTGATAGATTGGAATCACGTTTGATAAAGGTCTGATAGATGTTCAATGATTTTTACATTACAAATGAAATGTAGAAGTGTAGAAATGCGGAAATGTAAGAACATATTTGGAGTTTGCTCCGACATTTTCCCGTTTCAACTCTTGCTCAATACCATATTGGTGGTAACCATGACTGATTAATTTGATTATATCTCATCCTTCATTTCGTTTTATTTTCCTTTGATTTCACTCTACTCTCCAAACCATTCAATTTCTCAGTTGCAAGTCAAAGGTGCTACAGAAGTAAGTCATAATTCTTGAAGAAAAAAAAAGAAAAAAAAAGAAAAAAAAAGAAAAAAAAAAAATTAGAAGGGAGAGTTATAAGGGTAGGATGAAGACTTATGTGCCAATGACTGTTTTTTGATACATTTCTTACTATACGATACTGGGTCAGGGCGCTATCAGATGGGCTGTATACAGCACGTTGTTATGTGGAGTAGCTCATGTCTTCTGGCCTGCATTCCGAAGACAGACACTGGCGCTCAAGGGTTTCATTGTTTCATCAGGTTAGTAAGCTAGAAAAGATTTCTTTGCAAATAAAATATAAAAAAAAGGAAAAAAAAAAAAAAAAAAAAAAAAAAGAAAAAGAAAAAAAAGAAAAAGAAAAAGGAAAAAGAAAAAAAAAAGATCTATAGGGTTTCTAAAAAAGTTGGCTTGTTTGGACGCGACAACTTATAATAGAGCTATATACATTGTGCATCATACGTGTCTTTCATGGCTGATTTTTCAAATTTCATTCAGCAACGATGAGTGGGATGGTGATTTGGGCTGATCACTATTTGTTGAGACATGAGCGCTATATAAGAAGAGCAGACGATCAGATGCGAAGAAAAGCCCGAGAAGGTATGACTTTATTATGATTACTCACAAGCTGAGGATGTTTTTTGTCCAACAAACTCAAACATTATATGTTTACCGGTAGAGCTAGGACGGCAAGGAATTATTGCGACGGAAGTGGAACTAGAAAAATGGAAGGCGGAAAAAATGGCGGAGTATGAGAAAGAAGAGCGATCCGGAAGAGCACGACCCCAGTAGCCAAACTCAAAACACGCAAACCAGTTACAATACGTGGGAGGAAATCAACCCAAACAGTAAAATTGGCTCAAACAGACAAGATTGGTACAGGTTGACGAATGGTGAAAAAAACAAAATCTGGTGTAGAAAAGTGGTAAGGAGAGAGAGAGAGAGAAAAAAAAGGGGAAGGATTCGGAATCTAGAATGAGAAAGGATCAGACTTTAATAGAGTAATTGATCCTTGATGAGATAATTGTTCACGCACAGAGAGACAAGCACATCTACATCTTCATCTGTTTCTCACTGAATAAACATGTAACATAAAGTGGACACTCATCGGGATAAACAACGGTTAATTTGGATCAATGATTTTGAATCAAGGTGAGGAGAAAAACAAAAAATAAAAAGAGAAAAATAAATATAATGCTATTTCCAGTCAAATCGAGCAGCCATTTTAGATGAGGCATTATTTATTTAGATTTACAGTTAGTAGCCGTTTATAGTGGACGAGTTGGTAGTTATGACGGTAAGTATGACGAGATCAATATTATATACATATATATATTCTCAACAAGTTTATCATTTGTTATCTTTATATAAACATAAACTAGCACAAACCTTTTCTTTCCACTTTTTGTCCATTTTCATTTTACTGCGATTTAAATCCAGCTGGGGGAAGGAGTGTTTTAGATGAGTTAATTAATATTATGCCCATCATACATTTGAGCCAATTAATAACTCGAAATCTATAACATCAAATATAAGTGTGATTGGATATACAAGGAGCTTTTTTTCTATGTTTTTCCACTTTGCCTGTTTGGCAAGTCGTTTTTTATCTTATTGTTTTGTTTTTTTTTAATTTTTTAATTTTTTAAACTATAAATAAGCTTGTATGAATGTTTTTACACATGGCTACATATTTACATTTTTGGTAATGTTTTGTTTTACTTGAGAGCTCTGCATATGTGTATTTTTTTCTCTTGAGGGTGTGTATGGGTATGAGCGTGTTATATATATATATATATATTTAATTCGGGTGTATTTCTTGGATTGGAAGTGAAAAAAAAAAAAGATCAACACTTGTCCATTTGTATTCGTTCCCTTTCACCAATCTCGTCTTTGTCCAAGTGGGTCTGCCATTGTATGATTAGCAAGCTAGTTGTCTAAAAGCAATAAGTGAAAAGATATCTTTGATTTTCATTTCAGATTGGCTGGAGCGTTGAAAATCTTGGGAGAAAGAGCAAAAAATAGAAAAAGAACAGGAGAGGAGAGACAATCTTTTCTTTACAGTGATTTTATTTTAACTTGGAATTTGATATTTTTTTTGGTTCCTTGAGCTTTTTGGGGGGTTTGTCTTCCTTCACCCATTTGATTTTAGTTTAGCTTACTGTATACTATTTGCTGCAACACAATAATCCAATATATCATTTAATATAACGAATAGTAGAGCACATTATCGTCGCTAGGGTTGCACTCATCTACACACATTGAATATAATCTATTGTGGTTTCTGTGTTTTTGTTCAGGTGGGCAGGCGTGTTGGGTTTTTTTTAATCTTTGGATGATTTGATCATCTATTCTCACTCTGGCTTGAAATTAAACAAATTGCTGGCTTGGATCCACGTTATATTTCTTGTTCTTTATCTTTTGTTTCTATCCTACCTATCTCCTCCATCCATCCATCCATCCATCCATTCATTCAAACTTTTCTGATCATTTTATCAAATTCAATTATTTCAACTTGACGCCAATTCTCACACTTAAACTATCACGCCCACAAACGAAACAAACACTCAATTAAATATCACTCCTTCATATTATTCCACAATCCCACACTCTTCATATATATTATATTCCCTTTCCCTTTCCCATTCTACTCTTATTCTTTAGCCTCAATTTAAACCATCTTCTTCTGCTTTTTTACTTGGCTTTATCTTTTGTTCTGTCATCTCATCTCATCCCATCCCATCCCATCCCGTCCTTGACTTTATTTTATTTTCCCTTCCATTGACTTGATATTTGGTTGTTCTATTAGATTATATATTAATATTCTACGCCACTTCATTTGTCTTTTTCCTTCTCACCTTCGCTTCTCATCGTCCTTTTCCAATATCATACTTTGCCGCAATACCCATGTCGTCCATCAATCCCCCTTCTTCGACTCAGCCTACTCCACCCTCATCTCGTGGTCCCTCCACAACTTCTTCTACCCTTAAGCCCACTTCAGCTGACCTCCCTTCATCCGCTTCAAGTCCCTTTGATTCAACCGAACCTAGCCCTTCCCCTGAGAGTAATGCCTCTCAATTACATGCTTCCCTGGCCCAAGCAGAGAAGTTACAGGCAAGTCAGATCCATCACGCGCGAAATATGCAAACGATTGTCCATGCCAACCCTGGAAAAGAAGGTCAGTAGATTGATTATTTATAATCTTTATTATTATTATTATTGTTTTTTTCTTATGGCCGATGGGTCTTATATACGCTATCAATTGTTTGAGTTTTTGTACATTTTAAAGTATTTCGAACTCATGTTGAAACATTCTCTGCGTTATATACTCACTTCTTACTCACTCTGGCTTCCTTCTTCACTTAAACGTTTATTGATGAAAACTTTGCTTATATTAACCGATATCTCTTCTTCTCTATCTCATTTTTTTTTTTCTCTTTCTTTCTTTCGTCTGGTTTCGTAGTGGGGTCGTTCAAAAAGTTGATTACAAAACTCAAACGTTCCACTTCACGAATCGAAGTTCTATCGCAGCAAACATCACAACCCTTGGCAACCTTCCATCCAGAAGAGCTCGCTATGGCCAGAAGCATGCTCGCACTCTCCCCCATGTCTCCTCCCACAAGCTCCCCAAACTATTCGTTCGCTGCTCCCGAACATTCTTCCCAACCTATGTCGCAGTTCTCAAATCAACAAATACCCGTGGCGAGCATTCAAGTTCATTGTACAGTTCCAAGTCCCCCGCCATCTCCCGTCACAATTCTCCAGCCTCTTGATGAACCTTTTTCCTCGCCTCCTGCTAGCTCTCCTGTCCCTCTTCCTACTTCTCCCCTTGTTCCCCAATCTCCTGAGTCAATTATGACTGCTAACCCCAAAATGGGTTTAACGGGTCCTCCTGCATCTCTTGATGCCAGAAAACGTAAAAAGTCCTTGTCAAGTAAATCAAAGAAACACAGTTCGCCCTTCCAGACTGTCAATGACTCTCCAATATCCATTGATGACGCTTCTGATTTGAATCAATCTTCCGACTTTAGTCTGCCTTTAAATAGCCATCACCATCATCATCATCATCATCATCATAATGGAAGCGTTGCTGGCAGATGGCTCAGAAGGGTCAGTTCTGCTCCTACTACCAAAGTTTGGCTTTTTGGTCATAATAATAGCTCAAATCCCCTGCAAGTCATGAGTGAACTAAAACCTGGACAACAAGGCATCCCACCTCTCCCTCCTCTTCCAGCTAATGCAACAGGATTTGGTCAAAACGCGGATGGGACCTTTATTGCTCCTTCGCCTTGCGCTAGCACGAATCATCTGGCGGGAACTCTCCGAATTACTCGGAAATCCTCTCATGCTGCTCCGCGAGGTTTGAATTCTAAGAGTAGCCTTCGGTCGAAAAATAGCATTGGTGTACTTACTAGCGTTGCCCCCGCTACTCCCCGGCCCGGACTGCTATCCGTCCCTGCAAGCTCTCCAGAAGACATGCCTCGCACCGGTTTCCGCCGCACTTATAGCAGCAATTCTATCAAGATAGGCAAAGCTGAGGTGGGACCGAATAGTTTTCAAAAAATCAAATTGCTTGGCAAGGGCGATGTGGGAAGAGTTTATTTAGTCAAAGAAAAGGTTCTCTCAAACGACCCCGAGTGCTCCTCTCTCGCTGATGGACATAGATTGTATGCTATGAAAGTTTTGAACAAAAAGGAGATGATCAAACGGAACAAAATTAAACGTGCACTGGCTGAACAGGTTAGTGCGATGCTGATATCAATTAATTTTGTTTCGTTCTCGTCAATCTTGTGGACCCTCATGGACTGTTGATTTAAGTATTGATTGAATTTCTTGTTAATAGGCAATCTTATCAACAAGCAACCACCCGTTTATCGTCACCCTTTATCATTCGTTTCAATCAGAAGATTATTTATATTTTTGCATGGAATATTGTATGGGTGGTGAATTTGTAAGTTGATGTTGATGTTGATGTTGTTTTTTGTTGAATTGGGTTGAACGAATAGTTGAATCAACTTTGTTCTACTAAAGTTTCGGGCCTTGCAAACACGTCCTGATAAGCGCTTGATTGAAGATCACGCTCGTTTTTATGCAGCTGAAGTCATTGCTGCTTTAGAATATCTTCATTTATTGGGCTATATATACCGTGATTTGAAGCCAGAAAGTATGTTGCTTACAATTCACTTCATTTATACCTGGTCTGCTTTTTTTTTTTTTTTTTTTGATTATTCCTTGACCGTGACTTTTTATTCCCTCAGACATTTTGCTTCATCAATCTGGTCACATTATGTTGTGTAAGTTATAATATACATAAATCTAGTTGCCATTAGGAACCTGTATAATTAATCATTCTGCATGGCATACTCACTTTGTTCTATTGTTTCTCCAGCTGATTTCGATCTTTCAAAGCAAGCCGATGTTATAGGAGCACCTGCTGGTGTCAAGACATTTTCGCCCAATGGCGTTCCCATGATTGACACCAAATCCTGTATTGCTGACTTCCGTACCAATTCATTTGTTGGAACTGAAGAATATATAGCTCCAGAAGTCATCAAGGGCAATGGCCATTCATCAGCCGTAGATTGGTGGACCACGGGCATATTAATATATGAAATGTTATATGGTTTCACTCCATTTAAAGGTCAAGACCGTCCAACAACTTTTTCCAATGTTTTAAAACGTGAGGTGGGATTCAATGAAAACCCACTTGTGTCTACTCTTGGAAAAGGTCTTGTGCGGAAGCTTCTCATCAAGGACGAGCATAAGAGATTAGGTAGTCAAAGTGGCGCTAGTGAAGTCAAGCAACATAAGTGGTTTGCTTCAATTAGCTGGGGCCTTTTAATGCATTGCAAGCCACCCATCGTACCAACTCCGACCAAAGCTATTGATGCCGTTAAGTAAGTTAGGCTTGGGCATTTGATTGTCATCTTTTGATCATATAATCTAATTAT
The DNA here is from genome assembly GCA_030280995.1 of Hemileia vastatrix. Taxonomy (NCBI): domain Eukaryota; kingdom Fungi; phylum Basidiomycota; class Pucciniomycetes; order Pucciniales; family Zaghouaniaceae; genus Hemileia; species Hemileia vastatrix. The sequence continues at coordinate 9,571,397 of JASXTE010000013.1, forward strand.
TGCTTCATGGATCAAGTTTTAGAAACATTCGGGATTCACATTCACTTGATTTGGATAGTCAAGCCCTTTCAGATTCAGACCCGCAGTCAGCCAGTGCTCCAGATTGCTCATCTGATACAGATCCATTTTCCGAGTTTTCCTCTTTATCACTTCACCATGAAGGAACTTTCGCCTAAAGACTTGATCCCATTCAATATACTCAACTAGAAGGTGCAAAACAGCCCAGACGCGCAAGTTGACAGATAAAATTTGAGAGTTAATTCCTTTAGTTACAATTTGTATTAAATCAAACGAAGACAATGTTGATAGAAAGGGAAGATAGTAGAAATTCCATTATATTGTTTGCTTTTTAAAACTTTTTTCATCTTGTGCAAAACATTCATCCTTTTACTTACTTAATCTTATATTATTTTTCGCTATTTCGTGTTACACTCTTCCTTTTATTTATTTATATTTTCTTTTCTTTTCTTTGGGTGCCATTTGATATTATTTCCCTACCGTTAATTAATAGAAGCATCTTGTCAACTACCATCAGCACGTGTCTTGTTTGGAAGTAGTTTGTGTGTTTTCTATAAATTTGATTTATTGAATCTACTTTGGTTTCTTTGCATTGTTTTTCATTGGCTTATGGCAAAGTAACGTATCTTTTGACAAGGGCGTATTATTCATGCATTTTTACAGTCTTTTTTATTTTTTTTACCATACTACCAGCCAATTAACTATCAATCATTTACCACTACTTTGGGATTATTATTTTATCGTTTTTTTTTTTTACAATAGAACATATATTTTGAGCTGGAATGATGATTGGTATGAAAAAAATAATTCTCCTGATGAATATTGATTTTCCGCCTGAATGAGAAAGATTTTCATGCCTATGTAATTTAATATATGTATATATATATATACGTGTGTGTGTATGTATATATATACACATGTATGCATTGACCTACTAGTCCGGAAAAAACTTTTTTTTTTTTTTTTTTTTTTTTGTCAAGGTCATTTCTTAGATTTCTTTTGGTTTTAATTTTTCAAGGCAGGTTATACGTCCACCACCTATTTTTTGATACGGATACAACCTACAATATAATACAATACAATACAATACAATACAATACAATTTTTTTTTTTTTTTCGTTTTTTTTTTGTTTTTTTTTTCGTTTTTTTTCCGTTTTTGATGCACTCTTATGCCACCAAATTAAATCATGTACTTACTACTAATCAGATATTATATCGTATGCAATAATACATGTGTACACTTGTTCAAACCCGGTGCAAGGTATCATTATTCCCTCGTTCTCACTCTCACTCTCGCTCTTACTCTAGTTTTTGACTTTTTCTTCTTAGACTGCTTGCTTCTTTTTGAGTATCGATATTTTACAAGCTAAAATGAATGTATAGTTTTTGTTTATGCTTAGCTTATAAGTACTTTAGCTGATTGATTTTCTGTCTTGTAACAAAATAATCAATCTATTGTAATTAAATTGCAATGAGATTTTGCAGTAGCAGTATCAGCTGCACTTTCTACAGGAAACCATAATCTCTGCAAACCACCTAAAACATTACTCCAAGCATTAATAGAAGGACATAAAGTCCTAAAATAGAAAGGTGGAATGGGGGCACCTTCCCGCAATATCCCCTGACGAAAGTGAGCAGATTGGCGGTCACAAACCATTACCAGCAGGTTGGTACTTGCTGTAAATGTAATTGGTACAAATGTAAATGAAAGCTTACGAACATACTCATCACCTTGGAGCACAACTACTGGGCACTCAAATGTATCAGCAGTAATCTGACTGTGAAAGGGAGACTCAAACCAATTGTGTTCAGGTGCTGGAGTCTCAAAGCAGCTAATTTGTTGAAGAGACTGGCTCGGCATTTTGTCTCTAAACAACTGAGTGTAATCCTCAAAGCTTTTTGATAATTTTTGAATCATGGCTTGCCGAACTGAAGCCCATGTCCAATTTATGCCAAGAGATTTCGCAATACACGAGAAGCCACAGTGGCCATCAGGGGGTACATCGTGAATTTCAACAAGACAAAATTTAAGTACTTGAGGTATTTTTGAGAGAGAATTCAAAGAAATCAACAAATGAATATTGATTGTTGACACCTTTGAATTGCAAGTCCAACTGCTGTGGCCACTCTTTCCACAGCTTCTACATTTACGAGTTTTTTCTTCTGTAAGACCCTCTGCCTTAAGAACATGCTCAAACCCAGAAAGATCTCGTTTTTCCCACTTCATTTTTGCAGGACGGCCTCGGGGATTATGAACATACTTGGGTTCAACAACATCAAGTATTGTTTTTCCTTCAGATTTGTTTATAAGTTGATTTTCTATTTCTCGCTGATCAAGAAGGAGGTAGGTTTTGACAGAAGCTTTCCACTTTAGAAAGAATAGCAGTAAGCTTTTTTGGTTCTTGCTCGGAAATTTCTTTTTGAAGTTTTGTAGGGTGCAACCCCCCGTGCTTGTGAAATAAACTGATGTCAAGTTGTGCTTCGGGTTGCTTCAAAATTTCTTTGATTTGGTGCGAACAAGGCAAGCCCATTGTTGTGTGGAAAACGTTTGTACACACAGATGATGTAGGAAGCAAGTGAATAATGGCCTTGTAATGTTCCTCCTCAACTTTTTGCAAGGCTAAATGTGATATTTTATGCTTCACCTATAGATAAGTTCTTTGATAAGTCACCAAAAACATGTATCAGAAATACACTTTACTTACTTGCCCCCAGAACAAAGAATGCTGTTTTTTTCAAAGTGGTTGAAGCATTGTGTGCTATATCTGTACGAATATCTTTTTCTTGACTTGAAGTTGCCAGGATCAGCCTCAAAACAACAGCTTGTAAATCCCCAGTAGACACATGAAGCCAGGCTTTGATAACGCTATGCTGCCCTTCTACGCGTGAAGTTAGCAAATGGCCAAAATGTGGAGCTTTTTTTGTCCATGCGAGTACAAAACTTTCTTTATAAATTAGCCACTGCCTCTCCAAGTAGTCAACAATGTCTTGAGGGTATAGCTCATGTAATTGACAACAATTTTTCTGAAACTCTGACTCATCAACGGACTCCATAACATTTCTCCAATTCTTGAGAAATGTTTCCCAATCTTCATTAAACTCAAACTTCTTTTTTCAGATTAACAATCAAGTTATTATTTAGATGCCAAGCGTACAAAATGTGTTTTGAGTTTTGAAAGTGGGTTGACAATGCCAGTATCAAGGCTCGTTCACGATCTGTAACAATCACTCCGGTGAAATCATTTTTGAGAAGATGTTTCTTGAAGTTTTCTAGAGCCCAAGAGTAGTCTTCTTCTTTTTCTTGACTGAGAAAGATAAACGCAATTGAAAAAGTTTTACCAGTGCAACTTGACCCGGCTATGTGAAGAAGAGGCATTCTGTACCTAAGTTTCAAATTCAAATGTTTTGTGAGACTAAAAAGTTTTATGATATAAATATTTTCTGCTCACTTTTTAGTTTTGTAAGTAGCATCCATCAATATAACATGGGGAAACTCATGAAATAGTTTAATAGTGGCCCTTGGTGCAAAAAAAAAAAAAAAAAAAAAAAAGGTGCGTTATTAGATGAGATTCATTTTGTTTATATTCGTGAATGATTTGATCAGTATGTAAGTAGTCCAGCAGTGCCTCAAGTGGGGCTCGACCATCGAATTTTTTGAGACGATTTTTTTTGACAGATGTTGTAAATATCTCGTGAAGTGGCTTTGAGATTAGGGTACTGTTCTCGCAAAATTGCCATTATCATGTTTGGTTTTACTCCACATCCATGTAATTTCTCTACCGCCTTGCACTGTACTTCATTAAGTGATCGTTCTCGGGCATAAGATGTCAGAGTTAAAAGTCCAGCTCATGATTATGAGAAACATTCTCATATGTGAGCTCCCACCAGTACTTTTGCACATCAGCACTATGATGATTTTTTTTCACTACTGGATCATCAATTAAGTCTACACAGAGCACCTAAAAAATGGTGTAAGAGAGACAAAAATCAGCATTCATTAAATCATGCCAAAAAAAAGTATTCTTACATTGAGGGGAAAGTCTCTTTCAACGCTCACAAAACTTTCTTGAAGTACAAGTGATTCATATTTGTCAGCCAAGATATCCCTAAGGCTGAGTATTTCTTATACTTAAAATAAGATAACCTTAAGTACATTAAGCTTATATCTTAAAAATAAGGTTAAAATATTAATATATATGTTTATATTACATATATATATATATAATTATTATTCTATTATATAAATTATAGTAGTTTAAATAGCTTATCCATAGCCTAATAATACTTATTAAGGTGTTAATGGAGTCATAATATACTTATCTTAAGTGATACTAAGTAATTATTGACATACATAAGCTTATATGTATACATAAATCTCATATTCAGTGAAATATGCAGTATATTATGTATATTTAGGTAGATAAGTGGGTTTTAGCCATTTAATAGCCTATAACCTTTGTTTTTCTGCTTATTTTAGGTCATATGGACGTATCCAGTGGACTCACAACACCTACAGAAGCATAAACATCTATTTCAGGCGCATACACTCAGTCTGGACAGCTTAATCTGCTTCCTTGGATAAATATTCATGGATTTATAGGTTGGGAGGTCATTGCTGGGTTAATATGGATGCTTGGGGATGTTATTGGGGGCTTGGACATTTCAATTGTTTCCTTTATATGCTTTGGGTTTCATTATATTCTCTTTGGATGAGTTATTTTACCTGTTTCTTTATGGTATCCACTTTTATCTGGATTTTCTATTTGTGGTATAGATCTGTGTCATCATTAATTGTGATGGAGGGTTCTTACTGGAGGTCTGGGTGTTGAATCTGCTTAAAGTGGACAACATGGGGAGGTGATGGGCCCTCACAGTGCTGTAATTGCCAGGGATAGCAGTGACATCATCTGGATTGAAGGTCTGTGCACTCCAGGGGATTTGGGTATAAGTAAGGAGGGATTTTGACGGTTATTTATCATCAATTACTTACTACAATTCAATAAAACACTTCAATACAATTATTAACATTTAGAAATATATTATAAAGCCTCTTATAAGTTGATATTATTATTATATAAGCTATAACTATATTCTATTTATCTATTTTCCACCACTAGCACGCATTTAAATCCAAGTATTGTAAGTTTTATTTGAGTTTAACTATTTTATTAGTCTTCCCCTGAGGTTTAATCACTAAATCATTTATTAATAAGTAGTAGGACCATAAATAAATACTATTATATCATACTTATATACTAGACTAGACTGACAATTGGGGGTCTTTCCTTATTTTTTACTTATTATTTAGTATAAGCCTTGGGACGTGATTTTTACTCTAGTATAGCTCAAAATAACCAAATATTTGGGTCTGCTGCATATTAGTGGGTCATCATAACTCAGTGATTGTGGAAAAGAACCCTTATAATAATTGTACTAATTTTTTATAATAAAAATTAGGTATTTACAGTAGTAACTGTACCCAATATAAACCCAATTTCACTTGGTATTTGGTCACCAATATTAACCCAATTAAACTGGTATTTTGCTAAAGCTTGGTAGGCTATTTATTCACCCTTATAAAGGTCTAGTTAAACTTGTTATTTTATTTTTAACAGATTTTTTCAAATTTTTATTACATTTTAATGGCTTTTGCACATGGTACAAATGAACTTGGCCTTGTAAAAGATCATGATATTAAGATTAGTTTAACCTGTGATATGGATAATATTCCTGATAGTTTTAAAAAGAAACCATACCCTGCTTCACCAATGAAGAGGAAAGACCTAGAGGATAATATTAAGAGGTTATTAAAAATGAACATTCTTGAAAAGGTTGAAACTACACCAAAATATTGTGTAATATCACCAGTGCTAATCTCTTATGAACAAGATAAAGCAAGACTGTGCGGTGATTATAGAGCATTAAATACATTTACAGTAGATGATATTTATCCCTTGCCAAGGATTGCCTCTATACATGCTACCCTCAAAGGTGCTAAGTATACAAGTTGCTTAGATGGAAATAAAGGGTACCATCAAATTCCTGTTGAAAAGAATTCACAGAACTTTTTGTTGATAACAACACACATGGGAATTTATAAATATGTCAGGATGTCATTTGGACCAAAAAATGCTCCATCAGTATTTCAGAAGTTAATGGATTTAAAATTCCATAATGAAATGATTGAGGGATGGTTAATGGTATACATTGATGACATCATAGTGTTCTCTAAGACATATGATGAACACTTAATCCATTTAAAGAAGGTATTTCAAAAAATGGATGAAATAAAAATGACCCTTGCATTGAAAAAATGTAAATTTGAGTTTGAATCTTTAAAAGTGCTTGGTCATATTGTATCTGGCTTACAAATATGTGTAGACCAAAATAAAGTGGCTTCAATAAAGAATATTGGCATTCCTCAAAATGTAAAGGATGTACCATCTTTTCTTGGTATGTGTGGTTATTATAGACAATATATAAAAAACTACCAATTAATTGCTGCACCATTGACCACACCGATAAAGAAATTAGAAGCTTTCATTTGGAATAATGAAAGACAACAGGCTTTTGATAAGTTGAAAGAATGTTTAATGACAGCTCCTATCTTGGGATTACCAGATTTCCAATTGACTTTTGTATTATATACAGATGCAAGTTTTATTGGTCTGGGTTCTGCGTTGCATCAAAAACAACTTATTGAAGGAAAAAATGTCAGAAGTAGTAATTTGCTATATTTCACGTACTCTAAGAAGTAGTGAATTAAAATATGGTGCTACTCAACTTGAATGTTTGGCAGTAGTATGGGCTCTTGAGAAGCTACATTATTACCTTGAAGACCAAAAATTTGAGTTAATAACTGACTGTAGTGCAGTTAAGTCACTCTTAAACATGAAAACTCCTAATAGACACATGTTTAGATGGCAATTAGCTGTACAAGAATACAGAGGATGTATGACTATTACACATAGAGCAGGAACCTTACACTCTAATGTAGATCTGTTATCTAGAGTACCTCTTCCTAATAATGATGATAATCCTGCTTATGTTCCTGAAACAGAGATTATTAACATTTATGGCATTTATATTGTAGATCTTGAGGATGAATTTATGCAATCAATTCTTGATATGTATGCTTCAGATCCCAATTTGAGTAAACTCACTACAATATTAAATGATCCATCTAATGCTTCAATGAATGTTTTAATAAAAACATTACCAAATAAGTATAAAGAGGCATTAGAAAAAGAAAAATTTTCCATTGAGGATGGTTTTATATATTACAGAAAAAAATTAAGTAATGTAATTGTAATTCCCCCTTCATAAAAGGAGTCAATGTTAAGTATATGTCAAGATGATATATTAGCAGGTCATTTTGACTACCATAAAACATTAACCAGAGTAAAAAACACAGCTTGGTGGATTAACATGTCTGAGGATGTTCAGAAATATGTTGAGACATGTGATTCTTGTCAAAAATCTAAAAGATTAACAGGCAAAAGAGCTGGTTTATTACAACAAATTGAGCAACCAAAAGCTCCATGGGAAATAATTAACATGGAATTTGTAACAGGTTTTCCAATAGCAGTTCATAAGAGTTTTTACTCCTGCTGGGTAATTGTAGATAGATTTACAAAGATGTGTAAATTTATTCCTACCCACAAAGAGGTTTCTGCAAAGGACTTAGATTTTTTATGATGGACACAAATGTTAAATATAGCAGGTTTCCCCAAAGCAATATTTTCTGACAGAGATCCTAAATTTACTTCTGAGTTCTGGACATCACTTATGGATGTTTCAGGGTTTCAATTAAAACTTTCTACAGCACACCATCCACAAACTGATGGGCTAGCAGAAAGAATGATACAAACTTTAGAAGATATGATAAGAAGATATTGTGCTTTTGGTCTTAACTTTAAAGAAAATGACAAATTCACACATGATTGGGTAACCCTTATCCCAGGTTTAGAGTTTGCATACAACAGTACAGTACATTCTGTCACTGGCAAAAAGCCAATTGAGTTATGGTTGGGCTATGCACCTAATACCCCGGCTAAAACTCTTAATAAATTACCTAGATTGAATATCCATCAAGATACTAAATCTTTTCTTCAATTGCAAGAATTATGCAGAAAACATGCTCAAGAATGTATAAATAAGGCGTTTGAGTATGAAAAGAAAAGATGGGATAAAGCCCAAAAAGAACGAATGTTCAAAGAGGGTGATGAAGTCCTTATTTCTACACTACATTTCAATTTAAATGGTAATGTTAAATTGAAGGATCCATTCATTGGACCATTTTTAGTTAAAAAGATGGTTGGTAATAATGCTGTTGAGGTTATTCTATATGAACCTTATGACAGAAAACATCCAGTATTTCCTATTTCTCTTATAAAACCATACCATTCTAATGATACTGCCCTATTTCCAAGAAGATCAGGAAGACATAAACAGCAACCTGAAGAAATAGTTGAAAAGGCAGAAATTGAAAAGATACTTAAAAAGAGACACCTTACTAAAGAAAAGGGAGTTGAGTATCTATTAAGATTTAAAAATAAATCAAGTGAATATGACCAGTGGATTCCAGAAAATGAAATCTCTGATCTTAAAAATCTCTTGAAAAAATTTAAATCAAAATAATACTGTTTGTTCAGTATATGTATTATAGAAAATTTTAAAAGTTATTTTTCTATTTCACTCCTTACTTTTAATTAAAATGTCTTAACATTTTTTTTATTGTTTTTTTTTTGGGTGAGGGAGTGTCAGCCTAGATATCCCTAGGACTGAGTATTTCTTATACCTAAAATAAGATAAACTTAAGTAAATTAAACTTATATCTTAAAAATAAGGTTAAAATAATAATATATATGATTATATTACATATATATATAATTATTACTCTATTATATAAATTATAGTAGTTTAAATAGCTTATCCATACCCTAATAATACTTATTAAGGTGTTAATGGAGTCATAATATACTTATCTTAAGTGATATGAAGTAATTATTGACATACATAAGCTTATATGTATACATAAATCTCATATTCAGTGAAATATGCAGTATATTATGTATATTTAGGTATATAAGTGGGTTTTAGCCCCTTAATAGACTATAACCTTTGTTTTTCTGCTTATTTTAGGTCATATTGTTGTATACAGTGGACTCACAATGCCTACAGAAGCATAAACATCTATTTCAGGCACATACACTCAGTCTGGACAACTTAATCTGCTTCCTTGGAAGAATATTCACGGATTTATGGGTTGGGAGGTCATTTCTGGGTTAATATGGATGCTTGGGGATGTTATTGGGGGCTTGGACATTTCAATTGTTTCCTTTATATGCTTTGGGTTTCATTAAATCTCTTTTTGATTGCTTATTTTACCTGTTTCTTTATGGTATCCGCTTTTATCTGGATTTTCTATTTGTGGTATAGATCTGTGTCATCATTAATTGTGATGGAGGGTTCTTACTGGAGGTCTGGGTGTTGAATCTGCTTGAAGTGGAAACCATGGGGAGGTGATGGGCCCTCAAAGTGCTGTAATTGCCGGGGATAGCAGTGACATCATCTGGATTGAAGGTCTGTGCACTCCAGGGGGTTTGGGTATAAGTAAGGAGGGATATTGACCGTTATTTATCATCAATTACTTACTACAATTCAATAAAACACTTCAATACAATTATTAACATTTAGAAATATATTATAAAGCCTCTTATAAGCTGATATTATCATTATATAAGCTATAACTATATTCTATTTATCTATTTTCCACCACTAGCACGCATTTAAATCCAAGTATTGTGAGTTTTATTTGAGTTTAAATATTTTATTAGTCTTCCCCTGAGGTTTAATCACTAAATCATTTATAAATAAGTAGTAGGACCATAAATAAATACTATTATATCATACTTATATACTAGACTATACTGACACATATTCACCCACCAAGCAGTGTTTTTAATTCTGATAATTTTTTTCTTAAGATCAAAATGTCCAGAGAATATGTCATCATGTCAAATTTTTAAGATTATCTCTTTCATAGAAGGAGGAATAACAATAACATAACTCAACTTTCTTCTATAATATAGTTAGCCTTCATCAATTAAAAATTTACCTTTTTCCAAAACCTTCTGGTACTTTGGTTGAAGGTTTTAAAATAATTCTTGTATTTAAGAATTATTTGGATCATTTAATATGGTACATAACTTTTTTAAGTCAGTGTCCTTATCATAAAAATCCAGAATAAGCTGTAATAAATCTTCCTCCATATCAACCACATATATTCCATGAATGTGAACTATCTCATCTTCAGGAATATATGCAGTATTTGAGTCATCATTTGGAAAAGTTAACCTTGATAACATATCCACATTTGAGTGAACAATACCAGCCCTATGAATTATTTTAATTCTCCCTCTGTATTCTTGAACAGCCAGCTGCCATCTGAACATATGTCTGTTAGGTGTTTTTAAGTTTAAGAGGGATTTAACTGCACTTCAGTCAGTGAAAAGTTCAAATTTCTGGTCATTCAGATAATAATGTAGCTTCTCTAGAGCCTACAATTCTGATAAACACTCTAGTTGAGTGGAACAATATTTCAATTCACTATTTCTTAAGGTTCTTTAAATATAAAAAATTACTACTTCTGATACTTTATCAATAATCACTTGTTTTTGATGGAGGGCAGCATAAAGACCAATAAAACTGGCATCAGTGTATAAAACAATGGTTGATTAAAGTCAGGTAAAGCAAGAATTGGTGCTGAAATTAAACAATTTTTCATAGTGTCAAAGGTTCTTTGTATTTCACTATTCCAGACAAAAGAAACATCTTTCCTAGTTAATTGGGTAAGGGGTAATGCTGTGACTTGATAATTTTTAATATACTGTGTATAGTATCCACAAATTCCCAAAAAACTCTGGAGCTCTCTAACTGTGGTAGGAGCCTTCACCTGTTGTATGGCTGCCACTTTATTTTGGTCAACACATATCTGTTAACCTGAGACAACATGACCAAGCACTTTTAAGAAATGAAAAACAAATTTGAATTTCTTAAAAGAAAGTGTCATATTTATCTCATCCATCTTATGGAACATTTTAAACAGGTGGTTAAGATGGTCCTCAAATGTTTTTGAGAATATGATGTTATCATCAATATAAACCATCAACCATCCTTCAACTATCCGCTTGATGAAATGTGTTATCCATAACTTTTTGAAAAACTGAAGGGGCATTTTTAGGGCCAAATGGGATACTAATATACTTATATATACCCATATGAGTAGCAATCATCAAAAAATTCTGAGAATTCTTTTCAACAGGTACCTGATGATATTCCTTGTTACAATCCAAACAGCTGATATATTTAGCACCTTGTAGTGAAGCATGTATAGAGCTAATTCTGGGTAAAGGATAGATATCATCAACAGTATAAGTGTTCAATGCTCTATAATCACCACATAACCTGGCTTTATCTTTCTCATACAAAATTATGACAGGTGAGATAACACAATGTTTAGGTGTTTCAACTACCTTTTCAATAATATTCATTTTTAAAAGGGTAGAGATATTGTCTTCAATATCTTTTCTCTTTGTGGGAGAAGCAAGATAAGGCTTCTTCTTTAAACTAGGTGGTATTTCAGTTAATGGGCAAGATAATGAAAGTTTCATTTCTTGTTTTACCAATTCTAATTCATGTGACCCATGAGTAAAGGCCATAGGAAAAGATTTTATCAATTGGATTATGGAATCTTTTTCCTCACCAGAATGTTGTTCTCCAAAAGAAGAATTGTCAACTTCAGACACAAGGGCAGGAATTTCTTTTGTAGATATTCCTTTATGTTGAACTAAAGAATGACATGTGTTCAATCTTGGTGTTAATAATTTTCTGAGGGAGGAAATCTTAAATTTTCTCTTCCCATTCATCCTTATTGTGAAGCATTGGTTTGAAGGATCCATTTTTATGCCAAACTTTGCTAAAATATCATTTCCCACAATGAACCAACTGCTTAAGCTGTCATTTTTCATGACAACCAAATTACATATAGCTCTTACAAAACCATGGTTATATTTGAAAAATACTGTGGATTTGTATTTACCAATTGGGGACAAAACAGAGCCATAACCTCTCCAATTCTCAGAAATGATAGGCATAAGTTTTGATTTATAATCTTGGTCCACTGAAGAAAGTGCTTTTTTAGATACTACACTTCCTCCAGCTCCAGAATCTTTTACAACCTTAATGTTGTTTTCATTGATCAAGACTGGTGCCTTGAGAGGGGCAATAATAATTGAGCTGTCCTCAAGGTTTTTTATGATCTCAGCATCCTCTAATGTAGATAAATCATTATTCTCAATGTTAATATTATTTTAATAATAAATATCCTATTCCAGTAATAATATTTCCTGGTGAGATTCATAAGAAATATTGCTAGAATAATCACTTGAAGTATCATCCAGTTCTATTACATCATCAGCATCTTCTTCTGTCTGTTCAACAATATTTATCTTCTTGTCACAAACATGGCCTTTCTGCCCAGGCTTGCTGCATTTGAAGCAAGTATTTGTTGCATACTTTTTGGGTGCAACAGGGGCAGAAGGTTTACCAACCTTTTCCAGAGGATTTTGTTGGTAATTGGAGGTTTTCTCCAATGAAGCTCTAGGAATGAATCTTCTAGTATCATACTTGTTGGTCAAAAGGATCTCATTACAAATATTAATGAAAGAAGAAAGGTTCTCTTGAAAAATCATTCCTAACAACTATTAAGTCTCTCAGAGAGATAGGTAATTTATAGAGGATCCCTTCCTTCCATAACTCAAACTCTATTTTTGGTTCCATTGCCCTCAAGATTTTCACATGTTTTTTCTGAAACTCAATAGGTTTTTCAGTAGAAGAGCTATATCTAGTTTCTTCATACTGCCTTTGTTGAGCTATCCTAAACTTGGAACCACCAAATTGTGCTCTAATTAATTTCTTCCAATCTTCCCATGAGTAGTCATTTTTATCCAAGAGAACAGATTCATACCACATTAGGGCTACATTGGTAAATAGGGAAACTAATTTTGACACAATTTCCTCATATGGGAGTTTATAAGAATTCTTTCAATTATCAATCCTGCAAATAAACTGCTTCCAATCAGAGGAAGAATCATCATCAAATGTTGGAGGTTAAGTTTTGGACAATTATTTTGATTTGAAGTAGTCTCCTTATTACAAGCTTGTTTCTGAGTGAGAAGGAGCTTTAACTTCTCCAATTGGGAAGTAATATAATTGTTTAATCCCTCTGTAGATGATCCAGGCTCATCATCAAGTTTTGATGGAAACTCAGTGACATCTTCAGCCATTTCTGGAACTAAATTTACTTTGAATGAACTAGGAACAGGTACAATTGGGGTATCCTGGACTACAGGTTCCTTCAATGGAATGTCAGAAAACCTTTGATCATGTAACAATGAATTCAATTTTTCTTCAATGGTTGTTAATCTAGTTTTCACTCTTGGAAAACTAGATAAACTCTCATTGATGGTTGCAAAATATAACTGGTTCTTATTTTGTAAAGATAAATAATGGTTACTCAATATATCTAAGTTCGTCTTTTGTCCCTCAAGCTCCTGGCAACAGATTGACACAGTATCTTTTAATTTAGACAAATAATTTTTGATATTTTGCAATAAAGCAACTTTCTTTTCATGAGTTACTTTGTAATGAAACAAATCATTAGAAACTCTCTGTAACTCACTCCTCAATGCTTGATAACCCTGTTCAGTTAACAAACTATTATATTTCTGAGTCAATTGCATGTTTTTCATAATATAATTTTGTTTAGCAATAATATCGCTCAAATATTCATTATTAATGTTAGTAACCTCTGGATTATTTCTCAATAGGGAAACAGAATAACTTTCCAGATTCTCATAAATCTCAGGATCAAGTGCCTCATCAATAATAGCCATATCCAGATTTATCATTGAAGTAGCAATCAAAACCAAAGGATTAGATACATTAGAATATTAAGCAATTTGTCTACTACTCTCAGCCTCTACTGGCCTCAGAGTCTCATCTCCTATTCCAGAATTACCTGATGGAACTGATTCAGTCACAAGAAATGGTACTTGAGATTCAATAGAGGGGCTTACCATGGCTTGGGCATGAATTGGATGTGATTGTTTTTTCCCTTTCTTACTCCTTGATATTGGTGAGGGTGTGTGGGGCTGAACTGATTGGTTCTTGAAGGTCCTGCCTGAGGTACTTGTTGCTGTTGTTGTTGGGACAGATAATCCCACTGGGTGTTCAGCAATTCTCACTGCCACTTTGAGACTTCCACCTTTTCTTGTTGCTGGGGGCTAATTATGGAAGGGCTCTTGGGGAAGGATGAGGTTTCCACTTCTCTTGAAGGAAGGACTATATTTTTCTTACCTTGTCTTCTAGAAAGTCTGTTTTGACCTCAGCTTGATGTTTTCTGACCTCAACTCCTTGATGTGAGTGCAGAGATTTTTGACTTGCTGATTCAAGGGAATCTTTTTTATTTTGAAGCCTTTTGGATGCTCTTCTGGGGGGTTGATAGAAGGCTTTTGTTCTTGAGAAGTTGTCTCCACTAATATCTCGATCTTCTGCATTTCCACATCCTAATTGGTCCAGTAATTGATTAATTTGAGCCAGTTTTGTAGTCAAAGGAGAACTTACAGAAGAAACTTCATCATAATCAATTAAATCCAGTTCCTCATCACAGCCAGAAGAAGCACCTTGATCAGTCATAGCTGTAATTAAACTTAACTGAGAGAAAGAAAAATTAAAATTTAATCAGTTAATATCTTTACTTTATTTAAAGAAAAATAAGGGGAATTTTTTTTTATTAAATAACTAATTATCAGGAATTTTGTAATCAACTGGAATTATTAAAATATAATGGTTTTCAGGACAAAAATAAACTTAAATAATAAAATAATTTATTAATTAGTAATGCATATGTTGATAATTATTTGGACTAAAAGTCAACTGAACAATTTAACTACCAGGACTTAATGTCAACTGAGAGTAATTTTATTTACCAGAACTTATTGTCAACTGAAATCATTTAGTTACTAGGACTTAATGTCAACTGAAATAAATTTAATATAATCAATTCAACTAATTTTAAATATTATTATTTTACTGCCAGGAAAATTTTTCAACTGAAGCAATAATTTATATTTTTAATTATCAGGACAGAGGTCAACTGAAATAATTAAAAAAAATAATATAAAAAAATTAATTTAATTTTTATATCACTTCTAGGACTAAGAAAAATATATTCTATCTTGGTCAACTAGGAAAAAAAAATATTTTTTACCAGGCACCTCTCCCTGTAAAATGAGCAAGTTAATTCCACTTACAGAGTGCTGAGTAAAAAGATATATGTAGACAATGAAACATGCAAAGTGACCCACAAATAGTGATTAATATAATTACCACAATTATATACGACTAATTTCAATATATGAACCTAAGTTTTGGAGCGCAGTTTGATTCCCAGTCACAGCAAAAAAATAAGTCACATGGTTGATGACATTTGTCCTTTTCATCATCTACTTGTCTTATTGATACCTTGTCATTGATGGTCCCTTGGTCCCTGGTTTCAAGATATCAATGCGCCATCAAAGATTTGGAAAAGGCCTCAAGGGTTGAAGGGTCCTGATGGTCTAGAAGATTTTAACAGAGGTCCAACAGCGGTTATAGGTGGATTTTGGGGTTTCAAAGTCAATGTACGTATAATTTATATCTTTTTTGCTTTACTCAATTTAAAGATGTAAAAATTTTATAAATATTATTATAATTAATGATTTAGAATTACATGTGAGTAAATACTAAAAACAATAAGTAGTAATAAATATTTGATTGTTATAATGATTTTAATAAAATAATAATTAAGTAATGGATGATCAAAACAACCAGAAAGGGGAGACCTTATATAGGCAAAAGAGAGACAAAGCACAGAGTTAAAATCCTATAAACAGAAGTATGCGAGAAGAAAAAGAATATTCCAGAAAAATATTTTCAATTAATAAGGTTTTTCTAGAAAGAATGTGTTAAAAATGTTTATTTTCTGTATATGTCAGAAATAAATTGGTTTATTTTGAAATTACTGTAAGTGTCATTTTTAAATAAGTAATTTGTAATTCTTGTTTATATTTATATTTATTTTAATATTAAATTTTATTTGAATATTAATATTTATTACTCTTAACCTGTCATTGAGCACAGTGTTAGGAAATAAAAATATAAGGGGCATTTAATATTAATTAATTATTTACTAACTTTACTGTTTTGTAACTAGTTAATTTATGACAAGTAAGCTTAAAGTAAATATATTATAATTAATAATAATATATAAGAAATAAAAAGGCTTGGCTTAATCCCAGTAAATAATTAATGATTTTACTCGTTAAGTCTAGCATCCCAGCTGACAGGTGAGGTGTAGTTTCTTCTTTTTGGTTGAGGGGGAAAATTTTGTCTGGGAGCAGTGCTTGGTGCTCTGGTGTCTTCTTGGGGTCCTCTGGAAGGCCTTTTAGAAGTTCTGGATATTTTGGCATTTTTTGACATAGGAAATTTCAAGCAAATTTCTCTGGGAGCACTAGGAGGTTGTTTTGTGGTGTTTTTAGTGTTTACTGGTGGAATTTGGCTGTTTTCTGGCTCTTTTTGAAGGTTTGGAGCCTGATTTCCACTTGTCAACAAGGGGGGCATGCAGCCTGACATCAGGCCGGCCACCTGGATGCAGTCTAGCAGACTGGAAGTGGATTTTGAAGCTGTTTGAGAGGAATTAACAGAGATAAATCCATCTCTTGAGAGGATAAACCAGGTCTTTTGAAGAGTGCTCTGTGGACAGATTGGTGGGATCTTCTGGATGGAGCTAAAGACAGAGAAGAAGAAACAGCAATAAGTTCTGGGGATCTGGTAGGAGATCTAGAGATGTATTTGTGTGAAGGTGAAGGTTGTGGTATAGTATAATTGGGGTCTCTGTCACATTTTTTCTTTTTGGAGCTGCAAGAATCACAGGCCCTGTTGTAGAGTTTGGCTTCAGGAGTTGGAAGAGTGAAAGTGAAAGGTCTGCACATGTGGATACAATTTTTGCAAGCATAGTCCTTGGGAGCAGTGAATCAAGGAAGGTCTGATTGGTAAAAATCAGGGGATCCGGCCATGATCAGTGATGGTACAACAATGAAGAGAAAAGAGATAAAAGAAAATTTTTTACCAGTGATGTGTAGATGATGAAGAGAAAGTAGAAGTACAGTAGGGTAGTTGCAGAGTATTGTGCATGGAATTGGCTCTGTCTTTCTATTCAAAGTGCGGAAAGTCGGTTGAGACTTAAAACTGAAAACTGTGACCAGTACATCAAGACTTTAAACTGAAAAATGGTGTAGTCCCACAAGACTATAGACTGAGTATGGTTTAATAGTTGAGTCCTTCATGACTATAAACTGATAATGTGGTGCTGGTGTGATTCTGGCAGAGGTGATCCAAAGGGAGAGTCTCTGACTTTAGTTAAGGAAAGTGTGAGGGTAACTGATGAGCTGGCTTCACAGTAGAACATTTACAAAAGAATTTTAGTTTATTTCTTTGGTCTTTAATGGTTTGATCTCTGGTTCTGTCTATATGATTTAGGTTTTGAGTCCCCCAAGACTATAAACTGTGGGTTTTGAGTCCCACAAGACTATAAAATGAGGGCTGTTAGTCCCCCAAGACTTTAAACTGAGGATACGTCCCCCAAGACTGTAAACTGAGGAATTTCTTATTATTAGCTTCATTCAGGAAGTCTGGAGAGTGGTCAAGAATTTTTTATTTCAAAGTCAAAATTTCAATCAAGAGTCAAGTGGCAGAAGAGATTCAAGAGATGAAACAAAGTGTTCAGCATTAGTCTTGAACTAGAGGATGAGGTCCTTCTTTTCTCAAGGTCTTGTGGGTTTCTAGCAGGAGTGGATTGGAAGTAGAATAGTAGAAGGTGTTTTTGTTAAGAGGAGTGTTGTTGGAACTTGTCCTTAATGGTGGGCAAGTGGTTAGGTGTTGGTGGTTCAATTGATCCTACATTGTCATCATCACTTTCAGAAGATGGAGGAGCTGAGAAGTCATCTGTTTTAAAAGTAGAAGGAATGAATAAAAGATTTTTTACCATCAGATGAACCAAGCATGGTGGAAGTGGCTGCTGTAGTGGTGTTGGAACTCTTCTTTGAAGGGTGTAGTTTGTGGACCAATCTGGGTATCAGGATGGATGGCCTGGATATTTTGGTACTGGTGGAAGATGAACCAGGTTGAGGTGGAGCTGAAGCTGTTGGAGATGATAATGGACCAGGTCTGAAGCAAGTCTTTTTTCTGGATTGGCAGACATCACAGGAGGTTCTGTATGGTTGATCTGGTGGTGTGATGGTGCAGATTAAATTGTTGTAAATGCAGTATTGACAAGGGCCCATGTCAGAGGAAGATTTTGAAAGAAAGCTGAAAATGGTTGATCTCATAAAGGAGAAGGTTTAAATTCTCAATCGGAGGGAGGATGTGGTCTTCTAACATTGGCAGTGGCCTTTATTGGTCTGTTTGGTGCTGTTTTTGTATGTCTTAATTGACATTGGTTGAAGAATTATATGTATTTTGGTTTTTATTCAGTAAATAATGGGACTGTAGTAATGTGTTTACTACCAATAGATAGGCTTGTATTTTCTCTGTATTTGATATTTATAATATTCCAAGTTTTAAAGGTTCATTTACCCACTTTGAATTTCTAAAAGATAGCTGTTTAATTTTGTTTTTTGTGTTTTACGGGCTAACCTTAAGTCTTAGGGTTAGGTGCTTAGTACCATTAAGTAGAGCTAATTTAACTCTTTATTTAATGTCACAATTTTGTTATAGCTTAATTTTGTGATTTAAGGGTTTTAGTAGTCATGATGGATTTTTAAAGTATTTGGGCTTTATTGAACGTTTTTAGTGGTATTTTGGCTTCAGAGAAGTCAGGGCATCTCTAGGCTGGCAACCCTCCTTGGTTATAGAAGGCTGGGGAGAATTTCTAGAGGTTTTATATTTAATTTGGCTGTCTACAGTTCCAAAATTAGTTGCTGTCCATAGATGTTTGATGACTGGTCTGTGCGTATGTACAAGAAGGGGGGGGACAGGAGATATCATAAAACCATCTGGTAATTATATCACTGTTTCTCACTCAGTTTTCACTGTTTTTTAGCCACAATTGGCTGTGTTTGTTTCAAGGTTAGTTCTTCACTTAAATAAACTTTGGCAACTGGTTTCTCTGGTGTAGCTTTGCAACCTGCATCAAGTATTATTGCTGTTTTCTGTGCAACAAGTGCACAGTGTTTTGGTTTTCTGGTGTGGATCATTCTGCATTTCAGGTTCTCTTTAGTCTGTGGTCTATCTAGGCTACTTTCTTGGCTTCTTAATCTGTCAAGAAGTGTGTTGGAAGGGGTATAGTAACAGTCTCTAATTTTCTGTAGCAAATAGATCTTACCTGGTATTTCTCAAAGGGACAGGGGTTTTTCTCTACAGTTTTACTCCAACTTTGTTGGAAAAGGCCTATATATAAGATTGTCTACAGTCCCTTCCACTCTTATATTTCAAAGACAGAGTAATAATATGTAAGTGTTTTTGGAGAAGGAATAGTAAGATATATAGAAAAGAAAAAAAGAAACTTGTTAATAAATTAAAAAAAAATAATCTTCTGTTTGTCAAGATCTATTCTTAGTAAGCACTAGTATCCTCAGTCAAAACCTCTTGAAGAACTCTCTCTAATGCTATCCTTCATGTAGAAATAAAATAACTCAACAGTTCTACTTCTTGCTATGCACACCCATTATGCACACAAAATAAAATTTATTCTGAATTTTTATCACCGTGAAATATGGGGGGAGGACTTACTAGCAAGTCCACAACCTTGAACCTAGATTCATATCTAATTTAGCGCACATTGAGGTAGTGATGAAAAAATAGGGAATAAAGGGTGAAAATAAATTGAGCCTCTTATAAATCTAGCTTGATAATTTATTGAAGTAAATGTGAACATTATTTGAAATAATGTTGAAGCATTAAAAAAACAATTTTCAATGGTAAGTTGAAATCATCCCTACCCACAGCCAAGCCAGTCTGGAAAGCAAAATAATGTTTATAATAATTTTATACTTTGTTGCATGTAAAGCTAGACACAACCCAACTTAAATTGAAATAAAATTGATTTTAAATGTTCAAATAATTTTACTTACTTGTTAATACATGGTGAAGTTATAAGGCGCTATACTAAATCATTCAAGAAAAATATTTTGAGAATTTATATCTTTCATTAAATTTACCCAGTAAGAATTTGAAACACAAATTGAATTCTAATTATTAAAAAAGATTTTATTAACAATTATTTATATTTAAAATATCTGAAAAATGTAAAACACTTATAAAAATGAAGGTAATAAAACTTTTGTCAGTATAGTCTAGTATATAAGTATGATATAATAGTGTTTATTTATGGTCCTACTACTTATTGATAAATGATTTAGTGATTAAACCTCAGGGGAAGACTAATAGAATAGTTATACTCAAATAAAACTCACAATACTTGGATTTTAATGTGTGCTTAGTGGTGGAAAATAGATGTATAATATATAGTTATAGCTTATATAAAGATAATATCAATTTAAAATAGCTTTATAATATATTTCTGAATGCTAATAATTGTATTGTAGTGTTTTTTTGAATTGTAGTAATTGAATGATGATAAATAACCGTCAAAATCCCTCCTTACTTATACCCAAATCCACTGGAGTGCACAGACCTTCAATCCAGATGATGTCACTGCTATCCCCGGCAATTACAGCACTGTGAGGGCCAATCACCTCCCCATGGCGTCCACTTAAAGCAGTTTCAACACCCAGACCTCCAGTAAGGACCCTCCATCACTATTAATAATAACACTGATCCATACCATAAATAGAAAACCCAGATAAAAGCAGATACCATAAAGAAACAGGTAAAATAAATAATCAAAAAGAGATTTAATGAAACTAAAAGCATATAAAGGAAACAAATAAAATGTCCAAGCCCCCAATAAAATCCCCAAGCATCCATATTAACCCAGAAACATCCTTCCCACCCATAAATCCGTGAATAACCATCCAAGGAAGTAATTTCAGTTGTCCAAACTGGGTGTATGCGCCTGATATAGGTGTCTATGCTTCTGGAGGCGTTGTGAGTCCACTGATTTCGTCCATATGACCTAAAATAAGCAGAAAAACAAAGGTTATAGGCTATTAAGGGGCTAAAACCCACTTATATACCTAAATATACATAATATACTGCATATTTCACTGAATATGAGATTTATGTATACATATAAGCTTATGTATGTCAATAATTACTTCATATCACTTAAGACAAGTATATTATGACTCCATTAACACCTTAATAAATATTATTAGGCCATGGATAAGCTATTTAAACTATTATAAGTTATATAATAGAATAATAATTATATATATATATAATAAAATACTATATATTATTATTTTAACCTTATTTTTGAGATATAAGATTAATCTACTTAAGGTTATCTTATTTTAAGCATAAGAAACACTCAGTCCTAAAGATATTTAGGCTGACACTTCCTCACCCCAAAAAAAACAATAAAAAAAATGTTAAGACATTTTAATTAAAACTAAGGAGTTAAATAATAAAATAAAAAAATAAAAAATAATTTTTATAATATATATACTGAATGAACAGTATTATTTAGATTTAAATTTTTTCAAGAGATTTTTAAGATCAGAGATTTCATTTTCTGGAATCCACTGGTCATATTCACTTGATTTATTTTTAAATCTTAATAGATACTCAACTCCCTTTTCTTTAGTAAGGTGTCTCTTTTTAAGTATCTTTTCAATTTCTGCTTTTTCAACTATTTCTTCAGGTTGCTGTTTATGCCTTCCTGATCTTCTTGGAAATAGAGCAGTATCATTAGAATGGTATGGTTTTATAAGAGAAATAGGAAATAATGGATGTTTTCTATCATATGGTGCATATAGAATAACCTCAACAGCATCATTACAAACCATCTTTTTAACTACAAATGGTCCAATGAATGGATCCTTCAATTTAACATTACCATTTAAATTTAAATGTAGTGTGGAAATAAGGACTTCATCACCCTCTTTGAACATTTGTTCTTTATGGGCTTTATCCCATCTTTTCTTTTCATACTCAAAAGCCTTATTTATACATTCTTGAGCATGTTTTCTGCATAATTCCTGCATCTGAAGAAAAGATTTAGTACCTGGATGGATATCAAATCTAGGTAACTTATTAAGAGTTTTAGCAGGGGTATTAGGTACATAACCCAACCATAACTCAAATGGCTTTTTGCCAGTGACAGAATGTACTGTACTATTATATGCAAATTCTAAACCTGGGATAAGGGTTAGCCAATCATGCGTGAATTTGTCATTGTCTTTAAAGTTAAGACCAAAAGCACAGTATCTTCTTATTATATCTTCTAAGGTTTGTATCATTCTTTCTGCTAGCCCATCAGTTTGTGGATGGTGTGCTGTAGAAAGTTTTAATTGACACCCTGAAACATCCATAAGTGATGTCCAGAACTCAGAAGTAAATTTAGGATCTCTGTCAGAAACTATTGCTTTGGGGAAACCTGCTGTATTTAACATTTGTGTCCACCATAAAAAAGCTAAGTCCTTTGCAGAAACCTCTTTGTGGGTAGGAATAAATTTACACATCTTTGTAAATCTATCTACAATTACCCAGCAGGAGTTATAACTCTTATGCCCTGCTATTGGCAAACCTGTTACAAAGTCCATGTTAATGATTTCCCATGGAGCTTTTGGTTGCTCAATTTGTTGTAATAAACCAGCTCTTTTTCCTGTTAATCTTTTAGATTTTTGAAAAGAATCACATGTTTCAACATATTTCTGAACATCCTCAGACATGTTAATCCACCAAGCTGTGTTTTTTACTCTGGTTAATATTTTATGGTAGTCAAAATGACCTGCTAAAATATCATCATGACATATACTTAACATTAACTCCTTTTATGAAGGGGGAATTACAATTACATTACGTAATTTTTTCCTGTAATATATAAAACCATCCTCAATGGAAAATTTTCCTTTTTCTAATGCCTCTTTATACTTAATTGGTAATGTTTTTATTAAAACATTCATTGAAGCATTAGATGGATCATTTAATATTGTAGTTAATTTACTTAAGTCAGGATCTGAATTATAATTATCAAGAATTGATTGCATAAATTCATCCTCAAGATCTACAATATAAATGCCATAAATGTTAATAATCTCTGACTCAGGAACATAAGCAGGATTATCATCATTATTAGGCAGAGTTACTCTAGATAACAGATCTACATTAGAGTGCAAGGTTCCTGATCTATGTGTAATAGTCATCCGGCCTCTGTATTCTTGTACAGCTAATTGCCATCTAAACATGTGTCTATTAGGAGTTTTCATGTTTAAGAGTGACTTAACTGCACTACAGTCAGTTATTAACTCAAATTTTTGGTCTTCAAGGTAATAATGTAGCTTTTCAAGAGCCCATACTACTGCCAAACATTCAAGTTGAGTAGCACCATATTTCAATTCACCACTTCTTAGAGTACGTGAAATATAGCAGATTACTACTTCTGACATTTTCCCTTCAATAAGTTGTTTTTGATGCAAAGCAGCACCCAGTCCAATAAAACTTGCATCTGTATATAATACAAAAGGTAATTGGAAATCTGGTAATCCCAAGATAGGAGCTGTCATTAAACATTCTTTCAACTTATCAAAAGCTTGTTGTCTTTCATTATTCCAAATGAAAGCTTCTGATTTCTTTATCAGTGTGGTCAGTGGTGCAGCAATTGATTGGTAGTTTTTTATATATTGTCTATAATAACCACACATTCCAAGAAAAGATTGTACATCCTTCACATTTTGAGGAATGCCAATATTCTTTATTGCAGCCACTTTATTTTGGTCTACACATATTTGTAAGCCAGATACAATATGACCAAGCACTTTTAAAGATTCAAACCCAAATTTACATTTTTTCAATGCAAGGGTAATTTTTATTTCATCCATTTTCTGAAATACTTTCCTTAAATGGATTGAGTGTTCATCAAAAGTTTTAGAGAACACTATGATGTCATCAATGTATACCATTAACCATCCTTCAATCATTTCATTATGGAATGTTATATCCATTAACTTCTGAAACACTGATGGAGCATTTTTTGGTCCAAATGGCATTCTGACATACTTATAAATTCCCATGTGTGTTGTCATCAACAAAAAGTTCTGTGAATTCTTTTCAACAGGAATTTGATGGTACCCTTTATTTCCATCTAGGCAACTTATATATTTAGCACCTTTAAGGGTAGCATGTATAGAGGCAATCCTTGGCAAGGGATAAATATCATCTACTTTAAATGTATTTAATGCTCTATAATCACCGCACAGTCTTGCTTTATCTTGTTCATAAGAAATTAGCACTGGTGATATTACACAATATTTTGGTGTAGTTTCAACCTTCTCAAGAATGTTCATTTTTAATAACATCTTAATATTATCCTCTATGTCTTTCCTCTTCATTGGTGAAGCAGGGTATGGTTTCTTTTTAAGACTAGCAGGAATATTATCCATATCACAGGTTAAACTAATCTTCATTTCATGATCTTTTACAAGGCCAAGTTCATTTGTACCATGTGCAAAAGCCATTGGAAAAGCTTTAATTAATTCCAAAATATTATCTTTCTCAGTTTCACTTATCTGAGTGCCAAATGATGCTTTTGAAATTTCTGTTTCCAGAAGTTCTATCTCATTGGATTCTCTTCCTTTAGACGGGGAATTTGTTACTGACTCAATGTGTAAGACTGTGTTAAAAGAATTTATTTTAAATTTCCTCTTACCATTCATTCCAATTGTAAAATTGTTATTAGCAGGGTCTAATTTTACACCAAATTTAGTCAGAATATCATTTCCAATGATAAAACAGTTACTACAATTAGTATTATCCATTACTACAAAGTCACAAGTT
This sequence comes from Hemileia vastatrix, assembly GCA_030280995.1. Lineage (NCBI taxonomy): Eukaryota > Fungi > Basidiomycota > Pucciniomycetes > Pucciniales > Zaghouaniaceae > Hemileia > Hemileia vastatrix. Next base: position 9,596,477 of record JASXTE010000013.1, read on the forward strand.
ACCCTTCCATAACCATGTTGGTGTTTAAAGAAAACAGCAGCTTTGTATTTACCAATGGGGTGTAGTACTGATCCAAAACCTCTCCAATTTTTATTTTGAAGTGGTTCAAGCTTAAACTTATATTCACTATCAATTTTCTGTAATGTATTAGTGGAAACAACTGAACCAGCAGCACCTGTGTCCAGCACTATATTAACATTTTCACCAGAAATGATAGCTGGAACCGTGATAGTTGTCATTCTAAAGTTATCAGCTTGTATATCCTTAATGATTTCAGCATCCTCAAAATTCATTAAAGATTCATTTGAGTCCATATTTAATATTGGATTTTCAAAGATGGACAAATCATCTTCCAACATACAGACTTCATTTTCATCACTATATGAGATATTGCTGTCATAATCACTTGATTCTTTACTCTTTTCAGTTTCAGTTTCAGATTCTCGTTGATTTTCAACAATATTTATGTTTTTCTCACATTTGTGACCTTTGACCCAAGGTTTGTTACACTTATAACAAGTATTTGTTTCATACTTTCTAGGTACTACAGGTGCAGTAGGTTTTTTCTGCTTCTCCTGAAGTGTTTTTGAATTCTGAGTTTTTACAGGTTCAACATTTTGCTTATAAGTGGAATACCTTGATTCATACTTATGGTTTAATAATATTTCATTGCAAATATTAATAAAGTCAGAACATTCAGTAACATTTAATGTTCTAGCTACAACAATGTCTCTGACAGATATAGGTAATTTATATATTATCTTATCTTTCCATAAGTTTAAATCCATATGAGGCTCAATGGCTTTTAATATTTTGTTTAAATTCATTAAAAATACCATAGGTTTGTCACCATTCAACAGATTATACCTAGTCTTCTCATAAAGTCTCTGCTGAGTAAGCCTGAATTTAGAACCTCCAAATTGTTTTTCAATAAGTTGTTTCCATTCAGCCCAAGAGTAGTCTCTACCCTCACTTAAGACAGCTTCAAACCATAATAAAGCAACATCCTTAAATAAAGAAATTAATTTTGATGTTATCTCTTCATCTGGTAACTTATATGAGAATTTCAAGTTGTCAATTCTTTGAATAAAATGTTGCCAATCAGAGCTGGCTTCCCCATCATAAGTTGGGTACTGATCTATCTTAGGCCAGTTTTTCTGATTGGATTTTATCTCACTAATCTTAGGTAAATTCAACAACTCATTTACTTTTGATAAATGGTCTTGTATTTCTTCCTGCATGGATTTGTGACTTACATTTTCAGATTTGACACTACCACCAGATGGTTTTAATTGTGGTGGTACAGGGAAGGAATGAGATTCACTTTTGCCAATGAAAGGATTGTTATTATATTAATTATACTTATGATTATCCTGGTTCATTAGTAGATTGGCAGTTTCAATCTCAACTTTAGTTAATCTTTGTAGCAACTCAGAGACACTTTGATTTGTCTGGGCAAAAGATAACTTTGTTCTTGATTCAGTTTTCAATAAATGTGTTTCATATAATTTTTCTAACTCACAGAATTTGTTTGAAAGATCATTATATTTATTACTCAATGAATCATATTTAAGGGTTAGAGACAAATGTTCTTTCTCTAATTCTCTGTTACGTGTTGCTAATTGAGAAATGTTTAATGTCAAGGATGAAATTGTATCACTAGTGAGCTTAACTGTCTGTTCCTCACAATCAGTCATTCTATTCCACAATGCTGAAACAATTCTATGGACAGTTGGATTATTGTTAAAATATTCCATGTCCTCCTTTTCAATTCTCTCACTCTCCTGTGAACTTCTCATCTCACTAGTAGGTAGTTGAAACTGAGGATTAACTGTATTATTATTGTATATAGTACTGTTATTGTGGACAAAAGACAAGTCAGGTGTATCTACTCTAAAACCTAAATTTCTTAAATCCTCCTCTATTTTTTGTACAGATTTAACATCAATAGAATTACCTATATTGTAATTATCAGTATTATTTCCGATCTGTGAGGGTAATCTACTTATCATGGGATGGTTTCCAGTCCTTATTTTTGGCGCTTTTTTCCCTTGTAAGGGTGAGCTGAGGAAATCAGATGAGGGGGTGGATCCCTGTTGCAACTGTGGCTTGTCCACTGTTGGTGAAACCAGTCCCATTTCCATTTGTCTACCAGGATTTTCTCCTGGGAGTGAGTGGACCCTCCTTGGGTAGGGGGTTTCTGATTTGATTGACTGGACTGGCCTCCCTTTAATTCTGCCAATGCCTGATTCATCTGCTGAAACCCTACCTTGAAATTGTTTTGCAACTGCTCTACTTCTTTGAACATGAGAGATTTTGATTCCTCCAACTTCAGAACCTGTTTGGCCAGGTGGGACAGTTGATCCTGAAGAGGAGGAGACGTCTTTTTTATAGTTATCTTTTTTTTAAGAGGGCATCCTTTTCCTCTATACTCATGCTTTCTGGCTGGGGGTACTGTTGGCCCTCCATGGTGATGTCCTGGAAAGTTTTTGTTAGCTTTAGACCTGGTATTATAAGCAGGCTTTTCACTTACACTGTCCTGGGGAGCACTCACATTGTTCAGAATGACAATATTTTACGTCTACAAAAGGAAAAAACTCTATGGAATTAGTAGACAAAAGATATTAGCAATTATATTACTAATAAAAAAGCAATGGAGCCCACCCTGAATTTATATCTTTATTTATTTAAATAAAATGTAAGAAAAATTCAAAAAAATCTGTTAAAAATACAATAATAAGTTTAACTAGACCTCTATAAGGGTGAATAATTAGCTTACCAAGCTTTAGCCAAATACCAATTTAATTGGGTGTTATATTGGTGTCCAAATACCAAGTGAAATTGGGTTTATATTGGGTACAGTTACTACTGTAAATATCTAATTTTTATGATAAAAAATTAGTACAATTATTTTAAGGGTTCTTTTCCACAATCAATGAGTTATGATGACCCACTAATATGCAGCAGACCCAAATATTTGGTTAATTTTGAGCTGTACTAAGGTAAATATCACGTCCCAAGGCTTATACTAAATAATAAGTAAAATATAAGGAAAGACCCCCAATTGTCAGTATAGTCTAGTATATAAGTATGATATAATAGTGTTTATTTATGGTCCTACTACTTATTTATAAATGATTTAGTGATTAAACCTCAGGGGAAGACTAATAGAATAGTTATACTCAAATAAAACTCACAATACTTGGATTTTAATGCGTGCTTAGTGGTGGAAAATAGATGTATAATATATAGTTATAGCTTATATAAAGATAATATCAACTTATAATAGCTTTATAATATATTTCTGAATGCTAATAATTGTATTTTAGTGTTTGTTTGAATTGTAGTAATTGAATGATGATAAATAACCGTCAAAACCCTCCTTACTTATACCCAAATCCACTGGAGTGCACAGACCTTCAATCCAGATGATGTCACTGCTATCCCCGGCAATTACAGCACTGTGAGGGCCCATCACCTCCCCATGGCGTCCACTTCAAGAAGTTTCAACACCCAGACCTCCAGTAAGGACCCTCCATCACTATTAATAATAACACTGATCCATAACATAAATAGAAAACCCAGATAAAAGCGGATACCATAAAGAAACAGGTAAAATAAGTAATCAAAAAGAGATTTAATGAAACTAAAAGCATATAAAGGAAACAAATAAAATTTCCAATCCCCCAATAACATCCCCAAGAATCCATATTAACCCAGAAACATCCTTCCCACCCATAAATCCATGAATAACCATCCAAGGAAGTAATTTCAGTTGTCCAAACTGGGTGTATGCGCCTGATATAGGTGTCTATGCTTCTGGAGGCGTTGTGAGTCCACTGATTTCGTCCATATGACCTAAAATAAGCAGAAAAACAAAGGTTATAGGCTATTAAGGGGCTAAAACCCACTTATATACCTAAATATACATAATATACTGCATATTTCACTGAATATGAGATTTATGTATACATATAAGCTTATGTATGTCAATAATTACTTCATATCACTTAAGACAAGTATATTATGACTCCATTAACACCTTAATAAATATTATTAGGCCATGGATAAGCTATTTAAACTATTATAAGTTATATAATAGAATAATAATTATATATATATATAATAAAATACTATATATTATTATTTTAACCTTATTTTTGAGATATAAGATTAATCTACTTAAGGTTATCTTATTTTAAGCATAAGAAATACTCAGTCCTAAGGATATTTAGGCTGACAACTTTGGTGATAAAAGTAAGCTCTAATATATATATCTCTTCTGTTTTCTACTCAGTGAATAAAAAGATATGTGTGTAAAAGTATTTTTTATAATGTATTAGCCCTTTTTCTTCAAAATATGAAAAAAGACATAAAATGAAATATTATTAGAATGAATAGTAAAAAAATGGGTTGTTTGATTTCTATTTGTTTTTTTAAGTTAATTCCATTCCTGTTTCCATCCTATATAACATATTTATCATGTTTTATTTTTATTTATTTTTTAGAACAATATTACTTACCTCTCCATTCCTAACTTCTGTGTTAAATGAAAAATTATCTTCAATATTATTCTCCCATTAAAAATTTTTTTCTTCTCTCTAACACAATTATTTTCAAAATTTTAAACTTTTTCTTCTACTATCATAAACTCTCTGACCTTTTAAAAGCATCCCTACCTCTTTCCACTTCAAAGTCTTTCAGTAGTTTATATTCTAATGCATTGGCATATCTATATTATTTTAGCTACATTAAAAAAACCTATCTCATAAAAAAATTTAATTCTTTTGATAATGTTTCATAATTATTTAAAAAATTTCTTCAAATTTTATGATGCCTTTTAAAATTTTTTTACTTTACTTCATTTTATTTTATTTGATCTGATTTTGCTTTATTTTACTCTATCATACTATATAATTCTGTATTATTTTATATCATATTTCATTTCATCTCACTTACTATTATTCTATTTATTTACTTTATTTTTTTTATTTTTTTTATTTTAGTATATTTTGCTCCCTTACATCTTAATTTAATTTTTATTATCTTATTATATTTCAAAAGGTGATATTACATGTGCAAATAACAGTCTTTGAAATATCAAAATGAGCTGATGAACTCTTATTTAAACCAATAGATAAGAGTACACAACCCAATTTCATGAATGTGACCTCTGATCTACAGCTTTACATCAGATTTCTCCAACCATTTTTATGCATGTGTAATCTGATCTATGGCTGTACATCAGAGTACCACATCCAATTTTTCACCTGTGAACTCTGATCTAAGGCCATACATCAGAGTTCACCAGCCAACTTTAACCAACTAAATGCTTCTACATGGCTATATAAAAACATCCAATAAATTAAATAAAATGAATTAAATGATATCAAGACTTATTATAATGTATTTGAATATAAAAAAGACAGATAGATGGGTATGATAGCTAGAATTAAGAAAAGATAAATACAAATGGTATAAAATGAGATAAAACAAAATAAATTTTTATTATATATTTTGAAAAGAAATGTAAAAAAGTGCAATAAAATAAATTTATATAATACATAACCAAATTCAACTCAATATAATAAAATACAACTCAACACAATACAATCTAATTTTCTTTAATTTGAGCTCATATAATTAAATAAAATGAGTGTATTAAAATATAATAAAATTAAATCAATTTAATAAATTAGCTAATATAACATATAATCAATTTATACTGAATTTTATTTAATATTTTATTCAATTTAATTTTTAATATTTATACACAATTTTTTTTTGTATGCATATTCATTATTTCTGTTGGACGGTTGTCTAGAAGTAATAGGAAACAAAGGAAGAAGAAGAGGAAGAAGAGGAAGAAGAAGGGAATAGGACTAATGAAGACTATAGGACTTTGTAAGGGACTTGTAACGGATTGTAATTATATATGAGTTTTGAAAGTAATTTCTCTCTCTGCTTAAACAATGCAATTAGATAATATTAAAAATAATCTCTTAATTCAACCTTTTAAATATAGTTTAATTATAATCCCTAATAAGGTAGTCACCACAAAGAAGTTATTACTTGTAAAATTAGTTGTATTTATTTATTAATAAAAATAAATTATGGTTTAATAGTTTTGATAAAGTAAGTAATGAGGATTCAGGGGATTAACTAATGCCTTTATATAGGCAAGGGGTCCTCTAAAGCGCCACAAAAACAGATAAATGAGAATAAAAAAAAGTAAAACAATAATTAAATAACTATAGCAATGATATAAGGGGGAAGATAAAACATGTAACAAACACCAGTAAGAGCTCATGTTTCCCACCACTTTAATCCCAAAAAAGATTTTTCAATTCAATTGAAACATTTAGATAAATTGAAACACAAGAGTAAAACATTTTAAGATAAAACAAGTATTATAATATAATGGAAACGGTAAAAAAATTACGTGAGGCATCAAGAATTATTCTACTTTAGAAATATAGTTAATTTAGTTAGTATAAAACATAAATAAAAATTGTTCCAACCATTTTGATATTGTAATAACTATTTTGTGCTAAAACAATTAATTAATTTAATGAAATATCTAAATTAAAGTAGAAACTTAATATTGTTTATTAAGTAAGTGTTTTAACTTATTCATTAGTTTTCTGACACAATTAAGAATCAAAAAAGTGCCCAATAATTATGATTTATAAGGCATGTAGAATATAATTATTTAATTAGTTAATTAATTAGATTATCCTTCTAAAATTATAATATGTAATTATAATATAAGATTATATTAATTAATCATTTATAAATATTATATAAATTAAAAAGGGCTTATATATTATAGAATATAATATATTATTTACCTATTTAATTTTATTTACAATTTATATAGTAATAAAATATATATAACTCTTATTTTAATTTTTTATAATTTAGTTATGTAACTTTATTACTCCATATAATATAAATTTAAATACATAAATAAAACATAAAATTTTCCCTGTCTGAAGTCCAATAAAATGCTATAACATTTACTGGACTTCTGGTACAACCTGGCTGACAATTTCATTGCATATAAATATTCAATATGAATATTGAATGTGAATATGCAATATAATTTTCCATATGTGTATTCAATATGAATTTTCATTTTACTATTCAATATGTATTTTTATGCATATTATTTTGGATGAATATTCAAAATTATTTTCATTAGATATATAAATTATCATTTTACATTTACATACTGAATACCACTCAATAAGTTAATATTCAATTTCACTTTTTGTGACTCAAAATAATGTTACATGACTAAAAAACATTAAAAAGTGAATCAAAAAAAAATTCAATTTATAATAGTTCTCTGTAATGCATAGTTTTGAAAATTCTGGTAATTTTTTTCAAACAATATAAAATATTTAAATATAATTTTAAATATGTGTCAATCTATTTTAAATAAGTAATAAATTAGAGTAAAAATATCAATTGAAAAATTGAAGGTTTTAAATGAGTTTTCAGCTCCATCTTGAACTATAATTTAAAATTCTGATTCAAAATTATGTGCTTAAGGTGCACAGTGTTTGGAATGATTACTGAAACTTTTTTCATTCAAAATTAAAGATAAGTTCATTTCACTTTCATTATGATACCACCAAAGATTCAGCTAGGTTTGCACAATAATTCAAGTTACTTTTTAAGCACATTTCAGTATGAGTTCCATAAAAGCTCAGTCGGAGTTCTATCTAAGTTCCATATGACTTCAAGTTGAGGACTTTCTAGCAAACCATCCCCAAATATTGCATGGTGTATATTACTATTCTATTTTTCTAATCTATTATCATTTCTTTTCTCTCAATATTTATCTATTGTATATATTCTTCTACATTAAAGAATGTGTTCTCTTTTATATAACATATATGATCAGAACACTTCACCAATGCCTTCTTCACCTACTGGTTCCCTTTAGAAAGTTCAGTTCTAGTCTAATTATATAAAATTTCAAACTAATAATCTTAGTATTCTAGGTAAAATGCCTGCATAAGTCTGTTTTCTAACTAATATTGCCTAAATGATTGTGTAAAGTATTATTATTAGCACTTACACACTACTTATATTTACAAACCCTACATTTCCTGAGATATTTAACTATATAGTAAGTTCTGTACCAACTTTTATACTTACTATAAAATTTCTGCTTTCTCTGAGATTTTTTACTTAAAGTGAAACCATAAGAGCTTTGGTTAGAGACATTCTTTGTTTAGTGTCTTAATTTTACTTTCTTAACTTTGAGAACTGCTTATAAACCCCCTCAATTATCTTATCATTTCCTATAACTGTGTTTGATTATCTTAGCATAGCTAATAAGCAACAGATACCTGTGAATCCTCTTTACATGCTTCTACACTTAGCTTAGGGTGAAACTTGTACCATCACTTGATGCTACTTCATAAACCTATATTATCCTTTTAGCACTATTTAGGATTACCACAAATACATACTGTTCTCTTGTTTCATAGTCTTGTGTGTATTTTTCTTTATTTTCTACTTGCCACAAAATATATATCCTTATTTAAATAAAATAAACTGAGTGCAGAGAATCTATCTTTTCTTTACTTTGAAGACCCCCTTTGTTTTTCATTCATATCCATCTTTCATGACAAAACATTTGTTGCATTTGCTGTAAAATGAGCCAAGTGCTGAATTAATGCAGGATGAGTAACACAGTGGTCTGTTTCTGAAAGAGAGACTTTTATATGTTCTCAAAAATACAATGATTACATATAATACCTAGATCATGTGAGTTAAAAAAGTGTCATTCTCCATGAAAGACTTTCCTTCAAATGGAAAATTTTGACAAATTATGGTGAGCTTATATTTTTATTTTTAAGCAAAAAAAACTTTTGCAAGTAGAGAAGCTCATTTCATTCAGTTATAAATTACCCAAAGTGTCCACCTGAATGATGGTTTGTTTCTGAGATTGACACTGTGTAATGCTATCATCCAGGTATTATATGTATACATGTGTATTCTTTGTTCATTATAGAAGTATCCTTCTCAACAAAGGACAGTCATTCAGGTGGACACACTAGGTACTGTGTAAGAGCAAAATGAGTTTTTCCAATTTCCTTGATATTTGATTTTTTTTAACCATAGAATTGAAAATACCCAAGACTTTTTCAAAATTGTTAACTTGAAGAGCAGTCAGATTCTGAGAAGGAAACTTTTAAAAGGTATATCATCCAGATATAAGGGGGTATAAACAATTGCCAAATACACCTGGAAGACTTCAGTCTCAAAATACCATTTTAGGATGCAATCATGAATGACTGACTTGGGGTTGGCCATTTTTAAAATGAGATTAAATACTTCCAACATTTGAACCATTTCACAAAAACAACTCAACCCACCAATACACACATCCCCCCAGTCTACTACACAAAAGATCCCATTTTTTATCTTTATCATCTCCTAAAATTATTACACTCCCTTTTTTTTACAATGGTGCATCCTTTTTCTCTTTTCATACTGTGTTCCACCTGCTACTTTTCATTTTTTTTCTTTTTAACTAACATTTTTTATTAATCATCTCCTGACTAGAAATTTTGTCTTATTTTTTTTGAGGTGCATCCTTTTTATCTTTTCTTACTATGCTCCATCTTACTAACCCACCCTTAAAACCCTCCAATTGCCTCTATCCCCTCTTTCTCCTCTCCTCCCCTCTTCCCTCACCTCTATCCCTTCCCCTTCCCCTTACACTTCCCATTTTTATTGCCTCCCTTCTCTCAAGAGATTAAGCTACAAATTAATACTCAAATAATAAATATTAAATTCAAATTCCAAAATAAATTTTTTGAATCATAATTTTTAAATAAATTTTAATAAGAAATTCTAAAGAAGAAATTTGAAACCAAATAAATTCACAGTTGAGGAAATTCAATAAAATAAATTTGATATATACAACCTTTTAATTTGATTTTCATGTTTTTTGAAAAATATTTTTCAGAAGATTTGTAACAAATTTATTAAAGGTAAATGAATGAATCAAAAGATTTTATCAACATCATATTAATTGTAGCAAGAATTTTGAAGATATAAGTTGAATTAAAATGAAAAAATGAAAATCAGACAAAATAAGACAAAAATTAAAATTACAAAAATAAATGAGAGTTACTTTTTTTCTGTGCACAGAACCCAATACTTTTTTCATGTTTTTTATGTGAAAATTAGATAGTTTATTTTATAAGAAATTATTTTAGATAATAATTAAAACTTATTTTTTAACTAATTGTTGAATATTTACTTATTTACTTATTAGTCTACTTAAAAAAGAGATTTTGATTATATAAAACTGTTATGAATTTTTTTTGAATTATTCCTAATTTATCTCATCATTTTTTACTTTGTATTAATTTGAATAACTATTCTTTTGATTTACTTTAGATAGAGGATGTAGAAGTAATAGGGAAGGGGATTTATTCCAGAGTAAAGTCAGGGAGGGGGGAGAGGATAGAGAAAAGAAGGAAGGGGAGTCCAGGAAATGAAGGAAAAATGGAAAGGGAGGAGAGGGGAGATAGGGGAGGGGATAGGGGCAAGAAGGAAGGGGAGTCCAGGCAATGAAGAAAAAGGGAAGTGGAGGATATAGACGCAAGAGGGAATGAAAAAAGAGGTGATAGATGTCAAAGGGAATATAATGGGAGAAAAGGGAAGAAGGGGGAGGAGAGTGGAGGGTAGGTGATAGAGGGAAGAGTGAAGGGAAGAGGGGGGGATAAGAGTAAGATTGAAGTAGAGTGTTGCTGGGAAACCTACACACAAGGTTGAGGATGATTCTGAAGTAAGTGAGATAAAAGGATGAGGGAAATTGAACTTTGAAGTACAGAGTATTACTTTGAGGAAGTGATTCAAAGATAGAACTGAGTAACTAAGAGTTGTTCCTAATATTCTTTAAGAAATAATTAGTGTATAATGTAGGGACACTAACTATTATGGTGAATCTCACAAAGGGTTGAAACTTAATAATCAAAGGGAAGATTTAAGTATTTAGGACTCTAATAAAATTGATTATTAAGAGAGATAAGGGTAAATATAATAATAGCCTAATAAGTATTTAACTATTATCAAAAATATATTTTATAATTTAATTCTAGAGAAAGTCAAACCAAAGTAACCCACTTTAAATATCCTATTCCTCCTCACACTGACTTATTAATCAACCAGCCACCATATGACTCACAGACCCATTTAACCCACTGGAGCTGCCAATTACTAATTAACCTAACCTTATAATCCTTCTTTCCCATTCCTACTTCCCAGACCTCCTAATTACCCTCAGACGCACAGTTACCCCTTTTGAATATTGCCTCCACTTTAGAGCTATAGCGCTTTAGACAATCCTATAGTACTAGCTATAGGCCTTGACCAAGGGAGTTGGAGTAAAACTGGAAAGAAAATCCCCTGTCCCTTTGAGAAATACCAGATGAGATTTATTTGCTACAGAAAATTAGAAACTGTTACTATACCCCTTCTAACACATTTCTTGACTGCTTAACAAGTCAAGAAAGTAGCCTAAATTGACCACAGACAAAAGAGAACATGAAATGCTGAAAAATCCACAGCAGAAAACCAAAAAACTGTGCACTGCTTGCACGTAAAACAGCAATAATACTTTATGCAGGTTGCAAAGCTACACCAGAGAATCCAGCTGCCAAAGTTGAGTTAAGTGAAGAACTAACCTTGCAACAAACACAGCCAATTGTGGCAAAAAAACAGTGAAAACTGAGTGAGAAACAATGATATAATTATCAGATGGTTGTATGATAATTAAGGTTGCCCCAAACTGACTTATTCAGTATGTACACACAGACCACCACCTAAAAAGTCCATGCACAGCAACGAGTTTGGCCCTTTTGACAGCCAAATTGAGTTAAAAACCTCTAGAAATGCTCCCCAGCCTTCTATAACCAAGGGGGGCAGGTTTCCCAACATCAGGTGGCCCGCCTAGAGGTGGCTATACCTCCCTGAAGCAAGAAAACTACTAAAAACCTCAAATAAAGCCCAAAATACTTAGAAAAATCCACCATAACAATAAAAACCCTTAAAACACAAAATTAAGCTATGAAAACATTGTGACATAACATATAGATCAAAATTAGCTCTACTTAATGGTACTAGGCACTTAACCCTAAGAATTAAGGTTAGTTCATAAGACACAAAAAACAAAATTAAACATCTATCTTTTAGAAATGAAAAGTGAGTAAATGACCCCTTAAAACTTGGAATATGAAAAATATCAAAAGAACATCAAATATAGAGAAAAACAGGGGTTATCCAATGGTAGCACCCACATACCCATAGTCCCAATATTCACTGAATAAAAACTAAAATAAACCTAATTAAAACTCAACCAATTTCAATTAAGACATACAAAATCAGTGCCAAAAAGAACAACAAAGGCCTCTGCCAATGTTGGAACACCACATCCTCCCTCCAAATAAGAATGTCCACATTCCCCTTTATCAGATCAACCATGTTCAGATTTTGTTCAAAATCTGCCTTTGACATGGGCCTTTTCCAATACTGCATTGACAACAATCTAATCTGCACCATCACACCACCAGCTCATCCATACAGAGCCTCCTGTGATGTCTTCCAATCCAGAAAGAAGACTTGTTTCAGACCTGATCCATTATCACCTCCAAGAGCTTCTCCTCCACCTCAACCTGGTCCTTCTTTCACCAGTACCAAAATATCCAGGCCATCCATCCTGATACCCAGATTGGTCCACAAACTACACCCTTCAAAGAAGAGTGCCAACACCACTACAGCAGCCACTTCCACCATGCTTGGTTCATCTTATGGTAAAAAATCTTTTATTCCTTCCTTCTAATTTTAAAACTGATGATTTCTCAGTTCCTCCATCTCCTGACAGTGATGATGACAATGTAGGATCCATTAAAACACCAACACCTAACCACTTGCCCACCATTAATTACAAGTTCCAAATACACTCCTCTGAACAATAACACCTTCTACAAAGCTAATTCCAATCCACTCCTTCTAGAAATCCACAGGACCTTGAGAAAAGGAAACACCTCATCCACCAGTTCAAGACTAATTCTGAACACTTTTTTTTATCTCTTGATTCTCTTCTGCCACTTGACTCTTGATTGAGCTTTTGACTTAGAAATGATAAATTCTTGACCACTCTCCAGACTTCCTGAATGTAGCCAATCATAATAAATTCCTTAGTTTACAGTCTTGGGGAAAACTCATCCTCAGTTTTAAGTCTTGGGGGACTAACAGCCCTCATTTTAAAGTCTTGGGGACTCAAAAACCCTCAGTTTATAGTCTTGAGGGACTAAAAACCTAAATCATAAAAACAGAACCAGAGATCAAACCATTAAAGATCAAAGAAATAAACTAACATACTGGGGTAACTGTCTTACAGAGAGGCCAGCTCATCAGTTACCCCCACACTTTCCTTAACTAAATTCAGAAACTCCCCCTTTAAATTCCCTCTGCCACAATATTACCAACACCACATTATCATTTTATAGTCCTGAAGAAATTAACCAACCAACCATCCATCCTCAGTTCATAGTCTTGGGGGACTATATTGTTCTTCAGTGTAAACTCTTGATGGACTGACCACAGTGTTCAGTTTAAAGTCTTGATGGAATTTTCACACTTTGCATAAAAAGAAAGAACCAATTCCATACACAAAACTCCGCAACTGCCCTACTAAACTTCCACTTCTCTTCATCATCTACCCATCACTGATAAAATTTTTTTTATCTCTTTTCTCCTCATTGTTGACCCAACAAAGATCCTGGCCGGATACCCAGATTTTGACCAATAAGACCTTCCTTGTTTAAATGCTCCCAAGGACTATTCTTGCAAACATTGTATCCACATGTGCAGACCTTGCACTTTCACTCTTCCAACTCCTGAGTATAAACCCTACAACAGGGCCTGTGATTCTTGCAACTCCAAAAAGAAAAAATGTGACAGAGACCCCAATTATCCTAAACCACCAAATTCATCTTCACACAAATAAATCTCTAGATCTCCTACCAGATCCCGGAACTTGGTCCTTCTGCCTCTTCTTTATCTCCAGCTCCATCCAGAAGATCACGCCTCTCTCTCCCCTGAACACTCTCCAAAAGATATGCTTTATCATCTCAAAAAACAGCCTTTATCTCTGAAAATTCCTCTCAAACAGCTTCAATATCAGCTCCCAGACTGCTAGACTGTGTCCAGACAGCCTGCCTGATGTAGGGTGACCTGCCCAACTTGCTATGAAGCAAAAATCATGCTCAAAACCTTCAAAGTCAGCTGTAAAACAACTAAATTCTGTCATCAAACACCAATAACTTCAAGCAAAAATCTTGTAGTTCTCCCAGAGAAATTCTTTCAACAATTTATTTATCAAAAAATGCCAAAAATTCCAAAACTTCTAGAAGACCTGTCAGAGGATCTCAAAAAGACACCAGAGCATTAAGCACTGCTCACTGACAGAAAACTCCTTCTCAAACAAGTAGAATTAACTACAACTCTCCTCTGCCAGCCAATTACTCATCTGAAAGTTCAATTTCTTCCAGATCTTCATACAGAAGATCCACATCAAATTCCAGGTCACATTCTCCTGCTCCATCCTACAACCAACCTGGTACTCCATCGCCAGTATCTAACCAAACTAAGCCAAGCAAAAATATCAAAAACAACAACAACAGCCCTACTTCTCCAACCAGGCAACAGAAAGGTCCTCATTCTTGTTCATATTCTAAACACAATTTAGAGGATGACCATTAAAATCTATACCTCCATCTGGCTTATCCTCCTACTAAATCCATTCAAAATCCTTCAAAAGTCCAGATTTCGCCTGCTTTTAAATTTGATGGGCTACCAATATGTAAGTACCAAATTAATAATTCCAATTTCTTCAACAAAAAACAATTACAGATCCAATCCTTCTGTCTAGTTGGCACCCTCCCTCCTGAAACTGCTATTGGGATTGGCCAACCTCTAGAAACCACATTGACACTGGATTAAGCTGATATGAAGAAACACCTAAGTATGATGTGTTAAAACATGCTTAAGGGCTTTGCTCTTCATGGGCCATTGTATGAATATGAGAAGAACCTGAGGAAAAAAACTCATGATGACCACTGGAAGATGTCTAGAATAATTAAGAACACCTTCCCACACTTCATCCCAGATTCTTTTACTTCTACCCAAAAATTACCTTCAAATCTGGTTCCTGACCATTACAATCCATACACTCTCTCAAGCCACCTACCTCACAAGGAACGCTGTTCATCCTCCAATTACAACCAAAAAAAAATACCAACATAATCCGGACCAACTGTGGGGGATTCTTCTTCCCAACATTAAGTATAGAAACTACAAGAAATTAATAAATTACTAAATTGCAAAACAATAACAATTAGCCATTATAAAAAAATTCTTTTTATTTCATTTTAATTTTTTATTTAATTTTTATTTTTATATATATTTATATTTATATTTTAATCTTCATTTTTTATTTTTATTTTTATTTTTATTTTTATTTTTATTTTTATTAATTTTTTTTATTTATTTTATTTTTATTTTTATTTTTATTTTTATTTTTATTTTTATTTTTATTTTTATTTTTATTTTTATTTTTATTTTTATTTTTATTTTTATTTTTATTTTTATTTTTATTTTTATTTTTATTTTTATTTTTATTTTTATTTTTATTTTTATTTTTATTTTTATTTTTATTTTTATTTTTATTTTTATTTTTATTTTTATTTTTATTTTTATTTTTATTTTTATCTTTATTTTTATTTTTATTTTTATTTTTATTTTTATTTTTATTTTTATTTTTATTTTTATTTTTATTTTTATTTTTATTTTTATTTTTATTTTTATTTTTATTTTTATTTTTATTTTTATTTTTATTTTTATTTTTATTTTTATTTTTATTTTTATTTTTATTTTTATCTTTATTTTTATTTTTATTTTTATTTTTATTTTTATTTTTATTTTTATTTTTATTTTTATTTTTATTTTTATTTTTATTTTTATTTTTATTTTTATTTTTATTTTTATTTTTATTTTTATTTTTATTTTTATTTTTATTTTTATTTTTATTTTTATTTTTATTTTTATTTTTATTTTTATTTTTATTTTTATTTTTATTTTTATTTTTATTTTTATTTAAATTTTTATTTTTTATTTTTATTTATTATTACTTAAACTACTAACATAATAGGGGGTATCCATGTTAGAAAACTTCCATTTCAAAATACCTCTTTCTTCCACCAAAATAAACTTGATTTTTTTTTTAAAATATGCCATATTGTACCCCCTAAACACCTTTTTACTGTTAATTAATGTCAAGTTTTTGGCTTTATTTTTGTGCTGTGTAATACCTTTTAAATAATTACAAATTTCTAACTTTGATACTGTTAGGATTTGGTTTGAGAGGTGGAGAGGAGGAGCGCTATGGGCGCTATGCATCGTAAAGAGGCGGAAGAGTGGATATTGCATCAGGGGGTTATATGGGGGCAAGCGCTGTGGAGCGCTCCTCATTGGACAACTTATTTAGTAATCCAATTAATCTCTTGTCTCACTGCTTAGTTAGAATAGTCAGTCCCGTCTACCCCTCACTGTTGGTAACCCCAAGATAGTCAGTCTAGTTAGTCTCACTGTTGTAACTCAACATAGTCAGTCCTGTTTAAGGCTAGCATCAGCGCTAGTTATAGTCCGCCTTCTTAGGTCTTAACATTTTGTCCGATCTTAATTGGTGCACTACCGAAGAAAAATGGACCCCGCAGGTCAACCCAATGCATCACGCCTCGCAGCAATGCAAGAGCAGATGGCACGCCTGCAAGAACAGAACGCTAGGCTCATGGAACGCTTAGCAAATGCGGAGCCCTCATATTGTGGCCCCACCAAAGCAGAGCTGGATGCTGCCAAAGCTAAAGCCAGAGCACAGGCGCCACTCGTCAAAGGTCCAAAGATTGTGGTCCCAGAAATCTTTGATGGAAAACAAGGCCCCCGGGCAGACCAGTACGTGTCGCAGGTAAACCTCTATGTCCTGCTCAATGGACATCAGTTCCCAGACAAGCGAGCAAAAATTGGGTTTGCAATATCATACCTCACAAACGAGGCAGCACGCTGGGCAAGGCCGTACACCAAGGAGCTCCTCGAGAGCTCTCAGGCAGCAACAAACTTCCGTCAATTCATGGCGACTTTTGAATTAGCCTTTGGGGACCCAGATGTGGCCACAACCTCGGAGCATGTGCTCAATCAGTTGCGACAAAGAAAATCGGTCGCCCAGTATGTGTCAGAATTTCGGGGCCACACCAGCTATGTCACAACCTGGGGAGAAGGGGCACTCATGTTTCACTTCAGGAATGGGCTCTCGGCAAAGATAAGAAATGCCCTAATCAGCCACCCTCACCCAACCTCCCTTCAAGCACTCATGGAACTGACCATCCAAGTCAACAATGAGTTCACACATCAACAAACAGATGGCTGGAGTAGCGCTCGTCCATGGTGCAGCTATGCCTCATCAAGCGGGGCCGGTGCTAGGGACCCAAACACCATGGATATCGATGCAAAAAATGCACGTGGCGCTAGTGGGAGGAAAAGGTTGTCGGATGACGGGTATCAGAGGCGCATGAGCAAAGGTCTGTGTCTCAGGTGTGGTAGTAGTGGTCATCTGGCAAGGGAGTGCAGGGGGAAGGTGAGTATTAGTGAAGTGGAGGATAGCGCAGGAAAGGCGCAGGTAAAAGACAGCGCTCGGGAGTGAAGGTTGTGCCCTCCTGGAGCGGAGTAAAGGGAAAGGATAAGAGAAGTTTAGTGGAAGAATTATCAGCATGTAAGCCAATTGAAGTGAATGATAATTGTATTATACTAAACTTGCTTTTAATGACCCTTGATGCCACAACAAATGTACAAGCCCTACTGGACTGTGGGGCCACAGACTGTTCTATTTCTAACATGTTTTTACAGAAGAATAAAATGAAAAAAGAGAAATTAGACCAACCTAGGCGCCTAATTATGTTTGATGGGTCGCCAGGTGGGGGAGGAGAAGTAAGAGAAAAGGTTTTTTGCAGGTTTTGGTGTGATTTAAAAGAGTCGCAGTGCAGGGCATATGCGACAAACCTGAAGTACCAGTATGACATGGTACTGGGGATGACATGGCTGGACCGCTACAACCCACAAATCGATTGGAAGGAGAGGAGACATGGGCGCTAAAGTATCGGCCCCCTGGCCCATCCCGGCGAGTCTTCTGATGTTCTTTTATCATCAGTTGACTTGCCGCCAGAACTGATGCTTCCTCTTGATTCTAAGAAGCAGGCTGGGGATGGGTCTCCAACAGGGAGCGCCAAGGAGGGGAGAAAGCGCAGCAAGAGAGGGAGAAGGCACAACAAGGATGGGGAAAGGCGGATGAGGGAAAGGTGGATGGTGCAGAGAAAGAATTTGCCCCCTGGCCCCTTCAGGGGTCAGGGGTCAGGGGTCCTTCCCGGCGAGTCTCCTGGTGTTTCTTTATCATCAGTAGACTTGCCGCAAGAACTGACACTTTCTCTTGATGCTAAGTTCCAGGAGTGGGAGGGGGCGCAGGAGGAGGAGGAAGAGGAGGAACTGGAATGCAATGCAACAGCTTGGAACATATCCGCCAAGCTTGCAGCCAAGGTCCAAACCTCAAAGCCAACAAGAAGCCTCAGAGAAATGGTCCCTGAAGCTTATTGAGAATTTTTACCACTGTTCGAAGATGGGGGAGTCAAGACCCTGCCACCTCATCGACCATATGACTTTGCCATTGATCTGATGCCAGGCCCAACACCTCAATTTAGCCGCATAATCCCATTTTCAACCTTGGAATTGAAAGCGCTAAAAGAGATGATTGATAAAAATCTGAAGAATGGTTTCATCAGAGAATCAAAATCCCCCTGGGCTGCCCCTGTGATCTTTTCAGGAAAAAAGGATGGGTCATTAAGACCTTGTATGGATTTCAGGAGGTTAAATGCGCTGACAGTAAAAAACAGATACCCCCTTCCTCTGACTAGTGAGCTAATTGATAGTCTTCAAGGCGCGGAGATCTTCACATCCTTAGATCTTAGGTCAGGCTACCATAATATATGGGTGAAGGAAGGCGATGAACACAAACTGGCATTCTGCACTAAATTTGGTCATTTTGAATGGTTGGTAATGCCATTTGGTCCATGTAATGCGCCTGCCACATTCCAACATTTCACCAATAGCATCTTTAGAGATAGAATAGGGATAGATGTAGCAGTGTATCTAGATGACATCTTGATTTACTCCAGATCAATGGAAGAACACCAGGTACGTGTGAGGGACTGTTTGCAGCATTTAAAGGAGGCCCAAGTGTGGTTGAAACCAGAGAAATGTGTCTTCTCTGTGAGTGAAATCCCCTATCTAGGCATGATTATCTCAAAGAATAAGGTGCAAATGGACCAGGAGAAAGTAAAGGCAGTAACGGAATTGCCAAAAACAACTTCAGTAAAGGAACTCCAGTCATTTTTAGGTTTTGCAAATTTTTACCGCCGCTTTATTGAAAATTACTCCCACTTCTGTCAGCCATTGCACGACCTAACAAAGAAGGAAGCCAAGTTCATCTGGACAGAAAGCCAACAAGATGCGTTCACCTACCTGAAAAGAAAATTTGTAACAGCCCCTATTCTTGCAATCCCTGACTTATTGAAGCCATTTGTTCTTGAATGTGACTGTTCAGATTTCGCACTTGGTGCAGTTCTATCCCAATATGATGATGAAAATGTCCTCCACCCAGTAGCATATTTGTCACGTACACTACTAGGGGCCAAATTGAACTATGAGATTTACGATAAGGAGTTATTGGCACTAGTAGAGGCGGTACGCACCTGGCACCATTACTTGGAAGGAGGGCCTCACAGGCTCCAAGTCATCATCTACACAGATCATAAAAATTTGGAAACCTTCCTGACCACAAAAAAGTTGACTCGCCGACAAGCGCTCTTGGCAGAACTGCTGAGTAGCATTAATTTTTTTGTTACATTCAGACCAGGGAAGAAAAGTGGTAAACCTGATGCGCTATCGCGACGTTCTGATTTACGCCCAGCACCGGACCAGCTTCATACGGTTGTCGCAACTCTATTGAAGGGGGACCTTGAGGAGGGGGTAATCCTAGATGAGGTGGAATTAGGGGATGAGGAGTTGATGAAATGGGTAAGGAGGGGACAGGAAAAGGACAAGGGAGTACAGGAGTTAGTGAAGGCACTCTTATCAAAAGAGGTATTGGTAAGGAAAGGACTGGAGGAGTATCACCTAGAAGGGGAAGTGCTATATTGGAATGGAAGGATAGTGAGGCCAAATGATGAAGAGCTCAAAAGGCAGGTAGTCAAATCAAGACATGATTCCCCAATGGCAGGGAACCCAGGACCGCTGAAGACAGTGAAACTGGTAAATCGCAATTTTTACTGGAAGTCCATGAAGGTGTATATTCAGCACTATGTAGAAGCATGTGACTCTTGTCAGAGGAACAAGGTCAGTCCAACAACAACACCACTGACCCCACTAAACATTTCCAAAAAGCCATGGAAAGAGCTCTCCTACGATCCTATAGTGGAGTTACCCAAGTCACAAGGAAAGAATGCTATCCTCACAGTAGTTGACTGCTGCACCAAGATGGCGCACTTTGTCCCCACCATCACCAAGGTTACATCAGAGGGTATTTCAGATTTAATGGTGGCGCATGTGTGGAAATTGCATGGATTGCCTGATAGTATAGTATCAGATAGGGGAAGTACCTTTAACTCTAAGTTGTTGAAAGCAATGTATGAACAACTGAATATTAAGCCCATCTTATCAACAGCATGGCACCCACAAACTGATGGGAAGTCTGAGATAGTAAACAAGGCAATCGAACAATACCTGCGCCACTTCATTAACTATCAGCAGGATGTTTGGGTACAGCTATTACCACTTGCGGAATTCTCGTACAACAATAGGACACATGCTGCAACAGGCATGTCACCATTCTATGCCAATTATGGGTACCACCCAACATTCTCAATTGGTACCCCATCCACATTACAAGTCCCAGAAGCTGAAGAGAGGATCAAGAAGATACTGAGTATACGTCAATAACTAGAGGCAGCGCTTAGGTTATCTCAGCAAGCAATGAAGCGTCATCATGATCATGGAAAGACCCAACACCGCATGCTACAGGTAGGTGACAAGGTTTGGCTCAGCTCACGTTTTCTTTCCACATTAAGTCCCAGCGCTAAACTAGATCACAAGAAAGTGGGTCCATTCAAAGTCAAGTGCAAAGTATCTGACTTGGCTTAAGAACTGGAGCTACAAATCTCAATGAGGCAAGTACACCCAGTTTTCAATATTTCATTACTTACAGAGCACAGAGAAGATACGATCCCAGGGCTCCCAGAAGAACAACCAGCGCCAATCCAGGTGGGAAATGAGGAAGAGTTTGAGGTGGAAAAGGTTGTTGCAAAGAGGGTGTATAGGGGAAAGGTTCAGTATTTAGTGCATTGGAAGGGTTATGGGGTTGGAGATAGGTCTTGGGAGCCGGTGGAAAATTTGATGAACGCTAAGGGAAAGTTGAAGGAGTTTGAGAAGGAGCGCAGGGGGCAGGAGGAGTAAAATAGGGGGTAATGTTAGGATTTGGTTTGAGAGGTGGAGAGGAGGAGCACTATGGGCGCTATGCATCCTAAAGAGGCGGAAGAGTGGATATTGAATAAGGGGGTTATATGGGGGCAAGCGCTGTGGAGCGCTCCTCATTGGACAACTTATTTAGTAATCCAATTACTCTCTTGTCTCACTGATTAGTTAGCATAGTCAGTCCCGTCTACCCCTCACTGTTGGTAACCCCAACATAGTCAGTCTAGTTAGTCTCACTGTTGTAACTCAACATAATCAGTCCTGTTTAAGGCTAGCATCAGCCCTAGTGGTAGTCTGCCTTCTTAGGTCTTAACAGATACCCCCTAATAAAAAGACTTGAAAACAATAAAACAAAGTTGCCCAACAAAATATGAGATACGAAAAATTAAAATGAAATGAATAATAATGAGATGAAATAAAAATAAATTACAAATGGTATCCCTCAGCCAATTGGGGAGCTGACCCCTGATACCTAAGCCACATACAAGTGCACTTTGATGTGGATACACCATTAAATAATTTTTAAATAAATTAAGATAAAATAAATTAAGTAAGATAGAATCAATAAAGATAAGATGAAATGTATAGAAACTAAAGTAAATAATAATAAAAAATGAGATACGGATAAAAAATAAAATAGCGATTCCCAGGAAATTGATGAGCCTTTCCCCAACAATTCTCGCCCACATCCAGGTGACCCTGATGTAGTGACACCATATAATATAATTTGTGTTTTTTCCCTCTTTATATCC
This sequence comes from Hemileia vastatrix, assembly GCA_030280995.1. Lineage (NCBI taxonomy): Eukaryota > Fungi > Basidiomycota > Pucciniomycetes > Pucciniales > Zaghouaniaceae > Hemileia > Hemileia vastatrix. Next base: position 9,618,892 of record JASXTE010000013.1, read on the forward strand.
TAATAACCCCCATGAAAAATTAAAAGAAAAAAATAGAAAAAAGAAGATAATCTGAAAATTATATCTAACACAACCATAGACACAAAATTCAAAGAAAGAAAAATAATTTTTTTTTGGCTCTATTGAAAGTCCAGCTCAATGAAATGATCACTTAGTGTGCTCCCTCCAATAAGTAAAAATGATGGGAGACCACCAGTGATCAACCACCAATCTAAATAGACCAACTATAGCAAGTCCCAAACCACTTTAGAGTCATAGTGGACTTGAAACCTGAATTACAAAAAGCAGAACTAGGATTCAACTAGGAAAAACAAAATAATTGAAACAGACATTGTGGGGTAGCTGTTCTATAGAGAAGCCAGCTCATCAGTTACCCCCACACTTGCCAAAGAAAATTTAGAAGCCCCTCCTAGATACATTCTAACAAAATCACAACATCCAACACAATGAAACAAAAACAATAAGTGTAAAGAGTCCAGCACTTGAAGACCAAAAGAATTTCCAGTTTTTAGTCATAGAGGACTAAACCCTGTGAAGAGAAACCAATACAAGGGTTCAACCAAATTAAGAGAAGGGGTTGGAAACAGAAAATCAGAGGTAACTGTTCCAAAGAGCAGCCAGCTCATCATTTACCCCTACACTTGCCAAGATCAAATCTAGAATCCCCACCCATGGGTTCCTTCTAAAAAAAAGGTTTTCAACAAAACAGATGCACAGCATGACCAGAATCCAAAATTAAAGAATGGTCCATAGTTTATCCTCATTTTTGAGTCAATATTCTTCTCTTCTAGTGCCTCTTAGGTAAAATCTTTTCACCTGATAAGCACCCACCCTCCTCTTTACGACTGCCCCACATAACTCCTCCAAAACATAAAAACCTCCAGACACCTGAGTTCTGACTCTGTAAGGTCCATTCCATCTTTCAGAAAACATTTTTCCCAATGACTCTCCAAAATTTTATTATACACCAAAAACAAACAACCAGGTATAAAGGAATTACTGAGTCTATGAGCCAACTTCTTGTCCCAGTATCTGACTGATTGATTTATTATCTTCATCATTATAAAGTATGCCTTCTCCTGTCATTCCTCTCTACATTCCAACTGTTGCATCCTGGCACAGAGCAAATCTTCTGTTGTGAACAAATAATTTCAATCAATTCCAAGATAAGAGACAGCTTCCAAATTCACCTGTAGAACAGCTTTTTGTCAAAACATTAACTCATATGGAGAATAGCCAGTTGTCCTTTTCACAGTGATCCTATCAGCAAATAACACCAAGGGCAAATAATGTCTCCACATTACAGAGCTATCTCCACACATCTTCACCAAAGCATTCTTGATAACTTGATGGCCTCTTTCAACCATGCCTTCAGCTTCAGGATAATAAGGTGTAGCCACTCTAACTGTAGAACCAATACTTGTCACAGCTTCTTTATATTCAACTCAAAACCCTGGCCCACCATCAGCAGTCACCAACGTCATTAACCCACATCTAAACACCTATTCCTTCTTAAAACATTCTGCCACAATTTTGACGGTCTAATTAGCCAGAGGCACAGCCTCAACTCAACCAGACAATTCATCCCTGGATACAATCAATTTTTTATACCTACCCTCTTTGATATGGTCAGCATCCAGACTGAATCTTCAAAATCAGTTAATTCACCAGTAGCATGTCCAATCTCTTTAGGATTTAATTGACTTCTTCCTTTATTCTTCACAAGACTGAATCCAGCCCTGAACAGCCAACTTCATACCTGGCCAGCAGAATCTGTCTGCTACACTTCTATAAAATTCCCCAAAGACGCTATGACCAAGGTCATCATGCAAAGACTTCAACACCAACTCTTGACCCTTATTCTGAGTCAACAATTCTTCAGGATTTGGAATTCTCCTCCTCATCAACCTCCTTCCTGACACATAGAATCCAGGACTTTTCTTCTTGATTTCCACACTAGTATCCTCATTACAAAGATCTGGCCTCTCCAAGGTTGACATATATTCAACCATAGTAAAATTAAAACCAATCTGACGCCATTTCTAATCTTCAAAATCCAATATAACAACATCCAAGGGTACAAACCTGTCATCAAAATCACCAGTGTACACATGATCCACATGACCAACCCAACCAGGACACCGATCCCAAAATTTTGGTACATCCTTTTTCTTCCCCTGAATCTAAAGAGAGTTCAGTTCACTTATAGAAACACCATTTTCTAAATTTGAGCAATCTAAAACGACAGCCCCATCTTCATCAACAAAGACATCCTGATCACCAGAATCAAGATCAGAAACGTCCAGTTTAACCTTTTAGTGGAAAAGAGAACAATTGTCAGCCAGGCTACTAGACTTACCCAGTGAAATAATTAATTATTTACTGGATGAAGCCGCACCTTATCATTTTAATTATTATTTAATTATAAATTAGTTACATTAAAATTACTTATAATAAATTAACTAATTACAGAATGATAAAATAAAATGAATAATTAAAATTAAAATAAAATTGTCCCTTATATTTTTTCTTTAACACCGTGCTCATTTGACAGGTTGGAAAAAAATAAAAATTTATATTAAAAAATAGATTTTAAGTTAAAATAAGATTTTAATATTCAAAAAATATTAAATATATATAAAAAATTCAAATTTTTTATTTAGAATTGACTTCTACAGTAAATATTAAATAAATTGATGTATTTCTGACATACTCTGTAAATACATCTTTTTGACGCCTTCTTTTTAGAACAACTTTATTATTTGAAAATACTCCTTCTGGAATATTCTTTTCTCTCTCTCATACTACTGTTTTTAGAATTTGATTGCCGTGCTTTGTCTCTCCTTTGCCTATATAAGGCCTCTCTTTTTGTTGTTTTTTAATCATTCTTTTATTACCTTACTTTATTACCACAACTACAATATAACACTTATCTCTTATATTTTATATCTTTAGTATTTACAAGGACGTAATTCTAATCTATAGCTTATATTGATATTTTAAATTTACCTCTTATCATTGAGTAAAATCATCTTTGATTGAGAAATACGTACCAAATTGTTGAGAAACCATTTTAACCCTTAAAATCCTCGTAAAACTTCATACCAAATCTTCTAGACCAAAAGTGAACCTTGACAATTGGGAACCTTTCCGAAATATCGACGGCGCAAAGTTAATTGAGGCGTAATCTAGGGGACCATCGGTGTACAAGTACCTGTAAAGGACGAGAGAAGGTGAGAAAAGGATGAACTTCATACGTCACGTGACAAAAGTTTTTTATACGTACGGGAATCGAACCGCGCTCCAAAACTTAGGTTCATATACTGACTAAATGTCGTATATATTGTGGTAATTATTGATATTACTATTTGTGGGTTACTCTTCACTCTTCATTTGCTACACATTTCCTTTTACTCAGCACTCTGTAAGTGGCATTAATTTGCTCATTTTGCAGGGGGAGGTGTCTGGTAATTTGGAATTTATTTTTATTATTATATTTTTATTTTATTTTTACTGGTTGACCATAATAGAGCAATAACTGTTCTTAGTCCCAGAAGTAATAAAATAATTATATTTTAATATTAATTATTATAATTTTCAGTTGACATTTGTCCTGATTAATTTAAATTTTAATTGTTCCAGTTGACAAATTTTCCTGACAATAATATTTTTTTTAATTAATAAATAATTCATATTTAATTACTTCAGTTGAATTTGAGTCCTGGTAGTTCAATAAATTTTTTTTAATTAATAAAACTCATATTTAATTACTTCAGTTTACATTAAGTCCTGGTAGTTAAGTGATCAGTTTAATAAAATATTAAAATAAAAAATTTATATTTAATTACTTCAGTTGACATTAAGTCCTGGTAGTTAAGTTATCAGTTTAATAAAATTTTGTTAAATTAATAAAGTTTCATATTTGATTACTTCAGTTGACAATAAGTCCTGGTAATAAATTAGTTGATTTAAATCCTGAAAATAAATAATTAAAAATTATTAATAAAAATTTTAATTTATTTCTACAGTTGATTATATTATAATCCTGGTTTTAAATTTTTTATTATTATTAATAAATTAATTTTATTTAAGTTGATTTTTATCCTAAAAAGATTTATTATTATTATTTTTATTTTATTTCTGTTAAATAAAAATTAAAAATAAAAGACTAATTAATTTGTCTCTTTTTTCATTTCAGTTAATTCTTAAAATGACTGACCAAAGTGGTTTTGCTGCACGTGAAGAAGAACTAGACTTAATTGATTATGATGAGCCTACTTCTGTAAGTTCTCCTTTAACAAGAAGAATTTCTCAAACTAATAAATCCCTGCCCCAAACAGGATGTAGAGATGGAAGAAGTAGAAATCCTAGTGGACACAACTCAGGATCAGAAGCCCATGATAAACCCACCAGAAGAGCTTCCAAAAGGCTTCAGGATAAAAAAGATGCCGTTGTCTCAGCAGGTAAAGAATCTGTCTACTCACATAAAGGAGTTAAGGACAGAAATCTTGAGACTAAAGGTAAGGGTAGATGCCTTGGAAGAAAAGGTGAGAAGAACAGATACTTTTCTCCAAGAGAAGAAGAAACCTCTTCCTCCCAGGGATCAACAACAATTGGCTCCCCAGTCCAAAGAGAAGGTGGAAGTGTCCAAGTGGCAGTGGGACTGGCTCAACACTCAGTGGGACTACTTGGCTCAAAACCAGCATCAGTTACCTCAGGTAGGTCCATCAAGGCCCACCCAGGTCAACCCCACTCCTCCCCACCCTTATCAAGGAGGCAAAAAAAGAAGGAAGCCCAATATGGTGATACCCAGCAAACCCTGGTATGTCCCTCTATTGATTCTCAAGTGCCTTTTCTTGTGGCTGACTCTGTTCCTTCAGGTAAATCTGGAAGGGAGGATGAAACCTTGAGACCTATAGAGGCTGGGAATAGTAGACAGATATCTCATTTATCTGATCCATTACTTTTAATTGCTACCTCAATGATTAATCCTGATATGGCTGTGATTGATGAAACTCTTGACCCTGAGTTCTATGAGAGTCTGGAAAGTTACTCAGTTTCCTTATTGAAAAACACTCCAGATGTAGCAAGAATTAATGATGAGCACTTGAGAGATATTATTGCCAAGCAAAATCATATAATGAACAATATGCAATTGACTCAGAGATATAATAGTTTGTTAACTGATCAGGGTTATCAACCATTAAGAAGTGAAGCACAGAGAGTCTCTGATGAAATGTCTCATTACAAAGCAACCCATGAAAAGAAAGTTGCTTTATGGCAAAATATAAAAAATGATTTGTCTAAACTAAAAGATACTGTATCCGCCTGTTGCCAGGAGGTAGAGATAGATAAGACAAATCTGAAAAGATCAAATGACCATTTGTCATCTTTTCAACATAAAAATCAATTATCTTTTGCGGCTATCAATGAGAGTTTATCTAGCCTTCCAAGAATGAAAACAAGACTAACAACCATTGAAGAAAAATTGAACTCATTGTTAAATGACCAAAGATATTCTGACATTTCTGTGAAGGAACATATAGTGCAGGATGCTCAAATAGTACCTGTGGCTAGTTCATCTAAAATAAAAATAGATCCAGAAATACCTGTTGATAACACTAAGTTTCCATCAAAAACTGATGATGCACCAGGATCTGCAACAGAAGGCTTAAACAATGAGATTTCAGCACAATTAGAGAAATTACAGCTGCTTCTTACTCAGAAACAAGCTAGTACTAAGGAGACTCCTTCAAATCAAAAGAATTGGCCAAAACTTGACCAGTACCCAACATTTGATGGTGACTCTTCCTCTGATTGGCAACAATTTATTTGCAGAATTGATAACTTAAAAAATTCTTACAAACTCCCAGATGATGAAATTGTGTCCAAATTAATTTCTTTATTTACTAATGTTGCCCTGATGTGGTATGAATCTGTTCTCCTGGATGGGAATGACTACTCATGGGAGGATTGAAAGAAATTAATTAAAGCACAATTTGGTGGCTCCAAGTTCAAAATGGCACAACAAAGGCAGTATGAGGAAACTAGATATAGCTCTTCTACTGATAAACCTATTGAGTTTTTAATGAAACTTGTAAAAATATTAAGGTCAATGGATCCAAATATGGAGTTTGATTTATGGAAGGACAGGATCCTCTATAAATTACCAATTTCTCTGAGAGACTTGATAGTGGCTAGGACTGAGTTCTCCAAAGAACCCTCTTCTTTCATTAATACTTGCAATGAGATACTTGTAAACAATAAGTATGATGCCAGAAGATTCATTCCTAGGACCCCTTTGGAGAAACCCTCCACTTACCAACAGAAACCTCTGGAAAAGGTTGGTAAACCTTCTGCCCCTGTTGCACCAAAGAAGTATGCAACAAACACTTGCTTCAAGTGCAACAAGCCTTGGCAGAAAGGCCAAGTTTGTGAAAAGAAGATAAATCTTGTAGAACAAACAGAGGAGCATGCTGATGACACAGTGGCACTGGATGATACATCAAGTGATTGTGCCAGCAATATTTCATATGAATCTCAACAAGAAATCTTGATGCTGGAAGAGGATATCCATTATTTAAATACTATTGACATTGATAATAATGATTTATCTACAGTTGAAGATGCTGAGATCATAAAGAACATTGAGGATAGCTCAATTATTATTGCCCCTCTTAAGGCACCAGTCTTGATCAATGGAACCAGCATTGAAGTTTTTCTGGATTCTGGAGCTGGAGGAAGTGTAGTATCTGAAAGAACACTTTCTTCAGTAGATCAAGACTATAAATCTAAACTGATGCCTATCATTTCTGAAAATTGGAGAGGGTATGGCTCTGTTTTGTCCCCCATTGGGAAATATAAAGCCACAGTGTTTTTTAAATATAACCATGGTTTTGTAAGAGCTATTTGTGATTTTGTTGTCATGAAAAATGATAACTTGAGCAATTGGTTTATTGTAGGGAATGATATTTTAACCAAGTATGGCATAAAATTGGATCCTTCAAACCAATGTTTCACAATGGGGATGAATGGGAAGAGAAGATTTAAGATTTCCTCCCCTAAAAAATTATTAAAACCAGAATTGAACACATGTAATTCTGTGGTTCAATATAAAGGAAGATCTACAAAGGAAATGCATGCCCTTATGTCTGAAATTGACAATGCTTCTTTTGGAGAACAACTTTCTGGTGAGGATAAAGATTCCATCATTAACTTGATAAAATCTTTTCCTATGGCCTTTGCTCATGGGTCACATGAACTGGGATTAGTTGAAGAGGAAATGAAAGTTTAATTGTCTTGCCCATTAACTGATATACCACCTAGTTTAAAGAAGAAGCCTTATCCTGCTTCTCCCACAAAGAGAAAAGATATTGAAGACAATATCTCTACCCTTTTAAAAATGAATATTATTGAAAAGGTAGTTGAAACACCTAAATATTGTGTTATCTCACCTGTACTAATTTCTTATGAGAAAGATAAAGCCAGGTTATGTGGTGATTATAGAGCACTAAAAACTTATACTGTTGATGATATCTACCCTTTACCTAGAATCAGCTCTATACATGCTACTCTACAGGGTGCTAAATATATCAGCTGTTTAGATGGTAATAAAGGATATCACCAGGTACCTGTTGAGAAAAATTCTCAGAATTTTCTGATGATTGCTACTCATATGGGTATTTATAAGTATATTAGGATGCCATTTGGCCCTAAAAATGCCCCTTCAGTTTTCCAAAAAGTAATGGATAACACATTCCATCAAGAGATAATTGAAGGATGGCTGATGGTTTATATTGATGATATCATTATATTCTCAAAAACATTTGAGGACCATCTTAAACACCTGTGTAAAGTATTCCAGAAAATGGATGAAATAAATATGACACTTGCCTTGAAGAAATGTAAATTTGGTTTCCATTCTTTAAAAGTTCTTGGTCATGCTGTTTCAGGCTTACAGATATGTGTTGACCAGAACAAAGTGGCAGCCATACAACAGGTGAAGGCTCCGACAACAGTGAGAGAGCTCCAAAGTTTTTTGGGAATTTGTGGATACTATAGACAGTATATTAAAAATTACCAAGTTACAGCTTTACCCCTTACCCAATTAACTAGAAAGGATGTTGCTTTTGTCTGGAATAGTGAAAGACAAAAAGCCTTTGACACTATGAAATACTGTTTGATGTCAGCACCAGTTCTTGCTTTACCTGACTTTAATCAACCATTTGTTTTATAAACTGATGCCAGTTTCACTGGTCTTGGTGCTGCCCTCCATCAAAAAAAAGTGATAAATGATAAAGTTTCAGAAGTAGTAATTTGTTATATTTCAAGAACCTTGAGAAATAGTGAATTGAAATATGGTGCTACTCAATTAGAGTGTTTAGCTGTAGTATGGGCTCTAGAAAAGCTTCATTATTACCTAGATGACCAGAAATTTGAACTTGTCACTGACTGCAGTGCAGTTAAATCCCTTTTAAACTTGAAAACACCTAACAGACATATGTTCAGATGGCAGCTGGCTGTTCAACAGTACAGAGGGAGAATGACAATTACCCATAGGGCTGGTATTGTTCACTCAAATGTGGATATGCTATCAAGGTTACCTTTACCAAATGATGACTCTAATCCTGCTTATGATCCTGAGGATGAAATTATTCATATTCATGGAATATATGTGGTTGATATGGAGGAAGAGCTATTACAGCTTATTCTGGAATCATATGATAATGACATTGACTTGAAAAAGTTATGCACCATATTAAATTATCCAAAGAATGCTTCAATACAAGCATTAATTAAATCCCTTCCACAAAAGTACCAAAAAGCTTTGGAAAAAGGTAAATTTTCAATTGATGAAGGATATCTATATTATAGAAGAAAGTTGAGTAATGTTATTTTTATTCCTCCTTCTATGAAAGAAATCATCTTGAAAATTTGTCATGATGACATATTAGCTGGACATTTTGATCTTGACAAAACAATGATCAGAATTAAGAACACTGCTTGGTGGGCTAATATGTCTGAAGACACAAAATTATATGTTGAGTCTTGTGATTCTTGCAAAAAATCAAAAAGATTAACTGGTAAAAGAGCAGGATTAATGCAACATATTGAACCTCCTGATGCTCCATGGCAAATAATAAACATGGATTTTGTAACAGGATTACCTATTTCTGGAAAAGACAGTTATAACTCTTGTTGGGTTATTGTGGACAGATTCACTAAAATGTGTAAATTTATCCCTACTCACAAGGATGTTTCCACTAAAGAATTAGCTTTCTTATGGTGGTCTCATATGTTTAATACTGCTGGGTTTTCCTAAAGCCATAATCTCTGACAGAGACCCTAAATTTACTTCTGAATTTTGGATGTCTCTGATGGATGTTTGTGGTTGTGATCTGAATCTTTCTACTTCCCATCACCCTCGGACTGATAGATTATCTGAAAGAATGATTCAGACTCTAGAGGACATGATTAGAAGGTATTGTGCCTTTGGCCTTGAGTATAAAGATAATGACAGATTCACTCATGATTGGGTTACCTTACTTCCTGGGTTGGAATTTGCTTATAATAGCACTGTTCATTCTGTTACTCAGAGAAAGCCTTTTGAGCTCTGGCGTGAATATGTTCCAAATACTCCTTCCCAAATTCTCAATAACAAAATACCTAAATTTGATATACATCCTGGTGTAAAGTCTTTTCTTCAAATGCAACAACTTTGCAGAAATCATGCTCAAAAATGGATTGAAAAATCATTTGAATATGAGAAGAAAAGATGGGACGAATCCCATAAAGAATACACTTTTAAAAAGGGTGATAAAGTGTTGATTTCTACAGTCCACTTCAACTTAAAAGGTAATAACAAATTGAAAGATCCATTTGTTGATCCATTTGTTGTCAGAAGAATGATTGGAGATAATGCAGTTGAAGTCATTCTGTATTCTCCATATGACAGAAAACATCCTGTTTTTCCAATATCTCTTTTGAAACCTTACACATCCAATAGTGATTTATTTCCAAAAAGGAGGGGTAGACCAAAGAAAACCCCAAATGAAATCACTGAAACAGCAGAAATTGAAAAAATTTTAAATGACAGAATAGTCACTGCTGAGAAAGGTACAGAATACTTATTGAGATTCAAGAATAAATCAACTGAATATGATTCTTGGATACCTGGGAAGGAGATATCTAATCTTCCTACTCTACTAAAAAAGTATAAAAAGAAAAAATCATAGCATTTTTTTTATTGTTTTTTTTAGAGTGAGGGAGTGTCAGCCAGGCTACTAGACTTACCCAGTGAAATAATTAATTATTTACTGGATGAAGCCGCACCTTATCATTTTAATTATTATTTAATTATAAATTAGTTACATTAAAATTACTTATAATAAATTAACTAATTACAGAATGATAAAATTAAATAAATAATTAAAATTAAAATAAAATTGTCCCTTATATTTTTTCTTTAACACCGTGCTCATTTGACAGGTTGGAAAAAAATAAAAATTTATATTAAAAAATAGATTTTAAGTTAAAATAAGATTTTAATATTCAAATAATATTAAATATATATAAAAAATTCAAATTTCTTATTTAGAATTGACTTCTACAGTAAATATTAAATAAATTGATGTATTTCTGACATACTCTGTAAATACATCTTTTTGACGCTTTCTTTTTAGAACAACTTTATTATTTGAAAATACTCCTTCTGGAATATTCTTTTCTCTCTCTCATACTACTGTTTTTAGAATTTGATTGCCGTGCTTTGTCTCTCCTTTGCCTATATAAGGCCTCTCTTTTTGTTGTTTTTTTCTCATTCTTTAATTACCTTACTTTATTACCACAACTACAATATAACACTTATCTCTTATATTTTATATCTTCAGTATTTACAAGGACGTAATTATAATCTATAGCTTATATTGATATTTTAAATCTACCTCTTATCATTGAGTAAAATCATCTTTGATTGAGAAATACGTACCAAATTGTTGAGAAACCATTTTAACCCTTAAAATCCTCGTAAAACTTCATACCAAATCTTCTAGACCAAAAGTGAACCTTGACAATAATATTCAAGTTTAGCCTAATGGTGAAGGAGAGAAAAATATTCAGCACCCTTTTTTGTGGCCCTAACCACTGGGAAATCTTCATAAAATCTTACAGAATCAGAATCTTCATCTGTGGGTTGTTATTCTGATAATCCATCAGGCATTGTGAATGTTTTTCCAGGTTTGTGTACCAGGTCAAAATAAAAATGCTGAATAAATGCCACCCACCTAGACATTGGAGAATTTGGAAGACTAGATGTGTTGATCATTTGAACCAGTGATTTTGCATTCACCTGCAGCTTAAAATGCTGCCCCCACAAAAAATTTTGCAGATTCTTCAAAATTTTTGCTACACCACAAAATTCAAACTTAGGTTGAGAATATGTAGTTTCCACCTCATCAAAACCATTGACTTATACCTTACTGGCTTGACCCTCCAAGTCCTATCCCTCTGAGGAAGAACAGCACCAGCAGCAATATAACATCAGTCCACCGCCAAATGTATTTTTCCAGCCTTACAACATAATCCAACTTGTGAAGAATAATATCTTCACTTACCATCCTCTTAATCTTTTGAAAAGCCTCTTAACACTCATCAGTCAATACTCACTCTTCATAATTAATGTTTGGCCTTCTTAAATATGAAGCTAACAAAGAAAAATCTTTAATAAAAATTCTGACATACAAAAAAACGCCAAAAAATCTCTTGAATTCAGTAGTTTTTTTAGGCCTTGGCCATGACTGAATTTTATTTAACTTTTTCTTTGCCATAATCCTTCCCTCTTTACATACCACATGACTTAAAATTTCCAGAGCAGAAACACAATAACAATACTTTGACCCAGAATGGTCAAACCAGCCTCTTCAATCCTAAACAATAATCCCACTAGAGTAATTGAATACTCCCAAACAAAGCTCCTTAACATGGGTTCTCCTTCAGCATCTCAATCCTATAATCAGTGGATGGTCCTTTGATACCACCATCAACACAAAAAATACCAGCATGAGTAGGAAACTCATCCTGTAAAATCCAAGCTATTTGTGCTTGATATGCCGCTACTGAATTAATTGTACTTGAGACAACCTGGTGAGCTGAAATCATCCCAAAGGAGTCTCAAAAGTTGTAAGTGGCTCTGAATACATGTGAAGTTCTCTTTCATAATAAACACTCATAATATCTCCCACACCATAACACACCCTTCCAGAAAACGCTTCCACAAAATCCTCTGCACTGGGAAGCATCCCAGTATCCTTGATAGTTACTCTATTAAAGGCTCTAAGATCATAAACCACCCTCAGCTTCCCATTAAGCTTCTTTACACAGAAAATTGGACTTGAGTAACTAGATGATGATTGTCCATATAAACCAGTCCTGACTCTTTCCCTAACAATATCTACAAAATCATCCCTGATACCAGTTGGAGCTGGAAAGGGTTTGATTTGCCAAGGTTTGTAACAAAACACAGGAATCAAGAAAGATTATCCATAAGAGTGTTTCAACACACCCCATTCCTCTTCAACAAATGATACCGCTTTCTCCCTAAGCACAATAATGTGCAACAACAACTTCTTACCTCATCAGACAACCACCCATCAGGACCAAAATTAACAACTTTCAACCTTTCCACAGTAACTCTAGCAGTTTTCACAAAATCAAGAGGATTCTTCACCAGAGGAGTACAGTATGGATCTCTTGACAAAGGTGAATTCAAATCTACAGGCATAGGCACATTGACAGGCATAATATTTGGCGCTACCTTCTTATATTTGGTGGCTCAGCCTTCAACCTGAGGGATCTTCAGGACATCTTTACCACCAGAATTAGAAAAAAAACCAAAAGTTTCCCCATTGCTCACATGTGTGGAAAAGTTAATGTATTTGAAAGGTGTAGTAGAAATTCTAGTGGTGCACAATTTGGAGGATGTACTTTTATTCTCCAAACTCACCACACCAAAAATTTTCCAGAATTCCTCATCTTCATCCTCCCTTTAATCTTCTTAATCTTTAAATCTTGATTCATCTTCTAAATCACAAATTCTGAAATTTTTCAGTTTATCCTCTTTCTGGATGCCCAAAAATTGATCTTGATGATCTTCTTTCTTAAAACTTTTGTGCAGTTTAACCTCATCCTGGAGGCCCAAAAATTGATTTTTCTGATCTTCACAAAAATAATTCTTTTCTTCTTTCTTGATTACTTTCAGAATTATTTCTTGATTTTTTTCAGGTATCTTGAATTTTTTTTTCTTTTCCTGAGTTTTCTTCTATCCTACACAAATAACCAGGGGTTTCTTCAATGCTCACAGACATGGCCAAGGTAATGTCTTTATAGGTGTGGAGAAGAAACCCTAGCCATGCACAATGGGGGGGACTTACTTTTAGACCCCAATCTCACCACTCCATATCTTTTCCACATATCTTTCAAAAAAGATATATTACCAATCTTCTTTTTTTAATTTGAATTAAAAATAATTAAATTTTTTTTTCAGAGAACAGATACTTGATAAAAAACTTGAAGAATACTTGCAAAGAAGAGAAAAATTAAAAAGAGAAAGTTGAAAATCGGCTTGGTATATCTCCAATGGATCTGACCTACTACAAAGTGGAACTTCCTCATCTTGGGGAGAGGTTGTAGCACTAGAGTGATCAGCCTTAATCACTCTAAAAAAGACAGACTCACACTAGAGCCTGAGCTACACTCCACAAAACCAGAGGCAAAACCCACTTCTCTTCTTCTCCTACAACAATACATGCACTGGAACATTGAATAAAAACCAGGCCTGGTATCCCAACCATCCTCTCCAGGAGATGAAATCCTCATGTGAAGCCTCCTTTCATCTTCACCAGTCAACTCCAAAATTATTCCAAAATAAAATTGATAGCCAATTCTTGCTTGAAAATCCATCAAGAATGGCTCACTCAAAACAGCTTTTACAGTCCCTTTGGCAATGTAAAAGTGAACCTTCCCTGAGGATCCACCATTATCCAATTTCACAAACTCAGATATTTCAACCAATTGAGTGATATTCCCACCTTCCTCTCTCAAATTTACACCAATAACTGTTTTGATGGGGAGGCCCAGATTAGTTGACTCAAACAAGGAAGTCAGGTTAATTTGAGGACCTGAATCCACCAATGCTGTAGCCTCCCTGCCATTCAGATTGACATCGACATAACCCAGAGTTGCAGAAAAATGAGTTTCAAACTACTCATCAAATTTTTCAGCAGAATCACAAATGTATTCTATCTCCCCAGAAGAAATCCTTTTCCTGGTCAACAACTTTTTCTTCCTATCAGCCAACCCAGAAATGATAGCACACAACTCCTGATAAGTAAGGGAAACCTGACCCTGGTTCATCCGTTTCAGGATAGAGTCCATAAAATTAGCATGGACAGATACCACTGGCCTATCAAAGTGAGCTCTTTTCCTAACTACCTTGGTTCTAAAAGATTCTTGAGGACCAGAACCACCAAAAGATTTTCCCTCAACAGGAATCAAACCAGATCCTTCACCAGAGCCTCTAATTAAGTAGGATTTGGAAATGAAGCCAAAGGGACATGCTCCTCAGAGAAAGAATCAACATCTATAGGCTTTGGCTCACCACTCATGTCCAATGCTCCATAACTAGCGGGGCCCATATCTTCCATAACCTTCTGCATTTTATAAACCTCCTCTTTGCTGTACTTCTTCCTAGCTGCACTCAGCTAGGATACACCTTTGAAGCCTTAGGCTTTTGTTGGGACTGACAACTGCTCTTAGGCCTTCCAACCTTCCCTGCTTCCACATCATAAAAACCAGCCAAGCATTCCCCACTTGACTTTCCACCACAAGAATACCGCTCCAAACCACCAAAGGAAGATGTAAATGAGATTCTATTTGCATCTTTTCCCTTGCCGTTGCCATCATCTCCACCTTTTCCAGAAGAAGAATCCTCATTAGGCAACTATTCACACCTTGGACTCCTTAAGTTGACATTATGTCTCCTCCTAGCCAAGTCCACTGGAGCCTGACCATCATTAGGCTTCACAAAAGAACCATCTGGGAACTTGAACACTTTGCCATCAAATTCTACCTTTCCTTCTGATACATCTATATTGAGTGCCCAACAATAATTGGACTTGTGGCCCTTCCTGCTGCAATAAAAGCCAACCAAAGGATAACTTTTGCAAACCCTCCTATCAAAATCTCTAGGCTGAGAGGGAGCCTTGTTGGCCTTCTGAGCCTCCTGAACAAAAATATGTAGCTGTTTTTTATTCAGATCAGCCAACTGATCAACTACTGGGTCCCTCTCCTGTTTGGGAACCTTCACCATATTCTTCCCTTCCTTCTTCACTCTGTTCTCCTCTTCAGCCAAAGCCTCACTGAATTTGCTGACATATTTGGCACACCCCTCCTGATAGGTGTCCACAGCCAATAACTTCACATCGGCCTCCACAGCATCCTTCACCTTGTCCAAGGCAGGCAACTTCTGATCCCCATTGGAAAGTATCTTCATCAAGTCCTACCTTGACAGATCCTTCAAAACATCCATCCTGAAATCTCTAGCCAAGACAGACTACTAAAAAAAATCCTTTTCAGCATTTACATGTGCCAGCTTATCCACTTCAACCAAATATTCCACCACAGGATCAAACTGTAGCATAAGCTTCCTGTAGCTGTGCAAGCTAACAAAACCACCATAAGACTGCTATTCACTGAAAACCTTGTTAAAATCCACCATAGAGAACCTGACACCCCATCTATCCACCATCTCCCTACACAATAACTTCCAGACCCCCTTCTTGTAGCCAGACATTGCCACAACCTTCTTCTCCACTTCCCTATTACCAGTGAAGAAAATAATCTGCTTCACCATGACCAGGTAAGAAGTACCATCCACACCAGAAGCAGTTTCATACTTCTACAGAAAGCACTTCACATCTTCAGCATTAAACTTGATACCATCCCAAGTTTTAATCCTAACACACTTCCTAACCATCTCAGCAGGAGGACCTTCCCCCCCACTGACAGTCACCACAGGAATAGATGACCCAGAAGCCATTCAAATACAATAGAGATTCAAAAGAACTAGCAGGTTCAAAAACCCATGTTGGGAGCCAGAAATGTAGACAATCCTATAGTACTAGTTATAGGCCTTGACCAAGGGAGTTGGAGAAAACCCAGAGATAAAATTCCATGTCCCTTTAGAAAAAAAAAGTGAGATTTACCTGCTACAGTAAATTAATCCCTGTTGCTTAAGCCCCTTTTTGAACACACTTGACTGCCTGATCAGCCAGGAAAGTAGTCTCCAGACAGACTTCCAAACCAAAGAACTGAAATGTGGACCAATGTCCACACCAGAGAAAGAAATGATACTTGATGTAGGTTGCCAATCCACACCAAAGAAAGAAATAATACTTGATATAGCTTTCAAGACTACACTAGAGAAGCCAGTTTCCAAGTTAAGTTAAATGAAGTACTCACCTTGCAATAAACACAGCCAATTGGGGCCTAAAAACAGTTAAAACTGAGTGAGGAACAAGGATATCACCTCCGGATAGTTGTATGATAATAAAAGTTGCCCCAAACTGTCTTATTCACTATGTACACACAGATAACTATCTAAAAGCCCATGCACACCAATGAATTTGGCGTTCTTGAGTGCCAAATCGCATAAAATTTCTCTAGAAACGCTTCCCAGCCTTCTAGCACTGAGGAAGGCAGTCTGCCCAACATTGGGATGCCCGCCTGGGGTTGGTAGGAATTATCCTTTGGTCGGCTTTTATTGCAGCAGGAAGGGCCACAAGTCCAATTATTGTTGGGTACTGAATATAGATGTATCAGAAGGAAAGGTAGAATTTGATGGCAAAGTGTTCAAGTTCCCAGATGGTTCTTTTGTGAAGCCTAATGATGGTCAGGCTCCAGTGGACTTGGTTAGGAGGAGACATAATGTCAAATTAAGGAGGCCAAGGTGTGAATAGTTGCCTAATGAGGATTCTTCTTCTGGAAAAGATGGAGATGATGGCAAGGGAAAGTGAAAAGATGCATATAGAGTGTCATTTACATCTTCCTTTGGTGGTTTGGAGCTGTATTCTTGTGGTGGAAAGTTAAGTGGGGAATACTTGGCTGGTTTTTATGATGTGGAAGCAGGGAAGGTTGGAAGGCCTAAGATCAGTTGTCAGTCCCAACAAAAGCCTAAGGCTTCAAAGGTGTATCCTAGCTGAGTGCAGCTAGGAAGAAGTACAGCAAAGAGGAGGTTTATAAAATGCAGAAGGGTATGGCAGATATGGGCCCCCCTAGTTATGGAGCATTGGACATTAATGGTGAGCTAATGCCTATGGATGTTGATTCTGACTCTGTGGAGGAGGTCACTTTGGCTTCATTGCCAAATCCTGCTTAAGTTAAAGACTCTGGTGAGGGATCTGGTTTTATTCCTGTTGAGGGAAAATCTTTTTGTGGTTCTGGTCCTCAAGAATCTTTTAGGACTAAGGTAGTGAGGTAAAGAGCTCACTTTGAGAAGCCAGTGGTTTCTGGCCATGTTAATGTTATGGACTCCATCCTGAAAAGGATGAACCAGGGTCAGGTTTCCCTTACTTATCAGGAGTTTTGTGCTATCATTCCTGGATTGGCTGATAGGAAGAAAAATTTGTTGACCAGGAGAAGGGTTTCTTCTGGGGAGATAGAATACATTTGTGATTCTGCTGAAAAATTTGAAAAGTATTTGGAAACTCATTTTTCTGCACCTCTGGGTTATGTTGATGTCACTCTGAATTGCAGGTACGCTACAGAATTGTGGGATTAAGGTCCTAAAATTAACCTGACTTCTTTGTTTGATTCAACTCATCTGGGCCTCCCCATCAAAACAGGTATTGATGGAAATTTGAGAGGGACAGGTGGCCATGTCACTGAATCGGTTAGAACATCCCAGCTTATGAAATTGGATGTTGGTGGATCCTCAGGGAAGGTTCACTCTTACATTGCCAAAGGACTGTAAAAGCTGTTTTGGGTGAGCCATTCTTGATGGATTTTCAAGCAAGAATTGGCTATTAATTTTATTTGGGAATCAGTTTGGAGTTGACTGGTGAATATGAAAAGAGGCTTCACATGAGGTTATCATCCCCTTGAGAGGATGGTTGGGATACCAGGCCTGGTTTTTCTTCAATGTTCCAGTGCATGTATTGTTGTAGGAGAAGAAGAGAATTGGGTAGTGCCTCTGGTTTTTTGGAGTGTGACTCAGGCTCTAGTGGGAGCCTGTCTTTTTTAGAGTGATAAGGGCTGATCACTCTAGTTCTAAAACCTCTCCTCAAGATGAGGAAATCCCAGTTTGTAGTAGATCAGATCCCTTGCCAATATACCAAGTGGACTTTCAAAATTCTCTTTTTAATGTTTCTCTTCCATGCAAGTATTCTTCAAGTTTTTTATCAAGTATCTGTTCTCTGAAAAAAAATTTCAATTATTTTTAATTCAAGTTAAAAATGAATATTGGTAATATATCTTTATTGAAAGATATGGGGAAAAGCTATGGAGTAGTGAGAATGGGGTATAAAAGTAAGTCCTCCCAATTGTGAACGGCTAGGGTTTCTTCTCCACACCTTTTAAAGACATTACCTTGGCCATGTCTGTTGCATTGGAGAAACCCCTGGTTATTTGTGTAGGATAGAAGAAAACTCAAGAAAAGAAAAAAAATTTCAAGATACCTGAAGAAAATCAAGAAAAAATTCTGAAGATAATCAAGAAAGAAGAAAAGAATTATTTTTGTGAAGATCAGCAAAATCAATTTTTGGGCCTTTAGCATGAGGTTAAACTGCACAAAATTTTTAAGAAAGAAGATCATCAAGATCAATTTTTGGGCCTCCAGAATGAGGATAAACTGCAAAATTTTAGAATTTGTGATTTAGAAGATGAATCAAGATTTAAAGATTAAGAAGATAAAAAGAAGGATGAAGATGAGGAATTGCACAAAATTTTGGTGTGGTGAGTTTGGAGAATAAAAGTACATCCTCCAAATTGTGCACCACTAGAATTTCTACTACACCTTTCAAAAACATTACCTTTGCCACAAATGTGAGCAATGGGGAAACCCTTGGTTTTTTTTTAGGTCTGGTGGTGAAGATGTCCTGAAGATCTCTCAAGTTGAAGGTGGAGCCTCTAAATATAAGAAGGTAGTGCGGAAGATTAGGCCTGTTAATGAGCCTATGCCTGTAGGTTTGAATCTACCTTTGTCAAGAGATCCATACTGTACTCCTCTGGTGAAGAATCCTCTTGATTTTGTGGAAACTGCTAACGATACTGTGGAAAGGTTGAAAGTTGTTAATTTTGGTCCTGATGGGTGGTTGTCTGGTGAGGAAAAGAAGTTTTTGTTGCACATTATTGTGCTTAGGGAGAAAGCGGTGTCATTTGTTGAAGAGGAATGGGGTGTGTTGAAACACTCTTATGGATAATATTACTTGATTCCTGTGGTTTGTCACAAACATTGGCAAATAAAACCCTTTCAAGTTTCAACTGCTATCAGGGATGATTTTGTAGATATTTTCAGGGAAAGATTCAGGACTGGTTTATATGAACAATCAACATCTAGTTACTCAAGTCCAATTTTCTGCATAAAGAAGCTGAATGGGAAGCTGAGGGTGGTGTATGATCTTAGAGCCTAGAATATAGTCACTATAAAGGATAGTGGGATGCTGCCAAGTGCAGAGTATTTTGTGGAAGCTTTTTCTGGAAGGGTGTGTTATGGTTTGGGAGATATTATGGGTGGTTATGATGAAAGAAAACTTCAGACATATTCAAAGCCACTTACAACTTTTGAGACTCCCTTGGGAAGATTTCAGATCACCAGGTTGTTTCAAGGAAAACTAATTTAGTAGCAGTATATCAAGCACAAATGGCTTGAATTTTTCAGGATGAGGTTCCTACTCATGCTGGTATTTTATTTGTTGATGGTGGTATCAATAGACCATCCACTGAATATAGGAATGAGGTGCTGAAGGAGAACCCAGGTATAAGGAAATTTGTTGGGAAAATGCAATTACTCTAGAGAGATTTTTGTTTAGGATTGAAGAGTCTGGTATGACCATTCTGGGTCAAAGTTTTGTTATTGTGTTCCTGCTCTGGAACTTTTGGGTCATGTGGTATGTAAAGAGGGAAGGATTAGGGCAAAATAAGAGGTTAATAAAATTCAGTCATGGCCAAGGCCAAAAAATAATACTGAAGTCACAAGATTTTTTGGGATTTTTTTGTATGTCAGAATTTTTATTAAAGATTTTTCTTCGTTGGCTTCACCTTTATGGAGGCTGACCAGAAAAGATGCAGAGTGAGTATGGACTGAAGAGCGTGAAGAGGCTTTTCAAAAGATGAAGAAGGTGGTAAGTGAAGATATTATTCTTCACATGTTGGATTATGGTGTGGGGCTGGAAAAATATATTTGGCGGTGGACTCAAGTTATATTGCTTCTGGTGCTGATTTGACTCAGTAAGGTAAAACTTGGAGGGTCAGGCCAGTAAGGTATACGTCCATGGTATTTAATGAGGTGAAATCTACATATTCTCAACCTAAGTTGGAATTTTGTAGTGTAGTAAAAATTTTTAAGAAGCTGAAAACTGTTTTGTGTGGGCAGCATTTTGAGCTGCAGGTGATTGCAAAATCTCTTGTTCAAATGATCAACACATCTAGTCTTCCAAATTCTCCAATGACTAGGTGGGTAGCATTTATTCAGCATTTCTCTTTTGACCTGGTACACAAACCTGGAAAAACATTCACAATGCCTGATGGATTATCAAAATAACAACCCACAGATGAAGATTCTGACTCTGAAGATTTTGATGAAGATGTCCCAGTGATTAGGGCCATCAAAAAGGGTGCTGAATATTTTTCTCTCCTTCCTAATGAGTCTAAACTGGAAGATTGTTATTTCTTCTACCAAGATGTTAAACTGGAAGGTTCTGATCTTGATTCAGGTGATCAGGATGTCTTTATTGAAGAAGATGGGGCTGTTGTTTGGGATGGCTTAAATTTAGAAAATGGTGTTTTTAAAAGTGAAATGGACTCTCTTAAAATTCGGTGGAAGAAAAAGGATGTACCAAAATTTAGGGATTGGTTTCCTGGTTGGGCTGGTCAAGTGGATTATTTGTAAACTGGTAATTTTGATGACAGAGTTGTACCCTTGGATGCTGTTATATTGGATTTTGAAGATGAGAAATGGGGTCAGATTGGTTTTTATTTTACTATGGTTGAATATCTGTTAACCTTGGAGAGGCCAGATCCTTGTGATGAGGATACTAAGGTGGAAATCAAGAAGAAAGTCCTTGATTCTATGTTTCAGAAAAGAGGTTGATGAAGAGGGGACATTCAAATCCTCAAGAAGTGGTTACTTGGAATAAGGGTCAAGAGTTGGTGTTGAAGTCTTTGCATAATGACCTTGGCCATAGATGCTTGGGGAAGACTTATAGAAGTGTAGCAGACAGATTTTGATGACCAAGTATGATGTTGGCTGTTCAGGGATGGGTTCAGTGTTGTGAAGAATCAAAGAAGAAGTCACTTGAAACTTATAGAGGTTGGACGTGCTACTGGTTAATTTACTGTGTTTTGGAGAGTCAGTGTGGATGCTGTCCATATCAAAGAGGGAAGGTATAAAAAATTGATTTTTGCCATTGAGGATTTGTCTGGTTGGGTGTCTGGTTGGGTTGAGGCAGTGCCTCTGGTTAATTTGACTGCCAAAAATGTGGCAGAATTTTTTAAGAAGGAATAGGTGTTTAGATGTGGGTTAATGACGTTGGTGACTGTTTATGGTGGGTCAGAGTTTGGAGCTGAATTTAAAGAAGCTGTGACAAGTGTTGGTTCTAAAGTTAGAGTAGCTACACCTTATTTTCCTGAAGCTGAAGGCATGGTTGAAAGAGGCCATCAAGTTATCAAGAATGCTTTGGTGAAGATGCGTGGAGATAGTTCTGGAATGAGGAGACATTATTTACCCTTGGTGTTATTTGCTGATAGGGTCACTGTGAAAAGAAAAACTGGCTATTCTACATATGAGTTAATGTTTTGGTAAAAAGCTGTTCTACCAGTGGATTTGGAAGCTGTCTTTTATCTTGGTATTGATTGGGATGATTTGTTCTCAACAGAATATTTTCTCTGTGACAGTATGCAACAGTTTGAATGTAGAGAGAAATGTCAGGAGAAGGCATACTCTAGAATGATGAAGATAATAAATTAATCAGTCAGATACTGGGACAAGAAGTTGGCTCATAGATTTGAGAATTTCTTGATACCTGGTTGTTTATTTTTGGTGTATAATAAAATTTTGGAGAGTCAGTGGGGAAAAATGCTTTCTGACAGATGGAATGGACCTTACAGAGTCAGAACTCAGGTGTCTAGAGGTTGTTATGTTTTGGAGGAGTTATGTGGGGCAGTCCTAAAGATAAGGGTGGATGCTTATCAGGTGATGAGATTTTACCCAAGAGACACTAGAAGTGAAGAAGATTGACTCTGCAATGAGGATAAACTATGGACCATTCTTTAATTTTAGATTTTAGTCATGCTGTGCATCTGTTTTGTTAAAAACTTTTTTTGTTAGAAGGTACCCATGGGTGGGGCTTCTAGATTTGATCTTGGCAAGTGTAGAGGTAACTGATGATCTGGCTGCTCCTTGGAACAGTTACCTCAGATTTTCTGTTTCCAGCCCCTTCTCTTAATTTGGTTGAACCCTAGTATTGGTTTCTCTTCACAGTTTTTAGTCCTCTATGATTAAAACTGGAAATTAATTTGGTCTTCAAGTGCTGGACTCTTCACACTTATTGGTTTTTTTTATTGTGTGTGATGTTGTGTTTTCGTTGGAAGGTACCTAGGGGGGCTTCTGGATTTTTTGGAAAGTTTGGGGGTAACTGATGAGCTGGCTTCTCTGTAGAACAGCTACCACATAATGTCTGTTTCAAGTATTTTGTTTGTCCTTGTTGAATCTTAATTCTGGTTTTTGTTATTCAGGTTTCAATCCACTATGACTTTAAACTGGCTTGTAACTGACTATCTTTGGTTAATTTGGATTAGTGGTTGATTACTGGTAGTTTCTGTCACCGGACAACCTACGCACAAGGTCGAGGATGTTCTTGAAAGTGAGATGAGGGATTTAGAAACTTCTTCGAAGCACAGAGGAATGATTCGAGGAAATTATTCGAAGGTCACTCGAAGTAATAGCTATAGGTTCGAGGTTCGATCGAGAAGAATTATAAACTAGTTCCAACGTAATAATAACTCTTAAAATCTCACGAAGGGTTGGAAACTCAATAATCAAAGATTTAGGATTTAGAAATGAATATTGAGAAGGTAAAAGAAAGATACAATAACAATGATTTAACTTTTAAAGATTTACCACTATTAATGTAAATACGATATTATAATTTAATTCTAAGGAATATCGAACCAAATACATAACTCCTTTTATATCCTTTGTTCCTCCTCGCATTGACCTCCCTTCCATCGCAGTATTCCCATTCCATTGACCATTACTAACATACACTTAGACCCTCTTCACTAAATATCCGTCCATGCTCAATATACCCCTTTTTAATTAATTAACAAAACTTTAATAAAAAACTACTACTGTACTATTTCGTTGATCCTAGCGCTGTGCGTCGCTTATTGAAAAGGACTAAGGTACCCTATTGGGAGATTGACTAATTTAGATTTAGAGTTTAGGCTAGCGCAGTTAAATAGTAAGTACACAAAGGAAAAATCGCAGTTGCTATGGAGAATTGCTTTCTGCGCTTCGAGTATAGATGTAGGACTCGATATTATTGATTTATTGAGTTAATTTCGCCTCGAGTGTCACGTGGCGCGTGACAGATGCCCGGGTATAAAAAACGCGAACTCCATTGAGCTTGAACCATCTTCCCACACTAATTTCACTTGTCTAATACTTTTTTCCCTCATCTCTCAATTATTTATTTTATAATGAACTGCCCTACTCCCACACCCACGCCTCCACACCCTAAAGCGGATGGGGGAATAATCACACAACAGTTTTCACGGACTTGCACGGCTTGTGAAAGCATGGAATATTTCTGTGTCGCAAGTACGGCGACTCGAGGCCCTCGCCAGAAATGCGAGTTTTGCCGTTGGCGGCGAGTGGCGTGCGATGCGTTGACGAAGAACGTGGAAATCGAAAATCGATTCACAAAAACAAAATTTTGGGTAGTTCCAAAGACTAAAGAGGTGGTCGAAGACATTTGGGATGTCTCGATCGAAGATGAACAATCGGTGGGGGAAAATGATAAGGAGATGAACAACGAGATCTCAACCTGGGTAACCCAGGCCACGAGTTCGAAGTGAGGTGTCGAGGAAGAGGTCGATGAATTGGTGGAGGAGGATGAAGATGAAGTCCCTGTTCCAGGGCGGGCACCCAAGAAACGTCGGGTGGTCATCGAGGACAATGAGGAAGAGAGAGAGGTAGAAGTCGGAGTGGTGCCCAGGTTATTTCTGGAGCCTGATCCCATCTTCGAGGTAAGTTTTAATTGTTTTATTTCAAGGATGAAGTTACTGATGAGTCGTGTTTTAGACATCGAATAACCTGGAAGAGCCGATTGCGGAGCCTGCGCCGGTTATACCAACTGAGGCAAACCCTCCAGCCACGGAAGTGGTTGAAGAGCCCGAAGACACCCTGGACCAGGTGTGGTCGAAGAAACCTCGTCAAGGTCGACGAGTAAGGTTCGCAGAAGAACTATGTGGGGAGGTCGACACTATTATTGACGCTGCTTCCTTCGACGTGGAGGAGGAGCTCTTGGAGATTGGAGAGGTGGTTCCGGTAGGAGAGGAGGAGGTATTTGATAAATGCAGGAAGGAGATAAGGGTAGTTTTGGAAAAAATGAAAAGATTGGTTCGAGAAAAATTAAAAGAAAAAATTTGAAAATGAAAAGGAGATGGAAAGAAGTAGAAGAAAAATTGTATTTTAGTTTTATTTTATTTTTATTTTATTTTATTATTAGTATTATTTTTTTTTTTTTTTTTTTTTTTTTTATATTTTGGGTGAATGTTGTTAATTTTACAAGATTTGAGAAAGAGAAAAAGAAGAGAGAAAAAAAAGAAAAAAGAAGTTTTAAATAAAAAATTTTAGAATTTGAAAGAAGAATTTTTAAAGAAAGAAAAAGAAAAAGGTTGTTTTAATTGAAGGAAGTTTTAGTGTTTTAAAAGGAAAAATTTTTTATGTAAGAAAAGAGAGAGGAAAAAAAACGGTTTTGTGATTGAGATGAGTTGTTAAATTGAGGATTTTTTTTTTTTTTTTTTAAAAGAAATTTTAGTTTGAAAAAAAAGGAGAAAGAAAAGAAAAAAAACAAAGTGTAGAATTTAAGAGAGTTTGAAAAGAAGATTTATTTGTTTCGAAGAATTATTATAGGGAGATTCAGGGGTTGAAGTTAAGTTCGAGGAAATGGTCGTGCCATACAGGATTTGATGATTCGAAGAAAAGAAAGTCTTTAAAAGAGAGAATAAAAAAATTTTTAAAGAGAAAATTTTGAAGAGAATTTTAAATTTAAGAAAAGAATGTATTTAAAGAATTGAAAAAAGAAAAGAAGAAAATATTTAGAGAGATTTATGAGTTTTTTATTTTATTTTATTATTTATGTTTATTCTATTTTATTTTATTTTATTTTATTTAATTTAATTTAATTTAATTTAATTTTATTTAATTTTAATTTTTATTTTATTTTAGTTTATTTTATTGTATTTAATTTTAATTTTGATTTTATTTTTGGTTGGTTTTGGAGGAAATTTATAGAAGGAGAAGAAAGAAAAAGAAGAGAGAAAAAAGAAAACAAGGCTAAGAAATTTAAGAGGTGTTTTAGATTTTAAAGAAAGAAAGAAAAGAAAAGAAAATTTTAAATAAAGAAATTTTAAGATTTTGGTTTTAAAGGATATTTCGAATGAAAAGATTTTAGGAGTTCAGGAGCATTGGAAACATTGATGGCTGGTTCCCAGGATGTTTTGTCTGAGTCATTGAGGAAGCCTTCCCATTCCACGAGGTATTGAAGTTTCCCCTTGCGTATTCTTGAATCAAGGATACGACTTACTTCCCACTCTAGATGATCTTCTACTTCGACCGGTTCCGGAGGGGGTTGGTTCTTGCCCGGGTATATTTCTCGAGCCAGTTCCAGGAGAGATACATGGAAAACAGGGTGAATCGCCTGCCATTTAGGAGGTAACTTGAGTCGAAATGCAGTTTTAGAGACTTCAGAGTCGATTTCGAATGGTCCCAAGCGCTTTTCAGCCAGTTTCTTTGATGGTCTTGTTGTTCGGATGTTTCGTGCATCGAGCCATACTTTGTCGCCTGGTTTAAAGGAAGGAGCAGATTGTCGATGTTTGTCAGCCTGTTCCTTGTATCTTCGAATCGCTGATTCCAAATTTGT
Source organism: Hemileia vastatrix (assembly GCA_030280995.1). Lineage (NCBI taxonomy): Eukaryota > Fungi > Basidiomycota > Pucciniomycetes > Pucciniales > Zaghouaniaceae > Hemileia > Hemileia vastatrix. The sequence goes on from JASXTE010000013.1 coordinate 9,645,309, forward strand.
TTTAAGTTCTTCTTGGAGTCGTGATATAGTTCGAAGATAATGTTCTGCAGGATGATTAGTTCCTACATGAATTGAGTTGAATCGAGGATGTCGTCCATAAATGGTTTCGAAGGGAGATTGTCGTGTCGAAGAATGAGTCCAGTTATTATAAGCAAATTCGGCCAATGGTAGCCATGTGGTCCAATCGTCTTGTTGGTAACTGACATACATTCGAAGATATTGTTCGAGGATTTGGTTAACTCTTTCTGTTTGACCATCGGTTTCAGGGTGATAGGCCGTGGAGAGATTCCTCGTGATATTGAGTTGTCAACACAGTTGGGTCCAGAATGTGGATACAAACAATGAGCCTCTATCTGAAATAATATCATTTGGTAAGCCGTGTTTAGAAAATACATATTCTAGAAACAATTTTGACAAATCTTCTGCTGTAGCAGTAGTAGTGGTTTTAATAAAAATAGACATTTTTGAAAATCTATCTACTATTACTAATATAGCATCGAAATCATTAGAAATAGGAAGTTGAGAAATGAAATCCATCGATAAAGATTCCCAAGGTTTAGAGGGAATAGGAAGTGGTTGAAGCAACCCATGCTTCCGGTGACGGGGAGCCTTATTCCTATTACATTCGTAACAAGCTTTTATATAGGCCTTGATTTCCTTGGTCATACCTGGCCAGAAGAAATCCCTCGCTATTAACTGGTAGGTTTTATCAACCCCAAAATGACCAGCTAACGGAGAATCATGTTGACTATTGAAAATCCATAATTTTATCTCATTGTTGTCGGGTATGACTACTCTACCTTCGAAGAGTAATAGACCTGATTCAATACTAAATCTTTTGGCCCCTTGCTTCGAGAGTATTTTGTCTTTTAACCCTAAACAATAATCGTCCTTCGACTGAGCTTCGAGGATTTTGGATAGTGGATTTCGAAAAGATTGAATTGTCATCGAATTAAGTTGATGAGTTGTTAACATTGATTTGTTGAAGATTGATTGCACATTTGCTGGGTTCTTGTCAGCAAATGCGTCCCCCCGCTGTGGGTAAACGTCGTCCCGACGTGACAAGATATCTGGGACAATGCAGTTTTTTCCTGGGCGATAGGAAATAGAGAAAGAAAATTCAGACAAAAATTCAGCCCACCTGGCTTGACGCCTGGTTAACACTTTAGAAGACATGAAGTATTTCAAAGCATTGTGATCAGTTAAAATTTGAAAAGGACTATCTAGGCTGAGAAGAAAAGAACGCCATTTTTTAAGACAATGGATAATAGCTAAAAGCTCTTTGTCATGAATTTCATAATTTAATTCCGCGGCTATGAGTTTGCGTGACTCAAAAGCAACAGGATGAAACAAATTTGTTTCAGGATTTAATTGGGAGATGACCCCTGCAATAGCATAATCGCTCGCATCTGTCTCAACTATTGTCGAGGCCGAAGGATCAAAATGCCAAAGAATTGGGGCTGTGGTGAACGCCGTTTTTAGTGCTTCGAATTCCTTTCGCGCTGTAGAAGTGAAAACAAAAGGAATATCTTTTCTAAGAAGAGAAGTAAGATTGGAAATAGTTTTAGAGTAATCTTCAATAAATCTTCTATAGAAGTTTGCAAAACCCAAAAATCCTTGGAGTGATTTAATGTTTTTGGGCTCAGGCCATTCCAGGATTTTCTGGACTTTTTTGTCATCCATGACTAAACCGTCAGTGGACAATGTAAACCCCAAAAAATCAATTGATTTGAGGTGGAATTCGCATTTATTATGCTTGGCATAGAGACCATGATCTCGAAGACGATTTAGGACCTGTCGAACATGATGAATATGTTCATCCAGTGTTTTCGAGAATATTAAAATATCATCTAAATAGACGACTACAAATTGTTCAACAACATCTTGAAAGATATCATTAACAAAAGTTTGAAAAGTTGAAGGTGCGTTACATAATCCAAAAGGCATAACTAAATATTCAAAACTACCAAATCTAGTGCGCATTGCAGTCAGTGGTTCATGACCTTCCGCAATGCGAATAAGATTGTAAGCGCCTCTAAGATCAATTTTAGAAAAGAAATTAGCACCATTGAAAAGGGTAAGAAGTAATGACATAGGAGGAACAGGATATGCATTTTTCTTTGTGACTGTGTTGAGCTTTCTATAGTAAACACACAACCTAAGACTACCGTCCTTCTTTTTTACAAAGAGGACTGGGGAGCCGGTTGGAGATTTACTGGCTCTGATGAAACCTTTGGCTACATTCTCTGCAATGTAGTCTTGAAGAACTTGAGATTCGTCCTTCGATAGAGAATAGACAGGACCTGCCGGAGGTACTGGGCCTATTAACTCTATTTGATGGTTGTAGGGTCGATGAGGTGGTAACTTATCGGCCTTGCGGATTGAGAAAACATCAAGGAAATCGTGGTAGATTTCCGGTAGAGTTGATTTAATGGCTTCAACGTTGATTTGGTCATCCTCTTCATCTTCGAGAGAATCTGTCGAGGTGATACCTGTATTGAGAGAGCATAATTCGATTACTTCAAGGCAATTTAAATCCTCTTCGAGTGAAGTCATCGAGCTAGAAGGGTTAGCCAATTGCTCATTTAAAGAAGGTACAGATGCTTGCAAGTCATCTGGCAGAGATTTGTCCTCTAGCAGGACGTTGTCAGGCGGGTTGTTTAACTCCCTATTGACCTGCATTAAAGAATCAGAACTATACTTAGAGCGTGGGGTGATCAATCCCCGGGTCCAATCAATTTCGGGATTCCAATGTGTTAAAAAGTCATGGCCAAGAATGGTATCGTCCATCCTTGGGGCGTCCAAGACTGATAATTCCCACTCGAAGGGGGGAAAATTCGGAAAGTTGAAAACCCATAAAACTTTCTTACTTACCCAATATTTGGGTTCCTCTGATTCGACCAAATAGATGGGAGTTCGATCGATATCTGTAAATGTTAGTTGAAACTTCTCGGCAAAAGATAAACTAACAAAAGAAATTGAAGCTCCAGAGTCTATAAGACAACTGAAGGGGATATCCTCCTTAAAAAGAATGAATCTCAAGCGGTTTAAGGCAACTCCAGTCCTTAAGACATGGAGGTTCTGTGCACTGGGAGAGATAAGATAGTTTGCTTTGCACACAAGTAAACTATCTACTAGTTTTTTGACTTCGAACTAGTACCTTCTCTTTCCTTCAACTTTACACAGTCTTCCAACTTGTGCTTACCCCCACAATACATACATAACCCATTATCTGCTCTTCTCTTCCTCTCAGCTTCTTTAAGTTCCCCTTTAGGATCCAGTACTTTGCTGATATCGCCTGGGGTTGAGCCTTTTGGTCGAGTTTTATCCTTTCCCTTATTGGGTTTGGATTGAGTCGAGGAGGATTGATTTGGTTGTGGGTGTGAAGAAGGTCCCGATTTAAAATTTAGGCCTTGAGATTTGTTGGCATATCGACGATGTTGAAGTCGTCCTTGATAAACGCCATCAAGTTTGGGGGTTTGATCCATTAAATCCGTTAAAGTAGTCATCTTCTGACCGTGAAGATTTAATTGATCCAGAATCCTCGAAGGAAGTCCTTTCTTGAAATGATACTTAAGGGCAGCATCATTCCAACCTACTCGAGTTTGAAGTGCTCTGAAGTTCGAGATATATTCAGAGGCTTTACCATTATCACTCATGCGAAGAAAATCAAGTTCAATTTCTGTGTTGTCCGTTTCATTAGGGTCCCCAAACAACGTAAAAAGTTGGTCTTCGAACTTTTCCCAATTATTGATAAGTAAGTGGGTTTCTGTCGAAGAAAGCATGAGTAGATAAGGTTCGAACCATCTTGCTGCTTTCCCGGCTAGGAATGAAGAAGCGTAAACAACCTTTGATCGGTCGCTGTTAAAGGTTCGAGGGTCATTATGGAACAGTAGCTTGCAGGTTTGCAAGAAGGGTCGCAATCTGTCGGGGTGATCTCCGTCAAATTTGTCAGGAGATTTCATAGAAGGAGTTTTGAACTTAGATCCCTCTGAAGACGTTGGATTTGAAAGGGTTTTCATAAAAAGTCTCATGAAATCTTCCAGAGAGTTAGATGGTCCCAGTTCTGAGGATTGGCCAGAAGGGTGATTGGCAGGGGCGGATGGTGCCTCATGCATTGTATCCTCTCCTTCTTCTTCATCATTAGAATCCTCAAAATCTTGTGGAATGTCTTCTACAGATTGAACTGAGTGTTGCCGTTCCCTAAGGTCGAGTGGTTCCAAAGAGTGAGTGCAAGAAACAGAGCTTGTGGCTGTTGGCCTGCCTCTAGTGCGAGCTCTAGTAGTAGCGCCCGTAGGAGGAGTGCGTTGAACAGGTGCCATTTAAAATTTTAGAAGCACCTAAAAAAGTCGTAGTAGTGCAAAGAATGAGAACTACGGAGAATTAAATTATACTGTCACCGGACAACCTACGCACAAGGTCGAGGATGTTCTTGAAAGTGAGATGAGGGATTTAGAAACCTCTTCGAAGCACAGAGGAATGATTCGAGGAAATTATTCAAAGGTCACTCGAAGTAATAGCTATAGGTTCGAGGTTCGATCGAGAAGAATTATAAACTAGTTCCAAGGTAATAATAACTCTTAAAATCTCACGAAGGGTTGGAAACTCAATAATCAAAGATTTAGGATTTAGAAATGAATATTGAGAAGGTAAAAGAAAGATACAATAACAATGATTTAACTTTTAAGGATTTACCACTATTAATGTAAATACGATATTATAATTTAATTCTAAGGAATATCGAACCAAATACCCAACTCCTTTTATATCCTTTGTTCCTCCTCGCATTGACCTCCCTTCCATCGCAGTATTCCCATTCCATTGACCATTACTAACATACACTTAGACCCTCTTCACTAAATATCCGTCCATGCTCAATATACCCCTTTTTAATTAATTAACAAAACTTTAATAAAAAACTACTACTGTACTATTTCGTTGATCCTAGCGCTGTGCGTCGCTTATTGAAAAGGACTAAGGTACCCTATTGGGAGATTGACTAATTTAGATTTAGAGTTTAGGCTAGCGCAGTTAAATAGTAAGTACACAAAGGAAAAATCGCAGTTGCTATGGAGAATTGCTTTCTGCGCTTCGAGTATAGATGTAGGACTCGATATTATTGATTTATTGAGTTAATTTCGCCTCGAGTGTCATGTGGAGCGTGACAGTTTCCCATCATTTTTACTTATTGGAGGGAGCGTACCCAGTGATCATTTCCTTGAACTGGACTTTCTATTGAGCCAGACTTTTTTTGTTTTTCTTTCTTTGAATTTTGTGTCCATGATTGTGTTAGATAGAATTTTTAGATTATATTCATTTTTCTACTTTTTTCTTTCATTTTTTATGGGGGGTTATTAGGATATAAAGAGTGAAAAAACACAAATTATATAAAATGGTGTCACAACATCAGGGTCACCTGGATGTGGGCAAGAATTCATGGGGAAAGGCTCATCAATTGGCTGGTAAATGCTATTTTCTTTTTTATCCTTATCTCATTTTTTATTATTATCTACTTTAATTTCTAAACATTTCATCTTATCTTTATTGATTTTATCTTACTTAATTTATTTTATCTAAATTTATTTAAAAAATATTTAATGTTGTATCCACATCAGGGTGCACTTGGATGTGGCTAAGGTATCATGGGATCAGCTCATCAATTGGCTTAGGGATAATGTCAAGGTACGCTTTTGGTATAGAAGATTTGGTACGGAGTTTTTCAAGGATTTTAAAGGTTTTAAATGGACTCTCAAAGACTGTTACATATTTCTTAATCTAAGTGATTATTTACTCAATTAAAAGAGGTACAATTTTAATATTGTTATAGTCTATTGATTAGAATTACGCTATTGTAAATACTAATGTGATAAAGTATAAAATATAAGTTTGTGTTGTAATACGTAGTAATAAAATTAAATGATAAAGAATGGATTGAAAGGCACAAAATCAGAGTTCTTTTATAGGCAGAATATGAGAGAATAAAATATAAGGAATTTGCACCGTCTACTGTGAGTATGAGAGAAAAGAATGACAAGAAAAAGGAGTACATAAATGACAGAAGAAAATAATAAATTAGTACGTCAACAAGGGCATCAAATTTATTAGCAACAAAGATTGAATTCCTTGGACTGTCACAATTATTACACAATAAATAATTAATTATATTACTTTCACGGGATTACTGATCTCTCATTGAGGTAATATAATTGTTTTAAATTTAATATATTATAAGTTTATTATTAATTTTATTCCCTTTGACATATACTTTTGAGCATGGTGTTAGGGAGTAAAAATTGTAAGGGACATTTTATTTATATTATTTATTTATACTACTTAATGTACTTAACTTAGTTAATTGTAAGTACTACTTAAGTAAATAAATAAATAATTATTATTAAGAAGAAAGGCGTGGCTTCAACTCAGTAAAATAATTAATTATTTTACCAGGTAAGTCTAGTAGCCTGGCTGACACTCCCTCACTCTAAAAAAAACAATAATAAAAATGCTATGATTTTTTCTTTTTATACTTTTTTAGTAGAGTAGGAATATTAGATATCTCCTTCCCAGGTATCCAAGAATCATATTCAGATGATTTATTCTTGAATCTCAATAAGTATTCTGTACCTTTTTCAGCAGTGACTATTCTGTCATTTAGAATTTTTTCAATTTCTGCTGTTTCAGTGATTTCATTTGGGGTTTTCTTTGGTCTTCCCCTCCTTTTTGGAAATAAATAACTATTGGATGTGTAAGGTTTCAAAAGAGATATTGAAAAAACAGGATTTTTTCTGTCATATGGAGAATACAGAATAACCTCAACTGCATTATCTCCAATCATTCTTCTGACAACAAATGGACCAACAAATGGATCTTTCAATTTGTTATTACCTTGTAAGTTGAAGTGGACTGTAGAAATCAACACATCATCACCCTTTTTAAAAGTGTATTCTTTATGGGATTTGTCCCATCTTTTCTTCTCATATTCAAATGATTTTTCAATACATTGTGAGCATGATTTCTGCAAAGTTGTTGCATTTGAAGAAAAGACTTTACACCAGGATTTATATCCAATTTAGGTATTTTGTTATTGAGAATTTGGGCAGGAGTATTTGGAACATATCCAAGCCAGATCTCAAAAGGCTTTCTTTGAGTAACAGAATGAACAGTGCTATTATAAGCAAATTCTAACCCAGGAAGTAAGGTAACCCAATCATGAGTGAATCTGTCATTATCTTTATACTCAAGGCCAAAGGCACAATATCTTCTTATCATGTCCTCTAAAGTCTGAATCATTCTTTCAGCTAGACCATCAGTCTGAGGGTGATGGGCAGTATAAAGTTTCAGATCACAACCACAAACATCCATCAGAGACATCCAAAATTCAGAAGTAAATTTAGGGTCTCTGTCAGAGATTATGCCTTTAGGAAAACTAGCACTATTAAACATATGAGACCACCATAAGAAAGCTAATTCTTTAGTGGAAACATCCTTGTGGGTAGGGATAAATTTACACATTTTAGTGAATCTGTCCACAATAACCCAACAAGAGTTATAACTGTCTTTACCAGCAATAGGTAATCCTGTTACAAATCCATGTTGATTATCTGCCATGGTGCATCAGGAGGTTCAATATGTTGCATTACTCCTGCTCTTATACCAGTTAATCTTTTTTATTTCTGGCAAGAATCACAAGACTCAACATATAATTTTGTGTCTTCAGACATATTAGCCCACCAAGCAGTGTTCTTAATTCTGATCATTGTTTTGTCAAGATCAAAATGTCCAGCTAATATGTCATCATGACAAATTTTTAAGATTATTTCTTTCATAGAAGGAGGAATAACAATGACATTACTCAACTTTCTTCTATAATATAGATATCCTTCATCAATTAAAAATTTACCTTTTTCCAAAGCTTTTTGGTACTTTGGTGGAAGGGTTTTAATTAATGCTTGTATTGAAGCATTCTTTGGATCATTTAATATGGTGCATAACTTTTTCAAGTCAGTGTCCTTATCATATGAATGCAGAATAAGCTGGAATAGCTCTTCCTCCATATCAACCACATATATCCCATGAATATGAATAATTTCATCCTCAGGACCATACGCAGGATTAGAGTCATTATTTGGTAAAGGTAACCTAGATAACATATCCACATTTGAGTGAACAATACCAGACCTATGAATAATTGTCATTCTTCCTCTGTATTCTTGAATAGCCAACTGCCATCTGAACATATGTCTGTTGGGTGTTTTCAAGTTTGAAAGGGATTTAAATGCACTGCAGTCAGTGACAAGTTCAAATTTCTGGTCATCTAGGTAATTATGAAGCTTTTCTAGAGCCCACACTACAGCTAAACACTCTAATTGAGTAGCACCATATTTCAATTCACTATTTCTCAATGTTCTTGAAATATAACAAATTACTATTTCTGAAACTATATCATTTATCACTTGTTTTTGATGGAGGGCAGTACCCTGTAAGATAGCATGTATAGAGCTAATTCTAGGTAAAGGGTAGATATCATCAACAGTGTAAGTATTTAGTGCTCTATAATCACCACATAACCTGGCTTTATCTTTCTCATAAGAAATTAGGACAGGTGAAATAACAAAATGTTTAGGTGTTTCAACTACCTTTTCAATAATAGTCATTTTTAAAAGTGTAGAGATATTGTCTTCAATATCTTTTCTCTTTGTGGGAGAAGCAGGATAAGGCTTCTTCTTTAAACTAGGTGGTATGTCAGTTAATGGGCAAGACATTGAAAGTTTCATTTCCTCTTTAACTAATCCCAGTTCATGTGATCCATGAGCAAAAGCCATAGGAAAAGACTTTATCAAATTAATGATGGAATCTTTATCCTCACCAGAAAGATGTTCTCCAAAAGAAGCATTGTCAATTTAAGACATAAGGGCAAGCATTTCTTTTGTAGATCTTCCTTTATATTGAACCACAGAATTACATGTGTTCAATTCTGGTTTAAATAATTCTTTAGGGGAGGAAATCTTAAATTTTCTCTTCCCATTCATCCCCATTGTGAAACATTGGTTTGAAGGATCAAATTTTATGCCATACTTGTTTAAAATATCATTCCCTACAATAAACCAATTGCTCAAGTTATCATTTTTCATGACAACAAAATCACAAATAGCTCTTACAAAACCATGGTTATATTTAAAAAACGCTGTGGCTTTGTATTCACCAATGGGGGACAAAACAGAGCCATACCCTCTCCAATTTTCAGAAATGATAGGCATCATTTTTGATTTGTAGTCTTGATCCACTGAAGCAAGTTCTCTTTCAGAAACTACACTTCCTCCAGCTCCAGAATCCATAACAACTTCAATGCTGGTTCCATTAATCAAGACTGGTGCCTTGAGAGGGGCAATAACAATTGAGTTATCCTCAATTTTCTTTATGATCTCAGCATCCTCAACTGTAGGCAAAGCATTATTATCAATATCAATAGTATTTAAATAATGAATATCCTTTTCCAGCATCAAGATTTCTTGTTGAGATTCATATGAAATATTGCTGGCACAATCACTTGATGTATCATCCAGTGCCACTGTGTCATCAGCATGCTCCTCTGTTTGTTCTACAAGATTTATCTTCTTGTCACAAGCATGGCCTTTCTTCCAAGGCTTGTTGCACTTGAAGCAAGTGTTATTGCATACTTCTTTGGTGCAACAGGGGCAGAAGGTTTACCAACCTTTTCCAGAGGTTTCTGTTGGTAAGTGGAGGGTTTCTCCAAAGGGGTCCTAGGCATGAATCTTCTGGCATCATACTTATTGTTTAGAAGTATCTCATTGCAAGTATTAATGAAAGAAGAGGGTTCTTTGGAGAACTCAGTCCTAGCCACTATCAAGTCTCTCAGAGACATTGGTAATTTATAAAGGATCCTGTCCTTCCATAAATCAAACTCCATATTTGGGTCCATTGCCCTTAAGATTTTTACAAGTTTCATTAAAAGCTCAATAGGTTTATCAGTAGAAGCGCCATATATAGTTTCCTCATACTGCCTTTGTTGAGCCATTCTGAACTTGGAGCCACCAAATTGTGCTTTAATTAATTTCTTTCAATCCTCCCATGAGTAGTCATTCCCATCCAGGAGAACAGATTCATACCACATCAGGGCAACATTAGTGAACAAAGAAATTAATTTGGACACAATTTCCTCATCTGGGAGTTTGTAAGAATTTTTTAAGTTATCAATTCTGCAAATAAATTGTTGCCAATCAGAGGAGGAATCACAATCAAATGTAGGATATTGGTCAAGTTTTGGCCAATTCTTTTGATTTGAAGTAGTCTCCTTATTACTAGCTTGTTTCTGAGTAAGAAGCAGCTGTAATTTCTCTAATTGGGCTGAAATCTCATTGTTTAATCCCTCTGTTGCAGATCCTGGTGCATCATCAGTCTTTGATGGAAACTCAGTGTTATCAGCAGGTATTTTTGGAGCTATTTTTACTTTAAATGAACTAGCCACAGGTACTATTTGAGCATCCTGCACTATATGTTCCTTCACAGAAATGTCAGAATATTTTTGGTCATTTAACAATGAGTTCAATTTTTCTTCAATGATTGTTAGTCTTGTTTTCATTCTTGGAAGACTAGATAAACTCTCATTGATAGTTGCAAAAGATAACTGATTTTTATTTTTAAAAGATGACAAATGATCATTCAATCTTTTCAGATTTATCTTATCTATCTCCACCTCCTGGCAACAGGCAGATACAGTATCTTTTAGTTTAGACAAATCATTTTTTATATTTTGCCATAAAGCAACTTTCTTTTCATGGGTTGCTTTGTAATGAGACAATTCATCAGAGACTCTCTGTGATTCACTTCTTAATGCTTGATAACCTTGATCAGTTAACAGACTATTATATCTCTGAGTCAATTGCATATTGTTCATTATATGATTTTGCTTGGCAATAATATCTCTCAAGTACTCATCATTAATTCTTTCTACATCTGGAGTGTTTCTCAATAAGGAAACTGAGTAACTTTCCAGACTCTCATAGAACTCAGGGTCAAGAGTTTCATCAATTACAGCCATGTCAGGGTTTATCATTGAGGTAGCAATTAAAAGTAATGGATTAGATACATGAGATATCTGTCTACTGCTCCCAGCCTCTACTGGTCTCAAGGTGTCTTCTTCCCTCCCAGATTTACCTGAAAGAACAGAATCAGCCACAAGAAAAGGCACTTGAGAATCAATAGAGGGACATACCAGGGTTTGCTGGGTATCACCATATTGGGCTTTCTTCTTCTTTTGCCTCCTTGATAAGGGTGGGGAGGAGTGGGGTTGACCTGGGTGGGCCTTGATGGACCTGCCTGAGGTAGCTGATGCTGATTTTGAGACAGGTAGTCCCACTGAGTGTTTAACCAGTCCCACTGCCACTTGGACACTTCCACCTTCTCTTGGGACTGGGGAGCCAATTGTTGTTGATCCCTGAGAGGAAGAGGTTTCTTCTTCTCTTGGAGAAAAGTATCTGTTCTTTTCAACTTTTCTTCCAGAGCATCTACCCTTACCTTTAGTCTCAAGCTTTCTGTCCTTAACTCCTTTATGTGAGTTGACAGATTCTTTACCTGCTAAGAAAATGGCATCTTTTTTATCCTGAAACCTTTTGGAAACTCTTCTGGTGGGTTTATCATAGGCTTCTGATCCTGAGTTGTGTCCACTAGGATTTCTACTTCTTCCATCTCTACATCCTGTTTGGGGCAAGGATTTATTAGTTTGAGAAATTCTTCTTGTTAAAGGAGAACTTACAGAAGTAGGCTCATCATAATCAATTAAGTCTAGTTCTTCTACACGTGCAGCAGAACCACTTTGGTCAGTCATTTTAAGATTTTACTGAAATGAAGAAAAGAGACAATAAGATTAATTAGTCTTTATTTTTGATTTTTATTAAAAAATAAAATAAATAACAAAATAAATAAAAAAAATCTTTTTTCAGGATAAAAATCAACGTAAGTAAAATTAATTTATTAATAAAAAAATTTAAAACCAAGATTATAATATAATCAACTGTAGAAATAAATTAGAATTTTTATTAATAATTTTTAATTAATTATTTTCAGGATTTAAATCAACTAATTTATTACCAGGACTTATTGTCAACTGAAGTAATCAAATATGAAACTTTATTAATTTAACAAAATTTTATTAAACTGATAACTTAACTAACAGGACTTAATGTCAACTGAAGTAATTAAATATAAATTTTTATTTTAAAATTTTTTTAAGCTTGATCACTTAATTACCAGGACTTAATGTCAACTGAAATAATTAAATATGAGTTTTATTAATTAAAATATTTATTGAACTACCAGGACTCAAAGTCAACTGAAGTGATTAAATATTAATTATATATTAATTAAAAATATTATTGTCAGGACAATTTTTCAACTGGAACAATTAAATTAATCAGGACAAATGTCAACTGAAAAGATTATAATAATTATTTTATTACCTCTGGGACTAAGAACACTTATTGCTCTATTATGGCCAACCAGGAAAAATAAAAAAGTATAATAATAAAAATAAAATCCAATCACCAGACACCTCCCCCTGTAAAATGAGCAAATTAATGCCACTTACAGAGTGCTGAGTAAAAGGAAATACGTAGCAAATGAAGAGTGAAGAGTAACCCACAAATAGTAATATCAATAATTACCACAATATATACAACGTTTAGTCAGTATATGAACTTAATTTTTGGAGCGCGGTTCGATTCCCGTTCGCAGCAAAAAATTTTGTCACGTGATGTATGACGTTCGTTGTTTTCTCGATCTCTCGCCCTTTACAGGTACTCGCACACCAATTGTCCCCTCAATTACGCCTCAAATATTGTTGCACTGTCAATAATTTGGAAAGGCCCTCAATTGTCAAGGTACGCTTTTGGTCTAGAAGATTTGGTACGGAGTTTTTCAAGGATTTTAAAAGTTTTAAATGGACTCTCAAAGACTTGTACATATTTCTTAATCTAAGTGATTTTTTACTCAAACAAAAGAGATAGAAATTTAATATTGTAATAGTATATTAATTAGAATTACGCTATTGTAAATACTAATGTGATAAAGTATAAAATATAAGTTTGTGTTGTAATACGTAGTAATAAAAGTAAATGATAAAGAATGGATTGAAAGGCACAAAATCAGAGGCCTTTTATAGGCAAAATATGAGAGAATAAAATATAAAGAATTTACACCGTCTACTGTGAGTGTGAGAGAAAAGAATGAAAAGAAAAAGGAGTTCATAAATGACATAAGAAAATAATAAATTAGTACGTCAACAAGGGCATCAAATTTATTAGCAACAAAGATTGAATTCCTTGGACTGTCACAATTATTACACAATAAATAATCAATTATATTACTTTCACGGGATTACAGATCTCTCACTGAGGTAATATAATTGTTTAAAAGTTAATATATTATAAATTTATTATTAATTTTATTCCCTTTGACATATACTTTTGAGCACAGTGTTAGGGAGTAAAATTGTAAGGGACATTTTATTTATATTATTTATTTATACTACTTAATGTACTTAACTTAGTTAATTGTAAGTACTACTTAAGTAAATAAATAAATAATTATTATTAAGAAGAAAGGTGTGGCTTCAACTCAGTAAAATAATTAATTATTTTACCAGGTAAGTCTAGTAGCCTGGCTGACAGATACCATTTGTAATTATTATTTTTTTCATCTTATTCACTACAAAATATGGGGGGCAGACTTGCTAGCAAGTCTGAAACCTTGGACCCAAACTCACCACCTATTGAACACGCATTGAGCTATTGATAAAGGAACCATACAAGCAAGGATGAACACCACTCAGAAGAGCAGTTTTAGGTGGGTATTCAAGTAGAGTTCAGTATGGGTTCAGTATGAGTTCAGTATGAATTTCACCTGAGTTCCATCTGAGTTCAGGTTGAGGACTTACTAGCAAGTCCACCCACTATATTGTGTAGTGATTATTATTCATTTTATTTTAATATTTCATTTCTCATATTTTGTTGTGCAATTTTGTTTAATTTTTCACAATTATTTTTATTATGTTAGTAGTTTAAGTAATAATCAGTATAAATAAATAAATAAAAATAAAAATAAAAATAAAAATAAAAAATAATTTAAATTTAAAAATAAAAATAATAAAATAAAATAAAAATAAACAAATTTTTTTATATATCTGCTTATTATTATTGTTCTTTCTAGTTAGTGAATTATTTATTTCTTTTTTTTTAATATCTGGAAGAAGAAGCCTCTGGCAGATGATGAAAATTCTGGTGGTGTTTTTGCTTTTTGTTAGGATTGGAGGAAGAAATGTGTTCTTTGTGATGTAGGTGGCTGGAAAGCATATATGGGTTTTAATGGGAAGGGACCAGAGTAGAAGGTAAATTTTGGGAAGTAGTGGCAGAAGCAGGGATAGAGTGTTGGAAGGTGTGCTTGATCATTCTAGACATCTTCCAGTGTTCATCAAGGAGATTGTTTCTCGTATTCTTTTCAAATTCATTCAATGGACCATGGAGAGTAAAGGCCTTAAGTATGTTTGAACCTATCATGCTTAGGTGTTGTTTCAGGTTGGAGTAATCCAGCTTTATGGTGGTTTTTAGAGGTTGGCCAATCCCAATTGTAGTTTCAGGAGGTGGGGTTCAAACTTTACAGAAGAATTGTATCGGTAATTGTTTCTGTTAAACAAATTGGATTTATTAATTTAGTACTTACAGAGTGGGAGCTCTTCAAATTTGAATGCGGCCAGAATCTGGACTGTTGAAAAATGTTGAATTGATGTTGAAGGAGGATCAAACAGATAGAGGTATAGATTCTCATGATCCTTCTCAAAATGGTTCTTGGAAGATGGAATAGAAGGAGGGAGTTCCTGTGGTCTGGTTGGACCAGCAGGGCTGCTGTTGTTGTTGTGGATATTATTACTGCTTGGCCCAGTTGGGTTGGACACTGGTGGTGGAGTAACAGGTTGGTTGTAGGATGGAACAGGAGAAGGTGATCTGGAAGCTGATTGGAATCTTCTGGATGAAGATCTGGAATAAATGGAACTTTCAGAGGAGAGGTGTAGTTAGTTTTTCTTGGTGGAAAATGAGATTTTTTTGGGCCAGTGTTGTGTTCTCTAGGGATTTTAGGAGGTCCTCTAGCAGGCCTTCTAGAGATGTTAGAATTTTTGGGGTTGTCTGAGGAAGAATTTGTGTTTGTACGCATTGCTCTGGGAGCACTAGGAGGTTTTTGAGTAGATTTGTTGGTGTTTAATTGTGGATTTTGGCTGTTTCTGGCTGAATTTAGGATTTCTGAGCTTTATTTTGGTTTTCTGGCAAGGCACCCAGGCCACCTGGATGTAGTCTAGCAGCCTTGCAGCTGATTTTGAAGCTGTTTTGGCTAAATTCTTTTATGTAAAATTATATTTTTGAGAAGATAGAGCATGTCCTTAAGGCAGTTTTTTGGGAATATAACAGTGTGATCTTTTGGAAGGAGCAGAAGATAAAGAAGAGGAAGCTGGTCCATGTTCTGGTGACCAGGTAGAAGATCTGGAAATATATTTATTAGAAGGTGAAGGTGGAGGTATTTGAGAGCTGGGGTCTCTTTCACATCGTTTCTTTTTATAGTTGCAAGAATCACAGGCTCTGTTATAGAATTTGGCCTGAGAAGTAGGAAGAGTGAAAGTACAATGACTGCACATGTGGATGCACTTTTTACAAGCATAGTTTTTTGGAGCAGTGAACAAGGAAGGTCCGATGTTTCAAAGTCTGGGGATTCAGCCATGATCTGTGAAGAAACAACAAGAAAAGAAAAGATATTAAAGAAAATTTTTTCAGTGATGGTAGATGTTGAAGTGAGTAGAAGTTCAGCAGGTGGGCTGTGGAGCAATGTGCATGGATCTGTCTCTGCCCTTATATGCAAAATGTGTTTTAGTCTGTCAAGACTTTAAACTGAACATTGAGGTAGTCCGTCAAGACTTTAAACTGAAAATTGGGGTAGTCCTTCAAGACTTTAAATGAACACTGGGTAATTCCTTCAAGACTTTAAACTGAACACTGTGGTCATTCAATCAAGACTGTAAACTCAAGAATGGTTTAGTCCCCCAAGACTATAAACTGAGGATGGCTTAATGGTTGAGTCCTTCAGTACTATAAACTGATAATGGGAGTAGGTGTGATTCTGGAAGAGGGCATCCAATGGGGGAGTCTCTGAATTTCGTTAAAACAAACGTGGCGGTAACTGATGAGCTGGCTGCTCTGTAGAAAAGTTACCCCAGAGTGTTAGTTTGTTTTCTTTAGTCTTTAATGTTTTGATCTCTGGTTCTGTCTTTTTTATTCAGGTTTTGGATTCCTACAAGACTATAAAATGAGGGCAATTAGTCCCCCAAGACTTAAAACTGAGGATTAGTCCCCCAAAACTATAAACTGAGGAAAATATTTTATTTTCTTTATTTCTAAATCAAGATTTTCAGGCAAAAAGCAATTACAGAAAAGAATCAAGAGATGTAACAAAATTTTCAGCATTGGCTTTGAACTGGTGAATGAGGTTCTTCCTTTTCTCAAGGTCCTGTGGATTCCTGGCAGGAGTGGATTTGAAGTAATTTAGAATGAGATACTTCTGTTGAGAAGAATTTTTTTTGGATTTGTCTTTGATGGTGGGAAATAAATTATGTGGGGGTGCTTCAATGGTTCCCGAATTGTCATCATCACTGTCAGGATGGAAATGAGCTGGAAATTTGTCAGATTGAATTTCAGTTTGAAGAATTATTGGGCTTACCATCAGAAGGACCAGAGATGGTAGAGCAAGTGCTTGTAGCAGGGTTGGAACTCTTTTATGAAGGGTATAATTTGTTGACCAGTTTGGGGATCAGCACGGATGGTCTGGATCTTTGGTGCTGATAGAAGGTGGATCAGGTTGTGGAGGAGGAGAAGATGTTGAAGAGTACAATGGACCAGGTCTGAAAAAAGTCTTCTTCTTAGAGTGAAAGGCATCACAGGAGGCTCTGTAGGGATGAGCTTGTGGTGTGGTGGTACAGATGAGATTTTTGCCAAAGCAGTATTGGCAAGGACCCATGAAAGTAGCAATTTTGGAATGAAAGCTGAACATGGTGGTTGTAATTAATGAGAATGTAGACATTCTCTATTGGAGGGAGGATGTGGTCTTCCATCGTAGGAGAAGCCCTTTGTTTCTCTATTTGTTGTTGTTTTGATATGTCTTAAATGGCATTGTTTAATAATTGGGTGTTTTTTCTGGATTTATTCGGCAAATATTGAGACTTCTGGAATGTGGGTACTACCATTGGATAGCCCCAGTTTTTCTCTATATTTTATGTCATAATGACATTTTTCAGATTTTAAGTATTAAAGGGATTTTTTATCATTTTTCTTTTAAAAAGATAGCTGTTTAATTTTGTTTTTTGCGTTTTACGGGCTTATCTTAAGTCTTAGGGTTAAGTGCTAAGTACCATTAGAATGAGCTAATTTTTCTCTACATTTTATGTTCCAATGTTGTTATAGCCTAATTGTGTGTTTTAGAGGTTTTAGTAGTTGTAGTAGATTTTTCTAAGTATTTTGGGTATTTTTGGAGGTTTTCAGTGGTGTCTGGCTTCAGGATGGTCTGGCCACATCAGGAAGACCTCTTAACATTGGGCGGACCACCCGCCTTGGTGCTAGAAGGCTGGGAAGCGTTTCTAGAGGGGCTTTATGCAATTTGGTGCTCAAGAACACCAAATACGTTGGTGTGCATGGGCTTTTAGAGAGTGGTCTGTGTGTAAATAGTGAAAAAGACATTTTGGGGCAACTTAGTTATTATAAAACCATCTGGAGGTTATATCCTTGTTCCTCACTCAGTTTTCACTGTTTTTTGGCCACAATTGGCTGTTTTTGTTGCAAGGTGAGTTCTTCATTTAACTTAACTTGGAAACTAGTCTCCCTGGTATAGTCTTGTAAGCTATATCAAGTATTATTGCTGTCTCTGGTGTGGAATTTCAGCCTACATTAAGTATTATTTCTTTCTCTGATGTGGACATTGGTCAACATTTCAGTTCTTTGGTTTGGTAGTCTGTCTCGAGACTACTTTATTGGCTGATCAGGCAGTCAAGTGTGTTGGAAAAAGGGCTTAAGAAAACAGGAAACAATTTACTGTAGCAGGTAAATCTCACTTTATTTTTCTAAAGGTACAGGTGATTTTCTCTCTGGTTTTTCTCCAACTCCCCTGGTCAAGGCCTATAGATAGTACTATAGGTGTCGGTGGTACCCTTGGTCAAGAAGATAAATTGGGAGATCCTACGAGGTTTCAAGTGGATTTATTGGACTCAAAAGTAACACTGTATGTATTTTCTTTAATCTTTAGATTACTTTACTCAAATAATAAAAGGTAGAGTTTTAATTATTATTATTATTAATGAGTTAGAACTATGTAATTGTAAGTACTAAAAACAATAATAAATAGTAATAAATATTTAAGTGTAGTAATAGTTTTAATAATGTAAGTAAGTAATAATGAATGAAAAGTACAAAAAGAGAGGGCCTTTTATATGCAAAATATGAGAAATAAAGACATGGAGTTAACACCACCTGATACAAGGGTGTGAGAAAAAAGAAACTAAATAAAGAGTGTATGTGAAATAATAAAAGATATACTAAATAGTGCATAAATAAAAGGTATCATTTTATTTGAAATAAAAATTAGAATCCCTTGGTCCATCACATTTAGTACAAAAAACATTTGATTTAAAATGGAGATTCAACAAAATATAAATAAAGGAGTTTGAAAAGTTTCTTCTTTTTATATTTTATATAATTTTTAATACTATTTTTACTTCCTCTCATCTGTATTATTGAGAACAGTGTTAGGGAGTAAAAATGTGTGTGACAATTACTTATTTTTATTAATTATTTACATTACTTATTGTACTTACCTAGTTATTTGTAAGTAATACATAAGTATTTTAATAAATAATTAATTATTAATAAGGATTAAAAGGTGTGGCTTCATCTCAGTAAGATAATTAATTATTTTACTGGGTAAGTCTAGTAGCCTGGCTGATACTCACTCACTCTAAAAAAAAATATTAAAAAAATGCTATAATTTTTTCTTTTTATACTTCTTTAGTAGAGTAGGAAGATTAGATATCTCCTTCCCAGGTATCCAAGAATCATATTCAGATGATTTATTCTTGAATCTCAATAAATATTTTGTACCTTTTTCAGCAGTGACTATTCTGTCATTCAGAATCTTATCAATTTCTGCTGTCTTAGTGATTTCATTAGGGGTTTTCTTGGGTCTTCCCCTCCTTTTTGGAAATAAATCACTATTGGATGTGTAAGGTTTCAAAAGAGATATTGGAAAAACAGGATGTTTTCTGTCATATGGAGAATACAAAATAACTTCAACTGCATTATCACCAACAATTCTTCTTACAACAAATGCACCAACAAATGGGTCTTTCAATTTGTTATTACCTTGTAAATTGAAGTGGACTGTAGAAATCAACACCTCATCACCCTTTTTAAAAGTGTATTCTTTATGGGATTTTTCCCATCTCTTCTTCTCATATTCAAATGATTTTTCAATACATTTTTGAGCATGACTTCTGCAAAGTTGTTGCATTTGAAGAAAAGATTTCACACCAGGATTTAAATCCAATTTAGGTATTTTTTTATTGAGAATTTGGGCAGGAGTATTTGGAACATATCCAAGCCAGATCTCAAAAGGTTTTCTTTGAGTAACAGAATGAACAGTGCTATTATAAGCAAATTACAACCCAGGCAGTAAGGTAACCCAATCATGAGTGAATCTGTCATTGTCTTTATACTCAAGGCCAAAGGCACAGTAACTTCTTATCATGTCATCTAGAGTCTGAATCATTCTTTCAGCTAATCCATAAGTCTGAGGGTGATAGGCAGTAGATAGTTTCAGATCACAACCACAAACATCCATCAGAGACATCCAAAATTAAGAAGTAAATTTAGGGTCTCTGTCAGAGATTATGGCTTTAGGAAAACCAGCAGTATTAAACTTATGAGACCACCATAAGAAAGCTAATTCTTTAGTGGAAACATCCTTGTGAGTAGGGATAAATTTACACATTTTGGTTAATCTGTCCACAATAACCCAACAAGAGTTATAACTGTCTTTTCCAGCAATAGGTAATCCTGTTACAAAATCCATGTTTATTATCTTCCATGGTGCATCAGGAGGTTCATTATGTTGCATTAATCCAGCTCTCTTACCAGTCAATCTTTTTGATTTTTGGAAAGATTCACAAGATTCAACATATAATTTGGCATCTTCAGACATATTAAACCACCAAGCAGTGTTTTTAATTCTGATCATTGTTTTTTCAAGATAAAAGTATCCAGCTAATATGTCATCATGAAAAATTTTCAATATGATTTCTTTCATAGAAGAAGGAATAAAAATGACATTACTCAACTTTATTCTATAATATAGATATCCTTCATCAATTGAAAAGTTTCCTTTCTCCAAAGCCTTTTGGTACTTTGTTGGAAGGGTTTTAATTAATGCTTGTATTGAAGCATTCTTTGGATCATTTAATATGGTGCATAACTTTTTCAAGTCAGTGTCCTTATCATATGAATCCAGAGTAAGCTGTAATAGCTCTTCCTCCATATCAACCACATATATCCCATAAATATGAATAATTTCATCCTCAGGATCATAAGCTGGATTAGAGTCATTATTTGGTAAAGGTAACCTAGATAACATATCCACATTTGAGTGAACAATACCAGCCCTATGAATAATTGTCATTCTCCCTCTGTATTCCTGAACAGCTAACTGCCATCTGAACATATGCCTGTTAGGTGTTTTCAAGTTTAAAAGGGATTTAACTGCACTGCAGTCAGTGACAAGTTCAAATTTCTGGTAATCTAGGTAATAATGTAGCTTTTCTAGAGCCCATACTATGGCTAAATATTCAAGCTGAGTGGCACCATATTTCAATTCACTATTTCTCAAGGTTCTTGAAATATAAAAAATTAATACTTCTGATACTTTATCATTCATCACTTGTTTTTGATGGAGGGAAGCACCAAGACCAATAAAACTGGTGTCAGTGTAAAAAAAAAATGGTTGATTAAAGTCAGGTAAAGCAAGAATTATTGCTGACATCAAACAGTTTTTCATAGTGTCAAAATCTCGCTGTCTTTCACTATTCCAGACAAAAGCAAAATCCTTTCTAGTCAGTTGGGTAAGGGGTAAAGCTATGACTTGGTAATTTTTAATATACTGTCTATAGTATCCACACATTCCCAAAAAACTCTGGAGCTCTCTAACCATGATAGGAGCCTTCACCTGCTGTATAGCTGCCACTTTTTTTTGGTCAACACATATCTGTAACCCTGAAACAACATAACCCAGCACTTTTAAGGAATGAAAACCAAATTTACATTTCTTCAAAGCAAGTGTCATATTTATTTCATCCATTTTAAGGAACACTTTACACAGGTGGCTGAGATGGTCCTCAAATAGTTTTGAGAATATAATGATATCATCAATATAAACCATCAGCCAACCTTCAATCATCTCCTGATGGAATGTGTTATCCATAACTTTTTGAAAAATTGAAGGGGCATTTTTAGGACCAAATGGCATCCTAAAATACTTATAAATACACATATGAGTAGCAATCATCAGAAAAATCTGGGAATTCCTCTCAACTGGTACCTGGTGATATCCCTTGTTACCATTCAAGCAGCTCATATATTTAGCACCTTGTAAGGTAGCATGTATAGAGCTAATTCTAGGTAAAGGGTAGATATCATCAACAGTATAAGTGTTTAGTGCTCTATAATCACCACATAACCTGGCTTTATCTTTCTCATAAGAAATTAGGACAGGTGAGATAACACAATATTTAGGTGTTTCAACTACCTTTTCAATAATATTCATTTTAAAAGGGTAGAGATATTGTCTTCAATATCTTTTCTCTTTGTGGGAGAAGCAGGATAAGGCTTCTTATTTAAGCTAGGTGGTATATCAGTTAATGGACATGACAATGAGAGTTTTATTTCTTCTTTAACTAATTACAGTTCATGTGACCCATGAGAAAAGGACATAGGAAATGACTTTATCAAGTTAATTATGGAATCTTTATCCTCACCAGAAAGTTGTTCTCCAAAAGAAGCATTGTCAATTTAAGACATAAGAGCATGCATTTCCTTTGTAGACCTTCCTATATATTGAATCACAGAATTAAATGTGTTCAATTCTGGTTTTAACAATTTTTTGGGGGAGGAAATCTTAAATTTTCTCTTCCCATTTATCCCCATTGTGAAGCATTGATTTGAAGGATCTAATTTTATGCCATATTTGGTTAAAATTTCATTTCCTATGATAAACCAACTGCTTAAATTATCATTTTTCATGACAACAAAATCACAAATAGCTCTTACAAAACCATAGTTATATTTAAAAAACACTGTGGCTTTGTATTTACCAATGGGTGACAAAACAGAGCCATAACCTCTCCAATTTTCAGAAATGATAGGCATCAGTTTTGATTTATAGTCTTGATCCACTGAAGCAAGTGATTTTTCAGATACTACACTTCCTCCAGCTCCAGAATCCAGAACAACTTCAATGCTGGTTCAATTGATCAAGACTGGTGCTTTGAGAGGGGCAATAACAATTGAGCTATCCTCAATGTTCCTTATGTTCTCAGCATTCTCAACTGGAGATAAATAATTATTATCAATATCAATAGAATTTAAATAATGAATATCTTCTTCCAGCATCAAGATTTCTTGTTGAGATTCATATGAAATATTGCTGGCACAATCACTTGAAGTATCATCCAGTTCTTTTGTGTCATCAGCCTTCTCCTCAGTTTGTTCAACAAGATTTATCCTCTTGCCACCAACATAGCCTTTCTTCCAAGGCTTGTTGCACTTGAAGCAAGTGTTTGTTGCATACTTTTTTTGTGAAACAGGGGCAGAAGGTTTACCAACCTTTTCCAGAGGTTTCTGTTGGTAAGTGGAGGGTTTCTCCAATGGGGTCCTAGGAATGAATTTTCTGGCATCATACTTGTTGTTTAGAAGGATCTCATTGCAAGTATTAATGAAAGAAGAAGGTTCTCTGGAGAACTCAGTCCTAGCCACTATCAAGTCTCTCAAAGACATTGGCAATTTATAAAGGATCCTGTCCTTCAATAACTTAAACTCCATATTTGGGTCCATTGCCCTCAAAATTTTTACAAGTTTCATAAAGAACTCAATAGTTTTATCAGTAAAAGAGCTGTATCTAGTTTCCTCATACTGCCTTTGTTGAGCCATCCTGAACTTGGAGCCAAAAAATTGTGCTTTAATCAATTTTTCAAATCTTCCCATGAGTAGTCATTCCTATCCAGGAGAACAGATTCATACCACATTATAGCAAAATTGGTAAACAAAGAAATTAACTTAGACACAATTTCCTCATTTGGGAGTTTATAAGAATTTTTCAAAGTATCAATTCTGTAAATGAATTGCTGCCAATCAGAAAAAGAATCACCATCAAATGTTGGGTACTGGTCATGTTTTGGCCAATTATTATGATTTGAAGGAGCCTACATAGTATTAGCTTGTTTCTGAGTAAGAATAAGCTGTAACTTCTCCAATTTTGCAGTAATCTTATTTTTTAATACTTCTGTAGAAGATCCTGGTGCATCATCAATTTTTGATGGAAACTCAGTGGTATCAACAGGCATTTCTGAATCTAATTTTACTTTAGATGAACTAGAAACAGGTAAAATTGCTGAATCCTGTACCATATGTTCCTTCAAAGTAGTTTCAGAATATTGTTGATCATTAAAAAATGAATTCAAATTTTCTTCAATGCTTGTTAGTCTGGTTTTTACTCTTGGAAGACTAGATAAACTCTCATTGATTGTTGCAAATGATAACTGTGTTTTATTTTGAAAAGATAAATAATGATCACTCAATCTTTTCAGGTTCATCTTATCTACCTCTAGCTCCAGACAACAGTTAGATACAGAATCTTTTAATTTAGACAAATCATTTTTGATATTTTGCCATAAAGCAACTTTCTTTTCATGGGTTGCTTTGTAATGAAACAAATCATCAGAAACTCTCTGTAACTCACTCCTCAATGCTTGATAACCCTTTTCAGTTAAGAAACTATTATATTTCTGAGTCAATTGAATGTTGTTCATTGTATGATTTTTTTTAGCAATAATATCCCTCAAATATTCATCATTAATGTTAGCTACATCTGGAGTGTTTCTCAATAAGGAAACAGAGTAACTTTCCAGATTCTCATAAAGCTCAGGCTCAAGTGTTTCATCAATAATAGACATATCAAGATTTATCATTGAAGTAGCAATTAGAACTAAAGGATTAGACACATTTGAAATTTGAGAAATTTGTCTACTGTTCTCAGCCTCTACAGGTCTCACAGTCTCATTTCCTCTTCCAGAATTACCTGAAGGAACTGAATCAGTTACAAGAAATGGTACTTGAGATTCGATAGAGGGGCTTACCATGGCTTGGGAAACAATTGGATGTGGTTGTTCTTTCTCCTTCTTCCTCCTTGATAGCGACGAGGAGGTGTTGGATTGAACTGATTTGTTCTTGAAGGACCTGCCTGAGGTGCTTGTTGCTGTTGCTGTTGGGAAAGATAATCCCAATGGGTGTTCAGCCAATCCCACTGCCACTTTGAGACTTTCACCTTTTCTTGTTGCTGGGGGGCCAATTGTGGAAGGGCTTTTGGAGGAGCATGTTTCTTCTTCTCTTGAAGAAAAGACTCAATTTTTCTTACCATGTCTTCTAGACAGTCTATCTTTGACCTCAGCTTGAGGTTTTCTGTCCTCAACTCCTTGATGTGAGTAGAGAGATTTTTACCTGCTGGTTTAAGGAAATCTATTATATATTGAAGCCTTTGGGAAGCTGTTCTGGGGGGTTTATTGAAGGTTTTCGTTCCTGGGTATTTGTCTCTACCAGAATCTCCACTTCCTCCATTTCCATATCCTGATTGGTTCAATGATTTATTAATTTGAGTTAATTGTGTGGTTAAAGGAGAACTCACAGAAGTAGCCTCATCATAATCAACCAGATCCAGTTCATCTTCACATGCAGCAGAAAAACCTTGGTCAGTCATTGTTTTAAATATAACCTGAGGTGAGGGAAAGAAACAATAAGATCAATCAGTTTTATTTTTGCTTTATAATAGAAAAATAAATAAATAAAAATATAAAACTCCTCGGGATAAAAATCAAATTAAAATAATAATAAATTATTTATTACTTCAAACTAATCTTATAACCAGGATTTACAAGAAATCAACTGAAGAAATAAAAATAATTTTTAATTTAACAAATAAATTTATGATGATTATCAGAATTTAATTCAACTGAAGGATATTTAATTACCAGGACTCAATGTCAACTGAAATAATTTAGTATAGTTTTATTTTTTATTAATTAAAAAAATTTTATTGTCAGGAAAATTTTTCAACTGGAACAAAAAAAAATATCTTAATTTATCAGGACAAATTCAACTGAAAATTACAATTAATTTTAAAAAAAAATAAAAATTTATTACTTCTAGGACTAAGAACACAATTGCTCTATCTTTTTCAACTAGGAAAATAAATAAAAAATAATAATTTCAATTTACCAGACACCTCCCTGTGTGAAATGAGCAATTTAATGCCACTTACAGAGTGCTGAGTAAAAGGAAATACGTAGAGTAAGAAGAGTGCAAAGTGAACCACAAATAGTAATCTATAATTACCACAAAATATATAACTATTAGTTAGTATATAAGCCTGAGTTTTGGAGCGTGGTTCAATTCCCATTTGCAGCAAAATAATAAGTCACGTGATGTATGACGTTTGTCGTTTTCATCATCCACTTGTTTTTATAGGTACCTCAATTGAGATGGTCCCACGGTCTCTGATCCTCAAGATAACAATGCAATGTCAACAATTCTGAAAGGCTCCCAACTGTCGGTGGTCCCCTTGGTCTAGGAGATAAATTGGGAGGTCCTACGAGGTTTCAAGTGGATTTATTGGACTCAAAAGTAACACGGTACGTATTTTCTTTAATCTTTTGATTACTTTACTCAAAAAATAAGAGGTAGAGTTTTAATTATTATTATTATTAATGAGTTAGAACTATGTAATTGTAAGTACTAAAAACAATAATAAATAGTAATAAATATTTAAGTGTAGTAATAGTTTTCATAATGTAAGTAAGTAATAATGAATGAAAAGTACAAAAAGAGAGGGCCTTTTATTTGCAAAAATATGAGAAATAAAGACATGGAGTTAACACCACCTGATACAAGGGTGTGAGAAAAAAGAAACTAAATAAATAGTGTATGTGAAATAATAAAAGATATACTAAATAGTGCATAAATAAAAGGTATCATTTTATTTGAAATAAAAATTAGAATCCCTTGGTCCATCACATTTAGTACAAAAAACATTTGATTTAAAATGGAGATTCAACAAAATATAAATAAAGGAGTTTGAAAAGTTTCTTCTTTTTATATTTTATATAATTTTTAATACTATTTTTACTTCCTCTCATCTGTATTATTGAGCACAGTGTTAGGGAGTAAAAATGTGTGTGACAATTACTTATTTTTATTAATTATTTACATTACTTATTGTACTTACCTAGTTATTTGTAAGTAATACATAAGTAGTTTAATAAATAATTAATTATTAATAAGGATTAAAAGGCGTGGCTTCATCTCAGTAAGATAATTAGTTATTTTACTGGGTAAGTCTAGCAGCCTGGCTGACAATAGGATTGTCTACACATTTCAGACAGTCCTATAGTACTAGCTATAGGCCTTGACCAAAGGAGTTGGAGTAAAACTGTTGAGAAAACCCCCTGTCCCTTTTAGAAAATACCAGGTGAGATTTATTTTCTACAGCATATAAGAAACTGTTACAATAACCCTTCTAACACACTTCTTGACTGCTTAACAAGTCAAGACAGTAGCCAACTGCAGACCATTGAGAACCAAAAAACCAGCAATCTGAAATTCAAAAAGATTCACACCAGAAAAACAAAACACTGTGCACTTGTTGCACAGAAACAGCAATAACACTTGATTAAGGTTGCAAATCTACACCAAAGAAACCAGATGCCATAGTTGAGTTAAATAAAGAACTAAACTTGCAACCAACACAGCCAATTGCGGCCAAAAAACAGTGAAAACTGAGTGAGAAAGAATGATCTCACCTCCAGATGGTTGTATGATAATTAAAGTTTCCCCAAAATGTCTTATTCACTATTTACACACAGATCACTCTCTAAAAGCCCATGCATACCAATAAATTTAGTGTTCTTGAGCGTCAAATTGCATAAAACCCCTCTAGAAATTCTTCACAGCCTTCTAGCACCATGGCGGGCTGCCCGTCTTGAAGCAACCAGACCTCCCGGAAGTCAGAAAACCACAAAAAACCTCCAAAAAATCTCAAAATATTTAAAAAAATCCACCACAACTACTAAAACCTTTAAAACACATAATAAGACTATAAAAACATTGTGACATAAAATTTAGAGCTAAATTAGCTCTACTTAATGGTACTAAGCACCTAACCCTAAGACTTAAGGTTGGCCCATAAAACACGAAAAACAAAATTAAACAGCCATCTTTTAAAAATGAAAAGTGAGCAAATGACCCCTTAAAACTTAGAATATGAAAAATGCCAGGGGGACATAAAAAATAGAGAACAGCCAGGGCTATCCAATGGTAGTACCCACATACCCATAGTCCCAACATTCACTTAATAAAACAAGAAAAACACCCAATTAATTAACCAATGTCAATTAAAACATACCAGAACAGCGCCAAACAGCCCAACAAAGGCCTCCGCCAATTTTGGAAGATCACATACTCCCTCCAATTAAGAGTTTCCACATTTTCCTTCATCAAAACCACCATTTTCAGACATTTTTCAAAATCTATCTCTGAAATGGGTCCCTGTCAATACTGTATTGACCATAACCTCATCTTCACCATATCACCACCAATCCATCTATACAGAACTGCTTGTTATGCCTTCTATTCCAGAAAGAAGTCTTGCTCCAGACCTGGTCCTTTATCATCTGCAACAGATTCACCTCCTCCTCAACCTGGTTCATCTTCCAGCAAAACCAAAAGATCTAAGCCTTCCATCCTGATACTCAGATTAATCAACAAGTTACACCCTTCCAAAAAGAGTGCCAATACCATCACAAACACTAGCTCTACCATAACTGGTCCTTTTGATGGTAAAACCAATACTTCTCCATACTGAAATTTAAGCTGATGAATTTCCAGTTCATTCCCTTCCAGACAGTTATGATGACAATGTGTGAACCATTGAAACACAATACCACCCTATCAATTTCCCAAAATCAAGAACAAATTCTAACAACTCTCTTCTCAACAAAAACATCTCATTATACACTACTTCAAATCCACTCCTGCCAAAGATCCACAGGAAATTGAGAAAAAAGACAACTCATCCACTAGTTCAAGACTAATGCTGAACACTTTGTTTCATTTCTTGATTCTCTTCTGTAATTGATCTTGCCTGAAATTATTGACTTAGAAATAAAATAATAATAAAATTTCCTTATTTTTAAGTCTTGGGGACTCATCATCATTTAATATTCTTGGGCAACTCAAAAACCCTCAGTTTATAGTCTTGGGGGACTCATCCTCATTTAATAGTCTTGGGGGACTCAAAACCTAAATCATAAAGACAGAACCAGAGATAAAACCATTAAAGACCAAAAAAATAAACTAACATTCTAGGGTAACTGTTCTACATATCAGTTAGTTCATCAGTTACCCCCACACTTTTCTTAACAAAACTCAGAGACTCCCCTCTTGGATTCCCTCTTCCAGAATCTCACCAACATCAAATTATCAGTTTATAGTCTTGAAGGACTCAACCATCAAACCATCCTCAGTTTATAGTCTTGGGGGACACTACCACTCTTCAGTTTAAAGTCTTGATGGACTGACCACAGTGTTCAGTTTAAAGTCTTGACAAACTCTCCACATTTTCCATAAAAGGACATAGCCAATTCCATGCAGTATACTCCACAACTTCCCTACTGAATTTCCACTTTCTCTTCATCATCTATACATCACTGATAAAAAATTTTCCTTTTATCTCTTTTCTCTTCATTGTTGTCCCCTCACAGATAATGGCCGGATCCCCAGACTTTGACCCATCAGACCTTCCTTGTTTCACTACTACCAAGGACTATGCTGGTAAAAGTTGTATCCACATGTGCAGTCCTTACACTTTCACTCTTCCAACTCCTGAAGCCAAACTCTACATCAGGGCCTGTGATTCTTGCAACTCAAAAAAGAAAAAGTGTGACAGAGACCCCAATTATCCTATACCACCACCTTCACATTCATACAACTACACCTCTAGATCTCTTAACAGGTCCCCAGAGCTAGGTGCTGCTTCCTCTTCTCTATCTTCAGCTCCATCTAGAATACCACACCACTCCATATCCTGAACTCTCTCAAAAATACATGGTTTATCATCCTAAGAAACAGAATTTTTCTCTGAAATTCCAGCTAAAAAGGCATCAAAATCAGCTCCCAGGCTACTAGACTGTGTCCAGGCGGCCTGCCTGCCTCTATAGGAAGCAGGAATCAGGCTCAAAACTGCCAAATTCAACCAGAAAACAGCCAGAATTCACCAGTAAACAACAACAACTCCATGTAACAACCTCCTATTGCTCCTAGAGCAATGGGCACAACAACTTCTTATTAAAAAAATACCAAAAACTCTAAAACTTCTAGAAGACCTGAAAATGGACCTCAAGAAGGCGCCAGAGCACCCAACACTGCTTTCAAACCAAATTCTCCCTCTCAATCAAGAAGAGTTATCTACGCCTCTCATCCACCAGCCAATTACTCCTCTGAAAGTTCCATTTCTTCCAGATCTTCATGCAGAAGATCCCATCCAGCTTCCAGGTCACCTTCTCCTGGTCCATCCTACAACAAACCTGGTACTCCACCACCAGTGTCCAACCCAACTGGGCCAAGCAATAATATCCACAACAACAACAGCAGCCCTGCTGCTCCAACCAGACCACAGGAACGTCCTCCTTCCAGTCCATCTTTTCAACACCATTTAGAGAATGATAAAGTGAGTCAATATCTCCATCTGGTTGATCCTTCTACAACATGCATTCAGAATTGTTCAACAGCCCAAATCCCTGCGGCATACAAAGTTGATGAGCTCCCAATCTGTAAGTAATAAATTAATAAATCCAATTTCTTTGACATAGAACAATTAATGATCCAATTCTTATGTTTATTTGGAACCCCCCCTCTTGAAACTACAATTAGGATTGGCCAACCTCTAAAAACCAACTTAAAGCTGGATTACTCCAACATGAAACAACACTTAAGCATCATGTGTTCTAATTTTCTTAAGGCCTTTGCTCTTCATGGTCCTTTGATTGAATTTGAAAAGAATTTGAGGAAAAAGCTCCTTGATGACCACTGGAAGATGTCTAGTATAATCAAGCACACCTTTCAACACTCTATCTCCTCTTCTTCCACTTCATCCTAAAAACTACTTTCTAATCCAATCCCTGACCATTACAATCAATATAAGCTTTCAAGCCACCTATACCACAAAGAACACGTCTCTTCCTCCAATCCTAACAAAAAGGAAAAACACCACCATAATCCAGACCAACAGCCAGAGGCTTTTTCTTTCAGATATATAAATAAAAAAAAGAATTAATAATTCACTAACTAGAAAGACCAATAATAATTCACAGATACATATATATATATAATTTGTTTTATTTTTATTTTATTTTTATTTATTTTTTATTTATTTATTTTTTTTATTTTTTATTTTTTATTTTTTATTTTATATTTTTAATTTTTAATTTTTAATTTTTAATTTTTAATTTTTAATTTTTAATTTTTAATTTTTAATTTTTAATTTTTAATTTTTAATTTTTAATTTTTAATTTTTAATTTTTAATTTTTAATTTTTAATTTTTAATTTTTAATTTTTAATTTTTAATTTTTAATTTTTAATTTTTAATTTTTAATTTTTAATTTTTAATTTTTAATTTTTAATTTTTAATTTTTAATTTTTAATTTTTAATTTTTAATTTTTAATTTTTAATTTTTAATTTTTAATTTTTAATTTTTAATTTTTAATTTTTAATTTTTAATTTTTAATTTTTAATTTTTAATTTTTAATTTTTAATTTTTAATTTTTAATTTTTAATTTTTAATTTTTAATTTTTAATTTTTAATTTTTAATTTTTAATTTTTAATTTTTAATTTTTAATTTTTAATTTTTAATTTTTAATTTTTAATTTTTAATTTTTAATTTTTAATTTTTAATTTTTAATTTTTAATTTTTAATTTTTAATTTTTAATTTTTAATTTTTAATTTTTAATTTTTAATTTTTAATTTTTAATTTTTAATTTTTAATTTTTAATTTTTAATTTTTAATTTTTAATTTTTAATTTTTAATTTTTAATTTTTAATTTTTAATTTTTAATTTTTAATTTTTAATTTTTAATTTTTAATTTTTAATTTTTAATTTTTAATTTTTAATTTTTAATTTTTAATTTTTAATTTTTAATTTTTAATTTTTAATTTTTAATTTTTAATTTTTAATTTTTAATTTTTAATTTTTAATTTTTAATTTTAATTTTTATATTAATTTAAACTACTAACATACTAAAAAAAAACTTGATAATAATTAAAAAAAATTACTCAAAAAAATATGAGAGCTGAGAAATTAAAATTAAATGAATAACAATAATAAAATGAGATAAATAATGTCAAGGTACGCTTTTGGTCTAGAAGATTTGGTACGGAGTTTTTCAAGGATTTTAAAGGTTTTAAATGGACTCTCAAAGATTTGTACGTATTTCTTAATCTAAGTGATTTATTACTCAAATAAAAGAGGTAGATTTTTAATATTGTTATAATTTATTGATTAGAATAACACAATTGTAAATACTAATGTGATAAATTATAAGATATAAGTTTTGTGTTTTAATACATGGTAATAAAAGTAAGGTGAAAAAAGAATGGATTGAAAAGCACAAAATCAGAGGCCTTTTATAGGCAAAATATGAGAGAATAAAATATAAGGAATTTACACTGTCTACTGTGAGTGTGAGAGAAAAGAATGACAAGAAAAAGGAGTACATAAATGACATAAGAAAGTAATAAATTAGTACATCAACAAGGGCATCAAATTTATTAGCAACAAAGATTGAATTCCTTGGACTGTCACAATTATTACACAATAAATAGTCAATTATATTACTTTCACGGGATTACAGATCTCTCACTGAGGTAATATAATTGTTTTAAAGTTTTTATATTATAAATTTATTATTAATTTTATTCCCTTTGACATATACTTTTGAGCACAGTGTTAGGGAGTAAAATTGTAAGGGACATTTTATTTATATTATTTATTTATACTACTTATTGTACTTAACTTAGTTAATTGTAAGTACTACTTAAGTAAATAAATAAATAAATATTATTAAGAAGAAAGGCGTGGCTTCAACTCAGTAAAATAATTAATTATTTTACCAGGTAAGTCTAGTAGCCTGGCTGACACTCCCTCACTCTAAAAAAACAATAAAAAAAATGCTATGATTTTTTCTTTTTATACTTTTTTAGTAGAGTAGGAAGATTAGATATCTCCTTCCCAGGTATCCAAGAATCATATTCAGATGATTTATTCTTGAATCTCAATAAGTATTCTGTACCTTTTTCAGCAGTGACTATTCTGTCATTTAGAATTTTTTCAATTTCTGCTGTTTCAGTGATTTCATTTGGGGTTTTCTTTGGTCTTCCCCTCCTTTTTGGAAATAAATCACTATTGGATGTGTAAGGTTTCAAAAGAGATATTGAAAAAACAGGATTTTTTCTGTCATATGGAGAATACAGAATAACCTCAACTGCATTATCTCCAATCATTCTTCTGACAACAAATGGACCAGCAAATGGATCTTTCAATTTGTTATTACCTTGTAATATGAAGTGGACTGTAGAAATCAACAATTTTTCACCCTTTTTAAAAGTGTATTCTTTATGGGATTTGTCCCATCTTTTCTTCTCATATTCAAATGATTTTTCAATATATTTGAGCATGATTCACCACAGAAAAAATTGGGGGGTATTGCTAGTAATACCCCTCATTTAAAAATGTTGGGAAGTGGTTGGAAAGCTGTTGGAAGGCTGTTGGGAGTTCATTGTGAAACCAGATTTAAATTAATTGGACAAAGATTTGGTAATCAGTTAGACCTAGGTTCAACAGAAATAAATCACAGGTTTCTTGGAGCTTGGTGATTACTTTGATTTTGAGCTGAGCGCAGATTGAGCAAAGCCTGAACATATCACTTAACATATCATAATATTCACTTTCCCATCTTGTGGAAAGCAAAAGTGATATTTGTTCTAAGAATATCTACATATATTTTCTTGCCAAGTTGGTAACAGAAGGTTAAACTGTAGTATCTCAATTATTACACTAGACTACATAGATATTTGATAAAACATACAATTCAAATCAATTTTAATATTATTGAGATCACCATAAGTGTCTGTCCAAAGACTTACAAAAAGTATGTTAGTATCAAGACATCGTTCTAGGTAGTAGTTTCAATTTGGATTTTGAACTGACATCTAAAGCATTTTACTATTAGACAGAAGCATAAATAAGTGTAATAAGAGTGAAATTATTCTATTTTGTGATTATAATGTAACAATAAAGCACATTTTTATTGAGAAAATTTTTCTTCTTCCACAAACCAAAATTTACTCTATAGGCTCAAGATTTATTTTTAAGCCATATTATTCATTTCATTTATCATTGATTTACTTCCAATATTTATTAAAAAGATAATAATAATACATGTGAAAGAATTATGAGCTTAGCATAGCATATGCTAAAAAGTTATTTTGTCATTTTATTCAATAATGATTATTCATTTTTTGCTTCAATTCATCTTTTAACAACCACTATCTTCAGATACTATTATTACTTAATATGTCAAGTCTCAGATGTGTTGGACAGTTCTCAAAAACGATTGATCAAATTTATATGAATGTAATTTCAAGATTTCAAAACTCACCAACCCCCACGATTTTACAGCGAGGCCATTTGAATGTTCATATTTTTGGACTATTCGAAGAAAGAAAACCAACCCTTGTCGGTAATCTTTCTCAAGTGCAGAGTCAGCACATTGGACCACTATTGGGTGACATTGGGTCTGGATCTCACCATTTAAACCAAAGAAGTGCCTTGAATCTTATGAAGCCTTTCTATTTTCATGCTTACTTGGTTCCAGTTTTTGGTAATCAGTATCAACTTTGGGGATGCCTCTTTTCTTCAAGTACTCTAATCAGTCTTGCTAAAGAAGCATTTTCTTCTGCTCAAATCGATTTATGTCTGATCCTGAACTACGACTCCACTATCTTTTTTAATATCCCACATGTAATTTTTGAAGGCTCTTTCCAAATATCTCAGAGTACTCAAGATTGGAAAGCTGATCAACTTATCCAAGGAATCAAAACAGTTCTCAAAACACATCAACTTCAAGCAATAAATTTTATAATTGACAATGAACAAATGTTAAAGGAAAAGTTGGATATCATATGGAGGTACCAGGACAACCATTGGCTTAGAACTGGATTCAATGACTATAAAGATCAGTTTCCTAACAATCAATTAACCCCTGAAGGAAACGGGTCAATACTTGCTGATGATATGGGTTTGGGAAAGACACTTTCAACTCTTTCTCTTATAAGTGCAACTCAAAGTGAAGCAAGACAATTCCAGGTATCAGAAAATAAAGAAGGTATTAATCGGAGTTCAGCCACACTGATTATATGTTCCCTGGCAACACTTTCAAATTGGATCAATGAAATAAGTGTGTACTTTGAAGATAATGCGCTTCCTTTCAAGGTTATTTATGGGAAGGATTTTCAAAATACTAACGTCAATGAGCTACAGGACACTGCTATTGTTTTAATGACATATTAAACAGCTAGCCCAACAATGTCAAAAAATCAAAGCCAAAAAAATATACCGGTGACTCAAAAGCTCTTTTGGTATAGAGTTGTTTTAGATGAAGCTCAGTTAGTGCCAATTTCTATATCTAAAACTTAAAACTTAATTTTTATAATCAATTTTTATAAATATTCTTTTAGTTACATTAAAAATCCTTACTCGCAGAGGGCTCAAAAAATATTTGACTTGGAATCCCAACACCGACTATGCTTGACTGGAACTCCACTTCAGGACAGGCCCACTCACTACACAATATAGGGGGTGGACTTGCTAGCAAGTCCTCAACCTGAACTCAGATGGAACTCAGATGGAACTCAGACTGAACTCATACTGAACCCATACTGAACTCTACTTGAACACCCACCTAAAACTGTTCTTCTGAGTGGTGTTCATTCCTGATTGTATGGCTCCTTTATCAATAGCTCAATGTGTGTTCAATCTATGGTGAGTTTGGGTCCAAGGTTGCGGACTTGCTAGCAAGTCCGCCCCCCATATTGTGTGGTGACTGACCTTCAAAGTCTCATATTTTTTCTTAGAATCGAAAAGTGGCAAGAAGACTGGTTATGGAAGAATTTCCTTTTTCCAGGTTTGCAAAAAGGAAAGGCTAATTCTATTAAATCAATCAATCACTTAATGAAAGTCATAAGCCTACGTAGAACAAAGGATGCAATTTTGTCTCTTCCAAAAAAGATTCAAAGGGGGATATTGGTTCAATTAGCAGATCCATGGAGGTCTAAACTTGATGTGCTTCAAGAAGGATTCACTGAGCAATATGGGCCCTCCAGAAGCACTGACATCCCTTGGGACTCATCTGAGTTTCTAAGAGAGCTGATGATTTTAAGAAAATTCTGCAACCATCCAATCTACGAAAATCTGGATGAAACTCCAACTTTTGATTTCACCTGGCAGCATTCCGCAAAGATTTGTCATCTTATAGGCCACTTAAAAAAATTTTTTTCTGGTGAAAGGGGTATAAATTTTCCAAAAGCTGTTATATTCTCCAACTTTGCAGAATTTTTGCAGATGTAAGTGATTCTATAATGAATTGTTTTACAAAATTGTGTTGGCTTATTAAAAACAATTTTCTAATATTTCAAAATAGAATAAAAATGGCTTTAGATGACCACAATATTAGGTATACCCAGCTTACGGGTGAACTCAGAAGTACAAAGCGAGACAAAAATATGCATGAATTCCATTTTTATAAAAATTGCCAAGTTTTGGTTGGAACAATTCAGGCTGCAGGAGTGGGTATAGATCTCAGGTGTGCCCAAAATGTATATATAATGGTGAGCTCAATGTCTTTTATTTCATATTAAGAACAAAAATATTAAATTTTTTATATGTTCAATGTTGAAATAGGAGCCAAATTGGAATCCAGCAGTTGAGCAGCAGGCTGTTGATCAGCTGTATAGAATGGGGCAGCAAAATGAAGTAAATTTTTTGAATTATTTTGTACAAGGAAGTATAGAATTCAGCATGTATAAGATTCAAAGGAAAAAAATGGAGCTAACAATGTAAGCCAAATTTCATTTCTATAAATTTTAATGATAATAGTAATCATTAAAATTATGTTTTTGTTTTCAAGGCTAAGTGTCCCAAACAGAGGAAATGAGGAGTATGAGTGTGCAAACCTATTATTAAGGGAGTTTGTCAATCACTCACATTAGAGGAAGAAAGAATTTCAAGGAGAGCAGGTAAATTTATGGGATTTTGAGAATTTAAAAGTCTGAGTTGTTGAGGATTTAGAGATGCAAGATATAAGGGAGAATAACAGTCATTCGGCAAACCCCGGGGGACATGAGAAGGATTAAGGTTAGGGGATAATGTTGAAACCAAACTGATTCTTTTGTACAAGGATAAGTCCTTTAGCACACTTCCAGAGTAGGTTGAAGTATCTCGAATATCAAAGTGTTGTTGGTCAAGATATTGTGCAACTTTAGAAAAATCTTCAGACCTCCATTGCATTAAGATACGTCTTAACGATCCATCATTATCAACTTCGGTGTCTGAACAACACTTGATGTTTGTGAAAAGGTTGTGATAAGTTTTGCAATGTGGAAGTTGTTTAAGAAGTTTAGTTTGGTTAACTGAATTCTAAGAATCTTTGTTATTTGAAATAAGGGTAATAAATAAAAATGGTTGAAAAAAAGGGGATTTTCATACTTTTTTTTATTCTATATTTATGCTTTCTCACTTTGATTATTTCTTGAGAGCTATGAGAATCCTTCCCAAGTCTTAATTTATCAGCATGACCTAAAAACCAACAGTGAAGAACTCCCATTTGATTTGAGAAGCTAATTTGAGTTGAGTCAATTGGATAGGCAATCAAATTATTGGGTTTTAAGGCATTGTCCCAGTGTTTAATGAGAATATTTGCCAAGACCTGGTTCCATTTGTCAAACCAATCTAGGTTCCAAGAAAAAGTTGATCCTGGGAAACCATAAATGCGAAGGTGCTCAATAAAAGATTCACAGAAAATTGGTGGAAGCTTTTCTGAAACCGCTGAATTTGATTCTGGATGAGGTAGTTCAAAGGCGATGTTGCAAGAGTTCATGTCGAATGATGAAAATCTGTCTAATTGCTCTTCAGTAGGGTTTTGTTTCCATCCGTTTGATTCTGGTGACATATCCAAAAGTGAACGACAAAAATTGTGTATAGATCTACAAAAGTGAGAATTGAATGGAGGCAAAGTCTCATTAAAAATTCTATTAAGTGTTCATGTGTTTGTGGGCAGGTTTCCATGAGGAAAGTAAGAGCTACTAGGGTTCATAAAGAATTAGATTAAGAAAGTGTTCAATTAAATTAAACAAAGAGGAAGGATGAATTGTTGAGCTCCAAAACTTTATGATCAAAGTTGATTTAAGGAGAAATATCACAAAAATTAAGAATAAGAAATATTTCAACTTTATGGCATTATAATATGCATAAATTATATTTTTATATGCAATTTGAACTCAAAAGGAACGGTATAAAATGAAGAGAATGATTATTTGATAAAAGCAGACTCATTTGAGAAACGGATTTTTTTTCTTTTCAAAAAATTCTTCCACAAAAATAATTTGATAAATGTGAGGCTATGTTCATTTTTTGATTACCATAAAATTATTTTTGGTCCAATATGATAGTAATACATATTCCATTGAGTAATTTTTGTTCAACCTAAATAAATAGAATAGAGTGTCACTTCATCACATTTATGTATGAAAATTTATACAAGGTTTCAGCTTTTTTGTAATGCTTTAAGGTTTACACTTTTGTAGCATCTATTATTTGAGTATTTTTGATTTTTTCTTTATGTAAAATTCTACCTAGTACAAACCAATTTTCAAAGTGAAAGAAATATGTTTGTGATTGTTTTTTACAAAATATTAACCTTATTTTTGGGTTTAACTTTGATTTTTGGGGTAATTTTTTAAATAATTATGTTAAAAATATGGATTACTTTTCTTATAGTCCATAACTAAGAATTTTTATCAAAATCAAATAATTATAAGGAAGTTAGATATAACTCAGAAGTCATTTAATAGAAAAATAATAAAGATGCTTGTGCGTACAATAGAATTTTTTCTATGATAGAAAATATTCTGATAAACATGCATGCATTGTTGTACAAATTCAGAGAGTATACAGAATACAAATAAAGTAGACTGCATAACTTTTAATTAATATATAAATTATCTGATTAAAGATTAAACATTTAAACTTAAATAATTTCAACACATATTCCATCACATTCTTTTGATAAAAAAATGTAGCTTATATTAGCTAGTGCCTTTCAAAAAAAGGAGTACCTTCAATCGGTAACTTCCAATAGCTAACTTATTCCTACAATTATCACAATTACAATGCCTCCATTTTTTCATGTATGTCAATGTCAAGATCTTGGATTTGTCAATAGAAAGTATAAAACTTCTTCTGGGTCCTTTGAAGCTGGTATGGCTTTCAAAAGCTCTAATTCTTACGCAAAACATCAAGAGGAAAGAAATAGGAATGCCCAGATGGTTATTTCTTCCAACAATACACTTAACATTGGAAGTTCCTGCTCCACAGAAACAGTAAGCTGTATATCTATAGTTCAATGTGAGAATAAAAGTCTTTATGATGTTTCAATGATTTATTACATAGGGGCAGTTGCTATTGGGGGCAGAAGTATCTTCAACAGTCTCTAGAAACTCAAATCTTGGGGAAAGGTATAGCCAAATAATTATGTGGCAGGCAGCAAAGCTTTCTCTGATTCATCATTTGAGCAAAGAAGGTTGTACTCAATTTTTGGATGAATAAATTGAGAAGCTCAAACTTCTAGGTGATAGTGGAATACTGGATTCTGATAGCATTGTCCGCCTGATCCCACGCTCAATAGATACAGTTTTTAGTTGATTAAAGCTCAATCAATCATTTTTCACTAAAACATGCTGTCCTAAATGCTTTGCTCTTTATGAGTATAACTCTGAATCTCAAACATCTATACTATGTTGCAATCAACTGTTTCTTTCATCATCAAAGCGCTATTTAAAAACTTTTGGAGCAAGACAAATTGCAGTTAAATGTGATGAAAGGCTGTATTTGATGGAGGAACATCAAGAACATGTAAAATACTTATCTCTTAAAACATTTCATCACCATTCTTTTATTGACTGGCTTAAGGAAAAGATCAAACTGTTCAAATTTGAGCTTCTGATTGAGAAGAAAACCCCTGTGGCAGAACATGTAGAGTGTGATTTGATGAAGGATGTTTGTGATGGTTCAATTTGAAAAACTTTCCCATTACCACTCCAGCTCTGGATAGCAATGATGATGAATATAGGATAACTTCAGGCAACTTAATGTTTACTTTATATGTCGACTGGTTTAGGCCTGGTGGAAATAGGATTGGAGGTCATCAGAAGTCTGTAGGAAATATTATGATGGTGTGTATGAACCTACCTCAAGAAGATAGATACAAAATGGAAAAACTTTTTTTGTATGCTATTATACCTGGACCAAAAGAACCCACAAGTGAAAAGCTTAATCACCTTCTAAAACCACTTGTTAATGATCTACAAACTCTATGGGATGGTATATTGATTGAAAAGACGCATCTTTATCCACGAGGCCGGAAATTAAGAGTTGCATTGTTCTCTTTGATAGGTGACATTCCTGCAATACGAAAATTGGCTGGCTTTTTGAGTCACTCTGCAAAAATGTTCTGCTCTTTCTGTAATATCTCTAAAGATGAAATTAGTGAAAAGAATGTGGGAAATTTTTCATTAAGGAATCATGAGGATCATATGTGCTGGGAAACAAAGTGGAAAAATTCTAAGTCACATTGGGAGCGTGTATCAATTGTTCAGAATCATGGGGTACGATGG
This sequence comes from Hemileia vastatrix, assembly GCA_030280995.1. Classification (NCBI taxonomy): domain Eukaryota; kingdom Fungi; phylum Basidiomycota; class Pucciniomycetes; order Pucciniales; family Zaghouaniaceae; genus Hemileia; species Hemileia vastatrix. The sequence goes on from JASXTE010000013.1 coordinate 9,685,725, forward strand.
AGTGAGCTGAATAACCTTGAATATTGGCGTCCAACTGAATATTGCTCAATTGATGTTATGCATTCACATATGCTTGGCAACCTAAAAGATCACAGTCTAAGCTATTTTCAAATCCAAAATGCAGCAAAAGATCTAGAAAGAAAGCTGGAAAAGGATAAAAATTGGCATGTAAGAGAAGAAGATGACGATTTCTTTTCTGATACTTCACTGCACAAACATTCAAAAAAACGTAGAAGTAGCTTAAGCACCACGAATAATGATGATGATGATACAGGACACACGAGAAAGCACAAGTGGCAAAGACGTACGAGTTCAAGACAGTCATCAAGTCATCATGGACTAGATAATGAAGGATTGGGAACAAATTGATCAAGAAGCCAGAGTAGGTCATCCAGCTCCAAATTTATTCCTCCATATAGCTATTTGGCCTCAATACAGTCTCACAGCAGTAACATTAGGAATTCATTGTATAACGTAAGGCAAAGGAGCATTAGCATATCACAGAGTGAAGGATCTCACTCATCAAATGAGACAGCTAGAGATGAAGAAAATAAAAGGAAAGGTAAGGAGAAAGAAAATGAAGGTAGTAGTAATCCACGAATCACGGCAGAAGAGCTACAGGTTGTATGGAAGATGATTGATCAAGTAAGAAGACCTTCCTGGCCAACAAGAGTTCCAAAATCAGTAGGATCTAAAAAGGCAGGATCACTCAAGGCAGCAGAATGGCACATGCTGTATACTCTCTACTTCCCTTTGTCACTTATACCCCTTTGGTTTGAAAAATTTAAAGAATCTGAATCTTCAGCTTCCTCAGCTGAAAAACCAAGAGAATATTATCTTCTCAAGTCACTTGTAACATTATGCTTGATCACCAATTTTTTGACATTAAAAAATATACAGACTAATGAGCTTAAAGATCTAGATCAATTTCTGTTAGAGTATCGTGAGTGCCTGGAAGAGGGTTGGAAGAATATTAATGCAAAGCCAAATCTGCATATCACTCAACATTATCCTGAAATGATAAAGCGTCTTTGTCCACCATCAGGTACAGCTACTTGGTCTGGAGAGCGGGTGAATCATATATTATCTGAAATTCCAAACAATCACCATCCACGTATGTAATTTTTGTAAGCAATGATTTAAAAACTCAGCTGTGCTAATTTATTAATATTTACCACAGGAGAGATACTGCTAACAATGCTCAAACATTGGTATCGGAAGTCTAGGGTATTAGATCTTGGTGAAGCTGAAGATAATGATCAATGTGAGACTAAAAAAATCCATATTGATCTCGATAAACAAAACAAATGGATCCATCTAAGTATGGCATTATTTACTAAATGGGTAAGGGCACAAATGGGAAAAGAAACTTCAAGAAGAGCTTTGACACCATCGGAGAAAAGTGGGGATTGGGTAGTTGAAAATGTAGCAAGCATATTGATACATGGAAAGAGGTTTACTAGTTACCATCGACACATTGCTAATTCAACAATTGAATTCTACTATGGAAAAGATAGCCAGTTTGGGAAAATTGATGATCTTTTCAGGTCAAAGGAAGAGAATGATGAAATATATTTAATAGTAAGTCCTTTCAAAGAGCTCCATCCAGAAGAAACATCAAAAGATCCCTATGAGCTTTTCCCACAAGTGCATTGTCGGTTAGTAAGAGTAGCCAAAGAAACTCAAATTGTAATTAAGAAAGATGCAATAATTGGACATGCAGCTACTGTTGAGCACAAAAAAGGAATGTTTGGAATCAAAGACAAGGTTGTCACTGCCATTGGACTGCAGACAGTAGTGAGTGAAAAAATTAATCAAATTTATTTTCTGTTGACTAACATCTTTGTGTTAATTTGGGATTCAGGAAATTTGTAGGATTGGTGATGTTTGTAAATGGTGAAAGAAATACATCAATGATCGATTAAAAAATGCAATGCATCCAACTTACCTTATCATAAATCTGTGAACAATTACTTTGGTTGCTTTTATTGCGAGAGAACACATGCTTTCAATGAGTCATTTTTATCTTAAATGTAAGAATGAAAGAAAGAAAATCATGATAATGAGAAATATGAAAAAAATTTTACTTAATGAATGATCTTCTTGCTCATTCATCTACTATAAATAGTTTGACCTTCCAACTTTAGCTGATAGCTATATATTATTCACTTTATTTTTCCACATAAGAACATACACGTTAACAAGACTATATACATAGTAACTTTTTTTACTTTAGCTTTGATAGGTATAAATTTTAACAACTGATTATTTTTCTTTTATTTTATTTTATTACAGCTCATTATGGATGATAATTTTGAAGGGATGTCTGTTGACCCAACTGATTCCGATTTTTTTCCACCTCAACATACTAATACTGGAAATACTCCACCACCACCTGCTGCTGATCCACCTCCAGATGCATCTCAATCTGTACTGCTGTAGACAATCCTATAGTACTAGCTATAGGCCTCGACCAAGGGAGTTGGAGAAAAACCAGAGAGAAAATCCCCTGTCCCTTTAGAAAAATAGAGTGACATTTACTTGCTAAAGTAAGTTGGTTCCTGTTTTGCTAAAGCTCCTGTTTAACACACTTGACTGCTTGATGAGCCAAGAAAGTAGTCCCCAGATAGACTACCAGACCAAAGAACTGAAATGTAGAACAAAGTCCACACCAGAGACAGCAAAGATACTTGATGTAGGCTGCAAATCTACACCAGAGACAGCAATAATACTTGCTATAGCTTGCAAGACTATAACAGAGAAAACAGTTGCCAAAGTTAAGTTAAATGAAGAACTCACTTGCAACAAACACAGCCAATTGTGGCCAGAAAACAGTGAAAACTGAGTGAGGAACAATGATATCACCTCCGGTGTGGTAGCCTAAAGTTTAGTACGGCACCTAAATATGTAAATGGAGTTATTATGGCGTGCAAGATTGGCGTTATTATTTTTTTATTTATAAAAGGGTTTTATTTAATTTATTGGAGTTTTAAATATGAAGAAATTGGTCACGAGCAAATGCCTACACAAAAACAATTTATTTTACGGTCTGAAAAATTTATAAGTATCAAGTCAAGTCACTCTAGAACCTTGGGAAATTTTCCCAGAATTTTTACTATTTTTCTTATATTTTTAAATGAATTATGAAGTTTTATAGAAATATTTACGTTTTCAGAAATTACTTAACTTCGATGAATTTTCACGGGGTAATTAGAGCTGCGCAGACTACGAAAATTAGTTTGGTATGTAAAGGGGAAGTAGCTCTATTATGTGTAATTTTTCTAGATTTTTTATTATAGTTTTAAGGTTCTAATTGAGTCCGGAAGTCCGGATGGACTCCGTTTCGACTCCGTACGGACTCCCTACGGGCTCCGGATTGACTCTGGAAGAGCTCTGGAGGGGAAAACTTAGGCACGTGACTAGGAATACTTAAGCACTTCTCAAACTCGAAATTGAGAGGGGGGGACAGATCATACAGCTTAATCATTAACCACCACAGTCTCATTTTTTATTACTCAACAAATTAAATAAATTTGTAATACCCTTATAACTTTATATTTTATATATAATATTTTAGAAATACTACTCAACAATTAAAATAACACTTCATACAGGGTATCTTTAGAAAGGTCTTCATCGCTGGGACTTGATTATTTCTGTCTCATAAAAATTTAAATTATTATAAAAACATAAAAGTCAATCTTTTCAGATCTTTCACTGGTACACCTTAATTGTTGTTATCAGTATTTCTTTATCAACAGCCATGATCATTTAATCTCAATAAGCATTAATCATTTTAGAGTTTCATTATTTTTTATCAATCAGATCCAAGTAGATTGGTTAGCTTAGTGATTTAGAATTCCCATTTTGTTATTTTTATTGGAAGGACGGGGTTTTCAGCTAAATCCACACATCTCCTCCGGATTCTGCTTACAGCAAGGCGACTGTAAGAGTTTACCTTACCATAGTTGGCGCCCAACGTGGGGTTCGATTTCTCTAGCTTTCTTTAAAAGACTTACTTGGATCAAGAACGTTATTAGCCTGCAAGAGGCTTATTTTCCGGAACTCTAATTGGATTTTTGTTATTGGCCTGCAAGAGGCTTGTTATTTTATCGATTGTTAACGCTTCTCATTACTTATTGGGATGTCTTCTTCTGCTGTTGCTTCTGGATCTTCTAACCCTCTTACTCCCTCAGTTAGAATTGTTTCTTGGGATGGCCCAAAGTTTGATGGGGAGGAGGTTAAATGGTTCATTAGCAGGTATGAAGCTGCTGCTGCTGTTGATGGTGCTTCTCATGTGGACATGGTGAAGCAAGTTAGATTTTTTATTGCTGATAGGGAGGTGGAAAAAGAGGTTATTGCTATGCAGGCATTCAAGGACAAGGATTGAGTTAAGCTTTCTAAAGCTATGGTTGATAGATGGGGTGTTAGGTTTACTATGATGGACCTCAATAAAATTGTTGGAGACTGGCAAGCAAAAGGTGGAGTTTCTTCTATGGCTGACTTCAAAAAGCTCTGTGTTCAGTTTGATGAAGTGGTGGAATATCTCATACTGGTGGACGAGTTAGTGCATGAGAACCAAGCAAAAGATTTGTTTTGGACAGCATGCAGCAGGGATATTCGAATGGACGTCTTGAAGGATCTTTCAAGAAAAGATTTGATGAAGGAACTGCCTAATGGTGAGCAGAAACTTCCGGCTCTGGAGGTTATCAAAGAGAACATTCAAGCCCATCTAAAGTTATTAGAGTTGGACAAATATCAAGAGTCATGCACTCAATATGTTAGCAAGGTTAGCGAAGTTTTGGCCGAAAACGACGATATTATGGTCAAAGCCCAGGAGGCCAAGAAGGCTCAAATGGGATTACCTGCTGCTAAAGTTGAGGGTAATGTAGATAATAAGATGGTCGATTACCTGGCCGATTTAACTAAACAATTAAAAATATTTGTTCAAGAAACCCAGAAGACCAACAAGGCCCCAATCGCTTCTTCGTCGACGTCAACTTCTTATCACTCTAGAGGTTATGAACGTCAAAATTATAATGGCAATAACAACGGTAACCGCTTCCCAGGCAATGGGAGAAATGGTGGGAATGGTGGTAGTAATGGATATAGAGGTGGCTACGATGAGCCAAAGGTGTGCTCCTATTGTAATAGGAGGGGTCACACAGCAACAGTTTGTTTTGCTCTTGATAAGGATATGGATGCTGGGTGAGTTTTATTTGATGGTAAAGTTTATAAATTTCCTGATGGTTCGTTCATCAAGCCCAGTGATGGACAGTCTCCTTCTGATTTGGTCAGAAGAAGTTTAACGGCTGAAAGGAGAGCCAGATTTGAAGAGGTGACGGATGAAGATGTTAATGCCAAGAGTGGCAAAAATGGTAATGGTAATGGTGGTAAAGCTGACAAGGGCAAGGAGAAAGAGGTCAGTAAAGCCACATTTTCTACTTCTTTTGGTGGTTTAGAGCTGGCGACGGTTGCCCAGGTGGAGGGTAGCTGTATGGCTGGCGAATACGATGTTAATGCTGCTAGAAGAGCATCTGCTACTAAGGCGAAAAGTAGCATTCAGAGCCAATTGAGGGCTAATCCTGGCAAGGCCAATAACAAAGTGAACCCTTACTCTAAGGACAAGAATTCTAGTGCTCAAACTGCCGCCAACAAATTGAACCCTTACTCTAAGGACGAATTATATAAAATGCAGAAGGGGATTGCTGATATGGGGCCCCCTAGTTATGGCAAGTTTGATTTAAATGGTGAGCCTATGCCAGATGATGATTCGGATTCTGAGGAGGACGTACCGTTGGCGTCTCTACCCAGACCAAGTTTTAGCGGTCCCATCCCAATGGAGGGAGTAAGAAGGACTAGCGATGGATCAGGATTAGTGCAAGAAGCTGGTGACGGAGTTAGGGTTATAGAAAGTGAAGATGTTATAATGGGGGGTGAAGATGGCTCGGTTGGACCTCAAGAGGTACCCAGGGCCAAGGTTGTTAAATCAAAGGTCCAGTATGAGCGGCCAGTAGTTTCTGGTCAAGCTAATGCGATGGACGCAGTCTTGAATAGGGTGAATCAACTTCAGATTCCCTTATCTTTGGGGGAGTTATTTACGATTAGTCCGGCGCTTGCTGAAAAGCAAAAGAAGCATTTGACGAGGCGTCGGGTTTCCACTGGAGAGGTGGAATATATTTGTGAAAATGCTGAAAAGTTTGGGGAAGATGTAGATACGCATTTTTCCGCTCCCCTGGGTTACCTGGTGGTAACTCTTAACGGTAAAGAAGTAAAGGCCTTGGTCGATTCAGGGTCTCAAATAAAGTTAATTTCATTGGAGCAAGCAACGAGTATAGGCTTGCCAATTAAAAGTGGAACTGGGGGAAACCTCAGAGGTATTGGAGGGCATGAAACAGAGCTGATGGGTACAGCTGAGCATGTAAGGTTAGGCATTGGTGGATCTGTTGGTAAGTTTCACTTTTATGTGGCCAGAGGAGCAGTCAAAACTGTTCTTGGGGGTCCTTTTTTGATGGATTTTGAGGCCAGGATAGGGTATCAAGCTGGCATGGGGATTAGTTTGGAGATCACTGGTGAAGATATGCGGAGGTTACATATGCGGTTAGCGCCTCCTGGAGATGAAGGATGGGAAACACGGCCAGGGATTACTACTCTGTGCCAGTGTTGTGTTTGCACCAGCATATAAAACAGACGGCTTCTGGTGAATTATGTTTGTTTGAAAAGGATGGATGCCCTCATTTTTTGGGGTAGCAGGGGCTGATCACTCTAATGTTGTAATCTCTCCTCAGGATGAGATCCCAGATTGCAATAGGTCAGCTCACTTGGAGATAATTCAAGTGGATTCTCAATTATTTTCTGTTAATATTACTTTCAAGTGCAAATACGTTTTGGACTTTTCTATATGTTTGTTGGATTTACCCTGTTTTTCTATTAAATTTAAAAATGGTGAAAATGGCAAAATGGGCCAAATTAGGTTGGATAAAGGTTGGAAGGGTATGTTTTATGACCTCCAGCAAGAGGGTAAACTGCGAAAATCTCATCAAAACCAAATTAAAAATCTCAGTATAATTAAAACACAAAAAAATAATTTTTGTGAAAATTCAATTCCGGACCTCCAGCAAGAGGTTAAACTGCAATTATCTCCTTCTATTACAGACCTCCAGCAAGAGGGTAAACTGCGAAAATCTTATCAAAATCCAATAAAAAATCTCAGTATAATTAAAACTCAAAAAAATAATTTTTGTGAAAATTCAATTCCGGTCCTCAAGCAAGAGGTTAAACTGCCAACTTTTTTTACGGGTGATTTACTGTTGGATAAGGGAAGCAAAGGAGTTGGAAAATCTGTTTATAAATTAGACGAGGGAAAGGAGAAAAGGGTAAAATTTAAAAATGAAATAAAATATTTTTCTAATTTTTCTTATTCTGATTCTGGCGATGAAGAAGATTCATTTGATGAGAGTTTTAATGGCGATTTTTTACCTCAAGTTAATTTAGATGTGGACGCAGCCAAATATAAGAAAGTAGCAAATAAAGTTCGACCTATTAATGAACCGCTACCTGCTGAATTAAATCCACCTTTGAGAAGACCAAGGTTATCAAGAGATCCTTATGAAAGTCCCTTGGTAAAGAATCTGCCTGAATTTTCTGAGACGTCAAGAATCACTTTTGAGAGACTGGGTGTTGTTAATTTTGGACCTGATGGTTGGTTGTCTGGAGAAGAGAAGAAGTTGTTGTTGGATGTGATGGTCAAGCGAGAGAAGGCCATTGCTTTTGTAGAAGAGGAGAGGGGTGTGTTGAAGCATTCCTATGGGGAGCCTTACAAGATTCCTGTGGTATGTCATGAACCGTGGCAGCAGAAAACGATTCCTATTCCGGCTGCATTGAAAGAAGCCTATATTGAAGTTGTCAGAGAACGGATACGCACTGGACTGTATGAGCAATCAACGTCAAGTTATTCTAGTCCGGTATTTTGTATCAAGAAACCGAATGGCAAGCTTAGAGTTGTTCATGATCTTAGGGAATTAAATAGGGTTACAATAAAGGATGCTGGGATACCACCTAGTGCTGAGGAGTTTGTTGAAGCGTTTGCAGGGAGAGTGTGTTATGGTTTGGGAGATATTATGGGTGGATATGATGAGAGAGAGTTACATCCGGACTCAAGGCCTCTCACTACATTCGATACACCACTTGGACGTTTACAGTTAACAAGATTACCTCAAGGAGCAACAAATTTGGTTGCAGTTTATCAAGCTCAGATGGCTTGGATCCTTCAAGATGAAATTCCACAATATGCTGGAATCTTTATAGATGATGGAGGAATTAAGGGACCAACAACCGACTATGATAACCAGGTGTTGGAAGAGAATCCCGGGATACGCAAATTCATTTGGGAGTTTGCAATTATATTAGAAAGAATCTTGTTTCAAATTGAAGAGGCTGGTTTAACTATTTCAGGTTCAAAATTTTCATGTTGTGTGCCAGCCTTAGAAATATTAGGCCATGTGGTATGTAGAGAGGGTAGGATTATGTCCAAGAAGAAAGTTAACAAAATTCAGTCCTGGCCAAGACCCAAGAATATGACCGAAGTTAGAGGGTTTTTAGGCGTTTGTGTATATGTTAGAATGTTTATTAAGGACTTTTCTTCATTGGCAGCTCCATTGAGACGGTTAACGAGAAAGGATGCAGACTGGGAGTGGGATGAAGAGTGTGAGAAGGCGTTTGTGAAGTTGAAGGAGGTTGTGGGGAAGGATTTAGTCCTGCACAAGTTAGATTATGGAAAAGATGCTGGCAGAATTTATTTAGCAGTTGATTCAAGTCAGGTTGCAGCTGGGGCGGTTTTGTCTCAGATGGATAAAGCTGGTTACATCAGGCCAGTTAGGTATGAATCTGTAGTATTTACTGAGGTCGAATCAAGATATTCTCAACCAAAATTGGAATTATGTGGTGTGGCAAAAATACTGAAGAAACTTCAGCATATTTTGTGGGGGCAACATTTTGAGTTGCAAGTGGATGCGAAATTGTTAATCCAGATGATTAATTCCCCAAGTTTACTGAACGCACCCATGATGAGATGGGTAGCTTTTATTCAACATTTTTTGTTTGATTTAGTTCATAAGCCTGGCAAAACTTTTACTATGCCAGATGGTTTATCAAGGAGACCACCCACTGAAGAAGATTCAGACTCAGAAGAGTTCGATGAAGATATACCTATTATCAAAGCCAGCACTAAAGGAGCTGAAGACTTTCCATAACTCCCCCATGAGGTTAAACTGGCAGGACTATTGTGTTTAGATTATGGTGTTGATGACCTCCACCAAGAGGATAAACTGGAAAATTGTTTTTATGTTAATAAAGGTGTTGGAAAAGGTGTAGATAAATTCGGCAGAGAGGAGGTAGAAGAAGATGTGGTGTATGTAGAGGAAGATGGATTGGTAGTGTGGGATAGTAGTAATTTAAGGAATGGTGTATATGTTGGAGAATTAGAGAATTTAAATAAAAGGGTGGATAAAGAGAAAGAGGTATTTTCAAATACGGTTTTCGAAGGATCCAAAGGTTCAGAAGAAAAACGTCGACATAGCTCGATTAAAGATTTATTTAGGGGTCAACAATTATTGGCTCATTCATGTGCAGGTGATATTGGTGATAGAGAAGTCTCTATTGATGTTATATTAATCGATTATCAAGATGAAGTCTGGGGTCAGACTGGTTTTTATTTTTTGTTAGTCAAATATTTGTTGACTTTAGAGAGGCCAGAAGAGTGTGAAGTCAATGAATGGGTGGCAATCAAGAGGAAGTCATCTACGTTTTACCTATCTGGTCGACGTTTAATGAGGAGGAGGTATCCAAATCCTCAAGTAGTTATAACTCAACAGAAGGGGCAAGAATTAGTTTTGAAATCACTGCATGAAGATCTCGGGCATAGAGGCATTGGTGAAACTTTTAGAAGAATTTCTGATCGATTTTGGTGGCCTGGCATGAAGATGGTTGTTAAAAAGTGGGTTCAGTCATGCGAAGAATGTCAAAGACGAAGTTATTTAAGGCCAAAAGAACCTGGACGCGCAACCGGTGAATATATGCTCTTTGGAAGAGTTAGTTTAGATGCCGTTCATATAAAAGAGGGACCGTATAAATATTTAATTGTGGCCAGAGATGATTTATCTGGTTTGGTAGAGGCAGCGCCTCTTATTAATTTAACTGCCAAAAATGTGGCAGAATTTTTTTTGAATAATTGGGTATATAGGTATGGGGTGATGAAGTTGGTAATGGTAGATGGAGGTCCTGAATTTGGGACAGAGTTTAAAGAGGCCGTATTGAAAGTTGGATCAAAGGTTAGGGTAGCAACCCCATATTATCCTGAAGCTGAAGGCATGGTTGAAAGAGGGCATCAAGTTATTAAGGATGCTTTAGTTAAAATGTGTGGGACAAGTGCCGAAAAGTGGAGGCACTATTTACCTTTAGTTTTATTTGCTGATCGAATCACTGCCAAAAAGACGACCGGATTTTCACCTTATGAACTTGTTTTTGGACAGAAAGCAGTTTTACTGGTTGATTTAGAAGCTGAATCATATCTTGGAGTTGACTGGGACACGGTCAAAACTACTGAAGAATTATTGTGTGCAAGAATGATGCAGCTAGAAAAGAAAGAAGAATATTTAGAAAAGGCATATTCACGGATGATGAAGATCAGAAATCAATCAGTCAGATATTGGGATGAGCGGTTGGCACATCGATTAAGGAAACCTTTGAACCCAGGTGATATGGTCTTGGTGTATAATAGGAGTTTGGAAAGCCAGTGGGGAAAGATGTTTGCAGATAGGTGGAATGGACCGTATAAAATCAAGGAGCAAGTTTCCGGCGGTTCATATGTGCTAGAAGAGTTGGATGGAGTAGTATTGAAGAAGAGGGTAGCAGCCGATCAAGTGAAACGGTTCTATCCTAGAGGCACCAGGAGTGCCGAATTATTCCTCCGCAATGAGGATAAACTATGATATCAATGAAACTTTATGGATAACTCCGAAATGAGGATAAACTACAATTTTAATGACATTTATGAAATTATATGAATACCTCCGCAATGAGGATAAACTATGATATCAATGAAACTTTATGGATAACTCCGAAATGAGGATAAACTACAATTTTAATGACATATATCGAATTTTATACCTCCGCAATGAGGATAAACTATGATATCTACAAAATTTTATGGATTCTTCCGCAATGAGGATAAACTATGATATCAACAAAATTTTATGATGACCTCTGCAACGAGGATAAACTATCTTCTTTTTATCAAAATACTTTACTATCGTTACACTGTATATGGGCAACAAAACTATGATGAAACTTAACGAAATTCAAGAAGACCTTCTTTGAAATTTTCAAAAACTTAAATTCTTAAAATATGGGTGAAGATAGTGTTGGGAAAATTTTAAAATTTATTGGAAGAAGTGTTCACAGGGGAACCTTCTTAATTAAATATTGGCAAGTGTGGGGGTAATTGATGGGCTGGCTGCTCTATACACAATTACCCCATAATGTTCGTTTCCAAAATTTTCCCTGTTTCTAGTTGAATCCTGGCTTTGTCTTTTAATTTTAGGAAGTCCACTAAGACTATAAACTGGAACGAATCAAGAGACACCGCTCTCAATGCCGGATTCAAGATTTTTTTTATTTTGTTTTTGATTTTTTATGTTAGATTGTGATTTCTTTTCTTTAATATATATTATGAATTAATGTAAAGGTGATGCTCACTGGTGGTCTCTAATCATTTTTATAAATTGGAGGGAGCCCACCCAGTGATCATCATTATAAAAATTATCTTCTAAAAACTTTCATTTATTATCTTTTCTTTTCAATTTCTCAAAATTGTGTAACCACATCAAGTTGCACTTGGATGTGGGTATGATGTCGAGGGTACGGCTCATCAAATGGCCGGGGGGCATCTTTTAAAATTTTATTTTAAAAAAAAAATTTTTTTTTATTACTTTTTTTATTTTTCTTTTCACATTCGTTTATCTTTCTTTAAAATTAAATTTTAACTTTTATTTCAAAACTATCTTTTCTAAAATCTTTTAAAATTTTATTTTAAAAAAGAAAAAAAAAAAATCTTTTATTTTAAATGGTAAAAAAAAAAAAAAATAAAAAAAAATAATAATAATAATAATAAAATAACTAAAATAAATAAATAAAAATAATAATATAATAAATAAATAAAAGGTATTTTAGTTTTAGGTAGTTTAGATGTTTATATTTTATTTTTCAAACATTATTCAAGAAAGCTACTTACCAGGAAGAACACCATCAAGGGTTGTTATCTTTTGAAGAATCGAAATTAGAAAATTTAGAAGGACCTTGATTGATTTCCTGGGATTCGAATCTTATTTCACGGTCACGATAGTGTTGAAGCCAGTTGGCTATTTTGAAAAGGTCTCTTAACAGTTGCTCTCTCATCCAAGATTCTGATCTATCAGAGGGCGGGTATCATTGGAAATAAGCGATAAGGTTATTAAAATTAGCAAAAAGCTTTTCAGACACTAGGTGAATTGGAACTCTAGGGAAGCTTGGATTAGGTTCTGGTAGTTCATAAGCAGAATATTAAATTGGAGAACCGGTGGACGCTTATCAAATTAAAATATCAGCAACTTGAAACCTGAAGATTAAGAAATAAAAAGAGACAACTAACCTGTGTCAACACTATCATGATCATAGATAAATGGCTTACTTGGTAATGGAGTGGGATTTTTTATGTTTTGAAAAGTATTTTTTATTTTTGATAGATGAGGAGGACTGGTGTTGGATTTGGTGTTTGAAGTAGATGTTTTGGGCCTTTTGGATGATACAAGAGAAGATGAAGACTGCTGGCTATTATAGGACCTTTTGTGCTTCAAGATGTTGGAAGAAGGAGAAGAATTGTTAGAAGGTTGAAGCATGGCCTTGGGAGCAGCAAGAGTTCTTGGGGGAGTAGCAGCAAGTCTAGATTGGAGAGAAGGACCCAGAGGATTAGGTGATGGAGAAAGATTTAAATAGGCTGATGGAGAAAAAGGTATGGGATCTTTAGAGGTTGATGGAATAGGGGGTGGAGTAGAAGGTGAAGAAGAAGGAAGAGGTTTGCAGAAGGCGGCAAAGCTAGTAGCAGTGATGGGGAAAGAACCACAGTTCAAGCCAGAACATTTTCTTTTCTTCTCATAGCAGGATAAACAGGCCCTGTTATAAGTGTGATTTTGCCAGTTAAAAGAGAAGATACATCCCCTATGGGTGAAGGCACAGTATTTGCAAGATTGATCAGCTGAAGAAATGAAGTCAGAAGGTTTCATCTTGTTAGGAGATATTTTTTTGAAGAAGAAAACTTGAAACTAGGATGAAGAAAGCTGGTGGCAAAATCTGGGTTCAAGGATAGAGAAGTTGTTAGGTCCACCAAGACCTTAAACTGGACTATTATCAAGTGTTGGGTCCACCATGACCTTAAACTGGATTTCTTATCGATTAAATGTTTGGTCCACCATGACTTTAAACTGGTAGTTCATTCATTGTTTAGTCCACTATGACTTTAAACTGGAAAATTAATATCTGCAGGATAATTCAACATTCATTGGACCACTATGGCCTTATACTGGATTACTTGTCGATCAAATGTTTGGTCCACTATGACATTAAACTGGATTATCAAATTTATTCAATCTTTGGTCAAGCCTAGGCCTTACTTAGGAATATATCAAGATATTTATGCACTTAAACGATCTTTGGTCCACCAAGACCATAAACTGGCAATCGATTATATGTTTGGTCCACCAAGACTTTAAACTGGAATGTCAATCTTGTTTGGATAACTCAATTCAATCTTTTAATTTATCACTGTCTACTAAGACTCTAAACTGGTTATTCAATTATTTCTGGAATTGGGTGCTGATAGCTTTAGGAGGTTAAAATTTTAGGTGGTGATGATGCTAAGGAAAGCATAATGGTTAATTAGGTGAAATTTGTGGCGCTTTAACATGTTCTAAAGTTAATATTATTATTGGAAGCCTGGAAAAAGTATTTTATGGGTTTGCTGTATAGCAAAGTTTGAAAATTGTGATGAAGGAATCAGAAGTTAGGATGGTAGTTGGATTTTAGGGAATGATTTTTTTTAGTGCCTCATAGTTAGGCCATTTTTTTTTTTTTGGTGTGAAGCTTGGAGGACCTTATGGCGAGATTGGAATCATAGAATTCGGCTCAGTGGGGGGCCCTATGAGGTTGGAATCAGGAGTATTCGGCTCATAGGAAGATCCACTCTCTCAATGCTGTGACAAGAAGGAAGACTGGTATATGGGAGTCTGAAGGGATTCAAACCTTGCTCTCAGTAGTGGAATCATCACAAGATTTATATTATTTTATTTTATGTTATATCAAGCCAGAGAAGAAAGAAAACATCATTTATGTTGAAAGTTTAAGAAGACCAAGCAAAAACAAAATTTTATCAAGTTATACTGTTAGAAAAGATAATTTCTTTGAAATTGTTCAACATCATTATCAAAGCTTTGCATTAAAATTCTTCTTTTCATGAGGTCTTCATGGCTATTAGCTGGAGTTTCTTGAAAATAGGCCAGCATTTTTCGTTTCAACTCATTAGTAAAGTCAAGAAAAAGATAGTGATGAAAATTTGGGTAATGATTGATATAGTCCGTCTTCACTCTACCAACATCATCAGTGTTAGTTATTTCGACAGCTAGAAGTTCAAATATGTTATTAAGTCATAGGTTTAGTCAATTTTGATTAAAAGTTTTTTTAGTAAGATAAATAGGGTCTTACATTTAGAGCCAGGAAACATAGTCTCAGCAAAGTTAGTTGGGGGTACTGGCGTTATAGGATTAGGATCTTGAGAAGGCAAAATTAGGCCGGGATCCGTTGATGAAGATTGAACTTTTGAAGCTGTTTTTGATCTTATTCGTTTTAAGAAGACAGGAATTTTGGATCGCTTTTTAGAAGTTGAGGGATCAGGGAGAGCTGCTGGTCCTAAATATACGTTTGTTTTAGAAGGAACTGTTGGCCGGTTGCATTTGACTTTTTTCACACGGCATAAGTCGCAAGCTGTTCTGCCAGGAAGATTAGGGTTGGACATTAAACAAGGTACCTGGTATCGAGCGCAGAGTTCACATGGAGCGACAAGTTCTTTGGAAGACATATTGATGAAGATGAATTTTATAGTTGATTAAAGAAGATGGTGGTTGAAGGTTAAAGATGAATATTGTGTTCGACCACTTGTGCAAAGTTTTAAGAATGGGGACATTCTCGTTTGGAGGGAGGATGTGGTAGCCTAAAGTTTAGTATGGCACCTAAATATGTAAATGGAGTTATTATGGCGTGCAAGATTGGCGTTATTATTTTTTTATTTATAAAAGGGTTTTATTTAATTTATTGGAGTTTAAAATATGAAGAAATTGGTCACGAGCAAATGCCTACACAAAAACAATTTATTTTACGGAGAAAACTTATTTTTACGGTCTGAAAAATTTATAAGTTTCAAGTCAAGTCACTCTAGAACCTTGGGAAATTTTCCCAGAATTTTTACTATTTTTCTTATATTTTTAAATGAATTATGAAGTTTTATAGAAATATTTACGTTTTCAGAAATTACTTAACTTCGATGAATTTTCACGGGGTAATTAGAGCTGCGCAGACTACGAAAATTAGTTTGGTATGTAAAGGGGAAGTAGCTCTATTATGTGTAATTTTTCTAGATTTTTTATTATAGTTTTAAGGTTTTAATTGAGTCCGGAAGTCCGGAAGGACTCCGTTTCGACTCCGTACGGACTCCGCTTTGACTCCGTACGGACTCCGTTCCGGCTCCGGATTGACTCTGGAAGAGCTCTGGAGGGGAAAACTTAGGCACGTGACTAGGAATACTTAAGCACTTCTCAAACTCGAAATTGAGAGGGGGGGACAGATCATACAGCTTAATCATTAACCACCACAGTCTCATTTTTTATTACTCAACAAATTAAATAAATTTGTAATACCCTTATAACTTTATATTTTATATATAACATTTTAGAAATACTACTCAACAATTAAAATAACACTTCATACAGGGTATCTTTAGAAAGGTCTTCATCACTGGGACTTGATTATTGCTGTCTCATAAAAATTTAAATTATTATAAAAACATAAAAGTCAATCTTTTCAGATCTTTCACTGGTACACCTTAATTGTTGTTATCAGTATTTCTTTATCAACAGCCACGATCATTTAATCTCAATAAGCGTTAATTATTTTAGAGTTTCATTATTTTTTATCAATCAGATCCAAGTAGATTGGTTAGCTTAGTGATTTAGAATTCCCATTTTGTTATTTTTATTGGAAGGACGGGGTTTTCAGCTAAATCCACACATCTCCTCCGGATTCTGCTTACAGCAAGGCGACTGTAAGAGTTTACCTTACCATACCGGATGGTTGTATGATGATTAAGGTTGCCCCAAACTGTCTTATTCACTATGTACACACAGACCACTAACTAAGAGCCCATGCACACCCACCAATCTGGCGCCTGTACCTGCCAAATTGCATAAAAAACCCTCCTGGAGCACTCCCCAACCTCCTAAAACAGAGGCGGGCGGGCCGCCCAACGTCGGAGATGCCGCCTGAAGCGGCACAGCCTCCCTGAAGCCAGAAAACTAATAAAAACCACTAATCTACTTAGAAAAATTAGCTACAACTACTAAAACCTTTAAAACACGGAATTTCACTATAACAACATAGAGACATGAAATATAGAGAAAAATTAGCTCTATCCAATGGTACTAAGCACTTAACCCTAAGACTTAAGGTTAGCCCGTAAAACACAAAAAACAAAATTAAACAGCAATCTTTTATAAATGAAAAATGAGGAAATGACCCCTTAAAACTCAGAATATGAAAATGTCTTCAAGACATAAAATATAGAGAAAAGCCAGGGCTATCCAATGATAGTACCCACATACACGAAGACCCAATATCCACGGAATAAACCCAGAAAAATACCCAATTCTTTAACAGATGTCAATTAAGACATGCACAAACCGTGCCAAATCACACAACAAAGGCCCCTGCCAATGTTGGAAGACCACATCCTCCCTCCAATTGAGAATTTCCGCATTCTTTCTTCATCCAACCACCATGTTTAACCTTCTTCCCAAATCTGCCTCTGAAATGGGCCCCTGACAATACTGCATTGAAAATAATTTAATCTGTGCCATGACACCACCTGTCTATCCATACAGAACGTCTTGCAATGCCTTCCAATCCAGAAAGAAGACCCGCCACAGACCTGGTCCACTTTCTTCCACAACAGATTCACATCCAACTCAACCTGGTCCTTCTTCTGCCAGCACCAAAAGATCTAGGCCATCCATCCTGATACCCAGATTAATCAAAAAGCTCCACCCTTCCCAGAAGAGTGCCACAACCCATAAAACAACTAGTTCCCCCATCCCTGGTCTATCTGATGGTAAAGAACATTCATTTCTTCCTTCAACTTTAAAACTGATAACTTCTCAGTTCCTCCCTCTTCTGATAGTGATGATAACAATGTAGGATCCATTGCACCACCAACACCAACGCACTTTCCCACTATCAAGGCCAAGTTCCAAAAACACACATCTCAACAGAAACAACTTCTGCTTCACCTCTTCCAATCCACTCCTGCTAGAGATCCACAGGACATTGAGAACAGAAGACACCTCATTCACCAGTTCAAGGCTAATTCTGAACACTTCATTTCATCTCTTGATTCCCTCTGTAATTCCACTAGTACTTGAGTCTGATTCAGAAAAGAAAAATTGACCACACCCTCTATAGGATGTAACCACAAACAACCCTCAGTTTTAAGTCTTGGGTGACCATCATCATTTTATTGTCTTGGGGGACTCAAAAACCCTCAGTTTAAAGTCTTGGGGGACTCAAAAACCTAAATCATAAACCCAGAACAAGAGATCAACCACATTAAGACACAGAGAAAAAACTAACATTCTGGGGTAATTGTGAATAGAGCAGCCAGCCCATCAATTACCCCCAAACTTGCCTTTGCTAAATTTGGAGGCTCCCCCTGTGGATACCCTCCACCAATCTTTCAAAACCAACTCCAACAACAAAAACGTTTCCTTCAGTTTATAGTCTTGGGGGACTTACAACCATCAGTTTAAAGTCTTGGGGGACTAACACAGTGTTCAGTTTAAAGTCTTGACGGACTAGCCTTGATAAAATCTTGAAACCAGCCAGTTTAAAGTCTTGGAGGACTAATAACATAGCTTTTTCAGTTTAGAGTCTTGATGGACTGCCTTGATACCATAGATTTTTTAGTTTAGAGTCTTGATGGACTGACTTGACAACATAGCTTTTTCAGTTTATATTCTTGATGGACTGACGGAATTTTGCATAAAATGGACGCAGCCAATTTCATGCAGCACACCTCTACAGCCAACCTGCTGAACTTTCCCCTTCACTTCATCATCTACCCATCACTGACAAAAAATCTCCTCCTATCCCTTTTCATCATCTTTTCTCACCACAGATCATGGCTGGATCTCCTGATGTTAACCCTTCTACTCTCCCTTGCTTCACTGCTCCCAAGGACTATGCCTGCAAACAGTGCATCCACATGTGCAGACCTTGCACATTCACTCTTCCAAATCCTGAATCCAAATTCTACAACAGGGCTTGTGACTCTTGCTATTCCAAAAAGAAAAGATGTGACAGAGACGCCAACTACCCTATTCCTCCGCCTTCTCCTTCTCACAAATACATCTCCAGATCCCTTACCAGATCCCCAGAGCTTGGTCCTTCCTCTTCCTCTCTATCTTCTGCTCCTTCCAGAAGATTAAGAAGCTCAGCTTCCCGCACTCTTCCCAAAAGACCAGCCTTAGCCTCACAAGAAACTGCTTTTATCTCCGCCAAATTAGCTCCAAAAGCTTCAAGATCAACTCCCAGGCTTCTAGACCGCGTCCAGGCGGCCCGACCGACGTCGGGCGGCCTGCCTGCCTCACCAAACAGTGAAAATCAGGGCCAAAACCTCCAAAAACGGCCAGAAAACAGCCACATTCATCCAGACAACAACAACAACTCAACCCAACTACCTCCTACTGCTCCCAGAGCAATGCAATCCACCCTTCTAAAGTCCAAAAGCACCAAAATTTACCAGATTTCTAAGAGACCTGCCAGAGAACCCCAAGAAGAAACCAGAACACCACACACTGCTCCACAACAACAACTTTGTCCCCAACTAATACAAAGAAACTACACCTCTCCTCTGTCAGCCAACTACTCTTCTGACAGTTCCATCTCTTCAAATTCTCCATCCAAAAGAGAGCAGTCTGCTTCCAAATCCCCCTCTCCTGCTCCATCCTTTAACAACCCTGGTATTCCATCACCAGCACCTCCTCCAGCTGAATCCAACAGAATTAACAACAACAACAACAACAAAAAAAACAATCTCACTGCTCCAACTAGGCCCCAGGAACCTCAGCATCCCAGTTCACCTTCTCAGGATCCTTCAGAAGAAGACCATGAGAATCCATATCTTTCCCTAGTTGATCCACCCACTATGACCATTACAAAATTGTCAGAGATCCAAATACCAGCTGCTTACAGATTTGATGAGCTTCCAATCTGTAAGTACCAAATTAATTATTCCATTTCTTCAACAAAAATAATTACTGATCCAATTCTTCTTGTCTAGTTCGCACCCCTCCTCCTGAATCTATTATTGGAGTTGGCCAACCTCTTGAAACTTCTTTGACCCTGGATTATGGAGACATGAAGAAACACCTAAGCACCATGTGTTCCAACATGCTAAAAGCCTTTGCCCTCCATGGACCTTTGAATGAATTTAAAAAATCCCTGAGAAAGCGCCTACTGGACGACCACTGGAAAATTTCTAGGATCATTAAACACACCCTCCAGCACTCCATTCCTGCCTCTTCTTCTTCCTCCTCTGAACTTCCCTCTAATCCAATTCCTTACCATTACAATCCCTATCATCTCTCCAGCAGGATGCACTTCAAAGAACACAGTGCTTCCCACAATCCCAACAAAAAAAAAAAACATCATCACAATCTGGACCAGCCTCCAGAAGCTTCATCATCCAGACAATTAGCTCCTGAAAAAAGATTAGAAACATAATAATAATATAAAACAATTAATAAAAATAATTTCAGAATTTTTTTTTTTTTGTTTGAGTGAGATACTAATATATTAAAATTTAAAATTTATAAATAAAATGAAATAAAATAAAATAAATGAAATAAAATAAAATATATAAAAAATAATACAAATGGTATCCCCCAGCCAATTGATGAGCTGATCCCCTGATACCTTACCCACATCCAAGTGCACCTTGATGTGGATACACAATTAATTCTTTTAAATGATTAACAGAAACAAAATTCAAAAAATTTAAAAATTCAGAAGATAATAAAAATAATGAAACACAGAAACACATGAAATAAATACTTAATAAAATAAAAAAAAAAAATAGCATTTCCCGGCCAATTGATGAGCCTTTCCCCACCGATGCTTGCCCACATCCAGGTGACCCTGATGTGGTAACACCCTATATTTTTGATTTTATAATTTTAAACAACCCCCATAAAAATTAAAAGAAAAAAAGAGAAAAAAGAAAATAATCTAAAACTGCTATCTAGCAAAAACATAACTGCAAAATTAAAGAAACTCCAGCTCCATAGATGGCCCAATAAGAGAAAGTTCGATCCACAGAAATGATCACTGGGTGGGCTCCCTCCAATAAGTAAAAATGATGAGAGACCACCAGTGATCCACCACCAATCTGAAAGAACCAAAGATAAAGAAGCTAGTCCCAAACCAGTTTAAAGTCATAGCGGACTTAAAACCTGAATAATAAACAACAGAACTAGAATTCAACTAGGAAAAACAAAAGACTTGAGACAGACATTCTGGGTTAACTGTTCTACAGAGCAGCCAGCTCATCAGTTACCCCCACACTTGCCAAAATAAAATCTAGAAGCCCCCCCTGGGTACCTTCTAACCAACAAAACACAACATCCAACACGATAAATCAAAACCAATAAAAGTGAAGAGTCTGGCACATGAAAACCAAAGAAATTTCCAGTTTAAAGTCATAGAGGACTTAAACCTGTGAAAAGAAACCAATAATAGGGTTCAACCAAATTAAGAAAAAGGGTTGGAAAAAGACAATCTGGGGTAACTGTTGATAGAGCAGCCAGCCCATCAGTCACCCCTACACTTGCCAAGATCAAATCTAGAAGCCCCACCCATGGGTACCCTCTAACAAAAGTTTCCAACAAACAGATGCATAGCATCACCACAAAAAAACCAAAATTAAAGAATGGTCCGAAGTTTATCCTCATTGCGGAGTCAATCTTCTTCATGCCTAGTGCCTCTGGGATAAAATCTCTTCACTTGGTCTGAAGCCACCCTCTTTTTCAAGACTGCACCATCCAACTCTTCCAAAACATAAGAACCTCCAGACGCCTGAAATCTGACTCTGTAAGGTCCATTCCATCTGTCAGCAAACATTTTCCCCCACTGAATCTCTAAACTTTTATTATACACCAAAACCAAACAACCAGGTTTCAAGGGATTCCTGAGTCTATGAGCCAACTTCTTGTCCCAGTACCTGACTGATTGATTCCTAATCTTCATCATTCTAGAGTATGCCTTCTCTTGACATTCCTCTCTACATTCCAACTGTTGCATCCTGGCACAGAGCAAATCTTCTGTTGAGTGCACATCATCCCAATCAATTCCAAGATAAGAGACAGCTTCCAAGTCCACTGGTAGAACGGCTTTCTGACCAAACATTAACTCATAAGGAGAATAGCCAGTTGTCCTCTTCACAGTGACCCTATCAGCAAATAAAACCAAGGGTAAATAATGTCTCCACTTTTCGGCACTATCTCGGCACATCTTCACCAAAGCATTCTTGATAACTTGATGGCCTCTTTCAACCATGCCTTCAGCTTCAGGATAATACGGTGTAGCCACTCTAACCCTAGAACCAACACTAGCCACAGCTTCTTTAAATTTGGCACCAAACTCTGGCCCGCCATCAACAGTCACCAACTTCATTAACCCATACCTATAAATCCACTCCTTCTTCAAAAACTCTGCCACATTCTTGGAAGTCAAATTAACCAGAGGCACTGCCTCAACCCAACCAGACAAATCATCCCTAGCAACAATCAAGTATTTATACCTGCCCTCTTTAATATGGACAGCATCCAGACTGACTCTTCCAAAGACAATTGATTCACCAGTAGCATGGCCCACCTCTTTAGGTTTCAAGTGACTTCTTCTTTGACATTCTTCACAAGATTGAACCCAACCCTTCACAGCCAACTTCATACCTGGCCACCAAAATCTGTCTGCTACCCTTCTATAAGTCTCCCTAAAGCCTCTATGACCAAGGTCTTCATGCAAAGACTTCAAAACCAATTCTTGACCCTTCTTCTGAGTCACCACCACTTGAGGATTTGGATGTCTCTTCCTCATCAACTGCCTTCCTGACACATGAAATCCAGGACTTTTCTTCTTGATTGCCAACCAAGTATCATCATCACAACTATCTGGCCTCTCCAAGGTCAACAGATATTCCACCAAAATAAAATAAAACCCAGACTGACCCCAGGTCTCATCTTCAAAATCCAAAAAAACAACATCCAAGGGTACAACTCTGTCATCAAAATCACCAGTGTGAACATGAGCCAATTGAGCAGCCCAACCAGGACACCAATCCTTAAATTTTGGCGCGTCCTTCTCTTTCCACTGAACCTTGTGAGAATCCTGTTCACTAACAAAAACACCCTTTTCCAATTTTGAGCTGTCCCAAACAACAACTCCATCTTCATCAACAAAAACATCCTTATCACCAGAATCAAGATCAGATCCAGCCAGTTTAGCCTCTTGGGGGAGGTCAGAACAATCATCCAGTTTAGCCTCATGGGGGAGGAAAGAAAAATCTTCAGCACCCTTTGTGCTGGCCCTAACCACTGGAACATCCTCGTCAAACTCTTCAGAATCAGAAGCCTCGTCTGTAGGTGGTCTCCTTGATAATCCATCAGGCATAGTAAAAGTTTTACCTGGTTTGTGTACCAGGTCAAAAGAAAAATGTTGAATAAATGCCACCCACCTAGTCATTGGAGCATTTGGAAGACTAGGTGTATTGATCATCTGAACCAAAGATTTTGCATCCACCTGCAGCTCAAAATTCTGCCCCCACAAAACCGTCTGTAGCTTCTTTAAAATTTTAGCTACACCACACAATTCCAAATTAGGTTGAGAATACCTAGATTCCACCTCATTAAACACCACAGACTCATATCTTACTGGCCTGACCCTCCCCGTCTTATCCTCCTGAGACAAAACAGCACCAGCAGCAATATAGCTTGAGTCCACTGCCAGATAAATTTTTCCAGCACCAACACCATAATCCAACTTGTGAAGAACAATATCCTCACCAACAACCTTTTTCAACTTCTGAAAAGCCTCTTCACACTCTTCAGTCCATTCCCAATCTGCATATTTTCTGGTCAACCTCCTTAAAGGTGAAGCCAACAAAGAAAAATCCTTAATAAAAATCCTGACATATACACATACACCCAAAAATCCCCTGACTTCAGTAGTATTTTTAGGCCTTGGCCATGACTGGATTTTATTAATCTTCTTCTTTGCCATAATCTATCCCTCTTTACGTACCACATGACCCAGAATTTCCAAAGCAGGAACACAACAACAGAATTTTGACCCTGAAATGGTCAATCCACCTCTTCAATCCTGAACAACACTCTCTCTAGAGTTATTGCATATTCCCACACAAACCTCCTTATGCCAGGGTTCTCCGCTAACACCTCATTACCATAATCAGTGGATGGTCCTTTAATTCCACCATCATCAATAAAAATACCAGCATGAGTAGGAACCTCATCCTGAAAAATCCAAGCCATCTGTGCTTGATAAACTTCCACTGAATTAGTTGCTCCTTGAGGCAACCTAGTGATCTGAAATCTTCCCAAAGGAGTCTCAAAAGTTGTGAGAGGCCTTGAATCCGTATGTAGTTCCCTCTCATCATAACCACAACACACCCTTCCAGCGAAAGCTTCAACAAAATCCTCTGCACTTGGTGGCATACCAGCGTCCTTGATAGTGACTCTATTCAAGGCTCTAAGATCGTGAACCACCCGCAACTTTCCATTCTACTTCTTTACACAGAACACCGGACTTGAGTAACTGGATGTTGATTGTTCATATAACCCAGTCCTGACTCTTTCCCTAACAATCTCCACAAAATCCTCTCTAATAGCAGCTGGAATCGGAATAGGTTTGATTTGCCAAGGTTCATGACAAACCACAGGAATCAAGTAAGGTTCCCCACAAGAGTGCTTCAATACACCCCTTTCCTCCTCAAAAAACCCAACAGCTTTTTCCCTTAGCACAATAACGTGCAACAACAACTTCTTTTCTTCTTCAGACAACCACCCATCAGGACCAAAATTAACAACTTTCAATAGTTCCACAGTCATACTAGCTGTCTCTACAAATTTGGGAGGATTCTTCACCAAAGGATTACAGTACGGATCTCTTGACAAAGGAGGTCTCTTCAAAGGCGGATTCAAACCCACAGGCATAGGCTCAATGACAGGCCTAATCTTCTGCGCTACCTTCTTATACTTTGCCGCTCCACCTTCAATTTGAGGGATCTTCAGGAAATCTTCACCACCAGAACTGGAACAAAAACCAAGGGTTTCCCCATTGCTCACATGTGTGGCCAAGGAAATGTTTTTGAAAGGTGTAGAAGAAACCCTAGCGGTACACAATTGGGAGGACTTACTTTTACACCCCAATATCACCACTCCAAAACTTTTCTGCAGTTCCACATCTTCATCCTCACTTCCAACTTCCAAATCTTCAAATCTTTATTCATCTTCTGAATCACATCTTCTAAAATTGTGCAGTTTATCCTCATGCTGGAGGTCCAAAAATCGATCTTGATGATCTTCTCTCTTCAAAATTTTCTGCAGTTTAACCTCATGCTGGAGGCGCAAAAATCAATCTTGATGATCTTCACAAAAATATATTGCATCTTCTTTATTCATTATCCTCAGATTTTTTTCTTGATTTTCATGAATCACCACGGGAAATCTAGGGGTGAATTGCCAGCAATCCCCTCTCCTGAAATTTAGAGTGTCCCTTAATTATGCCAGGTTTATGAATACTTTATAAACATAAGTAAATTAGAGTTAGATTTACATTTATTCTCAGATTGGTCCAAAAATGAACCTCAACTGATCTCAAGTTATACATAAGTTGATCAACTATAACAATGATTTTATCCTTCATTGAGCTCACATTGAGCACACATTGATCCAACATAAGCTTTTGAATATACAATATTTTTATCAATTTAGAGGAAGAAAATTATTCTTTAAAATACCTAATCATTACTTTGCATTCAAAAGATAAACCATAAAATTATGAAAGTACATTTTATTTACAATTATAATATCTTTTACTACATAATTGTAACAATAAATAAATTTAGCAAATTTTTTGATCACAAATATTAATAACTATAGGAATTGAAATAACTAATGCCATTCCTATTTTCAAAATTTAAAAAGATTATAGTCACTTCTCACTTCTAATCTGTTAAGTCTTTGCAAAACTAAATTTTGTATAATTTTTTAAATTTTACCAAAAATATAAGACCTACAGGCTATTGAAAATAAAATCTTCAGTTACTCAACTAAAAGAAATATTTATATTTAAATAAAAATAAAAATAGTCCTTAAAGTGTATAACATGAAAGGTTTTTATGAAAATTAATATGCAAGTTTTCTTTTTAAATATTTAATGCTTGTATAAATCACTTTCCCAAGTTTTGGTATGAGTACATGTGAAATAGTAACTGCATTCAAAAGTGGAAACCAATATAATGACAAAAATATTTACAAAATTTATTTCAATTTAATATTTATCTGTAAAAAATTTTGAAAGTAATATTTTATTCATCTTATTAAGGATCTCTTCCTCCTCCTCTACCCATCTACTTTTTAATAGGGGTCCTCAAATTTGAACAAATATGCCTGGTGGATTTCATTTGAAAACCACCACATAAACACATCATGAAACATGGCTGATTTGGTACATGAGATTATAAACATGGGGTCAAATATGTCCTACTTAAGTGAAAATTTTCTAACCACAGCACAGGCAACCAATCTAAAGATCCTCCCAATTCACCACACATCACATCTTTCCCAACCCACTTTTTTGAAACAAATTTTTACACATGGTGCCCCAGTAAATTTTGAGCTTTTCATTACTTTCTTTATCAACAATTCCTGAACAAATTTATATCCTCAAAACTCAGTCCTCATGCCAAGAACACTACAAAATTTTCAACACAATGCTTTTAAATCCTTTTTTCATGCTCTCAAAATGATCAAGTTTCATGTACTTTCCACTTGG
Source organism: Hemileia vastatrix (assembly GCA_030280995.1). NCBI lineage: Eukaryota > Fungi > Basidiomycota > Pucciniomycetes > Pucciniales > Zaghouaniaceae > Hemileia > Hemileia vastatrix. Next base: position 9,712,203 of record JASXTE010000013.1, read on the forward strand.
TTTTGTTTTATTTTTGCATATTAACTTTTATTTTGAATTTTCACTGAAAGCATAATTTTTCCCTTCCTGATTCATTTTGGTTAATCATCTCAACATGAAGTTGGATATTTCAGAAATTGCATAATTTTTCATTCTTTCTGTTTTTCAATGATCTTTCATATCCTTTTATTCATCTTCTCTCACTTCCTTAACTCTTCTTTTATTTTTTATCCATCACTTCCTGAACTTCTATCTGGTCCTTTTACATCTTCGAAAACATCTCATCAGGTAAGTCATCCTCCCACCATATTTTTTTTTCAATTTTAACTGAAGTTCTTTTTCTGAATTTGTTTTTGTTTTTTTTTCTATTTCTTTTTTTGTTTTCTCAAATCACATTTCCACTTTTAAGAAGGTTCTACAGAAGCCTAGCTCTCATATCCACCAAGCAACTTCTGATTTAGCTCACTGGTTAATGAGATATTTATTATTTACTTGGCTCAAACTTCCATCAACTTTATTTTAATCTTCTCAAGTAGGTCTTACTCTGGAACAAATATAATACTTATAAATAACATAGGTAGCTAAAATAGATCTTTTTAGACCATTGATAATACCTGAATTTAATTTTTATAACCCTTTTTTGATTTTCTTTTAAGTCAAAAATAAAAGGTCAGAAATAGGGTTAGGGTTTTTTAAATGACATATCCTTTTGTTGGAAGAATCTCAAGAATCATTTATTTTATTTCCAGCAAATAGTGTCGAATTTGGTCTAGTGGTTGCTGAGATAACTTCTTCCAAAGTTGAATCTTGTTTCATAGACTAATTTACATTTTTTAAGTTCAATGTTGCATAATATGCATATAGGGCTTATGCAATCTATTTCAAATAATACTTCAGGCTTTTGGCTCTGATTTGATCAGCTAAATATCAGTTTTGGATGAGTCCTTCCTATTTTGTAATTTTTTTATGAGGATGAATATTAACATTTGATGAATTTTAGCTCATTCAAATTCCACATTATTTTGATTACAGGCTCTCTATAGGCATGAATTTCATTTCCATAAAGCATAATCAATTTTGGCTCAGAAATTTCTGAGATATCTACTTTTAAATTTGAGTCTTTTTATGTAAACTAATTTAAATTTTTGAATTTTGATATTCTGTAATATGCATGTTTTTTCTGATACTTTTCATTGTACCACTCCCAAGGTATGTCAATTCCTCAACTGTTTTTTATCATTTGTTTCCTCAATTTTTCTTCTTTATAAATCATTTTTTTCCCTGATTTGTTGATGTTTTGGATTTTTTTCAGGAGATGGTATCATCAAATCTATTTTCTCAGCATAATCATCAATCAAAAATCCAAGAGATAATCATCCAACTACCAAGGAAACTCCTGGTTTGATATCTTGTAAAAAAATTTCTCATTTTTCCGGAATCTTGTGAAGCACTTACTCATTTTTGTTTTTCATTCCAGATCAACCAAAGTCTGATAAACCAGGTGAGTAAAGCAAGGGGGAAGGGCCCTACTTATAGTAAATCTTTAAGGAGGGGTTCCAAATATGGTAATTAGAAGATTTTCCATTTTTTTATTTTTATTTCATAAATTTTTAAATTATCAATTATTAAATATAATCAATCAAATAAAACGTTTGTGCAATTGAGCCTTGCTGCTGTATAAATTTGTTCATTTAATTATTTATTTGTATTGAATGGATGAATTGTCAATACATTGCTTGTCATATGATTTATTTGGCTTTGGTCACATCTGAAATCATTAGCAGGTGGAATTGTGAATCCCATTACTTTTACTTGGCTGATTATATTTTTTTATTGATTTATATAAGAATTTATGAAATTAAAATGAAAATTTGGTAATCTTTACCCCCTCCCACAGTAAGTTGTAGGGGGAGGTATTGTAAATTTTTTTTTCTTACATAAATATTTTTTTTGTCATGAAAAAAATGGCAATCTCCACCCCCTCCCACAGTAAAATTCAGGATGAGGTATTGCCATTTTTTTTTTCAGACATAAAAAAATTTTTTGACATGAAAAAAATGGCAATCACCACCCCCTAATATAGTGAAATTCAGGGGAGGGTATTGCCAAATTTCTAGATTTAGAAAAATAAAATTTGTTAATTTATGTATCTTGTGCATAAGTGTTGATTAATGAAGCTGTTGAAAAACCATATTTAACCAAATTATTAATAGAAATCCAGAATGAATTTTAGTCAAGTTGATATGGAGAAAAACATTACTTATAATTTAAATACAAAACATTTAATTAACTGGAATCCTAAAAAATAGCAAGAGTAGAAGCATGCAATGTATATAAGAGAGATTCAAAGCATTTTTTTACAATCAAAATATTTATTTCCATCTCTGATCTGGAAGAGGTTTTCAAGATGGGTAAATGTGCCACCATTTCAATTTGAACTAAAATGAAAAAGTGAAACACAAATTTGAATGGGAGGATCTCTTTATGAACAACAAGAATCATTTCTGAAAATTGAGTGATATTTTATCAGTTCAAGTAACTGAGGAATCGAGGCAAGGTTGTGCAAAATATCTGTTTAAAGCTAATTTAAGGAATGCTTTAAAGAACCTCAAGGTTAAATTGGGGTTGGTGTTGTATGGAAAGTGTTCTGGAATATAAGTAGTGATTCTTCAGCATGTAACACATGTAAGCCAAGTCAATTTCAGCATTGGAGTTGGTATCTGAGTTAACCAATAGATCCAGGGCTAGAGTGGTAGCAGTTATTTCTAGTTTACAATGGACTGAGAGAGGAATTTTAGTGAATGGTGATTAAGAATAAGGGTGAGTGTATGATGAAGTGGCTGCTTAAGTGGTGGGAAGTCATGTTTTTCACATGTTGAATAATAAGCCCTTAAGAATTAGGCGGAAAAGAATCTAAAGAGATGGATTGTCTGTACCTATTGCTGACTAATCAAGATGAAGGAGAAAAGTGTTTTGATGGCTTTTTTTACCAAAAGAAGGTTTGTTTGAGGCGAAACATACCATCAAAATACACCTGTCCATGGCAGGTGTATTTCATTTTCTGATGGTGTGTTTGGTACTTTTTTTGTGGTGTGTTTATGTGGCGTATTTAATCAAGTTTGAGATGCCCTAATGTACTCCATCCCATCTAATTTTCATAGATAATCTCTATTGTTCTTGAACTCTCCTTATCAGCAATGGCCAATTTTATTTTTGAGCCATTAATCCCTTCATCAATCCTTTACCACTCATAAATCTTAATATATCAAAGAATATGCTTTTTTTATTTCATATAATGTTTTTTTCAAGCTTTCAAATGTCAGATAACACTACCAGAAAGATGAAGCCTAGCTTTTAGTAATTTATAATTACATAAAAAAAAAAGAACCCGAGCCACTTCCTGTGGCTCGGGATTGAAATATAAAAAAAAAAATTGCTGCCAGCTTTAAGCTGGCAGCGTTTAATAAAAAAATAAAAAATAAATTGGCCAAAGCCACTAAAAGTGGCTTTGGCCAATTTTATAATACATCTTTCAGGCAGTTTAAAACTGCCTGCAAGATTGTGAGTTTAAAAGCGAGCGAAGTTGCATGCAGCAGCTTCGCTCGCTTTTTTTTATATTATTGACTTGCAGCCAGTAATAAACTGGCTGCAAGTCTTTTTTTAAAGCAACCAAAGTTGCTAAAAGCGACTTTGGTTTCAAACTGATTTTCGCATCTCCCAGCCAGATAACACTGGCTGGGAGGTTTGATGGTGAGATTTGAGAAGCCAATAATGCTTAAAGTAACATTGGCTACTATAAAAATAAACTACCAGTCAGGACGAGCCTGGCTGGTTTGAATTAATAAGAAATAAGTTTAAAGTTGATATACATTTAAATTTGCGCTACTCTTTTACATGCCATTTGCCATTAGTTTTTTGACAGTGTGAAATGTATATGTGCATAATAAAAAATCAAAGCCAAAAAAAGAGGTATTGGATATTTTTAAATGCCAAAACTTATATGCCCAGTTTTAAAATGTTTGAAATATAAGAATAAGGATTTTGTGTGTAGATAGTTTTTCAGAAATGCATACTTTCTTGTTAACTCTTTTGTAGCCAAATGTCAACTTAGTGGCCAAAAAAATAATAAGTGATAAAAAATTGTTCCATAACATCTGAAGGTTAGTTTTACAACCTTATGTGAACAAATAATATGGATAAGTGGATTGATTTCGTAAAATAAGTGAATGTAAATATTAATTGCATCCATGTGAAACTATCTGAGGCTTTGGTTCCTCGAATTATACTTTGTGAAACCCTATAAAAATAAGCTGTAAAAACAATATGTAAGTTTTGATTAAAAGCATGTGAAAATGTTTAGTCATCATTTGTACAATATATTGCTGTGTAAAAACCTGTTGCATATACACCTTATGCAAGTCACTGCATGCCATGCAACCGGCTTCAGTAACTTGCATGTTTCTATACGCATAACTGTAAGCGAAATTTTCATCCAAGTGGCAAATTTTCTACTTCTCTCCTTCAACTTAGAAGAGACAGGTTATTATAATTATTAGCTTTCCATCTGTTTCACTTAAGAGTTTTTTATTCTGGTTTGTCCCTTATACTTGTTTCTTAAGTAAAAATATTAATTTCACTTTAAATATAAGTACAACTTTTAGGGAATCCATTTTTCTCAATCATTAGGTTTGCCACCAAAGTAACTTGTTTACAGATTACTAACTTTGATTTTTAGTATTTTACTCTCCTTTTTAATCTCTTTAAAAAAACATTAGAACTGATGATTGTTTTTAACTCTTGGCAGCTTGATCTCTAACTTGTCATAGTATCATCAAAAAGCTAATTTTTGGTTAGCATCCAAATTTTATTTTGGTTTGTCTTTCTCTTTTTATTTATTTCATTCAATAAAAATGATACTTATTTTTCTACAATAATCTATTCCTAAAAATTATAATTAACAGATTAGTTGTCCATTTATCAATCAATCAACTCCTACCAAAGGATTTTTTTTAAATTTCAAGTAAGAATATCTTTTTTTCACTATTTCATTTTTAAACTTTTTTTATTCTCAATCATTATATATTAAATAATTAAATAAAATAAAATATCATAGTATCCACATGTATATGTGATCAATTTTTTTCTACATATCAATAATTTATTGTATTGGCCTCCTGTAATTCTATTAATGGTAGAGGTATAGTTTATTCTTGTTTAAGGAAACTATACCTTTCAACATTATAAATTATGGATATCTGGCGGTTTGATATATTATTGATATATGGAGAAAAATTAAATAAAGCATCAACAGATACTTATGTATTATTGCTGTTTTTATCATAATAATTGGGCATTGGATTTAAGCTTCACATTTAATTGTTTATGTTTAGGGTATAGTTGAATCTCGTGTGCCAAATGCATACGGCAGAATACTATACTTGTAAGCAATAAAATGAAGCTTTAATTCAAAATACTTGATCAATATTTTAAATGCAGCTAATACTGATGTTTTCTACATGCATGTTGGATATGATTTTTTATTTAATATTAAGAATATAATGATTATTTTTGGAGGCCTTATTTTTAACCATTGCATTATTTTGCACTTTTATTTATTTATATTTGAATTAAATTAATTTCTTATTTACTACACTACAAGATGCAGGCTTCACAAAGTTTGTTTATAAAGAAAAATCACCACCGAGGAAAAAAATCAAACAACAAGTATGTGAAAAACATCGAGAATGCATTACTTATGGTTGAAAATTATGGTGTTGAGACAGATGGAAAGAGGGCAAAATATTTTTCTAGGAGTTTTGTAAAAAATTTAGTTAATCCAGAACGGTATTTGATTTCAAATTCTAGCTGTTATATTTTCCATCCGATCTGCTCCTCAATTCCAAGTGTTATAGTGAAAACATTTTCTATTGAAGATCTCATTCGATTAAACATGCTTGGAGCAACAATTCAGTGCATCAAAGACTTTTCTTATTCTGAACATCGAGTTTTGCAAAATAAAGCTCATAAAAATGGTGGTGGATTTGGTGATATGTTTGTTGGTGGTCGGTGTTTAGATAGGAAAAAGTCTCTATTAATTCGTAAGTATTATATAGTTTTATTTATGAATAGTTTTAATCTATTATTATTTTAATTACTTTTTTAGGTAAATATGCTTCTAAGCCCTTAGATTTGGCAGAGTATGTTTGTTGCATGAAGCGAATAGAGTTATTCTTTAAATTTTTTTATCAAAATATATCTAATGTTAAGTATCAAGAAGCAGTAAAACTCTGTCAAAAGCTTGGGATTCCTGGGTTTGGAGAAAATTTTAACAATGAAGAAATTGAACCATTTGCTGGCAATGTTACTTGGACAACAGGCTCAAATGGAAACGGGTTTTTGAATAGTTCTCACTGTGACTCAGACCGTAGCGAGTATACATTTTGACTTTTAATACCTAAAGACACTGAGAAAAATTCTCTTCATTAATCTTATGACTCAAATCAACCATGTCAAAAAGGCGGAGAGCTTCATTTTCCTGAAATAGCTTGCAAAGTAGACATGGAGGCCACTAATGGCATCACAGCAATTCTATGGCCAGCAAACATTCTTAAACATTTCACTTCACGATGTTATGAAATTGGTGGATTCACTCGCCTTGGCTCTTCTATTCAAGTTAGTACAAGACTTTTCAATACATTTAAAAAACTCCAAGAGTTTGAAATAGATATTTCTGAGTACTTAAATATAAATGAAGAGTTAGAAAGATGTAATTTTCTTATGATGAAACTTTCTAAGTACAATGAAAAGACTGATTTAACAAAAAAAAAAAGAAAGTTAGTGAATCACTATATATTTAATGCTACTAAAGATATTGAAAAATTAAATACAGAAAATGATTCTGATATACATTTTAATAAAAAAAGTAAAAGACCATTAAGTAGTGATAGGTAAAAATGTGATTTTATTGTACAGGTATAGTTTTAGTTTAGTGGTAGAATGATATATTTACACACATGTCTATAAAAACTTTTTATGAAGCTGATGATTATGTATAATCTGGTGAAAAACCTAAAACAATAAAAGTATCAAAAAAAATGGATGTAAAAATTGAAAAAACATATTACAATAAAAAATTATCATTGCTACAAGTAAAATAAAATATAATAAAATATAATATAAGAAACAAAATATAGCTTTGTAACTTGCTTAATTAATGAAAATGGAAACTAAAAATAAACAATATCTTAAAAATCCTTCCTAAAAGATCATATGCATCAACATAAATAGATCTGTACTATTAATATTATTTTTAAAAATATTAAAAATTTTCTAATTTTTGCAATAAGTTTTTACTTATTAATAAATAAAGTAAAAACATGTATTATTTTATTTTTATTTAAGTAAAAATAAAAATAAAAAATAAATTAAAGGAAAATTAAATATTAATTTTTTTCTTTGAACCATTCATTATTTGCTTTCATATCTAACTTGAATTAATTTAGTGGCATTACTCAATCTTAAATATACTGAAATTTGTACACTAGTGTAACTTGTGATTTTATTTTTTGATAAATTGAATATTTTTCATCATATAATTATATTTTATTGAAGCATATAACTGCAAAAGTAGAATTGAAATAATCAATAAAAGGAAATTAGATATATTGAGAATAATGAATCTATCAATCAATTTAGATCCCCAATAAAAATTAATTCTAATTTTAAAAATTGCCTTGTAGAAGAGGAATATTTAATTAATATGAATTTAAATTTCCTTGTAGATCTTGACTTAGCCTTTATCATCTATCTTTAATTCAGGTGCAGAGTTCAAAAAGCTGAATTATATGATGATATTTCTATATATCTAATTGAATTTTTTTTAAAAATTCATAAAACAAGGTATGTAAAATAGAAACTACTACTTCATTTTTAAGTAAATTTTATTATATTATAATAAAATATTAATAATTATGAAAGGGCTTTTACTTTTGTGAGAGAGTGGACCTCAATATATTTAAAGATAAATATAACGCAATAAAATTGAAATTTATTTTGAAGTGTTTGAATATTTATTCATTGAATTAATTTTTAGAGTTTGGGATGAATATTTCTTTTTTCTTGGAGTTGAATGAATTTTAAAATCCTAGAAAAAGATTGTAGATATATTTTTGTTGACCTTGATCTATTCAGGTAGATGTAAGTAGAATTTGATTCATATGAAATTCTACTTGAAAAATAATATTTCAATAACTTATTATTGACATTTAAGGATGAACAAGAAGGATGGAAATCTAAAAAGGGTTTGTTTTAATACTTATAGAAATAATATTTTTAAGTTCTTTATAAGGAGTACCCTAGTTGCTTTCTTTTATTTTTTTGCTTTCATAGAAAGAATTAAATATCTTTTTAACCAAATTATTGAACAAAATTTGATATCTATACATGAATCTTTAAGTGTAAAAAATAATCAATATAAAATATGAATCAAAATACAGCAAGCTAAATTATAGATCATCAAAATGTAGAGTAAATTTTGTTTTTCAAAATAATTGACACTGATAAAAAGATATTTTTTAAATTTAACTAGTTTTTCAAAGACACTTTAATATGATTCCATACCAATATGATGGCTTCTCATTATTTAAATGTCTAGATATTATTTTATCATGGTAAATATATATGTTACTATTATTAAATGAATTGAATATTATTTCCAGGAGTTTTTCATAGAGAATACTTAGTATAATTAAGATAATTATGCACCTAGAAATTATAGAAATTAGATTAAGAAAAGTCTACTTAAGAAAAAGCTTTGATGAATTGTGAGCAAAAATTCATTCCACTTAATATTTTTAACTTTTTAACATGCTGAAAAGAATTGATAGAAAACTGTTTCAATTTTTTGTAATAATTATCTTAAAATTTGCGACAAATGCTAAGATGTATTGCCATCTTAAAGAAATATATAGTGCTATGAGAAAAATGACTTATAATGTATTCTTAATTTTTCTTCAAATTTTTGATCCATCATGATTTTGAGTTATGATTATTTTGATAATATTTACTGAATAGCAAAAAGGTGTAAGAAATTTATACAATAATATTTATTGATAGTTTAAGCATCTTTATTCAGATTTGGTAATAAATCTCACATAAATAAATAATTTGAGTTACACAAAAAAATGTAGCAATAGGATAAAGTATATATTTACATGAAGTAGGATTATGTATTAATTATGTCAACAATAGAGAAAAATGAAGAATTCCCCTTAATAAGATTCCAATAATCAAGAAAATCAGCTGCCATTGCTTTAGCAATATGGCTCATGGTGGGAGTATTAAAATTAAGTGGCATAGGCCCAGAATTATCTATTAAGGGTTTGATAATATTAAAGATATAAAAATTAAGGTTTTTCCAGATTTTTTCACCGCCCAGATTATTATTATCACAGTATTTTCTAAGGAGGCCGAGTTGTGTTATGAATTCTAAGCAGTCTGAAGCTGACACAAGCCGGTGGTCCTGTGAGGAAAGAAATAATCCATGAACACCATCAACCAAGTAAAAAGTAAATGATTGATATTTATGGTGTGCATATTCTTGATTCATCTTCTGAATAGAATCATTATGAGACTCATCAAATTGCTGCATATCTGTTTTTTTTTATTCCTCGAACGTTGTCGTTTCTTGCTTTCAGCTTGAGTTATATTTGCAGCAGCCTCTCTAGATTTTAAAATAATTATTGAAATTATGACGTCAATTATTATGTTTCTAAATTGGCATAGGGGAGTGATTGAAAAATTTGCAGCAATTAACTGTGATGTTGAGCTGTTGAATGTATCGGGAACTTTGCTTTTCAGGTGTGTAAGGTGGGCTAGAATATGTAGGGCACGTTCAATAGGACAATCTGGATTGAAGTTGGATTCTTCAGAAGGAAGGGTAAACTCTTGAGAAGCAAGATAAAGAGATGATGCGATGAGGGATGCCCAAAAAGAACTCTGGTGAGCAGTTGGGCTAACTAGTCTTGATAGCATGCGTATCATCGATGATTCAGGGTGATCAGTCTTCTTAAACGGAGAAAGATTATTTGAGTTTGGTTCTTCAGAGTTACAAAAATTTTCCAAATTTTCAAAGTTCAAATTATTGACCACCCAGATCTGCGAAGTGTCAACATTAAGAAAATCCAAAGCTAAAAAAATAACAACAATTACTTATCATAAAATAAATTATCCAACTTCAATTAAGTGATACATACAGAGTTCATTAATTTTTGTAAGCATTTCGTCATGAGCAGATTTCATCCATAGAAAATTGAATTTGTGCGAAATTTCGTGTGGCTTTTCAAGAGAAGCTGACAAACGGATTTCAAATAACTGATCGATTTCTGGCCATGCCCTAAGTACCTTTTGACCATTGATCCTACCTTCAAAAAATCGATGAATTTCAGCTATTTGCTTCTGTAATTTTGAGTTTCCAATCATTGTTGGAGTATAAGGAAGGGAGTTATTAGAAATTTTTATTGATGATGATAGAGACTGTAGGATTTGGGGAATTTCAATTTTAGATTTTGAAGATACGGCAACTATAAGCTGTTTCTTTGAACTTGAAGTATTTTTTTGTGGCTGGCTAGGTGGATCGATTTCTTCATTTGGTGTTTTCTCAACCTCATCAGCAGAAGTAGCTTCATCATCTTTTTGAGTTAGAGAAGCTTCATATTTTGAAACTTCATCATCTTCTTCTTCTTCTACTTCTTCTTCATTAGAGCAAGATTCGCTATTAGTTGACTCTTTGGAGTGATTGTCGTTTTTAGAGCTGGATTAAAAGATAAGAAAAAGACAAGAAATAATAAATAATAAAGTAAAAAATTTGGAGATAGCTTTAAACACTAATATAAAATTGATTGCTATATTACTCATGAAAGAAATAACATACCCTTTTGACACATTTTGGCTAGTTTGTTTAGATTTTTGAGATGCTGAGTAAGAGGAATCCTTGGCAGGAGGAGTTTTAGTAGCACTGACAAAACTAGAGCCCCTAGAAAGTCTCATTCTTTTTGAAAGCTGAAGAGTAGTCTTATCTCCCCCTTGAGATGTTGATGCATAGCCTTCAGCGTCAGGTATTTCATTATCATCATCATCTTTGATGATAATGACATCATCAGGAGGAATGATACCTTTTTCATAAGCTGAATTTGAATAAGTTTTAAAGAAAAAGTGTCCATAATTTATTGTTCTGAGTTTAAAGAACTTAATATAAAATAATTACTTACATTTTTTTAGGTCATCAATGTATTCAAGCACATTGTTGTAGGCATTCGAAATATAAGATGGCAAAGGCTTCTTGCTAAGAGTTGACAGTAGTTCTTCAGTTTTGCCTTTAGCAAACTCAAGTATCTTGCCATATTGAGATCGGTTAATTTCAGTCCTTTCATTGGCAAGAGAAGGGGGGTTCGGAGACATGCCTAGAGGTGGTTGTTTCTTGAGTTTGAAGGATTCGAATCGAGGATGCTGATGAGATTTCGTCAAATAACTACTTGGTGCTAATATATCAAATATATTAATGGAAAAGAAAAGTTAGTCTAAGAAGATATAAGAGATAAAGCAATAGATCTTACATAAAGGAGGTGTCTGTTTATCACGAGGCATTTTAATGACTTATTACTTGAAAAAAATAAAAAATTCTTATATCAAGATAATAAAGAGATAAAAAATATATATTGCTATTTGTATTTTCAAGCTGTACTAACACAGATAAATGTGATAACAAAAAGATAATAGTAGTAAAATTGAGAGAAATAAACAAATTGAGAAATGTGGTACTAAACAAGAGAGTTTATATATTACCAGAAGCAGGTTTTTGATAGGGGTTCTTTTACAATGGCATCAAGCTAGTGAGCATATTGTAAAATAGTCTGATGATAATCATGGGGTTAATAGTAAAAGGGAAGTAACTAGACATAAACATTGGGAACTTAAAAGGATGAAAAACAAAGAAAATGTCCAATTTACAATTTGATAATTGCAAAGGGTAAATAGTTGAGAATATAAGTTTAACTAATTTAAATATTTAAATTAATTTTTAAATATTGACATCATGCAATATGACAAAGGGATCTATAATTGGAAATTTTGGCATCTTTATGTGTTATAAAAAATAGGGGACAAAAACAAAGGAAAAATATAATTTAAAAAAAGGGGATAAAAAAAGATAACACTAAATAGTATTATATAAAATTATTAAAAAAAATTAATTTATTCTATGGTAGGAGCTTGTTTGGGCTGTGCTGACACCCCGTGGCACAAACCTAGTCTAAACTTAGTTAAAGTTAAATTGATATAGTAAATCGGAAATAGAAACACTTAAGAATCTTAGCATATGAATAAAGTATAAAATTATTTGAAATTATTTCCATATAAAATCCAAAAACCAACTACCAAAGTCACAATTTTCTTAAAGTAGTTTACAGATTTGTACAAGGTTACGTACTGTAAACATCATTCAATAGTAATTGATGAACACTTTCCACTGAGATAACTAAGTTGAAAAAGAAAATAGATAATGGATATATGTTTCTAACTTGAGCTATTATTGAATAGGAACAGTCAAAAAAAATAGCAGGATTAATCAGGGTATTTTTTACATTGATGTAAAGCTTGGTTGATAAAATAGTAAAAACCTTTAAATCAGGACTAAAAAAAATAATCAAATCAAAGAGGAATATTAGAAATAGGTGTTATAAAAATTATAACCAATATCTTAGAACTATTGAGGGAAATAAATTACTGGTAATCGCAAAAAATATTGTACACTTTTACCTTAAA